>LR824608.2:6396428-7036071 GCA_902829305.4 Spodoptera exigua | reverse complement strand
TAGAATACAAATATAGTAGATACTTGAAAATCAACATACATATAACTAAACATACCTTAGTCGGTTGAGTATTTAACTTCACAACTCACACTGACCCGAAACAAAGTGAGTAAAACAATATCCGTAGGCCAGTTTCCTTGTTTCGAATAGTTTTTTGAATTGTTCAAGCAACTATTTCACATTGTTAAAAACTTTGAGTTTTCCAATAATTTTGTCAATGTGTTGTTTCACGTTTATGTGGGCCTTGTCGTTCGATCTCTTTTTAGACAATGATAAGTATTGGAAATCGGTTACGTTGACTGTGTTTATGTCTTTAAAATACACTACAAAAATGAAAGGTACCTACACTTCACACATCATCATCACCCTATAAATGCCCACTGCTGAGCAAAGGCCTCTTATCGCGCCATGCTTGTTCAAGGCAGATTGGCGATTTCAAATTTATAATTAGAAATTATGAGTCCAGGTTTCCTCACGATAATTTTTTTCACCGTATGTCAGTGGTCTCTAAGTAAGAATGAAAATGAAAGGTATATTTTTGCCTTTTTTATTCTTGAGGTCTCACGCGGCGCGACGTGCTTTCATCGTACAATCGCAGCAGCAAGCCCGCGTTATCGCTTGGTCAAAAACAAATACATGAACATTATAAGCAATGTATCACAAACCTTTCAACGCACCGCCTTTCCCTAAATAAGACCAAGTAACAAAGGGTATAAGTACATAATGTTACAATACTTTGAAACAGATATTATGAAACCGCGATACTCAAACACTCCTTCGTACTTCTTCCTGATTGCGTTTCACTACATGGCTGGGAACGAATCAAATGTAAAACTAAATCGGATTTTTTTAAATGCAATCTCCAATTATGCCTGCATTTGTAGGGGTCTAATTTATTTCTATAAATCGATTAAATTCATTGGACCATTTTATATCTAGATATCGAGTGACAATTATGAATCCTTTGTTTTTTTTATTCTTTTTTTTCTATTGTGTTTACACACATATGTATATGGCATAGCCAACTCGATTATAGTCGCTCAATTAATGGACTAGGTTGTTTATAAACGCTATCGCAGTGAAATCTTAGTAGCTGCTATTCCTGATGGCGATCAAATTGTAGTTTTGACCTAACGTTACCGGCCACATTTATGGGTTACTATCGGTCGCCCGCGGCTCTCACTCGCGTAGATGACTATTTTACACTTGTTCAAGTTTCTCTTTATTTTCTCTACATACAAACCTTTATTGGATTTCTACGAATAATTCAAGACCAAAATTTGCCAAATCGGTAAAGGCATTGTTGAGTTATAACATTACAACGAAAGGTGGCATTGACTTTATATATACATATGTACAGATTGTGAAGTTTTAATAATAATCTTTTTACCCTTTAAATTACGGCTTTTTGAGAAATCTTACTGATTGAAAACCCCCGGTTCCATCTCCAAGTCCAGCCCGGGCATGCTGCATTTAATTGCGCTTGCCCCGAAACTCCAGCTGAGCATCAGCCCAGTTGAGCCCCATCTGTTCTATTGACTCTTTAAAGCTCAATTTAATTTTTTATGGCTTTAATTACAAATTTAGGAATAAAATCAAGTAGCTGGTCATACAAACCGTTACATATCGAATGACTTACTATGCTATTTACCCGTGAAATATATGTCACTAGGTTTATAACACAAATAACAGTAATGTTATGTAAGATTAAATTGTAATAAGTATTTATATCAAAGTCAATTCATGTCTGATAAAATCGTGATTACCTCTTCTATCGCTTGTAATATAAGACTTCCAACGTGATGCTGTGTTACGTGACACGTGAGATGAAGCCTTGATCCTATTTATATGGGTTCTATTATGTAGGTGTATCCATCTTTACCTATGCCCCATAAATATTATGTAGGTCAAATTAAGAATGTACGAATATTTTAACGAATTTATACTTGGCCTTATAGTTTGACAATATGTAACATAACAGTTTTTTTTGCAGACTTATCAGGCGTTCTTCAGACCGCAGATCACTATTAACTAGTCATAGATTTAGAGCAATTACTATCGACTGCCAATTCGGCGACATTTCTTTTTTGAGAGTGCATTTGAGTTCTTTTTTCAAATTGAATTCAATTTCAAATTAAAAAATATACTCTATAGCCGTGTTCACGCATAAACACGACAAGACGCACAGCGCATGGTGCGTTTGTCGTTCATTGCGGCAGCAGACCGCATCAACGCCCACACAAACGCAAACATATGAATATTCTGAGAAATGTATGAAGGAATATATTTCGCACCGCGAAACGTATTCATCTCTTACGACTTAATAGAGTAACTACATAAAATAAGATTGTAATAAGAGTAGGTTCTTTTGGATACACCGCTCCGGCTGGTGCTGTGATACGTGCCATTTAATGAAAATAATTACTTACAATAATAACAGTTTCATTTAATATTTTATTTATATAATCATTAATTATTTTTGCAATTATCATGAGACTATAATTGGTAGATTGTAATAAGCATACATTGATCTATATAACACTGCCTGTCTAGTAGATTTTCGAGTCAATGAAATCAATTTTGTTACATTTGTTAAAAGTTAACGAACCTTACTTTATACCTACATACTATGGTTATATAGTTGACTCCACATTATTTTCTTTACATCAGATATTCAATTTCCCCTTCATTGCATTAGGTCCCGTCCTAATGAAATGAATTAAGCAGTCTGACCCGCTGCAGAGCTGATAAATTTAATAAGTTCGTTATCTCGGATGGGTTATTTCTTGGCATATTTTGAAAATATATAGTTATACAGGTTTTGTTTGGATATTCTTCATAAGATTTGTTTGAAATCGCTTTGTCCCCTTGTTACTTAAGATTTGATGAAATATTAATTTACTGCAAAAAATCCCTTCCAAAGATTCTCCTAAAGAATATCATTTTAATTAAGTTACAAAGCTATTTATGAACGTTCCAACCCTTGACGAAATTCTTAGACGATATTATATTCGATTTTATTACCCAACGACGAGGAGGTCCAACACGCCTAAAATATTTGAAGCGAAAATTCGACATCAAATGACTTACCAAAAATTACTTATGAATAAATACAGACTAAATTTTCGAGAAAGAATAACAAGACAAAAGAGTTTAGCTAATAGAGTCATATAGTCCCTAGGTACCTTATTAGCTTACTCCTCTTTGTTTAAATAATGAATTGTGTAAATGTCTAAGTAGGCACTACACTCCAAAGGGACCCCTTACTTTCTCTTTTTTAGGTAAAGTAGGCAAACGAGATGTAGTGCCAACTTATGCAATACTAAACGAATGCGTCGCCGCATTTTTGTGGGATTTAAGAATCACCTGGGGGATCTGGTGATGTGATCCATCACCTTGGCCTTGGATAACTTCACTCATACAGCAAAATAGAACCCAAATGCTGTTTCACTCCGATTTTTGTGAGGCCGTGGTTCACGCCAGTTTGTAACGATTAAACTGTGCCAAAGCATGCATTTTTACAATTATTTCACAAACCCCTATCACCGTGAACGATTTGCGTGACTTTTTTGAGCGATGAAAGTCAGCAAAATACTTCTTCTGCCTGTGAGGGGCGAATAGTGTCAGACTCTTAATGACTACATACAACCCCGTTCATTCTCTTATTGGGGGCCGGGACCATACAAAAACCTAAGGAGTAGGGCCATTTTAAGGTTTGGCTTGACATCGGTTATTAATAACGTTCCTTTCCACTGTTAGTCGGTTCTTACAACACCCACGGGAAGAGAAAGGATGATGGCACGCACTGAACTCACCGTTACCACGCCTAACAATAGTCATAAGTAAAACAAGTCATATAAATAGTTACACACGTGCGTCGATTAGCCACAAAGGACGTTAATTTACTATATTAGTTAAGCTACTTGACTCCCCATTAATTACTTTATATGACATTAAAGTTATTAAAAGTTGTTTTAAAGCTATTAATTATAGAATTATCTTGTTCGTGTAATGGTCGTTAATGTTGCTATGTACGTGCTTTGCTGGTCAATACCTAACTTACAAAAGTGTGGGAGAGCCTTGCTTAGGCACGTATGGGTCGGCTCGACCGGAATGATACAACAGCCGTATAGAAAATGCGTTGTGTTTCACCGAGTGAGTCACCAGAGTCCAAATTCTTTTTCTCCTTCCCCAATCCCTAAATTTCCGAAACCCAAAAACCGGCAATGCACTCTTTCAGTGTTGCGGGAGCTCATAAGCGGCGCTGATTACATAAAAGAAAATAAATCCTAAAAGTGTTACATAAAGAACACTTTTTTGTGTAATATGACCGTACCGAAGAAGAGTTACGAGTGCGTTACCGACCTTTTGGGGATTAGGGATTTGTAGATTTAGGGATTGGGGGAGGGGAAGGGTTGGGCCTCCGGTAACTCATTCACACGGCGAAACACAACGCTGTGGTTGTATCACCATTCGTGTCGAAACACGGCTTTCATAGACTTGTCGACGTCAACGTGGATTTTTATCGAGAGGCGATTATTCATCTTTGCGTTATTAAAGTCATGCCTATTACCTTTTTTTGCATAAAAAAATACGTTGCAGTAGAGTGTTGTTACATTCGTGTATATTTTTCCACAGTTTCGATAGTACATAATTATGTTCATGTTTTTGTTACATAATGTTAAAAGATCAATAAATTCTATGCAGATGCACCGAAATATTTAGATTCAATAAATTGTAACAACAACAAGCGTAAAATATTTTCGTCTGGGAATTTAGCTTGATAAATATTTATAAATTAGACGCCAACGTAACGGTTTTCGCAACATTTTAATTTAACGAGTAACATGTATATTTTATCAAGAATAAAAAATATAATTTTATTTCTTTTTAGTATTTCACTCGAATTGTACAACAAAACAAGTTTCTATTTCATCACATTCAGAAAAACTTATTTTGAACATAGTTTATAAAAAGTATGTTCTATATTCAAAATTTGGTATAACGGCTATTCAGACAATTTATAAAACAGGCCACAAAGAAACAAATTAGTTTGGTGAATAGTTAGATGTTTAATTTGGCTTCTTGTTTACGAAGGCGAGACATTGATTCAGACTCCATGCCAGGATAAACCGAAGCCACTCGATCACTGGCGCGTTAAGATGAAAATTTCACTCTATTTATAGTATTCTTCGTAATATAATATTTTGCTGACAAAGACGGATTATGATTTGATACTCAGATCTTACTGATTTCCCTGAAAAGTGACGATGAAATATGAAGAGATTATTATTTTACACAAAAATAGAGTAACAATATTTATGACAGCGTTGTTTTCACAATGAAAAATTAATAAATTTGACAAAAAAATTCGATTAATTAAAATAAAAAATATTCTCAACTAGCTTTTGCCCGTGACCCCGTTCGCGTGGAATAGTGACTTCCTGCAAATTTTTGGTATAAAAACTATCGTATGTCTCGAGTTCCAAACTATGTCTGTACCAAATTTCACAGAAAAAGGTTCATTAGTTTAAGCTTGAAGAAAAGACAGACTGACAGTTACTTTCGCATTCATAATATTAGTTTGGATAAGGATCTTTGTTTACATGTCTAGGATCTATAGAATATCTATTGACAAGTTTCTGCTGATCTGTTTTTCATTCATTTCGTTCTTGCTCCCTGTGCGATGTAACTTTTGCGATTTGCCTGATGTCATCGTCCAATCTTTTAAGCGTTGTGCCCTTCTTCCTATTGACTTTTGGAGGTACCACCTGGTCACCATTTTGCTCAAAATTTCCTGACCCCTTATCACATGATACCTATCATCTCTTTTTCTTATCTGACCACTTTTATTAAATTTACAAACCCCTTTTCTTAAAAAATATAGAGTATGCAGGTTTAAATTTCAGTTCTTGAGTTATAGATGCTGATGTCAGTCGTTACAGAAACTATTTAAATAAATAGTTCTATTATAACTCTTATAAAAGCACTCAATTTATTACTATTATAAGTTGCACCCTTTTTTTCCTGAACATCGGCCCTGTAGGCCTCCGTCTATTACGGTTTATTTGCTCTTTGAGGCGCGCGCGAAACGCTACGAGCCGTCTGGCTCGGGTCTGGCTCTGACCGCCAGCGAGCTTCTTTGCTCCTACCAGATAAACTTGAATTCAGAACGTAACTTTTTATCTACCACAAAAGTTTATCGAGAACTTACATTAAGGTGGTAAAACGAGCATACAGTCGTTTTGTCGAATGTCGAAATAGTATTTAATTGATTCCTCAAAAATGACTTATCAAAGTATAACAGTAATAAGATATTCCTCCAATACTATTTTGGCTGCTAAATAACTTCTTGCTAGTATTATTTTGACTCTTATGTAGTGGGCGAGTCTATTAATACATCTTATATCCAATTTTAGGCTCCTTGTATACCTTGTATACCTACTCGGAAAAATATAGACTATGTTGTTTTTTTAGTAATACGACACCACCAATTATAAGTAAGAAATACCTATAATTGGTAATAACTTGGGCGTCGAAAAGGCGTGTAGCTTATTTTTGTAAAAAAATAAGTTTGTTTTTAGCCTAGTTGTTTGGTATGATTTTTAAGCTTGGAGAGAATTAGGACTCTGAAGAAAGATGTAGGCTTCTTTTTCCTTTGACAATATAACGCGTGCCTACTTTTTCTAATTTATATTTGTTTCGCCCGCGACCTTTTTCGCGAGGAATGGTGACTTTTTTCAGATTTTTGGTTTAAATCCTCTGTCTTTCCTAGAGTTCCAAACTATGTCTGTGCCAAATTTCACACAAATAGGTTTAGTAGTTTAGGCGTAAAGAAAAGACAGACCGACAGACAGACAGAGTTACTTTCGCATTTATAATATTAGTTTGGATAATATCAATTCAGTTTCCTTTTTGACAATAGAAAAAATATACTTACCGCCATGCTCACAGGCCTTTTATGGCTACTTAAACTATTACTTATTCAATTGATTGCCTCCCTAAAACAGTTGCGAAGGGAAACCATTAAATGGCTCAGGCTTATTTAGTTTTCAGACTCATACATATAAAAAGAAAACTCGTATAAGCTAGAAACACATAATGTGCCACGAAATACAAAGTATATTTTAACTACACAAGTTAACCTACTTTCGAAACTAAACTTCTAAATAACGTCTTAGCTAAATTTCGTTCCTTCACTGACACATACATTACCTTCTTCGTTGAGTTTAAAGATATTAAATTTTGTACAAGAATTCTTTGTACAAAGAATGTATTGCGAAAGCAATTCTGGATAAGAAACTCCTGTGATTTTGTTGATAAAATCTTTTCTATATTTACTTGTTATCAGAAAAACAAGTACCTACATTATCTAAGCCATAAAGACGTTGGCAAAAAGGATATAATTATTGCAGATTTTTTAAACGGCTCATGTTGCATTGCTTTTTAACCCCCGACGCAAAAACGACGGGGTGTTATAAGTTTGACGTGTCTCTGTGTGTGTGTGTGTGTGTGTGTGTGTGTGTGTGTGTGTGTGTCTGTCTGTCTGTACCACTCTAGCCGCCGAACGGATGGACCGATTTTGATTTAGTTTTTTTTGTTTGGCAGTAGAAAATGTCGAGAGTGTTTTTACGTAAGTTTGATGAAAATTGTTCCAAGATGGCCGCCGCCACAAAATGACAGATTAGATATTTTTTTTAAACTCCATCAATATGGGTATCAAATGAAAGGGCTTGGCTAGTAGAATACTATAAGATATGACAAATTTAAAATGCAAGATGGCTGCTTCTACAAAATGGTGCTTTACATTTTTTTATTACATCTTGATCAATATGGGTATCAAATGAAAGGGCTTGACTAGTGAAATACTATTAGGTATGAAAAATTTTAAATCCAAGATGGCTGCCTCTACCAAATGTCGCTTTATGGATTACATATGGTTTTTATAAAGTCGGGGGTTATTTTAAATTTTAAATTTAATTTTATTTAAATCTCCAATGTATATTTTTATTATTCCTAATTAGTAATATTGGGCTAGAAAAATATTGAATAGGTATAACAATTGGATATGTAAATGACTTAACATATTTATTTAACTGATTTTAAATAATATAATATAATACCCAAAGTGAAAATTAATGTAATTTTTTCCAGCATGTTTGCACGACCATGATTAATGGCAAACATGTCGCGAGACAGTCATATGTATGACCAGATTGCATACTTTAATTATTTTAATTGTTTATATTTAGACGTTTACGAAATACCTGTCTTATTCTTATTCTCAGAAAGTTGGAAGGTAAACAATGAAATTTTTAATGCAGAAACACTCTAAAAATATTTAAAAGTTAAATAGATAAGTATATAAAGTAACATTTATTCTTGTAGTTTTACAAGAATAAATTTTTCTTGAAAATTTAACTTTACGGAGTGAAGGCTTCACAAAGGCGTCTGTTTTGAATGATCAAGCGTGGAGTTTATCTTTCTTGCTGGTTGAACTGAAAATGGTCTTACATTAATCACATACATTTCTAAATTCAGCATTAAATTTATCTAAAACCACTTTAGTTGCTAACAAAATGGCGTCGTAAAAGACTTTTTAGCAACTAAATGTTAAAATTGAAATCTTCTTTTTATACATAAAAATGAATTTCAGTTTGTTTGTGACGCTAAAACCCAAGAAAGACTGGACGATAACTAATTTGACGATATTCAGTGTTGAAACATTCATGGTAGTCCAGGGAAAAAGGTTAGAAAATATAAGTTAAGTTCGGTCATATGAACTGGTATTCAAATAAATATAGCATAATACGGGCATAAAAACTATAAATAAATATATAAAAAGAAAAACTGATTACTAGTAAAAGAGTGTCTAAAAATAAAACCGCTTTTAGATAGGTTATTGTTTAAAAATAAATAAACAAACATAACTATGTTAAAAAAACAACACTTTTTATTGAAAACTACAACCATTTATTATCATATCACCGCATTTAGTACGTCGGTAAACTGTACTGTTGAAAAAAAATGTTACGGATTTCAGATGTGACAAAATTCGGACAAAGTTTTTTATTTCGACGCTCAGTTATTAATTCTGCAGATTAAATCAAACGAAAACCAGCTTTTTTGGAGCGGAAAATTCTCAATAGATTTTTTGTAGTTTTTTATTAAAAAACATTTAGAATTTTTATTCAAAAATGTTTAAATATATACTTAATACGTATTATGTTTTTAGTTTTGTATAACCACCATACAATACGTAATCGTATTTTTTGTAATAAATGTATTTTTTTGTTCCAGGTACCATCGCTCTCTATAACTTCGATAGTCTAATTCATAAATATTGGTAGCAATTAGTGTATTAGCGCATTGTAATTATGATCCTTAAATATAGTCACTTTATTAGTTCTGTAAATAATGTAAGCCAGTTCTAGTCATAAGAACATATAATGTAGTAGGTTAATAAAAAAATTTGAATATCAGTTTTTGCGTCATATGAGCCGCGACGCAAAAACTATATCAAATTATTAATCTGTAAATATTTTTTATAAAAATTCGTCTTTAATTGTAATAATTTTAAAATGTAATATTGTAGATTTACTTAGGGTCCAATGATATATATTATATAATTAAATTTAAAATGTAAATAAATAATTGTATAATTTTGTGAATAGTTGGATTTATAATTATGAAAATTTCTCTGTGGACAATTGTGTTGTTTATGAATAGTAACGAATTTATATAATAAATTGTCGAATAGTTTTTTTATAAATAAATTTAGGTTTAAGTCTATGTAATAGTTTTTTATGTATGCTGATCTGCTCTTCTCGAACTAATGTAATGTACCTAACTGCTTAGTCACCAAAACGTGTACCAAAGTTATATTAAGGTAAAACCTACGTGTTCATTGTTCGCACCATTATTGTCATATTAAACCGATTATTTCTATTAATTTCCAAGTGTTTTTTTATTGTTGTAAACCATTCAAGTTGAGAAATCAGTGAAGTGAAGAAAATGATAGTCTTGTTTAAATTAGACGAGACAATTGATTAATTTGCCTGGAATAAACCTAGCCTTCAAAATGCAAGTCTTAAACAGATATAGGTGAAATGAAATGAAATTTTAAAGTGACCAAAATCTGTTGAGTGTTTAAGAATATTCTTTTACATTTCAGCAATGTCAGCAATCCACGCACTATAAAAAGTTAGTCATTCAGTATGGATGTCTTGATAAAAGCCCTCGAGAGCAGACATAAACAGTAAAAAGTATCAAAGCAAGCAGGATGAAAACAAAAGACTGCACGCTTGGAGCAGTGGCTGGGCAAGACGTCGCGGGTCGATCGTCGATCGACTCCCGGACTGAACAACACTTTGTGTGATCCACAAATCGGTGTTCCGGGTCTAGGTGTGATGTGTACGTGAATATGTCCGTTTGTAAACGCAGCCATGACACCGGAGAAAAACCTAGGGTAACGTTTTTTTTTATTAACAAGGAGAAAAAATTATCATATATAACTTAAGAAAGCCATGGAATTGAATATCAGTTATGAATTATATACCTATTTATATAATTATCTTTGAAATTAAAGATATAGAAACAGAAGTCGGATTATAAAATAAATAACAAAGGGTACTGGGATCTAAGAAATTTCAAGTCTGATTATGACAGATCTGTACTTGACGAACAACAGTAAGAGACTCAAATTATTTCTAGGTATTTTATTCCTTTCCATAAACGTATTGTATTTACGGATTTTAGGCAAACTGCCGTGATTACTTGGTTGCGATATTATGCATACTAATTGACTGTTTGAGAATCTATGACCTATTTACTATGAATTGCTAAGGGATAACCAAAAAACTACGTGATTTGACTAAATCTAAAATGTTAAGTAAGTAAATAATAAAAGCAAGCTTAGCCAATGAAAATTTTGGTTTTCATTGGATAAGCTTGCTTTCTTCATGCAAATGTGTAAATCGAATAAGGTTTTTTTTATAAGAGTTAAATCATCAGATGACTTCTCCCGCCCAGGATCGGGCGGGAGGGAGTATCAGACTCTTACTGACTAAAAACCCCCCCTGTTCCTTCTCCTACTCTGGGCCGAGGTCGCGGTGCCTCATTGCGCTTACACCGCAACCCCGGCTGAACACCAGCCCTATGGGGCCCCGTCTGTTGTGGTCTATTGGCTCTTTGAGGTGCGCGCGGAACGCTACGCGCCTTACACTCGGGTAAATCGAATAAGGTGAAGCTACTTCATTATTTTTACCCGACTGCCAAAGAAGGAGGGTAATGTTTTTCGAGTGTATGTAAGTATGTATGTATGTCTTTTCCTTTGTGACCTCCTGTAGCCTAAACGGCTTGATGGATTTTGATGTATGAGGTATCGTTAGATTTGTCTTGATTACGGGAGTGTCATAGGATACATTTTATCCTAAAAGTCCCACGGGATAAAGACATAATAATATTTTTTCTAAATTTCCCTTTAAAAAAATATGTATGCGGTATCATTAGATGTAATCTAAAGCCAAATGTCGTCGAAATAATTTAAAATGGTACTTACATATACATAGTCTTCTACATCTACAACATTTTCGTTAAATAAAAACAGCTAAAAAGTTATAAATAAAAAAATTATTATTAAAAAAACAAAATACCCGACTGCACACTAAAAAAAGAGTAAAACAAGCCCCACAATACAAATTTACTGAATATAATTTATAAATGTTGATGGAAAGCATCGCAGGCGGGGACCACCTTGACCGCCACCAACGAAAATTCTGCTAAATGGTGCACAACAGAAATGACTATAAATAAGCCTCTGTTGGTCCCCGCCTGCGATGCTTTCCATCAACATTTATAAATTATATTCAGTAAATTTGTATTGTGGGGCTTGTTTTACTCTTTTTTTAGTGTGCAGTCGGGTATTTTGTTTTTTTAATAATATTTTTTTTATTTATAGGATAGGACAGCAAATAAGCATCTGTTTCACTTGATGGTGGACAGGTGGACCCCCGTAACACCAGGGCAGTTACACGTAAGTTATCGGCTTTTGGGTTAGGCATTCCAGGATTGGCAATATGGGGAAGTATCGTGGAGTGAATGGTCACTCACGAGGTGAAACGCTACGAAAGCGTTGTACCTCGCTGGTTTTTTCTGAGGCCGTGGTGTCACTCCGGTCGAACCAGCTTAATCTTGTTGAAGCTCAGCTCTCCGACACCTGTGGATAAAGTTTGTTATATAAATCAAAAGCTTGTGACTGAATGTAGAATGTAAATGCGACTGACTTACAAATCCATGGTTGACATTAAAAGCAAAGTTTCACAATAAAAATTATTCTGAGTGGTTAGTCATAATAAAATTAACGGTTACTAATGGTCAGTTAGCGTGAGGTATTGTAGATGTGGTCATTTAATTACAAACAGTATTCATTCCTCGAATAAAATAACAGTGATTTTTGTTACAATAGGTACAGTTCCTGATTCACAATTTCAAGAAAATTGATTATGAAATTTATGAGAAAAAAGAACAATATACGACGTATTACACCATTTTCCTAATAATCGTATAATTATTCAATTTTCAAACTTTATTCAACACAATAAAGTTAAATAAAAAATACATATTAGAATACTTTGAATACGTCGTGATCGAATCGTGAGGAAGCCTGGGCATATAATTTCTAATTGTTCTAATTTTCAATTCGCAGCTCCTCAGTAGTGGGCACTTAAAGGCTGATGATGTGATGTAATGAGGTGATTAGAATACTTTGTAAATTAGACGAGACAATTGATTAATTTGCCTGGAATAAACCTAGCCTTCAAAATGCAAGTCTTAAACAGATATAGGTGAAATGAAATGAAATTTTAAAGTGACCAAAATCTGTTGAGTGTTTAAGAATATTCTTTCACATTTCAGCAATGTCAGCAATCCACGCACTATAAAAAGTTAGTCATTCAGTATGGATGTCTTGATAAAAGCCCTCGAGAGCAGACATAAACAGTAAAAAGTATCAAAGCAAGCAGGATGAAAACAAAAGACTGCACGCTTGGAGCAGTGGCTGGGCAAGACGTCGCGGGTCGATCGTCGATCGACTCCCGGACTGAACAACACTTTGTGTGATCCACAAATCGGTGTTCCGGGTCTAGGTGTGATGTGTACGTGAATATGTCCGTTTGTAAACGCAGCCATGACACCGGAGAAAAACCTAGGGTAACGTTTTTTTTTATTAACAAGGAGAAAAAATTATCATATATAACTTAAGAAAGCCATGGAATTGAATATCAGTTATGAATTATATACCTATTTATATAATTATCTTTGAAATTAAAGATATAGAAACAGAAGTCGGATTATAAAATAAATAACAAAGGGTACTGGGATCTAAGAAATTTCAAGTCTGATTATGACAGATCTGTACTTGACGAACAACAGTAAGAGACTCAAATTATTTCTAGGTATTTTATTCCTTTCCATAAACGTATTGTATTTACGGATTTTAGGCAAACTGCCGTGATTACTTGGTTGCGATATTATGCATACTAATTGACTGTTTGAGAATCTATGACCTATTTACTATGAATTGCTAAGGGATAACCAAAAAACTACGTGATTTGACTAAATCTAAAATGTTAAGTAAGTAAATAATAAAAGCAAGCTTAGCCAATAAAAACCAAATTTCTTCATGCAAATGTATAAATCGAATAAGGCTTGTTTTGTAAGAGTTAAATCACCAGATGACTTCTCCCGCCCAGGATCGGGCGTGTGGGAGTATCAGACTCTTACTGACTAAAAACCCCCCTGTTCCTTCTCCTGCTCTGGGCCGAGGTCGCGGTGCCTCATTGCGCTTACCCCGCAACCCCGGCTGAACATCAGCCCTATAGGGCCCCGTCTGTAATGGTCTATGCGGCGCACGCGGAACGCTACGCGCCTTACGCTCGGGTAAATCGAATAAGGTGAAGCTACTTAATTATTTTTAATAGGATAGGACAGCAAATGAGCATCTGTATCACTTGATGGTGGACAGTAGACAGCCGTACCACCAGAGGAGCTACACGTAAGTTGTCGGCTTGTGGGTGGAGTGAAGTGGAAAAACGTTGTTTCCCGCTGGTTTTCTGTGAGGCCGTGGATATACCACTCCGGTCGAACTAGCCTCCACTTCTTTTTCTTCTTCTTTAGCCTTTTTCTATCGCGGGGGTGTAGGCCTCATTCAGTTTCTGCCATCTCTTTCGGTCTTGAGCAATTTGAATCCACTTTGTGCCAGCTGTTCGTTTGATGTCATCGTACCAGCGCATCTGGGGACTTCCTTGTGGGCGTTTGGCGTTTTTCGCCCTACTCTATTATGGCTTTACACCACGAACCCTGTTTGCGTGCAACGTGACCAGCCCACTCCCACTTAAGTTTCGCAATATGCTGTGTTGAACTAGAACTAGCCTAACCTTGCCTAATCTTACAATCTAATCTTGACTTAACAATAGTTAAGTTTGATATATATATATAACCAATAGCTTAAGACTAAATAATGTAGAATATAATCGCGACTGGCTTACAAATCCATTGTTGACATTAAAAGCAAAGTTTCACAATAAAAATTATTCTGAGAGGTTAGTCATAATAAAATTAACGGTTACTAATGGTCAGTTAGCGTGAGGTATTGTAGATGTGGTCATTTAATTACAAACAGTTTTCATTCCTCGAATTAAATAGCACTGATTTTTGTTACAAAACAGTTCTTGATTTACGCTTTCAAGAAAATTGATTATGATATATATGAGAAAAAAGAACAATATACGACGTATTACACTCTCATCATCTCATCTCTAATAATCGTACTTATAATTATTCGATTTTCAAACTTTATTGAACACAATAAAGTTGAATCAAAAATTAAAAATGCATATTAGAATACTTTTAATAGAACCTGGACTTAATAATTTCTAATTACAAGTTTGAAATCACCAATTCGCCTTGAGCAAGCGTGGTTAGCTTAAACCTGCTATGGTATGCTCAAAGGCCTCTTCATGCTTTATTTTTTTCAGCTGCTCAGCAGTGGGCACTTATAGGCTGATGATGTGATGTAATGAGGTGATTAAAATACTTTGACCAGCTGGCATCAGTACATTTGTATTGTGAGTAAGACAAAGGGAATTTGCCGAATGTGTCGCCACCGTCAGTCATTCACCAAGAGAATGTCTGAGAGAGATCGATTGGCCCAATCACTTTGATCCCAGTTACAGTTTGCCTTTCACAATAATTATTCTGTCAATTCAAATACTCGTCAAGTTCTACGGAATTGGAAAAAGAACGGATTGCGACTGACGACTTTAACATTATAATATGTACATATGTATATTTCTAGATTAAATAAACTTTAGGTAAGTTTCAGTAAATGTCAAGTATTTTCATTTCAGTTAATGAAAATCTAATCTTCTGTTCGAGACAGGAGATCAAACTAAACTATTATAACAATGTACTAAGGTCAAATAGGGTAACAGTGTAATCTGGCGAGTTCTGGAAACGTCCATGCTAATCATAATGTAATTAAACATAGAATATCTGATATCTATAATAATACTCATATCACATTCTATATGTATATGGACAAATAATTTGCAATAAAATATTTTTGTGACTATAAATTTAGATGTATCTATATATGTTATCCTATCCTTCAAGTTGGGTCAAAATCACTCAAAATTTGTCTTTTAAAAATTTAAAATCGGTTTAGTAGTTTAGGAGTCCATCGCGGACAAACACGTGACGCGAAATTTTTATATATAAAGTAATAAGTATATATATAGAGTAATAGGTATGTATATCTATAGTAAGTTAAGATAATAATGATATCGTACGAGAGTCCAACGTCTGTCATTTGTTTTGTTAGCGAACTAACACGGCATCGATAGATTTTCTATTTCCCGATTTCTCCGTCTATATTACTTTTGCATAAGCATTTTCTTTTATCAGAACTTAACACAGTATAAAAAGAATTATCGGAATAGGTCTCTTCGTTGACACGTGCCGTCTTGACCACGAGAAATGCGGAATAATTATTTTATATTAGTTATAACCTCTAGAGTGCTTTCTGTAAATATTAAGTAATTTCATTTCGCTTAATGAAAATCTCATCTTTTGTTCCAGACAGAAGATCATAATGAACTACTTACAGTATAAAAGTAATAGTTTTTTACAAAACTTGACTGAAAACCACGTTTGTCGGTTCGTAAGTCGCTCAGTACTGCTCATGAATATGATTTCCTAGCGTGTCTAGAAATAAGTCGAGATATCTCGCAAGAAAGTGATGCGATAAGGATCTCATAAAATATCAGTTATTACCTGGCGTTGAATAATGAAGACGAATGTATGTTACAACAAAAACATAATAAACCTTTTTTTGGGCAGTCGTGTAAAAATAGTTCATTTTTACGGCAGTTAGCTGCTACATATTAAATTATCAAAATACTTTTTATTGCTTATGTAGTAATACAAGTAATTCAGATAATTTGAACGATAAAATCTGTGTACTTGATAAATACATATAAACAAACTTATAAGGATTAGTTTGTTTTTCCCTGGGTCATGGTATAACTTGAAAACAACACTAAATTGGATTTTTATCGTAGTCGTCTTTGTGGAGGCATGGTTTATATAAAAGAAAAACAATAATGGAACTTTTTGCTAGGAAAACTTCGTAACACACATGCGAAGCTTTATTGGCCCACTAGCATGTTTAATTAAACTTTACTTAACAAGATGCTGTGACGAAAATTAAGGGTAAAATTAAATTGCATATTACAGCGTCATTTACTTAATAACTTTTAAACCGTGGAATTCAGTGATTTTCATACCTCGCTTTTCTTCAAACTCGGTAAACACATCTGTGGATACGGTCAGCGTAGTGTGTAGACGGCCTAATATAGTAGAAAAGGAAAATAAGGGGGTAGATGAAAATTAATCGCCCGAAAGCAGGGAGCTGTGACATCGCATCTTCACCACGCTCGCGACCACGAACTGTGCAACCGGGTTGAAACATCAAGCCTACCAAGGTGCCGGGTTGCGGGGTAAGCGCAATGAGGCACCGCGACCTCGGCCTAGAGTAGGAGTAGGAACGGGGGGGTTTTTAGTCAGTAAGAGTCTGACACTCCCTCCCACCCGACCCTGGGCGGGAGAAGTCATTTGATGATTTTCCCATCACAAAAAAAGCCTACCAAGGTATAATTATTTTTTGCGATAATACCCGCGTAATTATAATAGTACTAGCTGTGCCCCGCGGTTTCACCCGCGTTTTTGTCGTTTCCGTGGAAATACCGAGATAAAATATTGCCTATATTATAGCCTCCCTCAATAAATGGACTATTGAATATTTAAAAAGTTTTCATAATTATCAGATCAGCATTTCCCGAGATTACCGCCATCATAAAATTCAGCCAGAGTTCGAAATTCGAAATTCAGCCAGAGTAAGAATTACGACTACAGGCGGGAGTGTCCGTCCACTTTAAACCGGGTTCAAATATCATTTTAAAGTACTTCTGAGTAAATTATATTTTTGTTTTATTTTCTGAATTGGATTAAAATGTAAAGGCAAATCATTTGGAATCATTACGATCCGAGGTTTAAATACTGTTTGACCAACCACAGGAGCAGTCATAACTATTATTGCAACTATCACGTTATTGCGAACAAATTTAACCTCAAGTCTCCCGTTAGGTACATAAATTTCTAAGTAAAATAATGGGGCACCAATTTTTAACTTGAGAGAATGCGATGGGATGCCCCTCGGGTTTAAAGAATGAAAACATCCCTGTAGATAATGGATATTATTGCATATTCTTGATCCATTGGAAGTTTAGTTAAAATTAAATCGTTAATTTTGTCAACACTACTGTTTAGACTTTACTCTACTGTACACACTTTAGGATTCTCTCCTGTGTTGTGGGTGCGTTTACAAACATACAATGTCACATACACATGACACCCAGACCCGAAACAACAATTTGTGGATCACACAAAGTGTTGTTCCGTGCGGGAATCGAACCCGAGACACGTTGCACGGCAGCCAGTTGCCCAGCCACCGCACTGACTGTGCACACTTCTATTGATAATCTTTATTTTCTATTTCGACGATATCTTTTGATATTAAACTCTCAATGCTAGTCTTTTTTTCTCCTAAATCTTGATCAATAGGTATTTTATTTTCAAAATAAGGTACTTTTCCGTCTCCAACTAAAAGTAACTTCAAAGTAAAATTTGTACCACCTCCTCCTAAATATGCTCTAATGTCCGTAGATAGTTTTAAGGTATGAACTAATTTCCATAATAGAGAACTTTGAAGGCAATTTTTTACAATGTCTACTTTAGTTCCTCTTACTACTACTGGTAAAGTTTGCCGAAAATCCCCAGCACACATGACAGTAATCCCAACCATGACTTTATCAGTCTCTAATATCTATAATAGTCCTATCTAGAGCCTCCACATGAGCTCTATGAATCATGGTACATTCATCCCAGATTATTAAAGTGACATCTTACAAAACTTTGCCTAAAAGGCCATTTTTACGAATAGAGCACACGCTCTTTCTGTAACGGAACGGTTAGATTATGTTAGTTTAAAAGTGTAATGAGCTGTGCGTACGCCAGCTTATATAGTAGCAGCGATTCCAGATGACGCTACTGCCAATGCTAGTTTTTCCTGAGACCTTACTTTTGCTAATATCATATTAGTAGCTAATGAAAGTTTTGCCGGTTCCGCCTGGAGCATCCAAAAAAATATTTTTCCCTCATTGAAACAACACTGAGCATAACACTATTGTTTGCCATTACCTGGTCATTAAAGAACTTGGGTGCATTTACAGTAATATACTCATTTAATTCATTTACATCGTATGGCTTCCGCAACGACATTTCCAAATTAAGATGTATGTTTTTCCTTGGATTTCCTTTTCCTTAGCAGAGTTAGTTTAGAAATGTATTTTTTATACTCTTCAAACATCTTATACTTACAATCATCAACAAATACATTACGAAAAATATTCAGTATAGTATTCATAATAGTCCATAACTCATTAATAAGGTACCAACTCTTCATCTTACACACATGATAACTTTTAATCGATTGAGAGATTGAGAGGAAATAAAAAAGTATTTTAAAATACTTATAAATCATCTCTTGATAACATAATGCTTAATTCCGATAAAGAATAATATTACGATACATATTTAACGCTTTTTTTCCTTCAGACGATTTAATAATTATTTTGAACACAAAATCGGGTATTGTGATTAAACCATGATAGCTAGATATATGCTCTCGCAGACTTTTTGTAGGTTTTAATAGAATCTACAAACCCGTAGTACATCATTTTGTTCTATG
Source organism: Spodoptera exigua (assembly GCA_902829305.4). NCBI lineage: Eukaryota > Metazoa > Arthropoda > Insecta > Lepidoptera > Noctuidae > Spodoptera > Spodoptera exigua. The sequence goes on along the minus strand of LR824608.2, from coordinate 7,016,705 downwards.
GTCAATAGTTATTGCAGCGCACGCAAAAATAGGTTTTCGATTTTATTCCTTGTGTTACAAAATAGCAATTTTATTACAGATCCCTAATTTTGAATTAAATAAAATATATCTTCCTCGATAAATGGACTACATAACACTGAAAGAATCATTCAAATCGGATTTGTTTTTTGTTTTCGGACTTATTAATCCTCAAACGACGAATTCTGTACTCCAGCTCCAAAGCACACGCGCACACTGTTTTGATAGATGATTGAATTTGAACTTTGTTTAGTGGTAAGAAAGTGCAAATTTACTTTTTGACGTTAGGAATACACCTTTTCTTCTTTCACTTATTTCTTAGATAACAGTGAGTGCTTGTTATTTAATATGAACCTTATGTATAACAGCAATAAAGCTCAAATTGATTCGACGTTTTAGTTAGAAAACGTTTGTATGTGAAAAATTTAACCTCAAGTCTCCCGTTAGGTACATAAATTTCTAAGTAAAATAATGGGGCACCAATTTTTAACTTGAGAGAATGCGATGGGATGCCCCTCGGGTTTAAAGAATGAAAACATCCCTGTAGATAATGGATATTATTGCATATTCTTGATCCATTGGAAGTTTAGTTAAAATTAAATCGTTAATTTTGTCAACACTACTGTTTAGACTTTACTCTACTGTACACACTTTAGGATTCTCTCCTGTGTTGTGGGTGCGTTTACAAACATACAATGTCACATACACATGACACCCAGACCCGAAACAACAATTTGTGGATCACACAAAGTGTTGTTCCGTGCGGGAATCGAACCCGAGACACGTTGCACGGCAGCCAGTTGCCCAGCCACCGCACTGACTGTGCACACTTCTATTGATAATCTTTATTTTCTATTTCGACGATATCTTTTGATATTAAACTCTCAATGCTAGTCTTTTTTTCTCCTAAATCTTGATCAATAGGTATTTTATTTTCAAAATAAGGTACTTTTCCGTCTCCAACTAAAAGTAACTTCAAAGTAAAATTTGTACCACCTCCTCCTAAATATGCTCTAATGTCCGTAGATAGTTTTAAGGTATGAACTAATTTCCATAATAGAGAACTTTGAAGGCAATTTTTTACAATGTCTACTTTAGTTCCTCTTACTACTACTGGTAAAGTTTGCCGAAAATCCCCAGCACACATGACAGTAATCCCAACCATGACTTTATCAGTCTCTAATATCTATAATAGTCCTATCTAGAGCCTCCACATGAGCTCTATGAATCATGGTACATTCATCCCAGATTATTAAAGTGACATCTTACAAAACTTTGCCTAAAAGGCCATTTTTACGAATAGAGCACACGCTCTTTCTGTAACGGAACGGTTAGATTATGTTAGTTTAAAAGTGTAATGAGCTGTGCGTACGCCAGCTTATATAGTAGCAGCGATTCCAGATGACGCTACTGCCAATGCTAGTTTTTCCTGAGACCTTACTTTTGCTAATATCATATTAGTAGCTAATGAAAGTTTTGCCGGTTCCGCCTGGAGCATCCAAAAAAATATTTTTCCCTCATTGAAACAACACTGAGCATAACACTATTGTTTGCCATTACCTGGTCATTAAAGAACTTGGGTGCATTTACAGTAATATACTCATTTAATTCATTTACATCGTATGGCTTCCGCAACGACATTTCCAAATTAAGATGTATGTTTTTCCTTGGATTTCCTTTTCCTTAGCAGAGTTAGTTTAGAAATGTATTTTTTATACTCTTCAAACATCTTATACTTACAATCATCAACAAATACATTACGAAAAATATTCAGTATAGTATTCATAATAGTCCATAACTCATTAATAAGGTACCAACTCTTCATCTTACACACATGATAACTTTTAATCGATTGAGAGATTGAGAGGAAATAAAAAAGTATTTTAAAATACTTATAAATCATCTCTTGATAACATAATGCTTAATTCCGATAAAGAATAATATTACGATACATATTTAACGCTTTTTTTCCTTCAGACGATTTAATAATTATTTTGAACACAAAATCGGGTATTGTGATTAAACCATGATAGCTAGATATATGCTCTCGCAGACTTTTTGTAGGTTTTAATAGAATCTACAAACCCGTAGTACATCATTTTGTTCTATGGTCAATAGTTATTGCAGCGCACGCAAAAATAGGTTTTCGATTTTATTCCTTGTGTTACAAAATAGCAATTTTATTACAGATCCCTAATTTTGAATTAAATAAAATATATCTTCCTCGATAAATGGACTACATAACACTGAAAGAATCATTCAAATCGGATTTGTTTTTTGTTTTCGGACTTATTAATCCTCAAACGACGAATTCTGTACTCCAGCTCCAAAGCACACGCGCACACTGTTTTGATAGATGATTGAATTTGAACTTTGTTTAGTGGTAAGAAAGTGCAAATTTACTTTTTGACGTTAGGAATACACCTTTTCTTCTTTCACTTATTTCTTAGATAACAGTGAGTGCTTGTTATTTAATATGAACCTTATGTATAACAGCAATAAAGCTCAAATTGATTCGACGTTTTAGTTAGAAAACGTTTGTATGTGAAAAATTTAACCTCAAGTCTCCCGTTAGGTACATAAATTTCTAAGTAAAATAATGGGGCACCAATTTTTAACTTGAGAGAATGCGATGGGATGCCCCTCGGGTTTAAAGAATGAAAACATCCCTGTAGATAATGGATATTATTGCATATTCTTGATCCATTGGAAGTTTAGTTAAAATTAAATCGTTAATTTTGTCAACACTACTGTTTAGACTTTACTCTACTGTACACACTTTAGGATTCTCTCCTGTGTTGTGGGTGCGTTTACAAACATACAATGTCACATACACATGACACCCAGACCCGAAACAACAATTTGTGGATCACACAAAGTGTTGTTCCGTGCGGGAATCGAACCCGAGACACGTTGCACGGCAGCCAGTTGCCCAGCCACCGCACTGACTGTGCACACTTCTATTGATAATCTTTATTTTCTATTTCGACGATATCTTTTGATATTAAACTCTCAATGCTAGTCTTTTTTTCTCCTAAATCTTGATCAATAGGTATTTTATTTTCAAAATAAGGTACTTTTCCGTCTCCAACTAAAAGTAACTTCAAAGTAAAATTTGTACCACCTCCTCCTAAATATGCTCTAATGTCCGTAGATAGTTTTAAGGTATGAACTAATTTCCATAATAGAGAACTTTGAAGGCAATTTTTTACAATGTCTACTTTAGTTCCTCTTACTACTACTGGTAAAGTTTGCCGAAAATCCCCAGCAGACATGACAGTAATCCCAACCATGACTTTATCAGTCTCTAATATCTATAATAGTCCTATCTAGAGCCTCCACATGAGCTCTATGAATCATGGTACATTCATCCCAGATTATTAAAGTGACATCTTACAAAACTTTGCCTAAAAGGCCATTTTTACGAATAGAGCACACGCTCTTTCTGTAACGGAACGGTTAGATTATGTTAGTTTAAAAGTGTAATGAGCTGTGCGTACGCCAGCTTATATAGTAGCAGCGATTCCAGATGACGCTACTGCCAATGCTAGTTTTTCCTGAGACCTTACTTTTGCTAATATCATATTAGTAGCTAATGAAAGTTTTGCCGGTTCCGCCTGGAGCATCCAAAAAAATATTTTTCCCTCATTGAAACAACACTGAGCATAACACTATTGTTTGCCATTACCTGGTCATTAAAGAACTTGGGTGCATTTACAGTAATATACTCATTTAATTCATTTACATCGTATGGCTTCCGCAACGACATTTCCAAATTAAGATGTATGTTTTTCCTTGGATTTCCTTTTCCTTAGCAGAGTTAGTTTAGAAATGTATTTTTTATACTCTTCAAACATCTTATACTTACAATCATCAACAAATACATTACGAAAAATATTCAGTATAGTATTCATAATAGTCCATAACTCATTAATAAGGTACCAACTCTTCATCTTACACACATGATAACTTTTAATCGATTGAGAGATTGAGAGGAAATAAAAAAGTATTTTAAAATACTTATAAATCATCTCTTGATAACATAATGCTTAATTCCGATAAAGAATAATATTACGATACATATTTAACGCTTTTTTTCCTTCAGACGATTTAATAATTATTTTGAACACAAAATCGGGTATTGTGATTAAACCATGATAGCTAGATATATGCTCTCGCAGACTTTTTGTAGGTTTTAATAGAATCTACAAACCCGTAGTACATCATTTTGTTCTATGGTCAATAGTTATTGCAGCGCACGCAAAAATAGGTTTTCGATTTTATTCCTTGTGTTACAAAATAGCAATTTTATTACAGATCCCTAATTTTGAATTAAATAAAATATATCTTCCTCGATAAATGGACTACATAACACTGAAAGAATCATTCAAATCGGATTTGTTTTTTGTTTTCGGACTTATTAATCCTCAAACGACGAATTCTGTACTCCAGCTCCAAAGCACACGCGCACACTGTTTTGATAGATGATTGAATTTGAACTTTGTTTAGTGGTAAGAAAGTGCAAATTTACTTTTTGACGTTAGGAATACACCTTTTCTTCTTTCACTTATTTCTTAGATAACAGTGAGTGCTTGTTATTTAATATGAACCTTATGTATAACAGCAATAAAGCTCAAATTGATTCGACGTTTTAGTTAGAAAACGTTTGTATGTGAAAAAGAAAAGGACTGTTTTTAGGGTTTCCCCGGCAATTATTCGATTTTTTCTCGCCGTAAGAACCATCCTTGGACTTCAACGAACATCTTAAAAAAAGAATTGGCCAAATTGGTCCAGGCGTTATTGAGTTATGCGCTTACAACACATTTTGCAATCCATTTTTATATATAAGATGATGTCATTATTCAACGTCAAGGTACAAAAATAAACAAAAGGTGCTTAGAATGTGAATCTGGTCGTTCTTATCGGAATAAACTGAATGAATCAAGAGCTTACTGAAATCTGGTTGTAAGATAAGTTAGCTTACCTATACCTTTGTCGACAAGCTAGCAAGAGACTGATTCCCAAAGGAATTTGGACGAAAATTCACTTACCGAACATTCCTAGATTGTCTGTGTACGTTCATTGGAACTGTGGATTAGTTGATTGCCAATGAAGAGAAAATACAGAACAGTATATTGACTTTCTTAATTGATTTTTTAAAAGTACCTTTTTGTACAATGTTGGTATTAAATTAAAATAACTTCGACTTTTTTTTATCATCATAAGCCTATAAGTGCTCACTGCTGAGCAAAGTAAACTTCTCAAACGGAGAAGATTTTTGAACTTTAATCACCACGCTTGCTGAAGGCAGATTGACGATAGGTAACGTATAATTAGAAATTACAAGTTCACGTTACCTCACAATATTTTCCTACACCATATATCAGTAGTATCCAAATAATCATCAATCATAGAAAGTAGGTAACATAAAATATATATAACTCAGAAAAAGTCACATCGATACTTGCCAGGTTTTAAATCCTCGTGCATAAGAAACGGGCGATTAATTCGACTTTAATACGAAAGGGAAAAGTAACTCTATTCAATCATATTCAATTCAAAAGAATGATAATACTGAAACGTTCCACGGAAAATATACATACTTACGTACATATAAGTAAGTATATGTCATATCATTCGCAAATTTAATGCTTGTAACATTTTGTTTCATAATAAATGGTGTTGGTATGTAAATAATATTCGGAACGTGCATCTTTCCCTTCTTTGTGCACAGTTTATGTATACGCGTCAGGCCAGTCACGTAAAAATAATAACAACAAAAGCTTGAACTGTCTGAATTGCAATGCTACGTGTTACAACTAAAACATTTGTAATTTCAGTGTTTGTCTGTGCAACGCTATTGACAACATAACAAGAATAAACAAACAGTGAATTCTTAGGTACCTATTTAATTTATAGTAAAAGATAAAATGGAATTAGAATTTCAGACTAAATAACAAACGAAACTAATTGAACTCTGATGAATTTGTACAGTTTGACTTTAAAGTTTTGGAAAACTAATTAAACTATGATTTTACTATCCAATTATTTTACAGTACTACAAGAGGCGGGCTACAATTTTTTTACCTGTTTTCTTGAACGTATATTTTCAAATATCTAGGAATATTATTTTATACAATTCATAGAAACTTTATTATGGAAAAGGAAGCAAATGAGCAGACAGATCACCTGATGGTAAGTGATCAGCGTCGCCCATGGACACCTGTAGTACCAGAGGAGACACAGGCATGTTACCGGCCTTTTAAGAATGAGTACGCTCCTTTCTAAAAGGTTGGTAAGTCGTATCGGTTCTTAAATACCGCCGCTGCAAGATTATTTTAAAGTTTTGCTATGCGGGGCAGAAAGTTTAGCGTAAATCGCACAGATGTTGACTGCCGATCATCTATCTGATGATGATGGAAATGTTTAAGCACAGAACGATGGCAAAAAAATGAAGGGGGGACCACTGAACAGTTTCTCGAAACACTCCCCGTGATACATGCAGTAGAGAACACATAGCGAGGCTACATATTAGCTACACATTATTTCCCATCGATTCAACGTAAATCGTATGTCAGCAATAACCTTAAAAATAATTATGTATAATTATGACTTTAGTTTAATACATTCAAGCAATACTTAAACATATAAATTTTCAAGCGTATTCCAGGAGGCTTTGATAATGCATCCACGAATGATGGATGATACAACGCTTTGCTTTCATAGTGTCAATTTGTCCTAAGCTGGCACAAATACGAAGCACAACACTGTATAAACACGCTAGTGTGAGCTCTGACTATACATAATCGGTCATCTCGACTTAGAAGTTATATTCCAGTCGTTTTTTATTTCCCAAGCCCATGGATAAAGATGTACAGAAAAAATATTGTCATGCAAAGGGGAGTTCTTATGTAAATATTTTTCAACATGTGCGTGTCGGTTTTGTGTGGGTAGTGGAATAGCCGCGAGGACTCGGCTCTAAACGGCTTATATGGTAGAATACTTTACATATTATATAAGATTAAGAAAAGGCCGAATTTTGTTTCTTTTTTCACATTTCGGTTCCAGCCTATCACACTGTAAGAGTCCTTTGGTAATCAAAATTGATATAAAAACTCCTTGGTAGGTCTAGAAATTCAATTCCAGGCATATTTGACCATGGAATAGTAAGGTTAATTTAGTTGACATCATAGGAGTATTAACTTTACAATCTTCTAATAAAAATCTGTACACACTATACTTTATTTTTTAAACTTCACATTATTTATGTACTTACTTCAGCACTGGAAACTCCGAATGTAATGCAATCACAAAATGATAAGTTAAAAAAATATTCATATAAATGAGAATGACAGCGTTTCTACTGAATAATTTCATATTTAAATGTATTTTAATACATGTTTTATATTTCAGTTTTGCGGTGACAGACTGACAGTGATTGTGTTCAAATCAATTGCATGAGTGTGGGTGGCGTAGCACCGTATCCACTCGTAGCGTGCTTGTAGCACGTAGACACGAATTAAATTTACAGAATCATTCTTCTATACAAATAAATGTAAATATGTAACTAGCATGATAAAGATTTATTGTTCTATAAGGTCCATAAGACCTTCTCATACGGGTTTTGTAAAACGTCAGAATTTGAACTTTAACAACACACTATATCAGTTCAATTTAGAATGTTTTGCCAGTCGACTAATAAAATTATGAAGTGGAAATAAAAATCACTGCCTTTCTCATTTGTTGAATGAGCAAGAACACCAAACATGAAGATAAACCTAATTAAATGTAAGTTTTGTGTGCTTTGACTATTTTTAAAACAAGAGTTTAATTACTTACTTAAAAAAATAGAGTGAGTACAAATAATGAATCTGAAAGCTTGTGATGGGCGTCTGGCAAATTAGAGCAGTTATGAATGTTGTTCAGAAGTTAAAACTACGTTCAGTATTCAATAACAGAGCTATGAAATAAATAAGTGAGCATAAAAGTTTCAATTTGACTGCACGGTTGGCGCGGTGGCTGGGCAACTGGCTGCCGCGCAACGTGTCGCGGGTTCGATTCCCCGGCACGGAACAACTCTTTGTGTGGTCCACAGATTGTTGTTCCGGGTCTGGGTGTGATGTACATGTGAAATTGTATGTTTGTAAACGCACCCACGACACAGAAGAAAATCCTAGTGTGGGGCAACGTTTTTTTTTTAAAAAAATAATAATAAAAAAATAAAAAAAATAATAATTTTACACTGCAGAGATATTTGATATATAATAGGTATTTAATATTTCTTAATATACACAAAATAATAATGATAATTAGTTTACCTCTATGTATTTTACAAATTTACCCTTAATTTTCACAAATAGCTACATAATTTACCACCATGTATCATCAGCCCTGTCTTCCTAGCATCCTGTGGCATGTAAGCACTGCTCATTTTAATATTAGCTTCCTGCATACACAGCGACATCACCGTGATTTAGTTTTAAATCTTCACAAAAAAATAATTAGAACATTAATATTTTCGCGTGGGAAAAGCGGCTTACACAGCTAGTAGGTACATTCAATATGAAACATATTAAATGCCGCAAGTGAAACTTTCACGATACTTTACGAGAAGTTTTTCGTCTCACATTCACACATTCAGTAGGTATTACTTAAATATCAAGAAAACTACAAATCTTTTTCCCAACTGGTGCTGGCAGAGAAAGTTTAGCTACATTAGTATCGCTTCGCACACGCTAAAGTTAAATGCTCCCCCGAGCCCCATAGAAAATTCTTTCATCAAAGAACCACTACTTTGGGAAAATTGTAACACTTTTATGTTAACTTAGTAACATTTCTATTGGAACCATTACGTAGTTTTTTTTTAGTTATTTGCTATATGCCAGCACGATTTACGCCTAGTAAGTGTTGTAATTGTCATCTTAAAACATGCTGACATAAAAAAGTGCATAAACCATATCAACAACTGTAAAATCACAATACAATACAATACAAAAATAGAATTCGCGATAATACACTTCTATGAAGAACATGCTCTCTAGGCCTGCATAAAATGAACTATAAATGCATATACCATCTAACCAACTGTAAGTTTATATTATGAAAAAAAATAACCTTGTAATTTTTTTCCCGAAAATACACTTCTACAAAAAGCAGAGTACATTCATTTTATGCAGGTCAAGAGGACCTGCTTAAAATAAATGTCCATATGTTTCAGTCTATTTCCAAACATAAATGAGGTACATTTCGGTTTGACATTAACTCCAACCCAACTCAATTATTCCGTCAAAGCGCGTTCTGGTCCCGAGCACGGTTTCCGACAAATTTTCCAACAAATATTTACCTAATCAGTAAATTACAAAAACTAATCTGGATACGCTGCTTTTACGCGACATTTCCCATGTGTAGCCGTATTTTATCAACAGATATTACGTCCCTTAATTCGGTGTTTTATCTACTTTCCAGCTTAAATTTCCAAGCAAACGGCTTCGATAAATCTGATTAAATTAATTCTGAAAGTGGGCGACCAAATGTAATTAACGTTTCAAGGCTTTCCAATAACACAGTACTGTGAAGCTTCATGAAGCACATCTGCATAGTGTATTAATTTGGTTATACATAAATACAGCTTTGCTAATCTACATTATATATCGCAAGTATTGCTTGCAAGGGTCTTCCACATGTTTATATTTGTCTGGACTTTGAAAGAGACTGAACTCTGAGTATGGTTCGACATTTCTTCATAGTATAATCAGATATGAAATGACGGCTTCGACTTTTTATAAAATCTTGACGTGTAAAAGTGCAATTTGATTGCCAATTTACAAAAGTAAATTTACTTTTTTATTTACTCATTGTCAAGTTATCAAAATTAAAGTGGTTTAGATGAAGTTTTCATTAACATGACTACTTTTAAAATACGGACACATTGAAGAATCTATTTCATTACCACTGGTGGATGACCATTCTTAACCTATATTTAAAAAGCCGAATACTCCATTTAATTAAATTATTGTTTTGTTTTAGAATATAATTTCAAGTTAAAATCAAATTTCAAAAAGTGAACCTTAAATATAGGTTTTAATATTAAGCGAATACGACCACGGCGAAGTTTGACAACGCACCACAAACACCAGTTTATTTGTCCGAACTTTATAACAATAATATAATGTTTGTCATCCAACTTCCTAACAAAGATAGACACATCATAAAATATGAATTTGAAAGTGCAGACTATGCGCCACGAATTGTTTAACTGTTATAAAAATACCAAACGACCAAAAACTACAAAATAAAAGACTTAAACAAGAAATTTTCATCTAAATTTTTTTATGTCTGTCGGCAAACTAGCATACGGATTACCTGATGTTAAACAATCGGCGCCGCCCATGGACACTTTCGACACCTAAAGAGTTATGAATGCTCTGCCGGCCTTTTGAATTGGGGTTTCGGAAATTTAGGAATTTGGCAGGGAAAGAGGGAGGGGAGGGATCGGGCCTCCGGTAACCTCACTCACTCGACGAAACACAATACTGTGGTTGTTTCACTCCAGTTTTCTAAATGAGTGGTGCCACTCAGGTCGAGCTGACCAATTTGTAACGAAACAGTCTCTCCAAAATTTAAAAGTTGTAAATATTTCTGCTATTTTTACTAGCACTATGCATTGTGAGCTTCAATGTAATAACTGTGTGTGTAATGTGTTTCATGATATTCTGGATGCTATCAACGTCCCCCTGGGATACCTGTAACACCAAATGATCTTCATATTTTTTTTTTGTCAGTGTAAAAAGATCCAATTACATCCCCCGCCCTGGGTGGGGCGAGAGGGGGTATCGGACTGTTACTGACTAAAAACCGTCCGTTCCTTCTTTTGCGGGACGGGCCTAGGCTGCGGTGCCTCATTGCGCTTGCCCCGCAACCCCGGCAAAGGATCTACATGACATGTGTGTTGCCATTTTGTGCGTTGTTAGAGATTTGAGGTATTGGAAATGGGGATAAAGAAGAATTGATTTTTCAGTAGCCTCACTCTCTCAGTAAGCCCAACCGAAGCATTATACATGTCAGTTTTTCTTTACCATGCCATTATAAAAGAAACTAAACGTTTCCTTGAAATTTTGTATCCATTTTCTTATTATTAACGGAAAAACAATAGTGGTCTTAAATTGCTAAACGTAATCAACCAATCTAGGAGATAATAAGTGTTTATTCGTTAATTCTAACTCAGGAGTGCAGACAAATAATTCGAGTTCAAAGGTTTCATCGAGACAGCTATTAGGTTGTGCCTGTAGTTGTTTTTGCGGTATTTTTACTTTTTTTATTGGTCGTAGAGATACGTAGTCGTAGAAATACGTAGGTTGCAAGTCTAAGGCGTTTTTTCTATGATTAGGTATGTTACTTTTGGAAATGATGCGCGATTGTGTGGTTTTTAATCACATCTTTTTATTTCAAATTTTCAATTAAAGGAATTTCTTAGAATTATTTAACGGTTTATTTCTCCATGTTTTTATCTAACATTTTAAACTATTTTTTTTTATCTGTTCTAATTTTGAAAACAAATCCATTAAGGAGTATAATTTTTAAGATAACACTTTTACAAAGTTTTTATTAATAAGTAAGAAAAATTAAGAAAATTGATCCAAACGCTATAACACAATGGTATTCTTAGGTACATTCTGGATTGTTCTTCCGCAACGCAATTACGTTCTCATGAATAAATAAAATGTTGCCAACATAAAACGAATGAAGTTCCGAGAGTTGTACACAACGGTACTAGGAATCTCAAGCAATTATCTTGATAAATGAAGTATTACCATAATATTATTTATATAGCTATGTACTAGCTAAAACCAATCACTGTTTGTTTTGTTCTTTAAAAATTAAAGAAAAATAAAGTTAAGAAAGTCCCCAAACAATATGAATACTAAAATATCAAGACGTTTCTGTGGATGGTGAGCTCGCCGCCCAACCAGAATCAGACCCGAGCGTATGACGCGTAGCGTCTCGGGCGCGTCTCAAAGAACCAATATTCCACCAAAAACGGGGCCCGAAATGGCGAATGTATTGCTGGGATTACAGGTGCAAGCAAAATAGGCGAGCAGGAGATGGAGCGGGTAGTTTTTGTCAGTAAGAAACACTCACTCGCCCCACCCAAATTGAAAAAGTCATTGATGATTTTTCCAACTCATAAAAAAATACATTAACATATTTAAAGAAAGAAAATAAACAGTTTAGATTAAAAAGAAATTTTGTGGCAAATGTTTAATTATAGAAATATAGACCAATTTCTTTTTCTTAGCATATATTTCTCGTAGATAAATAACTTTCAATATCTGCCACCATGAATGTTTTCATAGCAAAAATATATCTACCACGAACTATCAATGTTATTTTTAACTTACGACCATTTTCGAATATTTAAATTGAATTGCGAATTTGAACGGCTGAATGGATCCGTAGCACGTTTTAGAAATCTAAGCATAATGTCAAAGTCTGAATAAATCCTGTTAGAAAGATTGAAAAGGATCATTAATGTATATTTATAGACTGTAAATAATTTAATTTTATGAACTAAAAAAGCTTATTTCTCGTGACTTTCTACTAGTACAGTCATTTTTATTTCCCGTTTCCATGTCGACGAACCCTATCTCATTTACTTTTCAGAGAATTTATACAAAATTACACCAAAGAACTTTTTATTTACCTATATAACGGACTAGCTGAACTTAACTAGTAGCTTCACCCGCACCAAATAAGTAAAAAGGTACACATCTAGCTTATGTGTTATTTCACAAAAGAATCTATCTTTATTCCAAATTTTATTCAAATCCGTTTAGTAGTTTTGTGTAACTTAAATCCATCCATACTTTCAAATTTTCGCATACGGAACATTATTTACTAGTATGCGCGTGTCCTCTAATTCTAATAAGTTACTCTATGGTGTTACGGTTTTTTTTTATATATCCCTACAGCTAAAGTAATTACATAAAGTTTTTCTAATGAAACTAACAAATCACCGGAACTGCAGGGTTTAATTGTTTTTTTTTGTGTTTATTTTTACGTTGGGTAGTTCGTTTACTGATAAAGGTTTTGATACCTACATTAAAAATAACCCTTAAGTCAATATAAACCAAGTGAGACCAGGCTGCACTAACCATAACAAAATATTGATTACGTAAGGTTTTCCAAGTTTTACTTGGACCACTAAGGCCAGTAGTTATAATAATTTTATGATCTCTTGTCCATCAAATTTAGCCTTTTTCAGAAGAGGCTATTTCCTTGATTACCAAAAGCGATTGACCAATCATTTTATAGTTACGTTACTTCGAAAGTCATAACCGGTTATGAGATCTCTGATTTACGATTCAAATGGAGTCAATTTAAAATGGATTGTGTTCCCTACACTAAGGGTCTCTTTTAAAGCAAACGTGCCCTGACATTAAGTTCGGCGTTTAGGGTATTGAATTTGAAATTGGAAAGTTTATTTTGCGTCCACGTGGCTGTAAAGTACACGTGGATGCAGATTTATGTATGTTATTTAATGGAGATATTTATTCGTGTCGTCTATGACATCACATTTCATGACGTCACGCCCTGTAATTATGTAAGCATAGGTGCATAAACGCAACGTAAGGGATGAAAAGGTGCCCTTTTATCCCTAAGGTATTTGAATATGTAGGTATAATGATAAAAAGAACATAATGCAGTTATAAAAACTTAATTAAAAAATTTTTTTGTAAAATAATTGAGGTAATAAGAATATTTTTATATTTATATTTAGAAAGAAAACCCATCTTGTTCTGACGATGTCATTTTCAATATGACGTCGCTGTTATATCATTTGTTTATTTTCTTGTGTTGCAACTGCAGAATGCCTTGAAAGCCGTTGGCGCCATTGACGCGGGGGCTGAGCAACTGGCTGCCGCGCAACGTGTCGCGGGTTCGATGATTCATCAAAACGAACGATTAGTCCACAAAATGATGTCCTGGGTCTGGGTTCAGACCCAGACTCGGAACATAAAACATATTATTTCACATACACAATTACATGTTTGTAAACGCACCCACGACACAGGAGAAAATCCTAGTGTGCCACAACGTTTTAAAAACGATAAAAAAAATAAATTGGAATTGGAAATGGAAGAATTATCTATAAATATACGAATAATATACTAATATCATCACTAAATCAATTTAAAAAATAAAGAAAGACATCCAGTTTTGCTAATTAATTGCGTTAAAAAATCAATATTTTAATTTTTGACATTGTTAACGTTCCTTATTATATTTTGAAAAGAGAACAGACTCGCTCACTTATTTTTTTTTATTTGTAACTCTCAAGTGACGGAATCTTACAGTTACATTTCATTACTTTCCTGATTGTCTATCCTTTTTTAATAATGTTAACAAATGAAATAATACGACAAGTTTACGCTTGACAGATACTTACGAACTTTTTATAGCTATTTCATTGCATCTTAAATTGATTCCATAATATTGTCAAGAAAACGAAACGCAGACACTTAGCCTTAAGTGCACTAGTTTGCACCTGGGCTTAACTTATTTCTTTTTGAGTTAATGCCACTTAAAACTGCTTTAAAAATATTTTCCTTTTATTTAATTTTATCGTTGTATGAAAAATAAGATGTTATGAAGTAAATACATATAGAATATTTATGTTCTGTAGTGCCTAATGGTGTTGGGCTTATTTTAATATAACTTCATATACTCGAATATTATAAATAATAATAACATAAGTCGTACTTTTGGATGTCTATATAATTATATATATTGAACGGTGAGAACTATTTAGAAAGTATAGAGTAAATCGTAAAAATCTTAAGTATATTTCGAAGTACCGTGACGGTAACTGACTATTGCGCAAGGTGAACACATTTTTCTTCTGAGCCTGAATGTGGTGTTTACGTAAATTTCAATGTTTTAGTAAACGCATTAACGAGACAGAAGAACATTTAGTGATATTACTTGAGGGTCATCACTAGTGTTTAATTTCTAGTAAAAGTGACATACATACACCTTTTCATGGAAGAGATACTTGTTCCTTCATCGATGTATATGGATCAGAAGCCAATGACCTACCAGGTTAGAACCGATCAGTTATACACGTGTTAGATTTTGAAAGTCATAGAGTTTGAAATAAACAAATGTAAGCATATAATATGCCATTTTATTTTATCTCAAACTAATATTATAAATGCGAAAGTAACGATTGATAAGAAATGAAATGTATATAGTAAATGCTTCTAAATTATCGGTGACTATGGTAGATACATATTAATAAAAATAAGGAACAACCGTTTCAACATATATTATTTTTATTTATATAGGGCGGTAAATGATAATTAAAGTACATTATTTCATAATCTTATTTTATAAATCAAGGCAAAAATATTAACACAATAATATTTAACATTTCTTACTTCAATTCTAAATTAAGTACAATTATACACAATTTAATACATTATAACAGTTACACAAAATATGGGAAGATATGTAATATATAATAACAGTCATAATTACAACAATAATAAAATTATTAGAATAAATAGCTTACTCAACTCGCTAGATCCTCACAGCTCCGCAGCTCACGATCGAATGTGTGATATTCGACCGACGTGCTGTATTTATACCGAACGGCCAACGGTCGTTTGGCAGTTATTCAATTCAAATATTTTTTAGGTAAACAATTTGAATATTAAATTCACTAAAACATTAAAAACTATTATCTAATGTAAGTAATAACATTTTATAGCCTATTTACTTAAAAATAAACAACAAATTGTGATCAAAAACCATTAGTTGGCAATAATTAAATAACCTAACCTATCACGGCCATACTGACAGTACTTCGTCCTCGAAGTATATATTACAATCAGCATTTTAATAACTTATATATATTTCACACATTTTTATTTTATTCATACAATGTTTCATATTCATCAACTAATGCTACTTGCATAGACATGATGGTCCCATTCAATCGCTGCTTTTGAGATAGACCAATCACCAAACAAGTGCGACCAGCGAATATTTGCCAGATACATAGACATGCCAATCACATTCACCCGCTGCCGGTGAGATAATTGGCACCAAGTAGGTGGCCGACCAGCGGAAATATTGGGCCTGTAACCTAGACATGCTGATCACATTCATCCGCTGCCGATGAGGCCAATCAGCACCAAGTTACAGCCTAACAGCGGAAATATTGAAAACATTGTACCAATAAAGACATATCGTTTACAAAAATTAAAACATGGCACACATTTAAACTATTTGGTCATAATATCATTTAGATAAATTAAATGGCACTTTCAACAGCAATATTCTCATCGACCCATTCTCCAGGCCAAAATCGCAATTTTTCTTTTGCCACAGAAATATCTCTCAGGTTACCCAAGCCCTTCAGAGCATAGCGACCATTTGGGAGATTTGAAGAAATCTCATAGGGACCTTTAAATTTTGGTGCTAATTTATCATTTTGCCTATGATCTTGGCTGACGTAAACCAAATCACCTATGCTGTAATTTTTATTATTTCGTCTGACAGAATCAAAACGTGATTTAAATTTTTCTGATACTAATTGTAATCGTTGCCTAGCAAGTTCGCGATCAGCTTGCACATCGATGTTAAGTTGCCGGTTTTCATCATCAAGAACATCATTTAATCGAGCTTGTACAATAGGTATGTTTGCTTCTACACCTATCAGTAACCGCAAAGGTGAAAAGCCAGTGGATTTTTGTATGGTAGTATTTATGGATTGCTGTACTTTCCACAATCCGTTCGGCCAATCTGACAAGTCATTACAAGTAGTACTTAACATATTGATTATGGTGGCTACGTAACGTTCAACTTGCCCATTACTTCTGGGCGTGCCCGTAGCTATCATGTGGTGTTCGATGTGTAACTCTCTAAACATGTTTCGGATTTGGTTTGAACTAAAATTTGTGCCACGATCAGTGATAACTACAGACGGTGTACCAAATAATGTAACAATTTCTCTAATTATAGGTATCAATTCATGGGTACTTAGCGTTTTGAGCGGTTTTAACAAACAAAATTTAGTAAAACCATCAACCAGTAATAATACATGTCTGTAGCCTTCACTGGTTGTCGTGAATGGCCCGGTGCAGTCTAAATGCAAAGTGTGAAAAGGAATAGCAGCCTTATCAATTGGATGTAGCAAGCCTTGCTTAGGACCAGAACATCCCTTTCTTTCTGTGCAGATTAAACAATGAGAAATATATTTTTTGATAAATGTTGCCATTCCAGGAAACCAAAAATACTCTCGTATTTTATGCAGGACTTTATCGAAACCCACATGACAGTTTTCATCGTGGAACAATTTCAATAAGCTTAATCTGTAACCTTTTGGGACAAACAATTTCGGTTCCGTATCGGGGTCGGTTTTATAAAGTAACAAGTCATTTTTTATTAAATATTGGTTGTTATCTAGATCACCTGCCTCCAACTGAGAAATAAGAGTCCGAGTCTCTGGGTCATTCTGCTGAGCTATTTTTAACCAAGACTGGGAGCTATTATTATCAGAGACTTCAATAAGGTTCACCTCAGGTATCGGAGGTCTACGTTTTGGTACTGGGATTTCGACAGAGTTACGGCTTAGGAAATCAACGTGACTGATAAATTTTCCCTTTTTATATTTAATTTCAAATCGAAAATCTTGCATGTACGTCCACCATCTAGCTACTCTTGGAGATAAATCCCTTTTTGTCATCGTGGATTTTATTGCATTACAATCAGTAATAATAATAAATTCAATACCAAGCAGATAAACTCTAAAGTGTTTTAGGGCATTATAAATGGCTAATGTTTCCAGGTCATAGGAACAATATTTGGATTCAGTTGGACTTGTCCGTTTACTATAATATGCCACTACTTTATTTACGTTATCGATTTTTTGCAAAAGTATTGCTCCATACCCTATTGAACTGGCATCCGTGTGTAGTTCTGTTGGATGCTTGGGGTCAAAAATAGTCAATAGGGGCTTGGAAATAAGGCAATCTATTACATATTTTCGAGCTGTATTCTGTTCGGGACCCCATTCCCATTTTTGATTATTTTTAGTTAGCTTAGTAATGCAAGATGTTCGTGAAGCGAAATCGGGAATAAACTTACGGAAATAGCTAGATAGACCCATAAATTGTCTAACTTGTTTAATATTACTGGGCACAGGAGAATTGACCAAGGCAGTTACTTTAGATTCACTAGGCCTAACACCATGGCGAGATATGTGTCTACCCAAATATTCAATATTATCTACAAAGAATTTACATTTTTTAAGATTTATTGTGAAACCATTACAACTAAGTGCCGAAATTGTTTGTTCCAAATAATCAAGTCCTTGTACAGTACTATTAAATGGAATTAAAATATCATCCATGTAAACAAGAAGAAACTTTAGATGTCGAACAGCTTTAGAAATTGCTCTTTGAAACACCGATGGACCATTACAAATGCCAAATGGCATTTTTAAAAATTCGTAATGTCCATCTGGCGTTACAAATGCCGTGTATTTGGTTGAATTCTTAGAAATAGGTATTTGGTAAAAGCCATTTTTCATATCGATGGATATGTATAGTTCCGATTGCCCTAATTTATCGATCTGGTCTTCAATGAGAGGGAGAGGGTATCTGTCTTTTTCTATTAATTTATTTAGTGCTCTGTAATCAATACACATTCTATCACTTCCATCACTTTTCTTTACTAGAATCACAGGACTTGCAAATGGTGAATTACTTTCCTTTATTATTTGTTTATCTAATAAGTCTTTTATTAACTCTTTAACCTTCTCTCTCTCAATTGGAGCCATTCTATACGGTCTATAATAAACAACCTCGTCTTTTTTTAATTTTATCTCTAATTGACCGGTTTTTACACTACCAATTGATTCTAGAACGGATGGATACTTTTGAAAAATAGCTTTTATCTTATTCTGTAAACTAGTATCTAGATGTGCCAATGTTACCGAAAGTTCTGAAAATGGATTTTCGTTACTATGTGTTTGAAAGTTATTTATTTCAAAGCTAGACTCGGGTATATATTTTCGTACTAAGCGGGAACCTAATGAATCAGTCACGATTTCGATATCAGGATGTTGAATAGCATTTCTACCGATTAGAAGATCGTAACTACAGTCAGTGTCCTTAACCACAAAAATATCTAATTCAATACACAAATCATCAAATCTAACTGGTACCATAATTTTATTAGATATATTTAGACTACCTTTTCCTACTCCACTAATATGTAAAGAGCATGGGGAGAAATGGCAACCAAGGCGCTTTGCTACAGAGTCTTTGATTATACTGCAATTAGCCCCAGTATCTATAAGCGAATTTATGATAAAATTATTAATAGACACTGGTGTTAATTTTAGATTCAATTGTCTAAAAAATTGACCTCTTTTTCAGTGACAGAGTTGTTATTACTATTATCAGTTTTAGGTTTGAATCTGCAATAGGAATCCATATGACCAGGTTTTTTGCAAAACGTACAAAATTTTTTAACAAACTCCCCAGGCTTTATTTCTAATGTTTCCGATTTGTTTGGTTGTGTGTTAATCGTAGTGTCTTTTCTATTGCATTGCGCCTTGGTATGCCCTAACTTGCCACACGTATAACATTTCACGTCATTAGATCGCGTTTCTATTCTAGGACGTTTAGGGTAGGTTGAACTATCTTTGTTAGTTGACTCTGAAGGTCTCTTTCTTATTTTTGCATAGGAAGTAAATAAAGCAATAAGTTCAGAGGTGGTCTTTACATTGCTGTTAAAAGATGCCATTTTTACATTTACATCGGTTATATTTCCACAAACTAAATCTATTAACTGCGACTCGGTAAAAGCAATCTTTGTATTACGTAATAGCCTCAATTTTTCTCTGGCATATTCACAATAGGAGTCAGAAGATTCAGAAGTATACAATATAGCCTTTTGGAGCTTTTCAGCAAGATTTCTTTTTTCGGGATATAAAGCAGTTAATTCCGTACGTAGGTTTTCCCAGGACCGGCCCTCTACGGGATCCCATGTCTCGAACCATAATAATACAGACCCTTTTAGGGCCTTACCTGCCTTTGCAACAGTTGCTACGCTGCTCCAGCCAAATTCCTTGGAGAGTGTCTCGATATTGTTGCACCATGACTCGGCACCCAGGTCACTGGTAGTCGGGTCGAAAATCGGCAGGGCAACGTCATCGTCTCTGCGCCGAGTGCCGGACACAGCATCTTTAATCGCTTTAAGCAGATCTTGTAAAACAGGGAGGTCCATCCTTTGCAACAGTTGCTACGCTGCTCCAGCCAAATTCCTTGGAGAGTGTCTCGATATTGTTGCACCATGACTCGGCACCCAGGTCACTGGTAGTCGGGTCGAAAATCGGCAGGGCAACGTCATCGTCTCTGCGCCGAGTGCCGGACACAGCATCTTTAATCGCTTTAAGCAGATCTTGTAAAACAGGGAGGTCCATCCTGAAATTATAAAATGTATTAGAACGTTGGACACAATCCCACTTCTGATGTTAGATTTTGAAAGTCATAGAGTTTGAAATAAACAAATGTAAGCATATAATATGCCATTTTATTTTATCTCAAACTAATATTATAAATGCGAAAGTAACGATTGATAAGAAATGAAATGTATATAGTAAATGCTTCTAAATTATCGGTGACTATGGTAGATACATATTAATAAAAATAAGGAACAACCGTTTCAACATATATTATTTTTATTTATATAGGGCGGTAAATGATAATTAAAGTACATTATTTCATAATCTTATTTTATAAATCAAGGCAAAAATATTAACACAATAATATTTAACATTTCTTACTTCAATTCTAAATTAAGTACAATTATACACAATTTAATACATTATAACAGTTACACAAAATATGGGAAGATATGTAATATATAATAACAGTCATAATTACAACAATAATAAAATTATTAGAATAAATAGCTTACTCAACTCGCTAGATCCTCACAGCTCCGCAGCTCACGATCGAATGTGTGATATTCGACCGACGTGCTGTATTTATACCGAACGGCCAACGGTCGTTTGGCAGTTATTCAATTCAAATATTTTTTAGGTAAACAATTTGAATATTAAATTCACTAAAACATTAAAAACTATTATCTAATGTAAGTAATAACATTTTATAGCCTATTTACTTAAAAATAAACAACAAATTGTGATCAAAAACCATTAGTTGGCAATAATTAAATAACCTAACCTATCACACGCATGCTTTACATGAAGACCCAATTAAATTATTGTAAAATACAATCTCTATTTAAACAGTAACATTAGAAACTTTTTCTTTTTACTATATACATCTATTTGAAACCTTTTTTTTACAAATAAACCTTAAATTATGAATTTTCTTCAAAATAACACCTAATGTTCTGAAGTATAATAAAAGTTCGCGTCCGTAAACCAGTAATTGAAACTTAATATTTAAATATAGAACAAAAGAAGACTCTTAACAAAAAAAAAGAAGAAAAATACAACTAAATCAAAGTCAAGTTTCCAAATTTAAATTACATTTTGTTTATTATCCGTTAACAAGGTTTGAGTCACAATACATGTAATGGTTACTACCTCAAAAGCTTTTGAACGTATATATACAATTATCTATTTATTTCCCCTTAATACAGAAATTGAGATACAGAGAAGTGTATCGTATCCAGTGTATGCTGTTTCGTACCTCAAAAAGGTGTTCCCACAAAATAGGATTTCATGAAACCGATTTTATAGGATGGGTCAGCAAACGACCTGACAAATCGCTTGATGGTAAGCAATCGGTGCCGCCTAACAACACGCCTTACACTCTTAACATCGATACTATAATAGTACTTTCCTACCGCTTTGTGATTAAGGTTCTGAGGATCAACGATTGTAGATGTTATTTCATGTATTTATATTATTGAACACACATCTCTACTCTAGCCCTAACTTCTATGCAATTTCTGAACTCTTGCTATCACATAGGGCCTGGTGTTTACGCGCTTGTTGATCTTCGTTCCAATCTCAAAATCTGTGTCAAGAATTTCTATCCGAAATCCCAAAATGTTCTTGCCCAAAATCCCAGCAAAGGTTGACTTAGCAAGGCATAAATTACACGTTCTTTCATTTGATTTTTTCTCATTATTGGTTACAAGCTGACGCGGTTTTTACACGGTGACAATGATAGTCGTGTCGTAAAATGTAAATTCGTATATTCTAACATGTCACATGTCAGTCAAATAAGTATTCTAAATTGCTAAATATTCGAATTCCAAGAGTTACAATTACACAAAATTATAATATACATTACCGAGAACCTAGAAGGTAGTGGAACGTGACTTTGAAGGTTTTATGTTATAAACGCTAAGTAATTATTTTATACTAAGAATTTTGAGGTTATGTTAGATGAACATGGGGCGATAATTCTGTTCTTAAGATGTTTTGTGATATTGTACTGTTTCTTTAATTGCAGATGAGATGTTTTTGATTGTTTCTAGTTAAAAATATGGTAATATTTTTTTTCTCATCTCTAAATTGTTAAGAAGTGACCCATTAAAATAAGAAATAGAACGAAATGGCAGGAAATCCTAATCCTTATTTAGTATGTAAATAATTATGAGGAATAACACATAGGCTATAGGGGTGACAACTTATAAGTAAAGATATTTGTTATTTGTTGAAAATGTCAGAAAAAATATATTTTTCTTTCATCGAAAACAGCCGTGACTAGGCTAGGAGGAACAAGTAGCTCATCGCTGGGTGCGCGATCTTAACACATGCAGACGCGTGAATCTATCCTTACAAACTAAAGGCGAACGGCAGGCTTGTATGGGAGTCCTGTACTTGTGTGTGTTTAATTGGTAGTTAATATGATAAACAAGCCCTGTTTAAAATGTTGGATTTTTAAAACTTGGGACATAAGAGTTATAGCTAGTTTTATTTTTTAAGGTTATGTACTAGAATATTAGCTTAGATTGTTATTTGAAGGTACATAAACATTATTTTGGTGATTCAAAGGTTTGCTATACGGTTGCGAACTAGTGTTACAACCATGATAGCAAGAGGTGCGTTTCTCCAACGACCGAACGTGATGGCGCGTAGTTAACATCCACGGCAAAAACCTAACACACAAAATAAGGTCATCTTTGTTGAAACGCTAGTTTTCATCCATCTAGTCACTCAATAATGAAGTATTAACTGGGTTTAGACTACAGGTATATAAAAAAATATTTTAGGTTAGGTTTAATATATAGACTTTAGTCTTTAATTATGTTACTTGTTATTCTCACTTCTAAATAATAATTTGTAATTCCGATAATTGTCTTATTTTACAATGGCAACTTCTCAAAACATGACTGCGTTCAGTTTTTACGATTTTAGTGCGCTTGTTTATTGAAATCTTTTTATGGATATTTATAATTATTAATCCCAGCTTCTTAAAATAGAACAATTACATAACAAATAATAGCTTAGCTGCCTTAATAAGTAGTACAAATTCTAATACGGAACATTACAAAAAGTATGCGGTACAGGGCCTGCCGTTCGCCTTAAAATCCTTTATATGTGTCTTAGGTGCAATAAGATCTAATGATATAAAATAAATAGGGTTTTTACCCATGGGCACGATACCTTAAAAATAAAACATACCTAATTTAATTGATGCTTCGGTTTCTTTATTTTTGCTGTTTTTTATGCTTTTAATCAACACAACACGCGGGTGAAGACATCGACGGAAGCTAGTAAAAAGTATATTGTGATAAGACCGCTGACCAAAGCAAAATAAAGTTGACCATTGTGCGATGCTTAACAGCTGAGCTGAGATGAAGAAAGCAACAATTACGTGCTACATGCAATTTCAGTCTAATTTGCCTTGTAAGCTTCTTCTGGCGTGCAATACCTCTCTCAAACTGACTGAAGTAATCCTTTGTTTGTGGGT
Organism: Spodoptera exigua; assembly: GCA_902829305.4. NCBI lineage: Eukaryota > Metazoa > Arthropoda > Insecta > Lepidoptera > Noctuidae > Spodoptera > Spodoptera exigua. The sequence goes on along the minus strand of LR824608.2, from coordinate 6,992,718 downwards.
TAAGTTTGCATAATGTCGAACTTGCAAGTTTCATGAAACTCGTTTCACAGTGTAAACTCCGTACGAAATTGCACAATATTGGTACGTGTTGTATCCGGAGCAATATAATTACTACGACGCTACGATGCTACGCCGCTACGACATACCCGCTACGGCGTAGGAGATAATGCGGTCGAAGTTAAGTATGAAATTAATTCGTGTTTAATGTTAACAAGCGTTTTATATATGAGATTTCCTTGCAAAATTCGTACGCAAATAATCAAGCAAATTACAGAAGAGTAATACAGCACCAATGATTTATTAATTTGTTTAGCCAATATTTAAAGACAATTACTGAACATCATAATAATACTTACACCGAACATATTTATTAGAATATACCTACTCCTTTAGGTACTTGCTACAAATGAAATTTCCTATAATCTGTTAAACCAGCTTATGAAAATCAATCATAATAGTCATAAGCTTAACACGTTGCATATTAAATGTTGGCAGTGTATGCGAACATAATATTAATGTATTTTGTGGATTAAAGCAAGGCTATACTATAATACTGCAGCAACATTAATATTGATTTAGCACATCAGGTAATTAGTAATAAGGTCTTATAAATAAGGTTCGTGTAGGTGCATTATCCACGACCTATAGACGACGAAAACGGGTATGGTAGAAGGGAAAGATTGGGTTATAAGTAACCTCACTCACACTGCGAAAGAAACGCAAACGCTCTTTCATTCGGGTTTTCTTTGACGCCGTTGTGTTATTAAGGTCGAACATCGTCAAAACCACATTTTTTTGTATTTCCCTAAACAAAGTCATTGTGTCTTGTCTATAGGAATTTCGAAATAATTTCCTGTTACTATCACAAACGCTGAATAATCCGCCTTCCAAGTAACATAAAAATGTATAGAAAAATAGAACAATGGGGCTAAAATTAGCGGCACACCATTAGCTGTTTACGTATAAAACGAGCAACACTAAGTGGTTCATACCCATTATCATGAAACGACAATTTCCGTACCGTTCCGGCCCGTACTTAGTTCGCTTCGGTACCGGCTCGGAGAACGGAAACCCACCGGATAAGGATATGACACGTAATAGCAGTTATGGAGACATAATGAGCCAAAATTAATTTAATATATAGTACATATGATAAACGTTTTGTTATTATTAAGTTTTGTGTATGGGAAAAAAGGTGTCAGATTTGATCCCGATTAAAACTTTTTGGGAATCGTCGCAGTTGTGTGAAACTAAACTTTTAATGTGTACATATTTTAAATATATTACCACTATATTAGTCGTGGCGGCCGGAGCTTAAAGTGCCGGTTATTTAAATAAGAGGTTTGTAAACCTTAGGAAATATACCGAGTTTTATGTGATCTGTAACATTATTTAGATACCACTGTTTTACGGCTAAAGAGGTGACGATGATGTTAATATCAAAAAAATATATAACGTTACCTACTGTTTTTTAGGCTACATTATTCTCTTGGAATTTCTAGGAAATAAAATTCAAAAGAAAAGCTTATTTAGTACCTAATGAAGCAAATTATTGTCAAATTAAGCAAATTACTTGCTACAGATTGTTTGTTAATTCAAAATGTATTTATTCAGACATAGTTTTTAGTTATTGCTTGTTTACTCCGTCTGGGCTGAGAGTCAAGAAAATACTCAGATCATTTTTGTAGTTTCTCTTGGCATGGCATTACCTGACGGTAAGTAATTGGCGCCGCCCAAGGACACCATCAAAAGAGTTACTACAATTAGCCGTGCGTTGCCGGCCTCCTTTATTACGGATTTAAGGGTAGGGGAGGATTGAGAATAGGGAAAGGATTGGGCATCCGATAACCTCACTCATAAGCCGATAAATAATATGCTATGTAAGTGTTGGTTCACGACCAGCCAGCCAGCCAGCCCACCCGTGCATAAGCATGTTTCTCCCATACTTAAGTAGTCAGTCAAATAGAACCGTCCCCTATTAAAATTGTTTCTTTACATATACCCATTGAACGAATGTAAAATGTACGTATCTAATTTCTGTTTTATTTACATGCAGGTACCTAAACTATCTACCAACTATTTGTTCGTGGCTCGAAGAGAATCATATAAAGAGTTTGTTTAGGACCGGAGTCATAGGAGTCATAAAAGATACTTGTGGTAATAAAAATCTTTTAGGTTTAGTTACAAATAGTTAATTAAACAAAAGTTGTAATGGTTCCTATTAAGGTTTTTTGACATCAGTAATTAATCACCTTTGCTAGGTTTGGGAGAATATTGCCTATAACTGTTGTTGTACTTGCTTTTTTGTGAGGGAAAAATCAAATTATTTCTCCCGCCCAGGGCCGGGCGGAGGGAGTGTCAGGCTCTTACTGACTTAAAACCTCCTCATTCCTTGTCCTCCTCTAGGCCGATGCTGCGGTGCGTCATTACGCTTACCCTGCCACTTCGGCTGATATTGTACCTGCTTGTAATAAAACGTATGACAATTTAAAAAAAAACAGTATGCTTTGCTAGAGCAAAGACTGGTAAAACATTTTCTATCTGTAAGATATTTTTTTGCAAATAAATCGAGAGATATATTACAATAATGAAAATAATGTTAAACGACATACCCCTGGTTTTCGAAAGGCCGATCAATGTTCAAATCAATTTAATCTCTTGTCAAGTCATCTGATTGGTTGACTGAATTATCAACAACCAATCAGATGACTTGACAAGAGATTTAACAGGAGATTAGATAATTTTAGCGTTGACAAGCCTTTCAGAAACTGGGTGTTAATCTCACAAATATTTTGCGAGATACCCTGACTAGTTTCAAGCCTCGCAATGGTCTAATATTAAATAATCAGCATATGTGAGGATCGATCTGCAGCCAAATAAGGATTAGAACCTTTAAGATTTGTATACGTATTATATACAAATAAGTTCCCAGTTTCAACAGCGGTTTTAAATTATAATGGTACATAGTATAATTTTCTCTATCTTTAGATTTAGTCGCATGACCAAATTAATGAAATATTCTCGCCAGCTCAGTCACGGGCTGACTGTAACCAAATTCAGACGTGCTCAGTTTTATAATCATTTGAATATTAATTTGAACCTTTCGTATTAAAGGCTTTGATGTCTTTTAGCGTGAATTGTTTTTACAGTTTTTTTTTATCCATCAAGACTTTGAATTAGGTATACCTATTTATTAGTAAGTAAGTAAGGCAACGGTATTCAGTAGTGTTGAATAAAGTTGTATGGTTCTGGTTACACAATCTCATCATCAGTCTATAAGTGCGCACTGCTGAGCAAAGGCCTTTTCTTCTCCTCATTTCTTCTTCTTCGCCTTTTCATCCAGCGAAGGTTTGAACATGAACTTCCACACTTTCTCAAAGTGGATTAGCAATTGGCTAGGTTTCCTTGCCATTTTTTATACCGTCTGTCTCTAATAGTGTGAAGCGTTGGACTATCCTACGTGAAAAAAATACCAATCGCTCTGGCTTTCAAGTACCTATGTACAAAATATTGGACATATACGGAAATTGTACCAACTATAATAAAACTTACACACTCATGTACACGTACAAAAATATACACATACATAATATCGATAGATACCGCGATTTCATTGACAACTTTGATTGTGAGCTGAATTTATTTTCTATTTCAACACATTTTCACCGACTAAGTAGGTACCTAGCTAAACAGTGAATAGAGTGTCCAAGGTGAATGGGGAGACAATTTTGTAAAGAATTTGAACATCTATTGTATATTGTCAATAAGGTATCTAAGTAATTATCAAGGCCTTTCAACTGACATTATAATAGACGGTTTTTACTAAGATAAATCCTGCTTTCCCCTCACGAGTTACATTAAGATATTTTCGTTAGGTATGTATGTACTGTTCAAAATTCAAAGCTTATTCGAAATTCAAAATCATGAATTTTACAATTCGATATGTTGACATTCGATTCTATTCGAATGGAAAATCGAATTGACAATCTCAAGCTGAGCTTGTTGAGTTTACAATCAGCATTACCTACCTAACCGGTTTCGAATCAAAAACAGTATGTTTTCCATTCGAAACTCCTCAATTTTGTTACGTTACTTCACGAGATTAAAACGATTCTATATATAAAATAGTTCATCTAATGCATTTTACTCTCGTACCAGAAAACACCGCACACGATCACGTTCTAGGTAATTCAATATAAAAATTTTATATTCACCAGATTTCCTAAAGCATGATTACCTACACTGAAAAATAACACATCTTAGAAATTTTATTGATAATAACGTGACTAGCTTACGTAAGTAATCCGAAAAAGGCTCCACTAGTTTTAAATTAAATCAGGTGATGAAGTCTTATTATTATAAACATTTTTAAATCTCATAATATTAACTTTACCACAAGAAATGGTAAAGTTAAGTCACAAATTCATTGCTGCTACTTAAGGTGATAACAGTACCACATACCTACAGAGGTATTAACATTCCTTATTTAAATATGTTATATGTTTTATTAGTATATACTCAAAATTGGCCAAATGATGATTGGACATACGATATGCCATGAAGGATAAACGCTAGTAAACGAAACTGTCGGGAGCATACATTTAAAACATAATTTATCGAATGCTAATCGAGTGTCAATGTCAATCCCACATTAAACTTATCTAATATTTGATTTGGCGTACAAAAAAAAACTAAGTAAGTACTATGACATTTTTGAAGAGGCAGGTCTTGCAGACTACAACATACTCCTATATGGCGTTTAAAATGCGTAGCTGTTAACGGTGCGGTCTTAAGCTTTTAAGGCTTAAAGGCTTAGCGTACGTCTAGAAGCTATTACTCATATAATAGGGCCAGACTGCAAGTATGTTGTGTCTACCAGTACACACCGGATTAGACTCGGCACCGTTTGTAAAAGCTTTTAACAAAAGAAACATTAAACTTAAGTTGTGTTAAGTAACTGTCCTTTTAAATTATATTGATAAAGATTTTTTGGATTTTTAGGATTACCTGATGATAAGCAATCAGCGTCGCCCATGGACACCCACAACAACAGAGGAGTTACGAGTGCGTTGCCGATATTTTGGAGATCAGAGATCTTGATATTTTGGGATTGGGGAAGGATTGAAACACAACGCTATGATTACTCGGAGGAGTTACGAATACGGTACCGACCTTTTGGGTTTTGAAGATTTTGGGATTGGGGAAGGGGATGGTGTCCAGTAACCTTACTCACACGGCGAAACACAGAGCTGTGGTGATTTCAAGCCGGTTTTTTGTGAGGCCGTGGTGTCACTCCGATCGAGCCGACCCATTCGTGCGGAAGCATGTCTCTCCCACACTTACACATTTTAACGTTACATCAACAGCTGATTAATACTTATTCTATTTGCGGCTTCGCCTTTAGTACGTACCAGGAAAAAGTTTATGTTATTCCAGACTATAATCTATGTTTGTGCTAGATTTCATAAGGATTTAGGCCATTATACGTGAAAACATCCATCCACCCGTCAATACCTCAATACAAACGTCGGCGTTTATAGTATTAGTTGAATTCAAATCCTACGTACACAGTACATAACACATAAATCCCTAATAATAAGTACTTACTATTGACCATCTCATCTTTACAATACCTTTAAACATTTATCTGACCGTTATAAGGTACGTTATGGATAACGAACGCATTAACTCTGTTCTGTGTTAATTACTACCAGCCGGGTTTGCGGCTTAAGGGCAGGAATGTAACGCAACCTCGGCGATGGAGCAGAAAAAAGAATAGAGTGATTTTTAGCCAGCAAAAGTCAGATTCACCTGTATTTAGAAAAAATATTTATACCGTATTACTGCAAATCTAGAACTTCTAAAACCAAAATGAACCGTCACATGGCCCGGTATTCGAAAAAAAATAAAAAATACGAAACAATGAGCTAGTTATAACCATAACAACATCTACATTCTAGCTATCAACGCTATTCTAACCTAATTATTTACGTAGTTAATTAACTGAAATATGCGCAGCAATTAAAGTTTAAATTATACAGTGGGATAACTGTTTACCAGGAGAACTGAGGATTAATTAAAACGATTTTAATATTCTAATGGCCGCGGTCAAATCATAAATCAGATTGTGGGTTTTAAAATACATGATGTAGCCATTTTTGATGAAGTCCCCTGTGTAATAAAAGGGTGGCCGCGTGATACACATTTGCTTCTGAACCAGAATTTACATTCTGTTGTGTTATAACATTATATTACAACATAACATTCTGTTCTGTGTTGTATTCCAGGGAGGATTTAACAATGTTCTGCCTTTTGCTTGAAAAATGTAATATATACATCGGCTATGTTATGATACAGGGCTCATTTAATAGATAAAACGTATTGCTTTTATAAGGAATAGTTGTACTTTGTGTGTTACACCAACAAACTGGTTTTAACAGTGAAATTATATGAATGTTTGTCAGCAGAATTTAATTTCGGATTCAGTGTGAATAAACGTAGTACATTGCTATACATATAACGTTACATTATTAAATACTATTTTATTTCTATAAATGTTAATTTGAAATCTAATTCACAATAGCTTTGTTCACTAAATTACTTTATATTTATATATGTATCTGCCTTGTCTTCATCATCATCAGCCTAAAAGTGCCCACTGCTGAGCAAAGGCCACTTCTCATACGGAGAAGGTTAGAGCATAAATCACCACGCTTGGTCAATGCGGGTTGGCGACTTCAAACTTATAATTAGAAATTATAAGTCTAGGTTTCCTCACGATGTTTACCTTCATCGTATGTCAGTTGTGTCTTAATAATTATAGAAAGTACATATAACTTGGAAAAAGTCACATTGGTACTTGCCAGGTTTTGAACCTCATGCATGAGAAACGGGCTCCTTAATTTCCGTGCCACCACGACATCTGCCTTGTCTTAATGTCTTTGTATTAAGGCATCTTGATATTTGTATAATAAAAATCCATTTAGTCATCCCGATACTTAAATTTGCATTCACAATTTTTTTAAGGTATTCGCAGATTACCTGATGGTAAGCAATCGACGCCGCCCATGGATACCCGCAACCCCAAAGGAGTTACGAGTGCGTTGCCGGCCTTTTGGGGATAGGTGTTGCGGATATAAGGATCGGCCTCCGGTAACCTCACTCACAAAGGGGAATAATTGAATGACTTCTTTAACTCTAGGGGAAACGAGAAGTGTCAGTATTTTACTGACTAAAATCCACACCGTTCCTTTTCCTACTATGAGCCAAGCTGCGGTATATTATTGCGCTTGGACACATAATCCCAGTTGACAACGACGGGAGTGGGTCCCATCTGTGGTAGCCCGAGGGGTCTTTGAGATGTGAAAGGAACGTGACACGCTGAACACTTAGTTGTATTTCTGGTTTGGCAGCGAGCTATATTAAATATTCTTTATTGACTACACATAATTTAGTATTAATACTAAATGTAGTATTCATACTATATCAATAGAAATATAGTATAAAACAAAGTCGTTTTCTCTGACCCTTTATCCCTATGTACGCTTAAATATTTAAAACTACACAACGAATTTTATTTAGTTTTTTAATGGGGTAATTCTTCTATATGTAGGTATAATAACATCTAATAAATAGCGAGACATTCTGTATCAGCATAGCACCCGCATGAAGACAGCGCAGGTCGATAGTACTACGTAAAAAATAAAAATCTGGATTTCAACCAGAATCTAATCACGACAAAACATCGATATTATCTCGTCGCTTGGGTTTAAATAAGAAATCTTTATCGAATGATACCCTCCCTAATTGGAAAACTGTCTGTGATCAAAACGTTGATCCGAAATTGGAACGAGATTAATGACTTATTTATGTAATTCATTTGTGATGTTCGTGACTATAATTCGTGATTGATAATAAAATCAAAACTTATTTTGGTTACACGAATAGAAATCTTTCGATAGCAATTATGTCAAGAATTCAACAATTATGAGGTCCAATTCTAGATTGCCTATCCATGATTCAGATTTGTATTCTAAATTTTGAAAACCGCTAAGGGTTGGCCACGCTCTCGACTCATTCCATTCTTTGGGTTCATGCGTGGCGCTGACTGCTTATGTCATCAGGTAAAATTATATCGTATATGCAGTACGGCAAATGCGCAACGGATTAAGGGATCACATATTATAAAAAATAGATTCTGAAGAAGCACAAGAAGATTACAGGCATCAAATCGACATTAGTAATACCATTAGCAGACCATCAAAATAAATATAGTCAGTAACTGGTAAAAGTAGCATTCGTTTGCAAATGCCAATATGATATAGGTATAAAAAAATAAACAAACTATAAAAATCTCTTTGAACTTGGTGCATTAAATATTCAAACTGTGAATATGAAATTCACTTTAAATGCTAGAACAGACCCTTGAAAATTGAATGCAAGAAAGTTTTATAACAATAAATATTAAATATTAACACTGAACAGTTTCTTTGGTTGAACGCCCTAATCTCCGAAGGATTGAAAAAATATTATTGCTTAGCACTGTATTTTAAGAAAGAAACACTACTTAATATTTATTCGGCAAAATATGTGAACGCCAGGCACAAAAATATTAAAAATACTATTCTCACACAAGCATCACTAGTTTCATTTATAATTATATGATTCTTCGGCAATTTTCTATTCTAATAAAAAACTTAATAAAATCGATTCAGCTGTTTAATGCGCAAAATATTAGCATACAAACACAATGTACAAGATGATTAAAATGGGCCACCACGACGATTTTAGAACAATTGTGTAATTGTCGTGGTGGCCCGGAGGTTGAGACGCTCGCTTCTCATACATGACGGTGCAGTCTTGAAAGCTGGTAAGTACCAATGTAATTTATTCAGAGTTATGCGTACTTTCAATGATTATTTTATGATTCTGAAACCTCTGATATGCGGTGAAGGAAATCATCATGAGAAAACCTAAACTTAAAATTTCTAATTATAAGTGTGAAATGAATAATGCGCCTCGAGCAAGTGTGGTGATTAATGTTCAAACCTTATGCGTGTGAGAAGAGGCTTTTTCTCAGCAGTGGACAGATTTTAAATAACTTCTGAACAAAACAAGGGTGAACAGCTATGAATTGAACGTGACTGAAAGCATGAAACTGAATAGATATTTACAATATTATCCTGACAGTAAGTTCACTAAGTTCAAACACAAAACTGGTCACAGAAAACGCGCTTACTTTGATTCTATTGTGTTGAAAACAATGCTTTTGAGAATATAAATATAACAATACTGGGCGCAAACAATGTACCGGCTAAGTACTTATATAGCCGATAGCTTTTCTTTTACATTCAAAAGAAACTCGGAGATGAAAGAAAATACGTATTTCAGTTGGCTGAATTTAACTGTTCCTAAAGTATAGAGTACCTATCTATGAGAAATTTATCGAACAGACTTACTTAGTTTTAGGATAAAAGTATGTTTCTTCAAAGAATCATTCAAACACAATTTGTTCTATAAAAAAACTTTAAAGGTGCTTTTAACGAAATTGTTTAAAACAAAATAACTTTTTGGGCCCCGATTATTTAAAAATTGTGCTTGTAAAAATTTTCATGAAAATTTTTAATTTTCAGCTCTATCAACTTAATATACTTTGAACGCCGTGCTAGACAACATGTGGGCTCGGCGCAGTAAATGACTTAAAACAGATCCCTACTTACTGACACTAATCCTCGATAACTTACATTTCTACCACACCGTCAAAAACTTACAAACATAATATTAGTTGCCCCTAATGAAATAAATGAGAGAGTAACTGCCAAAAACATAAAAAAGCAATAATACCGTCAAATTGAGAAGCCTCCTCCTTTTTTTAAAGTTGGTTAAAAGTAGGCTACGATAGCAATGCAGTATATTCATAATAAAAAACCAAGCTTTAAATTCGTTTCCAATTTTCTCGGCCATGTCATTTGAGACGAGACATAAAGTGCATATCAAAAGAAAGAGCGTTTCATTTACTTGTTAGGACTGAAACTTCAGTCTGTTAACAAATAATAGGGACCCATTTAAATAAATAATTAAATGTTTTCAATTACACTTTGTAATGTTTCCAACGCTCAAAATCCGCTCAGTCCAAGATGTCTGCCCATGTTAATTGAAGTTAAAGTGCATAACTTCGTAAGACAACTTTAACAATTTTAACTAGGAAACGTCTGAACTTAGACTTGAAATATTGTGTATATTATGTAGTGTTATTCTAAGTTATTGTTTGTATACATATAATTATCTTTTGTATTTTTCCCCCAATTTCTGTAAATCATTCGGTGTTTAAAAGGGTCATTAAGTGTTCCGTTTACTTTCCTATATATTTTTTAAGTTTTTATTAACATTGTTCCTACACTGTTTTGAAAACCCGTGCTATTATCATAAATATGGCATTATTTTTACGAAAACTCGTACCAAATTTACGTCAGTTTTGAAATTAACAAGCCGAATACACATGCAATGGTTCATTCTATAAGCATGAACCCGCTAATGGAATTGAATTGTTCAAAAGTGGGTCCGAAATTCTCAAAACATCGTCCGCATAGAACGGACAAATTGGATCGTTGGTTGTAGGTAAAATGCGACCAAATAAAGTTGTACTCAGCACAAGTGTTTGTGAACATGTATTTCTCTTCCTCTTAGCCTATTCCATTTTGAGGTCAGTACTAGTTAGATGTGGGTGTTGGATCAAATAACTAAATAGGCCAAAATGCATATATATTTATTTGACATGCGGCGTTCATAATAGGATTTTGATAAGATTTAGGATATAGTTCCATATAATATTTAACTATATTATAAGAGGGTCTATGTTATTTTTGCAAACAAAATCCTTCATATTTCTCAGGTGTTATATATTTATCTGATGAAATCATGATAAACAAACTTATTTTTGCATGTATAATGTTAGGTATGATTACGAACTCAGAGAGGCACAAAAACATCATTGGGTTCTGTAACCTATACTAAGAAGCTTTTTTTAGAATCGCCCACGCTTCTTTCATTCATATTAATTTAGACACCTAAATAAAAAAAAAACTATGTTTTCTCAGAAATTTTCCAAAATCTTCGCTTTCATAATAATTTTAAGAAATCAAATCAAGCTATAATTATGTAAATTGGTAAGGTAATATATAACAAATGTATATTTATATGTACATACTTATTTGTCTACTTGCAACGATACTAAAATAGGAGGAATTAAAAAAATAGTTTAATGTACGTATATTCAAAGTTGAAATAATGCCATAAATAGAACTAAAATTCATCTGCAATATTATAGTCACTACTTCCTAAAGTCAAACTAATCTATCGCTGAGTGATTGATTTTACTGATAGAATCAGTGTTGGAGAAATTCGATTGGCAAATATCTGGGTAAGTGATTTGATTTGATAAATATCACACTTCCTAACCTGCCCGTCAAGGTCTCGACGATCAACGAAACGTGGCCGATAATTTCAAAGAGGAAACTTTTTTATCAAGACCTTTTCTTTTTAAAAGTTACAAACATTTCTTTTGACAATGAACCTTCATGGTGTATGAGTTTAATTGGCTGTATTTCTTTTTTAACAGTTCATTAAACATTTCTGGGTATTTTAATTGAATTGTTTTTAAAAAGTATATACAATATAAATTTTATTTTACAAATGTTTTTTATTAATAACTTGTCCAAAATTTCTCATTAATTATAATTTAACAATAAGTTACTATTATATCTAAAATGTTGTTTCAGATTACCAAACGGTTCATTACAATTTTAGTGACAACTAGAGCACTTATGAACAAAACACAAGTTATAGTCAGTTTTACAAACCTTTTTATGAAATATAATAATATCTTTTTTATTAAGAAATAGAAGTTATAAAAGAACTTTAGTAAATTATATTTAAGAAAGTAATTAGTAAAATATATTCAAAAATATAACATAGGCTGTGTTTTTTTAAACGTTGTCCCACACTAGGATTTTCTCCTGTGTCTTGGGTGCGTTTACAAACATACAATTTCACATGCACATTACATCCAGACCCGGAACAACAATCTGTGGATAACACGAAGAGTTGTTCCGTGCGGGAGTCGAACCCTCGGCACGTTGCGCGGCAGCCAATTGCCCAGCCACCGCGCCAATCGTGCAGTCATAAATTAATTAGTTTTGATTTAGGAAATATTCAAATTTCCCACTATAACAAAACAGTAGACGTTAAATCTGTCGGATTAAGATACTGATTAAACAAACCACTTACAGGATGAGCATCCAATAAATAATTAAGTTAGTAGAATGTAAAATGTAACGGAAAACAATCATGAATTATTTATTACCAATCTAAACAACAGCCAATTCGAAAACATATGCACACATATACGTAGGTATATATCTATAAAGTTCATCATCATCAGCCTATAATTACCCACTGCTGAGCAAAGGCCTCTTCTCACACGGAGAAGGTTAGAGCATTAGGTAATCACCACGCTAGCTCAATGCGGGTTGGCGCTTTCAAACTTATAATTATAAAGTTACTATTATAATTAAGTAAGACTTGTAGAATATAGGTACTTGTGTCGGCTGGGAGCTGTCATGCTCACTCAGAGGTCTCATTGGCGGTGGCACGGGCACTGGATCGCCCAATTCCCTATAATATGGTTGAGTTGGGCGGTGCTGGTGTACGTGTCATGTTCGTGAACGGGCGCCGCCTATTGGGACTGGTCATCTCCAGGCTGTCTAAATATGTTTTCCTTGAGGTTCACTTCTTTTTCGTACTTTTTGCCTGAACATTAGTGTTACATTGTTCTCACATATCAGAACCGACTAAATGATGTAACAAAGAAATGTATTGTAAAATTGATTGAAAAAGAGTAACTATGGAGTTTCTTGCTCGTTCTTCTCCATAGGAATCTACACTTTGGAACGAGCAAATAGCTTCACTAGAGGACAGACGGACAGACTGACACGCTTAATTTTAAAGCTCTTGTTATATACTTTTTTCCTTTTTTGCTTGCTTGACGTTCAAAAGTGCCTACTGTGGTCTAATTGAAATAAATGATTTTTGACTTTTTTGACTTTTTAAATTATATGTCGAAGTTTCCTCACGATGTTTACCTTCACCGTATGTCAGTGATGTCTAAATAATCATAGAAAGTACATATACCTGGCTAATACCAATATGACTTTTTCCGAGTTATATGTACTTTTTTAAGTAGCGATGTGTTAACTTGTATTAAAAAAATATTATCACTTTACGTATCGCTTATTAAGTTTTAATAAAATACTAACTAAATTACACAGAAACTTCCCACACAACTTATTTGAAACCCCGAGAGCACAGTCGTGTCTTCAAATATCCTTTTCCAAAGTAAAATCCACTCAAAACTCAGTGAACTCGTCGCTCATAGGAATGGGTATACATATCATACATACATACTATCTTTATATATGTCTATGTAACTTATGTGGTTGGTCGTAACTCAGTTTTGGAGGGGCATCGCCATTACTCGACCAAGTCATGCCTGTGATTCACTTTGACAGCTAAGTAATGAAAGCCGGACCCGCCGATACTATGAAATACTAATTGGTAGTTTTTAGACAATTTATTTTTTTGTTGTTCATATTTTTGGATTCGTATGTAGAAGGTATGTTATGAAATACGGTTTCTATGTATCTTTAATTAAACAAAGATTCTGCTGCCCAAACGCTGCCATTCCACTGGTGTTGCAAGTGTGAGCACATATACAAGTGTGGGAGAGCCATACTTCGACACGAATGGGTCGGCTCGACTGGAGTAATACCACGGCCTCATAGACAACCGGCGTGAAACAACCAGAGCGTTGTATTTCGCCGTGCGAGTGAGGTCACCGGAGGCCCCATCCTTCCCCTACCCCAATCCTTCCCTAATTTTCCAAATCCCTAATCCCTAAAAGGTCGGCAACGCACTCGTAACTTCTGCTTTGCGGGCAGCGCTGATTACTTACCATCAGGTAACCCGTCTGCTCGTTTGCCGACGTATTACAAAAAAAAATTTACTTACTATAGAAAGAAAGAAAGAAGAAATATCATCATGTATATACCTATATAGAGCTTTTCAGCATCTCACTACAAAATATGGAAATGTAATAAATTAAATGAAGTTTGTTTACGCATATAATTAAAACTGAAATGTAAAAAGGCCTTAAATACTGGCCGTACTAATTGAAAATCCAGTAAATGAAATTATATTTCGAATGATTACATTAAAACAGGAACGGTTTTTCCATGAAAAAACAAACACGTACCCGCCCGTTTGCTTCTCTTTTCATCCAAACACTTTTTTATTCGACTCAAATATTTATAATTTTATTTAATTAAAATTTTATTAAAACAGAAAATAAATACTTTATCGGGACAGTCTGCAGAAAACCAAAGATTCAGTCGTTACGTATATTATATAATAAATTATCGTTTTTTTATGAATCCTTATCTTGCCAGCCTATGATCGGCTTATTAGCCAAACAATAGTCTACTGAGACTAGACAGACTATACATATCAAATCTACTTAATATAATATAATTACAGTAGTAAAAGTAGTTTTTTTACGCGTGTTGTAGAGAACTAGAATCAAATTAAATTAAGATCACATGCTATGAAAATTGTATCTCAGCTCAATCCTTGCACTGAATCAAGAATTTAATACTCAACTGCAGAAAAAAAACCAACTAAGAAACAGAAATTAAAAATAGACGTTGGTAATAAAAATCACTTCTCTACCAATTGAACTTTTTGTGACGTACCTACATGTTCTCGAACAGGCTACTCGTCAAACAAATAAAATAGACTGAACCAGGCGCTCTATTTGTCGAACAGCTACCCTGCATTTAATAAACTACGGCACAAAATAAACAGAGTATACCCACGTAAATAAAGTCGTACGTGGATCACGGACAAAACTTTGGGCCCGGTCTCGTCACTAATTAGTGTAATTAAACCATAAAGGAGACACGAGCCGGAATACATACGTAATTACATCTGATCAAAACTTCTTCAAATGATAATAATTTGTATTCGTTACTGGCTAATAAAATGTTGTATGTTTTGTAAGTGATATGGCAACGTGACTGATATAATAATGGAAATGGTTCATCTATGTTACAGATATGGATTAGTTTGATTTCGTTTTTGATTGATAAGTAACTAGGTATTAGGTTTGCTTTTAAAAACCTTTAATATTTTCTCCTCTGTCGTGTGTGCGTTTACTAACATACAATTTCACGTACACACAAATTACGTCTAAAACTGAGGAAATCAAACTCTTGTTACGTAGCACGGTTGTCCATACACTATCAAAAGATAAAAGAGAATTAATTTGTGTGTTAAATTTATTTTATGTGTAAGAGTGGGAGTATAGCCCGCTCTTTAATAAACAACTTGGATCAGTAGGCGTTGAGCCTTTTGGTAAGCGTAACTTCGTTCAGCTTTTATAGTGCTGCTACAATAAATTTTAAAATAGTTGTTTATTTTATAATATCATTTTGTATTATAATTATATGATATTAACTAAAAACAGCGTGCGCGGACGCGGCGATGTCGCGCAGCCCGCATGCTGCTCATGAGGAAGAACCCCTCTGTGGTTCGAAACTAGTAGAGTTTTTCTCTATATATGAGTATTCCGCGATATTTTGTTAATTTAGTATGTCTCACAATAGTTATAATAAAAATATATATGATGTATGTATGTGTACGCATGGGGTTCAAAACATGGCGATTAACAATGTGTCTTTTTGTGAATTACTTGTGCTTTCTAAGTTTATTTATAGACTGCTGATATAGATACGGTGCAAGATAACATCAAGAGGTCCTGAAGACTTATAATTCAAATGATGTATAAGTCGGCTTATCAATACTAATACTATAAAGATGTAAAATTTGTAAGTTTGTATGTAGGCGGTAATCTTTGGAACCGCTGGTCGGATTTCCAATATTATTTCACTGATAGATAGCTACAATGTTTCTGAGTGCTATAGGCTATAAAACATCACGCTACGATTAAACGGAGCCGAGTAGCGGGTGAAACCGGGAGAGGGTGGCTAGTGCAATATAAGAACCAATTAACTTACTTTAACTCTGCAACTTAGTAATGATACAAGTAATAGATGAATGATACAATCAAAAAGAATGGGTAAAATAACAATTCATTGCTCAATTTGTTATTGAAAAATTCCCGTTTTATTATATCTACAAGGTTTTGTATTCTACGCAGATGTGATGCAACATATTTACCCTAGCAAGCCAACTACGAGGTAAATACAGAAAAACGCTTGTTAGTTAAAAACTTTAAATGTCATATCATTAAAGAAAAAAGAAATAAATTAGGTACAAAGTTTTATATTATAAAATACCGAGAATTGTAAATTTGACGAGATACAAGAAGACACCATTAAAAAGAAAGTAAAAATTAAATTTTATTAATGTTACGAAGTAAAATAAAATTTTAACTTAAATCTCATCTGTATGGTTAGAAAAATTATTTTGTAATAAGTTAGTTTATTAGTAAATTAATTGAATGCAGTAAAACCTACTATTATTAATGTTATGATCGTTATCTAAGTACATATTGCGAGCTGATTTTATGTTAAAACGATCGACACGCTTATGACGTTCGGCTCTCTGATTGGCCTGATCCAAATTAAACAACCAATCAGAGAGCTCAACAAGATAGCATTTCGATCGCGTTAACGTTAAGGTAATAAGTACCACGATATGCCTAGTACGAGTTTGATTTATGTTAAAATGTGTGTGACTGCACATTTAGCGCAGTGGCTGGGCAACTGGCTGCCGCGCAACGTGTCGCGGTTTCGATTCCGGCACGGAACAACTCTTTGTGTGATTTACAGATTGTTGGTTCGGGTCGGGGTCGGGGTAAATTGTATTTTGGTCAACGCACCTACAACATCGGAGAAAATCCTAGTGTGGGAAACTTTTTTTTTTTTAATGATCGACACTTTTTATGATCTGCAAGGCTTCGATTGGCCTGATCTAACTGACTAACAAACTAACCAACCAATGAGAATTCTGTTTTAGCTCATCTTTACACTAAATTTCACTCACTCACATGATTTACGAGCAAAACTAATAAGTTGTACTTACAGTTGTCAAAGTAACGGAATCTGTCGCTCCATGTAAGTGAAATAATTAAGATGAATCGGCACTATTGTCGGAGTTACCAACATGGTACATTGTATAGAGATTATTAATGAGGTGTTGTGTTTGCCTTGATGATCTAGTTTAGATTTGTTAGATAACTGAAAACTGTTGTCAGTCTCTTACTGACTTAAACCTCACCGTTCCTCTTCTCTAGGCCAAGGCTGCGGTGCTGTATTGCGCTTGCCCCACAATCCCGGCGAAACAATGAAGTTTAGCCGGGGCCCTACAGGGCCCCATCTGTAGGGGTTTATTAGCCTTTGAGCCGCGCACGAAACGCAACGTGCCGTTCGGGTCTGATTCTTATCGGGCGCGAGATCGTTTCTCGATCCCGACGCCCGGAGTGTTGCCTACTACAGCGGCTGAGGCGTGAGGAGCTCAGCTTCCTCATAACTGATTATGCAAAGTTTAACAATAACTCGGGCTGACTTCCGAGAGAGGGGTCTTTTTGGGAACGGAAAATTATGAAATGGCCTTTTTTCAACCAGGACAACGCAAGAGCGAATGTCAGACCTTAACTGGTTAAAAACCTCCGTTCTAAAAAAATCTTACTTATATAGATAGGTATGTGTGTGCGTACAGGCTTGTTCGTTTTAAAACCTGTTGGCTTTTGTTGCTAGATTTTTTTTGAGTCAATGGAGCATTTCCAAACACTATACAGTGTACTGAACGCTGTGAAAAACTGTGCAAAAACGGTACGAAAATAGAAAAATGTTTGTTCACTCAAAAACGAAAACAAATCTATTCCATGACAAAGCATTTTTCCGGAGCTCTCTTTAAAGTCTTTCTCCCCAAAACGCCTATAAAGGTAACCTATTTAATAGTTAAAGTTATAATTACTTATTATTAGTCAGGAAATTATGTATGATGGAAGGACGAACAGATAACGGATACTTAGTAAGTAATAGGGTTTTTACTCATTGGAGATATAACCACAAATTTTAATATACTTCGATTTTTTTAACACTACACGCGGTTGAAGCCGCTGGTGGAAGCTAGTAATATCTTAGTATATACTTACTATAATAATATACCTACATGCACCGCACCGCTTCCCTAAGCTTGAGTTAAAACGCAACGTAAAAATATGTATAATATTCACTTCTTACCTTTCTACTCACATCTGCGCCATTTTGCATTTTTTTTATCAGAAAATGTGCCGCTATACGCTGCTGACTGAAATAATCTACAACCACATATATCTTCTTCTGTTATCACGAACGCAATTTATTCTTGACTCTATAAATAATGTATGTAATTTAAAATGTATCATTTGAAGGTAATTGCAACTGCTACAGAAATAAACAAATCATTTTAGGATCAATATCCGAAGCCGACTAAATATTCAGGTCTCCTTATCATCATCATCATGATCATCATAACCACCAGCCTATAAATGCCCACTGCTGAACAAAATGCCCCTTTTCATATGGAAAAGTTACGTATATTAATTGCGCCATCCGGATTCGCGAATTTAAACTTATAATTAGAATTTATAAAGTCCAGACTTCCTCAGTAGGTAACCGTGTGTTCACAGTACCTACCTTTTTACTATCTGATCTTTTTTTTGTGAGGATAAAATCATCAAATGACTTCTCCCGCCCAGGGCCGGGCGGGAGGGAGTGTCAGACTCTTACTGACTAAAAACCCCCTGTTACTTTTCCTGCTCTGTGCCGCCGATCACTTCCCTGAGGATACGGCGGTGCGGTACTATCTGGTCTAGGATTGACAATTTTAGCGAATAATAATTATATCCAAAAAAGGTCTTAAAAGAGGTTTTATGTGTATCTCAGCGAACAAGCACCACCAAAGATCATCACTCATTGTAAACAATCGGCGCCGCCCAACAACAACAACAACAAGTACGTTTCAAGTGTTTTAAGAACGGGTTATTTGAGATTAAGTAGAGAAGTAAAGGGAGGAATTGGGCCTCCGGTACCAGTAGTGAAACAACGCAAGCGTTGCTTCACGCCGATTTTCTGTAAGTTCGTGAAACTATGTGGTTTACCGACATTGTAAAGAAAGCACATTGTGCACCTCTGATTTCTCTCGAATAATAAAGTTAAATGTACTATAAAGTGCTGCAATTTTAAAATCCATTAAAATTGGTACTTACCCACTCACCTGCCGACCTGAATTTTATCGAGGTGACTTTATGACGCGTTTAGAAGCTTTTAGTACCTATAAAGTAGCTCCTAATTGGTTGTAACATTATGTCACGATGTTCTAGCAACAACTGTACGAGTATAAATATTATTAGATTGTGACTATGAATTTCAAAATTAACATTTTTACCTTTCCAATGGACTATGAAAAACATGTGTTCGGGAGTCGTTTGAAGAACAAAAATAAGCAGAAGCACGAGTAAGGCAGGTGTACTTATAATTCACTTCTTTGAAGCAGTTCTGCCGTGGTTTTTGAAAGTCTGTACTATATTATCGCGATGGGAAGTAATCCCTGCTGCCGGAGTACAATTACAGCACCAGTGGGTACTTGGATTTTCTCACGTATCAATGGGGCATTTATAAGTATAGCGACCACACAACAGACAGCAACATCACCAATTACATTCAAGTTTCAATACCGTGATATAACAGTTCTCGAAGCAATTAAAACAGGTACAAAATCCCAACAACAACCGTCGGGCAGTAGCCTATCAGACACAGCGCCCGTCTAGTAGCAGGACCCTTTCTTTTGAATGGACAGTGAGGAACTTAACACCCTGTTTTCTCGTCACTCCAAACTGGTGACCCAACGTGAACGTTAGAGCAGCCATCGTGCAGCTACGTCATCACTCCCTTGAGTTTTCAAGCAGCGAGTCTACGGTTAGCCAGCTCCCATAGCTACCACGACCAGCTTGCAGCGGACGTGCATTCCTGGTCATTACCCTCAGCCTCATCAGCAACCTAGGCACAGCATGTGTTTGTCAAAGTCCAAGGCTCTGTAACTTATTGGCAACTTTTGAATTGCGTTATATTTTCATCCTCTCCTTTCCCTGAAAACGAATGACAAATTCAATGACCATGTTTTCCAGTAACATTTGAGATTTCATATAAGGAACACATGGTAAATTTCTAACACATTCTGAATATCTTCAATTCAAATAATCTTTGAGGGAACATTTGTAAAGTTGAAATCAGATAGGCATACAAAATATTTCCTTTAGCCGTAACAATCCGAAACATGGTAAGTAAATCTAAATTGTAAATTAGCCATGTTCATTGACATCTACAGAACCGCTAAGGAGTAAAATTGTTTGCCGGAGTCCGTGTTTCCCGAAGGGTGAGTGACTTTGAGGCCCAAGTGGTGAATTGCTTATGGATAGACATGCTTCGCATCGCAGTCGCATGGCTTAACGCCCTTTTAAAGCCAGCCCTATAAAAATAAAAAAAAAACTGCCAAATCAATATTTTGTCTAAATAAATTTTCGACTTTCAGGAATTCATTCGTCGAAGGAAAGAATTCACTTTTTAACATCTTTGTAAGAAAATGCTTTTCTTTAACAGATTGAAATTGCAAGTAAAATAATAAATATAGTACATAACTTAGTTCTTTTATCTTGAAAGTTATAATATGCTTTCTTTGCTAATCAGAAATTCCATTTTGTACGACTTGGAGAAAACAGGATGTTGTTTTTATACTTTTTTCTTTATCTACGTGGTTTCCAATCTGTCCACACCATAGCTATCATAATAATTTAGAAAGCTACTGAACTCATCATAATCACTTTACAACAAAAAAGAAAATAATTACTTATATTTAATAAATTAAGTGTGGAAGAGCCAAGCTTCGGCACGAATGGGTGGGCTCGACCGGAGTGATACCACGGCCTCACAGAATACCGGCGTGAAACAACCCACAGCGTTGTGTTTCACCGTGTGAGTGAGGTTACCGGTGGCCCAATCCTTCCCCTTCCCCTATCCCTTCCCAATCCTTATATCCGCAACGCCCATCCCCAAAAGGCCGGCAACGCACTCGTAACTTCTTTGGTGTTGCGGGTGTCCATGGGCGGCGCCGATTGCTTACCATCAGGTAATCCGTCTGCTCGTTTGCCGACTTATACCATAAAAAATAATAATAATAATATTCAGTATTTTCGATTGAACTAATTTGATTTAAAAAAAAGATACAAAAGATATTGTGAAATAGTGTTCGACGTTTCATAGTTTACTGAAAAATTCATAGAAATACTAATGAAACGTGGTTTTCTGAAAATCACATAATTATATAAATTACGATAGAATAATTGAAAAACTGTTTTTCCTGTAATTCGTTACTGAATAAGATATTACTTCGATATTGGAGCATTAAAAATAAATATGTAAAGAACAAAATAATAAATTACCAGTAGTGGTGTATCGAGTCCTCTTCTTGAGAACTGGTGTAATGTTCCTCTGTATACCTCTCCTCTTTCGTTGAATAGTCGCATTGTTATGTAGCAGAATTGTGGTTTTATTTTTATTATATACTTAGAATTAACGATTATCAACTTTAATCAAATTTCAACTCAATGTCAATGTTTACACAAAATTCAAATCTCAATAAAACCAAATATAATATTGTAATAAAGACAATTTCAAACAGATGTCGTTGTTTGTTTTGTAAAAATAAATGTTTAAATAAACCAATAAAAATAAAATATCAAACATCTATATAAGACGCAATTCTGTGAATATAAAACCTGTGTTTTCATACTAGCGTTTTATTATTTAAAATGGCGACGCAGTTATTGCAAGCATTTGAAAATTTCGTGGTAATATATTGTAGAAATATTCAAGCATTATATACATAAATAATGAAACCAGTACATCTGCGGGGAACTCAATATTGGTTTATTGGTTTCTACATAAAAGAAAACAATTAAAATAATAATATGATTGGTAATACCTTAAGGATGTACTAAAAAAAATTGTGATTTGCAAAATTAAAATCTAAAGTCAGAAACTTTGATAAAACTATTACTAACTATTACTTCAGAACTAGAGTAACTATTTCGTAAGTGTGTGAGAGCCATGCTTAGGCAAGAATGAGCCAGCGTAACCGGAGTGACAGCACGGCTCCATAGAAAAGTGACGTGAAACCACTCTTGCATTATGTGATTGAGGTTACCAGAGACCTAAAACCCTCTCATTTCTCATCTTCAAATCTGTAACACTCAAAAGGTGGCTTGCCACACATTTGCGAATTCCTCCGGTGTTGTGGATGTCCCTGGGCAGAGCTGATAGCAAAACATAAGGGTGCGTCCACATCTGGCGAATGTGCCGCGAATGCGCAGCTCGCGAGCCATTTGCGAGCTGCCCGCGAGCTGCGCGCGTGCATTTTTGTTCGAGCTCTGCTCCTGCGCCGCCCGCGCGCTGTTCGCGCTCGACCTGAGCGCCGTTCGCGATAAGCGCGCGGGCGGCGCTCTATAATTCATAACTTAACCGCTCAGTTCGTTTCTGATTACTGGAGGCTAAGTGCGTGTTGTCATAAAGTGGACGGAGGAGAATTGTTTACGCTTAATTGAAACGTATAAAAGATATCCAGTGTTATGGGATCCTATAGATAAATATTACTATAGAAAAAATCTAAAAAATAGGCGAAAACTGAGTGCGTGCAGATCGTGCGCGGCTCGCGCGCTCTATACGAGCCTTGCATGAGTTGCGCTAAAGAGGCGCACCAAACTATTGCAGTGATTGCACGCGCGCAGCTCACGGGCAGGTCGCAGTCGGCTCGCGAGCTGCGCATTCGCGGCACATTCGCCAGATGTGGACGCACCCTTATACGACTTATAACATGTTTTATTTTTCTAATTATTTGATAAACGATACTTACCTACACTCATTATATCATATGATATAAGATTAATTAAAAAAATATATTAAAAACGAAACACATCCATAAGGCAAAGAGTCCATATTAATATATTTTCTTTTCTTACATTTACCACTGGACTGATTACAAAGGGTTTCACATTGGATTCAGGACCTGCCTTTATAATTCTAAAAGTCGTCACTTGCTTGAGCCGTTGTTGGTTTAAATAACTAATCTAGGCTTTACTTACAGATATCGGTGTCACAATATAATCCAATAAGTCAGTCACATTACGATTTTGTCAACAAATTACGAGGAAAATACAGGATTTGAAATGTTACTTTTATCAATGACTACGACCCTGTGTCAACATCGATGAAAAAATCCCATTAATGACGTTTCATCACTACATAGTTAACACATTTCAAATTCAATGCCACTTTTCGTTGTAAAGTTATGACTCAACAATGCTTTTAACAAATTTTGCAAATATTGGTCTTGTATGTTATAAAACAAAGTCGTTTTCTGTGTCCCTATATCGCTATGTAAACTTTAATTTTTACGCAACGGATTGTGATTTGGTTTCTTTTAGTAGATACAGTGATTGAAGAGGAAAGGTTTGTTTTGTACAATAACGTCCATTAAATAGTGGGTAAATTTAGTTCGAGCATTGAACCTGTGCAAAGTAAAAGCGGATCGCTAGTATACATACATATAAAAATCTGTAAGCACATAGCAGCTATTCATACATCTTCGACATTTATATTTGAATAAAAAAATAAATAAGACAAATTAAATTTATATTTAAAAACTTTTCACAAACAATCTTGTAACAAAAGATATTCCAAATTTAAACTGTTGTAAAGTTGAAAAAGTTTTAACGATTTATCAGCTTCATTGAGTCGGCTGTACGGGGAAGGTGTCAGTCAAACGGTGGAATCGAATAACTTCGTAAGAAACAACTCAGGGCTGCGATCAGATATCCCTTTGATTTAAAAACTCTTTCGATGTTTAATGAAAAGTATATATCTTTTAAATTAGTGATCATTTAATTACTTCCTACGAAAACAGGTTTTTTGTACTAGGGTAGTAATGTTTACAATATTAATTAATATCTCTTTGGCGGAAAAATTTAATCGAAATCATTTTTTTATGTAATAGACCGGCAAACGAGCAGACGGATTACCTGATGAACAAACGGAACTGAGCTGACTGACCTCTTAGAAATTAGTTTTTTGGAAAATAAAGGATTGGGGAGGGATTAGGAGAGAGGAAGGATTGGGCCTCCGGCAACCTCACTCACACGGCGAAACACAACGCTGTGGTTGTTTCACGCCGGTTTTCTGTGAGGCCGTGGTATCGCTCCGGTCGAGCCGACCCATTCGTGCCGAAGCATGGCTCTCACACACTTAAGCATTTATAATAAAATAGTTACCAACTGAATATCAAATTTCTTCTTCGAGGAGGAGGGAGTGTCAGAATGGTGGGAAGGGTTTAGTCAGTAAGGACCTAAGGCATTTTTTAAAGGAAAGACAAAAAAGTAACTTCCTCTAGTAAAGCATTTTCACGTTCCAAAGTGTAAATTCCTATCAAGATAATCAAATAAGAAAATTAATTGTTACTATTTTTCTATCGGTTTCAAATATTGATTACATTGAATCTGACAAAAATATACTTTCAGACATAACACTAACTAATATTCTGCTTCAAAAAACGAAAAAAAAACTAAACTAAATTTGGAGCTGACTGGAGTGGCCAGTAACAATTGACGGCGCCCGTTCACAAACTTGACACGTACACCAGCACGACATGAATAACATAGCTGAATAGCTACTCTCGCGCGGTTTCACCTGCTGCTCGGCTCCATTTAATGGTAGCGTGATGTTTTATAGCCTTTAGCACTCAGGAACATTGTAGCTATCTATCAGTGAAAGAATTTTAGTAAACCGACAAGCGGTTCCAAAGTTTACCCCCTACATACAAACTTACAAATTTTACCTCTTTATAATATGAGTATAGATGACAATTTCTATGCATATTCACATAATACTAGTGACCACATCTTCGAGGAATTCAAGCTGTTTTGGTTTACATCGTCCCATTGTATAAATGGAACCTTCATCGGTTCTGTCGCTCGCATATTAATTAAGAACCTTTATTAATCAACTGCAGGGTCACTGGTTTGCTTTCATATCCATACGGTTCCATTCTCATGGCGATATTAATTTATTGACGCTTATTAAGTATGTTTTATTATCTTACTAGCTTTTGCCCGCGACTCCGTTCGCGTTGAATAATGACTTCCTGCAGATTTTTGGTATAAAAATTATCCTATGCCCTTTCTCGAGTTCTAAACTATGTCTGTAACAAATTTCACAGAAATCGGTTCAGTAGTTTAGGCGTGAAGAAATGACAGACAGACAGACAGAGTTACTTTCGCATTTATAATATTAGTTGGGATTTAACAACTCTGATTACGAATTTTTTAAAGACATTTTTCTGCCCAGGCTAATGGCATTTAAAAAAATAGCAGCGTTAAAAGCGATATCTGGACTAAGATACGCAAATCAATATAATTTATAGCCTATAGACCATAGTAACATTGTAGCTATCTATCAGTGAAAGAATTTCGGAAATCTGACTTGCTGTTTCAAAGATTACCCCCCACAAAAAAAGTTACTACCTTTTAGGTAGTAGGAGTAGGTACATACCGAATATCACTTATGATTAACTACTACTAATATAATATAGTAGCTAGGTAACTATAGCCATGTCGACAATATACTTAAAAACAAAATAATAATAGACCATCTCAACTACTTTCTCCGTATAACCCACTTTTCCCCAGTTGTTTAAGCTACATTGGGACAAAACGATTCCTTTGTATTTTTTCTAGAATGTTCTAGAACAAATTGTCTGTAATGAACCTTGGGATAAAAACATTTGAACAAATTGACGATACACATGTAACCGTATTGTGCGCCATTACGCTTTTTTTTACAAATCCTCAATACATATTACTTTGTTCGTTTTTCCCACTCGCACGTGACAATCCCATAATAGGATTACAAGCATTACCGAAAGTACGAATTTAAAAATAGCTATATATTATTCCGAAAGCATTGAATCGTAATTGCTGTTGTATTTAAATTAATATCGTAATTATTTTCCTTTTATAATTTTCCGTACAATTCTGATACAGACGCAATTTGTTGATTGTTTATAGTAATAAAATTAAAATTAATTTGGCACTGTAAATTGCCAAACACATATTTTTTAATAAAGCGAAAAAGAAGAATGTATGTTTTGGATCTTAATTGTATACTAAAATTATTATTAATTACTAGCTACTCTCGCGCGGGTTCACTCGCTGCTCGGCTCCATTTAATCGTAGCGTGATGTTTTATAGCCTACAGAACTCAGGAACATTGTAGCTATCTACAAAGATTACCCCCTGCATACAAAATTAACCTCTTTATAATATTAGTACAGAAAATGCAGGTAGGTACTTAGGCGATAAATTCAAGTCAATAGGTACGATTCCTAGTTGTCAAAAAAGTTTATTTGAAAAGACATACCTATTTACGAATGGTAATATCAAAACACACTTAAGTGTGAGAGAACCATACGGGATCGCGAATGGACTGGCTTGGCCGGAGTGATACCATGGCCTTATAGAACACCGGCGTGAAATAACGCCGCTTTCAGTGTATTTTATCATGTGAGTGAGGTTACTGGAGACCTAATCCTTTCCTTTTCCCTTCACTTCCTCAATCACACAAAAGGCTGGCAAGCGCCGATTGGGTAACGTCAGCTCGATTGCCGACTGATTCCAAAAATAAAAGACCTACTAATACATATTGGTTTTATACACTTAGTTATTCTGATTACAGACATATTTTTCTCGTGTCGTGTGGCGTGTTATTAAACATATGAAACCATTTCTGGCTCATCTCGTCTGAAATTCCTATGTAAACTAAGAGAAAATAAAGAATTATTAGTTACTAAATGTATTTTCTAAGCCAATCAAATTAGGTTGGGTCTCCTAAATTGCGAACAAATAGGCAAATCGACCGTGTTTATGACGGGTGCCCCAGGTAACGTAACATTTTACTTACCTACCTTAGTAAATGTTATTTATTTTTTAAGAACAAACCTATTTTTCCTTGAATACATGAATATTGTAAACCTTTATAAGATTACGGAAAGTTAAGAAACAAGTATTGGAAGTCTTCACGTACTGAGTACTTGTGAGTCTACACGTATTGTAAATAGATTACCATCTGATCACAGTGGGCTCACAGTTAACTTTAATACTATCACAACTGTGCCAAAAAAGGAAATATTGTTTAGACAAATCACATACAAAAAAATTTATTCATTAAATAATAAGCTAAAACATGAATTATGCAGCCAAGTACAAGACAATAATTGCCCGAGTGAGATATATGCTAATTTATTATCCCTTATAAAAATACAGTTCGATAAACTATTTCCTTTAAAACGTAAAAATGTTCAGTGTAAATTTGTATTCTGTGACTGGGCTACACCAGGTATTCGTATAAGTAGAGACAGGTTATTTGAGCTATACGGCCTGAAACCATTTAATAGTAGCGAGGCTTTTCGCAGACACGTTTCCAAATATTCAAAAATATTTAAAATAGTATGTAAGCATGCTAAGTCGCTCCACATTAGTAATAAAATCAGGACCGCGGAAAACCAAATAAAAGCTACCTGGAATATAATTAATAAAGAAACAGGTAGAAATAAATCACAAAACAATGAATTTAATTTAAAAACCGAAAAGGTATATACTAGTTCAAATTCGTCAGTTGCCCAGGAATTCGAAAGATTCTTTAAAAATATTCCTCTTAAAACTACGGAAACGTTAAAATCATCTCCAGCTCTTTCTGTCGAGCTTCTCAGGGGTAACGTCAAAGAATGTCCTTCTGACTTTAGCTTTCAATACACAACCCCCCAGGCAGTAATAAAGGCGTTCAATGAGATCAAAGTAAAGTCAACTGAAGATCTTTGGGGAATGTCTGTTCGAGTGTGCAGGTCGTTTATAGAGACTATTGCGCCGCACTTAACTTTCATTTTTAATAAAAGTGTAGATCAAGGGGTTTTCCCGGATTTAATGAAACATAGTAAAGTAGTTCCATTATTTAAATCAGGCGATAGTACAGAACCTAATAACTATAGGCCGGTCTCTATTTTGCCAGTGCTCAGTAAAGTGTTCGAAAGGTTGATGCTTACTCAAATGCTGCGTCACTTTAACACGAATTCTATTTTCCATGACCATCAATACGGGTTCACCAAAGGACGTTGCACTACGGACGCAGGAGTATCACTTATAAAACAAGTTTTCAACTCGTGGGAAAAAGCACAGGATGCCATCGGAATATTTTGCGACCTTTCAAAGGCATTCGACTGTGTTGAGCACGAGACGCTGTTACTGAAGCTAGAACACTACGGCATTCGGGGGGTATCCCTAGATTTATTGAAATCATACCTTCAAGAAAGAAAAATTAAAGTACAAGTCAACAAAGTTAACTCACTGGGTGCTAGCGTATCTATGGGCGTACCGCAGGGCTCAATATTAGGTCCTTTTCTATTTTTAGTTTATGTGAATGACCTGCCCCATTTGTTCCAAAATGAACCGCATATGGTATTATTCGCTGATGACACTTCATTGATTTTTAAAATAAATAGACGAACAAACAAATATGACGAAGTTAATAATGCCTTAATGAAGGTTCAAAATTGGTTTACAATAAACAACTTACTACTAAATGATAAAAAGACTAAATGCATTAGATTTATTTTACCAAATGTTAAAAGAAACGTATGTGATGATATATTATTAAATGATCATAAACTAGAATTTGTAAAAGAGACTACTTTCCTGGGGATCACTGTAGATGAGAAGTTGCAATGGGGGCCCCACATCAGGTCTCTAGCAGGACGATTGAGCTCTGCAGCTTATGCTGTCTGGAAGATCCGACAGCTAACCGATGTAGGCACGGCAAGACTAGTGTACTTTAGCTACTTTCACAGCATCATGTCGTATGGAATTCTGTTGTGGGGACAGGCATCCGACGTTGAGTCTATTTTTATCTTGCAAAAGCGTGCCGTCAGAGCTATATATAACTTAGGTCGTCGCGAATCTCTCAGAGAAAAGTTTAAGGAGATCAACATTCTGACCGTACGGAGTCAATTTATTTATGAAAACATTATGTATGTTAGGAAAAACCTACACTTATTTGTAAAGGTATCTGACAAACATGATTATCATACTAGACATAGGAATAGATTGAGTCAGCCTTTATTTAGATTGGCAAAAGTGCATAAGTCATTTCTGGGTTTCTGTGTTAAATGTTATAATAAAATCCCAGTTGAAATTCAAAATCTAAATGAAAGCAAATTTAAATTATGTATAAAGAAACATTTATGTAAACTAGCATACTACAAACTAAATGATTATATACAAGATAAAAATGCTTGGAGGCTAGCTGGTCCTACTCCACAGGATGTTTAGAGGAATTTTTGATTTTAATTATTAAATTGTACACTATGTTGTTAATTGTTGATGAACTTCTAAGTTTTTGTAAATGTGAGTACCCTGTAACCTATTATAATTAAGTAAGACTTGTAGAATATAGGTACTTGTGTCGGCTGGGAGCTGTCATGCTCACTTAGAGGTCTCATTGGTGGTGGCACGGCCACTGGATCGCCCAATTCCCTATAATATGGTTGAGTTGGGCGGTGCTGGTGTACGTGTCATGTTCGTGAACGGGCGCCGCCTATTGGGATTGGTCATCTCCAGGCTGTCTAAATATGTTGTCCTTGAGGTTCACTTCTTTTTCGTACCTTTTGCCTGAACATTAGTGTTACATTGTTCTCACATATCAGAACCAACTAAATGATGTAACAAAGAAATGTATTGTAAAACTGATTGAAAAAGAGTAACCATGGAGTTTCTTGCTCGTTCTTCTCCATAGGAATCTACACTTTGGAACGAGCAAATAGCTTCACTAGAGGACAGACGGACAGACTGACATGCTTAATTTTAAAGCTCATGTTATATACTTTTTTCCTTTTTTGCTTGCTTGACGTTCAAAAGTGCCTACTGTGGTCTAATTGAAATAAATGATTTTTGACTTTTGACTTTACTTATTACACTAAAATTTTAACTGAAATAAACCGATTTTAGTGTAAAAGAGCCCTGTTTTGACAGGGATGGGCCGGCTCAACCGAAGTGATACCACGGCCTCGCAGGAAACCGGCGTGAAACAACGTTAAGATTGTGTTTTAATTGTGTAAGTGATATCCCAGAGACCTTATCCTCACCCATCGTTCAATTCAAATTCAACTTCCTCAAACAACTCCTCAATGTTGCAGTTCTTTATGGGTCGTGCAGATTGCTTACCATCAGTCGATCCACATGCTAGTTTGCCGTTTTATTTCACAGCAGAAGTCTTTTATTAAACCCATAATTTCTTTGAAGCCTTTAGACAACTAACCAAATAAAAACTTTTTTCCGATCATTCGCAACTCGTATTTGATAGAAACGGTTACTTGCATAAGTTCGTCGACCTACTTCCAACACAAACTGCAAAGTTCTTTAAAAGGTGAGAAACAGAATCAATAAAACCTCTCGATTTCAAATTAAGTTTGTTGCAAGTCGTATTGTCGAGGCGCTCGGTAAGTGGGTGACGATCCTAACTAAAGTTGAACATTTCTTTTGTCAAGAGGAGGTCGGAGTTGCCTGGTGGTTTTTAAGCATTATAATATGATGTGTATATGTAGCTTCTATGTCTATCTAAAAGGAGGAAAAGGCGTAGGAGAATATCTAATAAAAAAGTTTGAAATAACCAATCCGTTTTAAGCAAGTGGTGTGATTAATGCTGAAACTCAAACTTTTTCGAGGAAAAAGAGGCTCGTAAAAAGAATGACGATCGACCCAATCGATTCGGTACGAATGGGTTGAGCCGACCCATTATATACATACATACATATCTTAATGAAACTTTCTATTATTATTTACTATGATTGTGTTCTTTCTTATCTGCAAGATACATAAAAACTAACTCTTAATAACATTGACAATTTCGACTCCCCAAGCTCATTGCTCCAGACAAAAATAAAATAAATAAACCAACTAGAAGTCTGCAACTGAAAAAAGGTTCAGACTGTCATCTAATATTTTTATTTCATTCCTGTTGGAAATAATAATGTAATAATAACTAACTGGCTTGCTTCAATATTGTACATTTAATATTTTTGGAGATATCTTTTTACCTACGATTTTGTTATGAAGGCAATAAATATATTATATTCTGACGAAAAACTCTAGTGATTTTGTTACTGAACATGAAACTTTTTATGGGATACCTAATGCGCAAACGAGCTAGTGGACTTGGATGATAGACAATTAGCGCTGCCCATGGACGCTCGCAAAACCAAAGGTGTTACAAGTGAATTGTCAGCCTTTTGGGGGTAGGCGATTTTATTATTTAAAAATTGAGGAAAGGGGGGAGGAGTTATTTTGTAGCTCTGGTAACCTCTCAAATTCGGCAAAACATTGTTTTACAACGATTTCTTTGTGAGTTCCGGTCAAGCCGGCTCATTTTTGCCGAAGCCTGGTTCTCTCACATTTCTAATTAACATTCCTGAGTTATTGAAAAAAACACCATAAATAAATGCTATCATTATAAACACATTTGGTTATTTATTTCACTTCATTCTCACTTTTGAATGAGAAGTATAAAAAGAATACCAAAGTACGACTCTTACGTTTTGAGCAACCGGATTAATATAAAAAGAAACTTTAACAAAAGAGTGTTAAAAAAGTTCCCCATAACCGGCAGTTTGGGTAGAATTAAATTTCTCAGTTATAATGAAACATGTGCCGAATAATAACCAACTTTTTAATATCATCACGCACTTTCGAACTTTTAATTTTTTTTTAAATAAATTCTGGGTCTCTTGAATGCTGTGTGGTTTATTATTAATTTGTAGGTATGGTAATACACAATAGCATCTTTTTAATGTCCGATGAAGAAAATGTTATGTACCTACTTAATTTAGCACCGACTTTTCGTCAATTTGTAATGTCATGTATGTGTAGATAATTCAATTTATTTATTGATTATAACGACTTACTCACGTGAATCTATCGAGAAAAGCTCTACTAGGTTCAAATCACAACGGGACTCTTAGACTCTTTCTCGGGACTCTTTCTGTCTCCACGAGCGAGAGAATCGCGGCGATATTATCGCCGTGCCACGTTTTTCTGTACACTCTCTATGGAACCTCTCTATGGGAATATCTATGGGAAGATAAAGATAGAGATGGAGATAGAGATAGAGATAGAGATAGAGATAGAGATAGAGATAGAGATAGAGATAGAGATAGAGATAGAGATAGAGATAGAGATAGAGATAGAGATAGAGATAGAGATAGAGATAGAGATAGAGATAGAGATAGAGATAGAGATAGAGATAGAGATAGAGATAGAGATAGAGATAGAGATAGAGATAGAGATAGAGATAGAGATAGAGATAGAGATAGAGATAGAGATAGAGATAGAGATAGAGATAGAGATAGAGATAGAGATAGAGATAGAGATAGAGATAGAGATAGAGATAGAGATAGAGATAGAGATAAAGATAAAAAATGTGTCCTCTACGAATGAACCACTGGCGATGATACAAGACGGGTTACTGTGGACTATGATGTATTTTATACATAATTATAAGTAAGTGTGGAAGAATCATGCTCCGGCTATACCAGAGTGATACATACCACGGCCTCGCAGAGTTTTGGCGTGAAACACTCTTGCGCACACCGTATTTTCTAATTTTAGCCCCCTCATTCCCATCTCACTGGTTAACTTGCAACTCCTTGTATGGCTATGGACGGCGTCGATTACTTACCATCGCATCCGTTTATTCTTCTAGTCGTTTGTTGCTGTATCAAATGATGCTATCGACCATTTACTTTTATTTTATTCAGATTTTCATGCTGTATGCTGGTATGACACCTAGTCGTGGATGTTGATTTACATTTATTTTATTATTTTAGCCTTGATAGCTGTTTGAAGACCCAATCGCTTGTATAAAAGATAAAAGATAAAAGATAAAAGATAAAAGATAAAAGATAAAAGATAAAAGATAAAAGATAAAAGATAAAAGATAAAAGATAAAAGATAAAAGATAAAAGATAAAAGATAAAAGATAAAAGATAAAAGATAAAAGATAAAAGATAAAAGATAAAAGATAAAAGATAAAGATAAAAGATAAAAGATAAAAGATAAAAGATAAAAGATAAAAGATAAAAGATAAAAGATAAAAGATAAAAGATAAAAGATAAAAGATAAAAGATAAAAGATAAAAGATAAAAGATAAAAGATAAAAGATAAAAGATAAAAGATAAAAGATAAAAGATAAAAGATAAAAGATAAAAGATAAAAGATAAAAGATAAAAGATAAAAGATAAAAGATAAAAGATAAAAGATAAACCTAGTTGTCGCACAGCTTACTGAATGAGAACAAATCATGAATGAGAGCCCCGTTGTGACAAAAAACTATTGTCGTTATTTTATAAAAATACATTTCTGAAGATAGTTGTTATTCAAAAAACATAATTATAATAAAAAGACTGATCCATAACCAACAAAAATAACTTAGATGACCTTTTACTTATCTAGGAAAAAAAACCCAAAATACACCATATGACCAAAATGATAAAAAAGAGCCTCTCAACCATAAAATACCAAGTAACTAAAACCTCAATGATTAAATATTTCCCTTCAATATCATGGTTCGTATGTCCACGTGGTGTCTTGACCAAACCGAGAGCTAATTTCATATGTCTCTACTCAAGAGAACGGAGAAGCGATTCGGTGAAGCGGGCTTACCGCTCTGTGAAGCATGTTTTAACGACCTTAGCAGATGATACAATTTAACTGGTTTAGGTTTAGGTACCTAAAATAATAAAATATCTAAATGCTTAAAAAAGTTGTTGTTGAATTATTATTCTTGAAACTTTCGCGTTGCATATTAATACTTACTACTGTTTAACGGGATTTAATGCTTGGGCCACAGTAAGGGGAAATGCCATTTATTATATCGCATCGCAGGTGTAATTTGATTAATAAACAAATGATTTAAGGTATATTTATTCATTGTTTATCATCCATTATCGCGATAATAATTGGCATTTTCTGTCAGTGTGACCCTAGCATAACGCGCACGTGCCTTTTATTTATTTGTTTTTTGCTTGTTATTTCTGCAGGGTTACACATGTAGTGCATGCCCTGCCTATAATCGCGATGCTGAATAAAAGTCGACTTAAAAGCGGACATAGTGAGTGTAATGTGTACGCGGCTTTATAGTAAACATTTATCAACATCGTAAGTAGATGAAGATCGATCACCTTCATAGTAGTAGAGACCTTCGTAGTTCAGAGTAGTATAGAGGAACAGTCTGCTTGGTAGCTGTAACCTTGCCGGAACGTCAACAAAAAACAAATAATAAAGGTACGAACTCGTTAAATACCAATAAAAGCCAATTATATTCCTAATATTGATGTTTCCTTATTGTGACGTACAAGTCTCAAATTTGATCCCTGGGTCCACACACATCACATCTGCCTATGGGTGCCTACTGCTGAGTAAAGGCCTTTTCTCACACGGAGAAGGTTTGAGCATTAACCTCTTGTCTGCCGGTATATGAGACACAATAGAAAACATTTTGTTTCACATATATCCGCGCTCTTTACGGGTTAAACACCAAGCTAACTCAATGCGGAATGGCGATTCCAAACTAATGAATATATATTAGAAATTATAAATCCAGGTTCCCTCACGATGTTTTCCTTCACCGTTCGTTGTGGTCCGATAAGTGAGAAGCTGTATTATTATTATTGGGTTTTTAATAAAAAAATATAAATACAATTTTCAACAATAGTTTAAAGACTGAATCTGCAAATGGCTTAGTGGTGAAACATACGCAATAGCTGGTTAACGATATTTGACGTAGTATATTAATTAATACGACTTAATGTACCCGAATGTAGCATAATTAAGGCAAGCGTACTACGATATAATTATGTTCATCCTTCCTGAGAAAACAGACGCGATACTTTTGTAGGTAGGTAGGGAGTCTTCAATCTACGCCACTTGTAAGAGACGTTCGAGAGGCGGATATTACAAAGGTACTTGTAATGAATGCGACTAATCAATACCCGTCCATTAGCCTGCCATTCTGCGAATTAATAGTAAAAGAACAAGGTTCATTATTGAACCAACTGCTTGGTAAAATGAAGAAACTAAAGATAATGTTTTTTTTATAATAACTATCGTGAGACATACTAAATTAACTAAAAATCGACTGACGTAGGCTGTAGGCTGCGCGACGTCGCCGCGTCCGCGCACGCTGCTCATGAGGAAGAACCCCTCTGTGGTTCGAAACTAGTAGAGCTTTTCTCAATATACACACGTGAATAACCCGCGATTTTTAGTTAATAATGTTTTTTGTTATTGGTTTTTGTATAATTTCTAATAAAGAAGTAAAAGGGCGCCGCCTGCTCAACACATTCGAATTCGCTCATTAAACGGTCGAAAGAACTATTTAAGATTTTTCAAAACGAATTGTGATGAAACATTCTTATTATTAGGTATTTATACACTTTGATCTGACAAAAGTCTCGTACTTCGTAAACTATCTATTTCTTTACTTATAACAAAATCGACGTCAATTAAATAGTAGGACTAGGTAGAATGGCACAAATAGTATCAGCTTTAAGATTTCAGTGCCACATTTTTTCGAATTTTCTGAATCAGGGAACCACATATCAAATTTCAGCGAAATCGTTAGGGCCGTTTCCGAGATAACATACCTTTGCAAACAATCCGTGCCATCTGCCGGATTACATACAGAAAAAATCATTTAAATCGCTCAAGCCGTTTAGGAGAAGTTCAATGACATATGTACACACGTACATCAGAATTAAGAATATAGATATATAATAAAAATAAACCTAAAACATAAAGGTGATTTAAAAACTATAATTTAATTTAATTATGCTCTGATCAATGTTTCAGAAACTCAAATTGATTTGACAGCCATGTTAAATTAACCGCAGTATTAGTTGATCAATTAATTGACAAGCCTTTCGGAAACCGGGTGTGTGATACATGTATAATGTATTTTTAAAGTTGCTTTATATATTTTTACACTCAAATCTGGTAAATTGTTTTTAAATCAATATTTACTAAAACAATTTACCAGATTTAGACATTGGTATAAAATTGTTTTATTACCTTAGGCATTACAAGGAATTCCTTTTTCTACTAGAGTTTTACAGTTACTTAGAAAAAAAGAATTATGTAGAAAAACATAATTGAGCTCATGTAAATAAATGTTTTGTCAAGCAAAAGGGACATTTTATTCCAAGGTAATACATTAATGTTTGACTTTTCTTAAATATTAACATTTCAGTAACTATTTCAACATGGCTTTACATATAGTAAACAAACTAAATTTCTATTTATTTGCTTATAAATGTTTAACGTCCTACATATGTTATTTCTAGTTACCTAGATGGTTGATTGATTTATTGATATTATGTTTGTCCATTTGATATGTATCTCAATTTATTAATGTATTTCGCTTCAAATGTAAAGTTTGCTCGAACATGTTACGTTTAAAATGGTAAATGCACACACTAATTTAGGAGACGATGCCAAATTCAAGGTCGAGGTTTTTTTTGTGATAGGTCTGTAAACAAACAGACTGATTATCTCACTCACTTTTTTGTAGGATGAGTATTTAAAATAGGGAGGGGTTTAAGGCACACTATAAAAGTTATTTTATGCCGGTATCACTCCTATAAAACCGGCCCATTCGTGGCAAAGCATGACTCTCCCAACTGTAACACATTTTTTGTGGCCCTAATGAACATTTTACTAGAGTTAATTCCAGGTTCCGATGATACTGAAATATATATTTTTTCAGCGACCGTGCTTGTCACAATGCCCATGTAACTCACATCATAAAGCTAACAAAATGTGTTTCCAAAATATTCCAAATTCCAAAAACCAAGAAATCATATACCGATCATAATATTATGGCGAACATATGTAGGTAATGTAATGGATCCCACACATTTTTGATAACGTACGTACTAGAAGTAAACATTTCCTTATAACTTCTTGTAATCACATAAAAACGTGTTTATTGTTTAACACCGGAGTGTGGAGTCGTTAGCGGTCCATCATAATATCCTGCTTTATGTCACGATCGTAAACTTGAACGTTTGCTTCTTGCCTTTTATAGCAGATTTTACTCGTCATAAAAACTTTTGAGAGCAAACTGTTTTACTGTAGACTACAGTACAATGGATATGAAAATAAGATTAAAAAAATATAATAATCCATTATCCGCCCGTACCCGTCCACCACTAGACGAGCTCAGTGGCATGTAATTGGATAGGAATGTCCAAGATAGGCTACAGAGCTCTATGATTTGATCACCAGCTCTTCGCATCTAACCACTGCCAGACACCATTTGAATATTGTCACTCCATCTGGCTTGTAGACACCCTATTCCACCTTTGGCTAGATGCGATGTCCACTCCAGAACATAGTCTACTCCAATGGTCATCGGCTCCTAAAAACAGGATACGGATCTTTGAAGATAAGGAATAACCGTCAACTTTACAGCAAAGCCGATCGATGAATAACAATATGGTCGTAGTTACCTTTGGAAAAGGTAGTAGGTAGTGGAGTGGAAAAGGTTATCATTGATAAAAAGGAGACTGTTATAAACGGTTTACAAAGCTGTTTACCTCAACTGATTGAATCTCTAAAAAGCTTTCCACCAAACTCACGCCTCAACACTTGGCTTCTTCATCAAGATAACGCACCTGCACGTAGCTCTTAATTAACTCAAGACTTTTAAGCCGCTGGTCACCCTGCTTACAGATCAGGCACCCTGTAACTATGGAACGTTCCCAATGATAAAGGAAAAATTGAGAGTTGAAGATTAGCTCTTCAACTCTGAGCTTGTACTTTACAAAGAGACATGAAAAGGGGAGAGTGAAGTGTCTCATCCTTTAAATCATAAAAAAATGGAAGATAAGGCATTCAAATTACAATGATAATTCAGTGAGACTAAAAAACAAAAGCTATATGCTCTTTAATTAAAAAAAGAACATACAAAACTTATTTTCTTTAAAAACTTGTGTGTGTTGGAAATACAACACTCCAG
Source organism: Spodoptera exigua (assembly GCA_902829305.4). Taxonomy (NCBI): domain Eukaryota; kingdom Metazoa; phylum Arthropoda; class Insecta; order Lepidoptera; family Noctuidae; genus Spodoptera; species Spodoptera exigua. The sequence continues at coordinate 6,954,439 of LR824608.2, read as the reverse complement.
TCATAACAAACTTGGGATGTAAGTCATTTATTAACTTTAACATTCAACCCAACTCGTGTTCAAAAACTTATAAGAATAACTCTGTGTATAAGCAGAACATTTATACAATGTTATTTGTTAAATAATTATTCAACTTTATAGTACAAAGTTACAGAAAAAGGCATTACTTTTGAAACTGTATTTATGAAGTAGAAACAAGAAATAAGTTTATATATGTAACTTTTTCTTGTCAATGAAAATAATAATAATGACCTTCTATTCTGACGATTCGTTTGGATCGGACGTATTGGACAATTCGTCAAAACAATTAATGTTAAATAATCAATTGTAAAAATATCATGATCTAGATTTTTTATTAGACTTTAACCTAACAGCAATCGTGCGACATTGTGATAAGTGTAAATTAACAATGTACTGTGACTGAAAAGTGAATACTTTGCGAAATGGAAAACAGCCCATTTGCTCAGAGTAGCAGGGTTGCGCGCTCACCTCCTGGAACACCTCTACCGCCGGCTACTCCTACTTCACAGCGACCATGCCAATTTCCCGATCCCCCTGAAACAATCCAGACGCCGGAAATCCAAAAATGGCTGACAGTGATCGACCAGAGCCTCACCGAAGTTTGCAGTATTGTTGGAGACGGCAAGATGAACTCCGAACAAAAATTGCGAGTTAATGCATTATCCCGGAAAGTTAGCAGCGCGACAGCGCAGATGGCAGTTTTATATCAAGCCCTAAAGTGCAAAGCCATGCTAGACCACCAAAGTCTTTGTAACCTAACAGACCAGCTTGACCTCTCCCATCAAATACAGGACCTGAAGCAGAGGATCACGGACACTCCAAAACCTACCCAATCTAACTCATTTGCCGATATGGTAAAAAAAGGAGCTAACAAATTTATTCAGCCCATAAATGTGAGTTCCATTGCTATATACCCCAACGACAAAATGAAGACGAGTGACGAAACCAAATCGTTAGTGCAAAAAATTATCCGCCCTGAAGAGATGAAGCTACAAGTAAGAGGCCTTCGTAAAACGAAAACCGGTGGCGTTATCATCAGCACGGAATCTAAGGGTGATATCGAGAAGTTGCGCCAATCAACGCAATTATCTAGCTCAGGACTTTCCGTGGATGAGCCCAAAAAAAGAAATCCGCGTGTTGTCATCATCGGTGTCCCATCTACTATGCCCGACAATGAAGCCTTAACATGTCTATACCATCAGAATCTGGCGGAGAAACTGGAGAACTGTAGTCTGGACTCTTTCTTGTCTACGACTAAGATGAGCCACAAATCAGGCCGAAGAGATGCAGCGACGTGTAATTTCGTGATCGAGGTAACTGCAGCCACCCGTAAAGCCCTGATGTCGCAAGAGCGAGTTTTTATCAATTGGTCTTCCTGCCCTGTTCGAGACTTCACTCTGGTGACCAGATGCTACAAATGTCAGCAGTACGGACATGCTGCTAAATCATGTCGTCAAACATCTTTTACCTGCATCCATTGCGGAGAACAAGGCCATACTATCAAGGACTGCACAAAGAAGTCAGATGAACCCAAATGTGCAACTTGTCTGCACTTCAAAAAGCCCGCCAACCACACGACAGGTGCTACTGAATGCCCGGCAAAAACCATGGCCGAACAAAGGTATATAAATTCGGTAGACTATGGAGGCGCCTAAGAGCGCTACAACTTAATTTATAATCTTTAGTCCTACTCCTAGTTATACAACGTATGATAAGTAATTTTATTAATGATTTAGACAAATTCTCTGTGTCTGACTCTAAAGTTTGTGAAATTGAAAGCTGCAAACGACATCTGTCTAGCTTTAACACACCACTAACAATCCTAACCCAAAATATCCGTAGTGTTTTCAAAAATTTTGACAGTCTCAGCACATTTCTTCATAGATTAGATATAAACTGTGACATAATTGTATTAACAGAATGTTGGCTTGCCAAACAGAATAACATACCACTAATGCCTGGATATAATATGTATTGTAGTGGTAAACATTACAACCAAAATGATGGAGTGATAATTTATGCAAGGGATTACCTACCTAATATATCTGTAGTGGAACCGAATATGCACGACTGCTCGAGATTATTACTTAAAATCGGCTCAGAGTTTGCAGTTTTAGCATTATACCGATCACCATCATTTAAAAGCACGCAAAATTTTACTAACTCTTTAAGTGATACCATGCAGGATCTTACACCCTTCAAAAATATAGTTGTGATTGGAGATACTAACATTAATATTATGCCGGAAAGTGCTGATGCCTCTGCTCAGGAATATCTCAATGCATGCGCGCTACAGGGTCTACTCCCTACGCATACCTTTCCCACACATCAAAAAGGTTCCTGCCTAGATCACATCATACTAAAATCAGATTACCGCGCACTTGCACTTGTTACTAACTCAACTATAACCGATCATAATGCTGTCCTACTAACCTTAAATTGTACTTTACCTAAACCAAATACTCGCCTAGTTACTAAATTGCAATTAAAGAAACTTGAGGAGGATTTACGCGTCATCGATTTTGAGCCAGTCTATAATTCTACCGACCCGCAGTATTGCATGACGTATGTTATAGAAAGTGTGCGTCATGCAATCCAGCAAAACTCAGAACTTATACAGTTACGTAATAAAAAACATAACATAAAACCATGGATTACGCCTGGCCTTATCAGATGTATGAAACATAGAGACAAACTGCACACTAAAGCCAAACGTAATCCAGACAATATGGATCTACAATTATCTTATAAGCGATACAGAAATTTTTGTAATGATCTGCTTAAAAAAGTTAAAAGTAACTACGATAAAAATACACTAGAAAAGGCTGGCACAAATAGTAAACAAATCTGGAAATGCATTAAAAACATAACATACGCTTCCAAACAAAGTGAGTCATCCTCAGGTTTATTAGAAGGATATTCGACACCGCATGCGGCCGCTAATATGACTAATAACTTTTTTGCTAATGTTGGCAAAAGTCTGGCAGAAAAAATCCAGGAACAGGTTTCTCAACCAAGTTCTACAAAGAAATGCACTCCCTTAACATCCTTTGCAATGATAGACACTGACGAGACTGAGATTAACAATATAATTATGACTTTAAAAGACGACAGTGCTGCTGGCTGGGACAATATCTCCAACAAAATCTTGAAACAATTTAGATACATTTTAATTCCACCTCTGACCTATGTTTTCCGCCTATGTTTATCATCAGGTGTCTTTCCCGCGTGTCTTAAAAAGTCCGTTATTATTCCAGTATATAAAACAGGCAGTAAAGAACAAGTAAAAAACTATAGACCTATCTCTCTGCTGCCATCTATGTCTAAAATACTGGAAAAGATAATAAACAATAGACTTCTTAAATATCTGGAGGATAGATCAATTTTATCGGAGCGGCAATATGGGTTTAGACCGAGACTATCAACAGCTGACGCAGTACACTATGTGACTGACTATATAACGCAAGAACTTGACAAGGGTAACCACACTTTGGGAGTTTTTCTGGACCTCGCCAGGGCTTTTGACACAATTTCTGTTCCTGTGCTGTTGCGCAAGCTGGAGACTATTGGTATAAGAGGAACTCAGCTCAAACTTTTTCAAAGTTATTTAGAAGACCGCACTCAGTGCGTAAGAATTGGTAAGGTCGTCAGCGATGATATAAAAACTACCCCTTACGGTGTGCCCCAGGGGAGCATACTATCATCTACGATGTTTTTAATTTACATAAATGATTTATGCAATCTCAATCTGGAACACGGTACGATTGTGTCATACGCTGACGACACCGCTCTACTATTTTCAGCTGACTCGGAAACTGATGTCTTCAAGCTTGCGCAAAACGGTTTTAATAATGTAAATAATTGGCTCCGATGTAACTCATTGACATTAATGTCACGACTAACGACCTTACCAATTCTTACGCACTGAGTGCGGTCTTCTAAATAACTTTGAAAAAGTTTGAGCTGAGTTCCTCTTATACCAATAGTCTCCAGCTTGCGCAACAGCACAGGAACAGAAATTGTGTCAAAAGCCCTGGCGAGGTCCAGAAAAACTCCCAAAGTGTGGTTACCCTTGTCAAGTTCTTGCGTTATATAGTCAGTCACATAGTGTACTGCGTCAGCTGTTGATAGTCTCGGTCTAAACCCATATTGCCGCTCCGATAAAATTGATCTATCCTCCAGATATTTAAGAAGTCTATTGTTTATTATCTTTTCCAGTATTTTAGACATAGATGGCAGCAGAGAGATAGGTCTATAGTTTTTTACTTGTTCTTTACTGCCTGTTTTATATACTGGAATAATAACGGACTTTTTAAGACACGCGGGAAAGACACCTGATGATAAACATAGGCGGAAAACATAGGTCAGAGGTGGAATTAAAATGTATCTAAATTGTTTCAAGATTTTGTTGGAGATATTGTCCCAGCCAGCAGCACTGTCGTCTTTTAAAGTCATAATTATATTGTTAATCTCAGTCTCGTCAGTGTCTATCATTGCAAAGGATGTTAAGGGAGTGCATTTCTTTGTAGAACTTGGTTGAGAAACCTGTTCCTGGATTTTTTCTGCCAGACTTTTGCCAACATTAGCAAAAAAGTTATTAGTCATATTAGCGGCCGCATGCGGTGTCGAATATCCTTCTAATAAACCTGAGGATGACTCACTTTGTTTGGAAGCGTATGTTATGTTTTTAATGCATTTCCAGATTTGTTTACTATTTGTGCCAGCCTTTTCTAGTGTATTTTTATCGTAGTTACTTTTAACTTTTTTAAGCAGATCATTACAAAAATTTCTGTATCGCTTATAAGATAATTGTAGATCCATATTGTCTGGATTACGTTTGGCTTTAGTGTGCAGTTTGTCTCTATGTTTCATACATCTGATAAGGCCAGGCGTAATCCATGGTTTTATGTTATGATTTTTATTACGTAACTGTATAAGTTCTGAGTTTTGCTGGATTGCATGACGCACACTTTCTATAACATACGTCATGCAATACTGCGGGTCGGTAGAATTATAGACTGGCTCAAAATCGATGACGCGTAAATCCTCCTCAAGTTTCTTTAATTGCAATTTAGTAACTAGGCGAGTATTTGGTTTAGGTAAAGTACAATTTAAGGTTAGTAGGACAGCATTATGATCGGTTATAGTTGAGTTAGTAACAAGTGCAAGTGCGCGGTAATCTGATTTTAGTATGATGTGATCTAGGCAGGAACCTTTTTGATGTGTGGGAAAGGTATGCGTAGGGAGTAGACCCTGTAGCGCGCATGCATTGAGATATTCCTGAGCAGAGGCATCAGCACTTTCCGGCATAATATTAATGTTAGTATCTCCAATCACAACTATATTTTTGAAGGGTGTAAGATCCTGCATGGTATCACTTAAAGAGTTAGTAAAATTTTGCGTGCTTTTAAATGATGGTGATCGGTATAATGCTAAAACTGCAAACTCTGAGCCGATTTTAAGTAATAATCTCGAGCAGTCGTGCATATTCGGTTCCACTACAGATATATTAGGTAGGTAATCCCTTGCATAAATTATCACTCCATCATTTTGGTTGTAATGTTTACCACTACAATACATATTATATCCAGGCATTAGTGGTATGTTATTCTGTTTGGCAAGCCAACATTCTGTTAATACAATTATGTCACAGTTTATATCTAATCTATGAAGAAATGTGCTGAGACTGTCAAAATTTTTGAAAACACTACGGATATTTTGGGTTAGGATTGTTAGTGGTGTGTTAAAGCTAGACAGATGTCGTTTGCAGCTTTCAATTTCACAAACTTTAGAGTCAGACACAGAGAATTTGTCTAAATCATTAATAAAATTACTTATCATACGTTGTATATCTAGGAGTAGGACTAAAGATTATAAATTAAGTTGTAGCGCTCTTAGGCGCCTCCATAGTCTACCGAATTTATATACCTTTGTTCGGCCATGGTTTTTGCCGGGCATTCAGTAGCACCTGTCGTGTGGTTGGCGGGCTTTTTGAAGTGCAGACAAGTTGCACATTTGGGTTCATCTGACTTCTTTGTGCAGTCCTTGATAGTATGGCCTTGTTCTCCGCAATGGATGCAGGTAAAAGATGTTTGACGACATGATTTAGCAGCATGTCCGTACTGCTGACATTTGTAGCATCTGGTCACCAGAGTGAAGTCTCGAACAGGGCAGGAAGACCAATTGATAAAAACTCGCTCTTGCGACATCAGGGCTTTACGGGTGGCTGCAGTTACCTCGATCACGAAATTACACGTCGCTGCATCTCTTCGGCCTGATTTGTGGCTCATCTTAGTCGTAGACAAGAAAGAGTCCAGACTACAGTTCTCCAGTTTCTCCGCCAGATTCTGATGGTATAGACATGTTAAGGCTTCATTGTCGGGCATAGTAGATGGGACACCGATGATGACAACACGCGGATTTCTTTTTTTGGGCTCATCCACGGCATTGTTAAATAATCATAAGTACATACATAAGTGTTTTTAAATAAAGGAAATAATGCTACGATTTATATTAAAAATAATAGGATAAAACGATACTTTAATTCTATGTCTATATTTAATTAAATAAATATTAAACCATAAATAAAAATAAATAAGAATAAAAACCTTTACTACTGTTATTTAGTAACTAATAATAACTTCTCTGTGTCTTCATAGGACATGTCTTGAAGTGCTTCGATGAAGATTTTTTTACAGGTATGAAGATTGTAGGAGTAAAAGGATAAAGTCGCATTCAGTTTATTGTATAGGAAAGGTCCAAGGAATACAAAAAATTTTGTTATAAAAGTGTGTTTTGTACTTTTTGCTGGGCAAACGATATCTTTCCTTCTTCTAGTAATTAATTCAGGATTGTAGGGAAGGGTTGAATGTTGTTTAAGTATAGTGCTCATTATAAATAACTGGCGAACTGTTAGTACATTACAAGATTTGTAAAGAAGATTAGTAGGGTAGAGGTAAGAGCGTCCAGTAGATACCTTGAGGACAGCTCTTTGAGCTCTTTCGGTAGATAACAATAGAGTCTTGTCTGTACCACCCCAAGAGGTGATACAGTAGGTCAATATTGATTGGCATAGGGCGAAGTAAACCTGTCTGATTATTTTCGAATCAGCAACATGGCGTAGCTTTTTGAAAATAAATATAAGCTTACGCAGTCTAGTATTTAATACGATGAAGTGCGTTTTATCTGTGTTTAAACACAGATAAAACGCACTTCATCAAATTTTCAATACGAAAAGAAAAATCTAGTATTGTCTCCCCATTGCATGCCCATTATTGTAACATTCCCAAAAAATGCTTGTGCCCTATCATTAACCGGGCTACTCATGTTAAATACCTCGGCATTATATTGGACGAAACTCTCTCTTTTAAACGGCATCTGGATGTATTAAATACTAGACTGCGTAAGCTTATATTTATTTTCAAAAAGCTACGCTATGTTGCTGATTCGAAAATAATCAGACAGGTTTACTTCGCCCTATGCCAATCAATATTGACCTACTGTATCACCTCTTGGGGTGGTACAGACAAGACTCTATTGTTATCTACCGAAAGAGCTCAAAGAGCTGTCCTCAAGGTATCTACTGGACGCTCTTACCTCTACCCTACTAATCTTCTTTACAAATCTTGTAATGTACTAACAGTTCGCCAGTTATTTATAATGAGCACTATACTTAAACAACATTCAACCCTTCCCTACAATCCTGAATTAATTACTAGAAGAAGGAAAGATATCGTTTGCCCAGCAAAAAGTACAAAACACACTTTTATAACAAAAATTTTTGTATTCCTTGGACCTTTCCTATACAATAAACTGAATGCGACTTTATCCTTTTACTCCTACAATCTCCATACCTGTAAAAAAATCTTCATCGAAGCACTTCAAGACATGTCCTATGAAGACACAGAGAAGTTATTATTAGTTACTAAATAACTGTAGTAAAGGTTTTTATTCTTATTTATTTTTATTTATGGTTTAATATTTATTTAATTAAATATAGACATAGAATTAAAGTATCGTTTTATCCTATTATTTTTAATATAAATCGTAGCATTATTTCCTTTATTTAAAAACACTTATGTACTTATGATTATTTAACAATGTATAATATCTTTTTACCCATTTTCGCCTGAAATACAGGTTGTCCTAGTTCAGGCACCCAATATTATGAACTTGGGGTGCGTGCCAGAAGACCTCCCCGTGGTGCACCCTGGGTGCGGGCGACAGTCTCCCTAACGGGATGGTGACAGGGTTGGTTTGACTGTCGCCCGCAGCGAACTTCTGGCCGGGCGGAGAACCCGGTCGGGTTCTAGAGGCGACCGGCTCTATGCTGGCATAGAGTCTACGCCTCCGTGGGGGCGTCCCTCCGCACGACTCTCTGGACCTAGCAGAGAGCGGGGCGGAGAAACAAGGGCGGCGCTCGTTGTGCACTCACCCTGCCAATGAGTAGCATCGGGGCACTAGCTGCGCCCGACTGCACCCGTCGATATCGTAATCCGGGAAGAGATCATGGTCATGTTTTATGACTCGGACCGGGACGAGGGTCTTGGCTTAACCGCCCGGACCGCGAGGAAGATAACCTCTATAAAAAATTCCTCCAATACTAAGTTCTGGTGCGCGGCGAGGGTATGTATGGCTGAGGAGTAGGATCAGTCGTGAGCGCACCCCCAGCTAGGGGACCGGTGGACCCCCTAGTTGGGAGACAAATGCACACTTACCCAGGGACAGGGGGCTCTCCCTGGGCGGACCTTTTATTTCCCCCATACTCGTGGGAATCACATGGAGATACCTAAAAACAAAAATAAAAAAAATAAAAATCCACCTAACGGTGAGGAGGACGCAAGCGAGGTCAGCTCGCTTGCGAATATAACCGAGGCGCTAGAGGCATCGTGTGCACGTGCCTCAAGTAGGAAGGAGTCGGACTCTGAGTCCGATTCAACATCGCAGTCTGGCACAAACATAGCGCTGCGCCAGAAGAAAACGCGGGGGACGTTCAAGCGTCCCAGGTTGGCGGATGGGCGAGAGCCCTCCTCTAACGAGCAGGAGGCCCCGGCCCCCAAGATCCCCACGGCTGCGCGCGGTAGGGGCAAAGGGAAAGGCCTCCCGAGGGCGGCAGGCAGCCGAGGCGAGCCGACTGAGCGGCTAGCGGCGGAAGGGAGTGCCCTAGGCAAGGTCGCCCCCTTGGACTCCTCTGAGATGGAGTTGTCTGCTGGTGAGGGCTCCGCAAGCGAAGGCGGCGCTGATAGCCTTCGCCAAGAAGTCAAGGAAGCACTCCGCATGCTGGCTGGGCAAAAAACCCAGGCCGGCAGAAATGGAGTGCTCAAACACGCGGAAGCCGCAATTATGTCGGCGGTATCCCAGCAGGGCTCAGCAGGCCGGCAGATGGCCGCTATGTATAAAGAGCTGGCCGGAATGCGGCGGGAGCTGTCACGCTTGGCGGCTGCCAATTCTGCCCTGGAGGCTGAGCTTCGGGCAGCAAAAGCAGAGCTCGCAGCTGCTCGAGGAGCCCGATCCCAGCCTGCGCAGCCAGCGGAGGCCGACCTTCTTGGCCTTATGCGGCGGGAGATGGCCGCCTTCCAGCAGCGTTTCGACGTGCTGGAGGGTAGGCTCCTGCGACCTCCACTCGCAGCCGGGTCGTATGCTGCCGCAGCGGCTAAGCCCAAGCCGCCAACCAGCCGTGGGGCACAAGCCAGCGCACCGGTGAAGAAGGGGGCGAAAGCGCCGCCAGCCTTGTCACCGACGAGGGCGCCCGTGTCTCCCTCGGCGCTGGCTCCTGCGCCGACGAGCCGCAGACGAAGAGGAGCAGCGGCTGGAGCCCCAGCCGCATCGGCACCTACTCCGCCGTCTGAGTCGCGTGCTGGTAGTGAGTGGCAAGTGGCGGGAGAGGTGAGGAAGGTCGCCAAGGAGAGGAGGAAGCTCCGGAAGAAGGAGCAGCGGCAGCGGCGACAGCAGCGGCGCAAGGAGAAGCGCGCTGCGGCAATGCTCCTCGCCCCAAAATCTTCGGCTGTAGTTATCACACTACAGCCGGACGCGGCGAAAAAGGGGGTGACGTATGGCGAGGTCCTCGCCAAACTGAAGGGGGCGGTAACTCCCGCGGAGTTTGGGGCACCCGACGGGTTCGCAGTGAGGGTCACTGCCACTGGAGCCCGTCTCTTGGAGGTCCCCGGCGCGGCCAGCGGCCCGTCCGCTGACGCCCTTGCCGAGAGGCTCAGAGCGTGCATTGCGGCGGACGAAGCTCGCGTGTCCAGGCCCACCAAATGCTTGGAGCTACGCATCATGGGCCTGGATGACTCCGTGACGGAGAACGAGGTGGCGGCCGCTGTCGCAAGGACGGGGGGGTGCCCTGCTGATCAGGTGAAGGCAGGCACCATCCGCCCGGACAATACGGGGCTGCGGACCGTGGTAGTGAGCTGCCCCGTCACAGCGGCCAAAAAACTGTCGGAGGGCAAAAGGCTCCTGGTGGGCTGGGTTTCGGCGCAGGTGAAGCTGCTGGAACCCCGACCTTTGAGGTGCTTCCGCTGCCACATTGGTCACCATGTGGGTGCCAAATGCACCTCAGAGGTGGACCGCAGCGACCGCTGCTTCCGCTGCGGTCAGCCCGGTCACAGGGCCGGCGCTTGTACCGCCCCACCGCACTGCGTAGTATGTGCGGCGGCTGGCAAGCCGGCCGATCACCGGGCTGGGGGCAAAACCTGCTCCCCCCCCACCAAGCCCAGGAGCAAAGGTAGGCCCTTAGCCACCTCCACCGCTCCCACCGTCGCTCCCGCTGCCGCCGCAGTCGCCAACACCCCTGCGACTGCTGCTGTCGCCGCTGCCGTCAGAGAGGAGGTCGTGATGGATACCCAATAATGGCTCCATTACGCCTCCTCCAGGCGAACATCAACCACTGCGTCGCTGCTCAGGATCTCCTGCTCCAGAGCATGGCGCAGTGGTCGATCAATGTTGCTGTGGTCTCCGAGCCGTACTTCGTTCCAGCCAGGGAACACTGGGTGCCAGACCTGGACGGCTCGGTGACCATCATCTCGTCGGCCGCCGCCGGTACCCCAACCCCCGAAGGGCCTCAGCGAGGCAGGGGTTGCGTCGCGGCTCGGTTCGGAGAGATCGCCGTGGTGGGCGTGTACTTCTCTCCGAACCGAACTCTCGTCGAGTTCCACAACTCCCTCAGGGAGTTAGTCACCGTCGTCGTCGGGTTCCGTCCCCTCCCCGTGTTGGTCCTCGGGGACTTCAATGCCAAGAATTTGGCTTGGGGTTCCCGGCTCACTGATGTCCGGGGAAGGATGGTCGAAGACTGGGCTCTGGAGACAGGCCTAGTCGTGCTGAACCGGGGTTCTGTCCCCACGTGCGTACGGATGCGGGGCGAGTCAGTGGTGGACATTTCGTTTGCTAGCCCCGCTCTGTCATCGCGCGTTGTTGACTGGCGCGTCATGGAGGAGGTGGAGACGTTTTCGGACCACCGGTATATACGGTTCGACGTCTCCGCCGAGTCCGCAGACCCGCCAGTCAGACGGGCCCCGTGTGGCCCGCGTTGGGCGCTTAGGCAACTGGACCGGGAGCTTTTCCTGGAAGCCGCAGTCGTGCAGGCCTGGGTGATACCACCGGTCAGGCCAGCCGACATTAACGAGGAGGCGAGATGGCTCCAGGACGCCATGTCAAGGATGTGCGACGTGGCGATGCCCCGGATCCGACCGTGCCAACGCAAGCGCCAGGTGTATTGGTGGTCGCAGGAATTGGCAGACCTGCGCGGTGAGTGCACCGCAGCGCGACGCCGATACACCAGGCACCGCAGGCTCCGTCTCCGCCCTCTGGACGCTGAAACCAGAGAGGCGGAGCTATACGAGGAGTACAGGGCGGCGAAGGCCACCCTCAGGGTGGAGATCCGGCGGGCCAAAGATCGGGCCCGCGAGGAGATGTTGGAGACTCTGAACAGAGACCCGTGGGGACGCCCCTACCGGATGGTGCGTGATAAGCTCCGCACCTGGGCGCCCCCACTGACTCAGAGTCTCCGGCCGGAGGTCGTGGACGAAGTGGTTGGGGCGCTATTCCCCCGACCACAGATGGGTTACACGCCTCCGGCTATGCCCCCGCCCCCTGCGGTGCCCAATGCGGGCTACATCGACGACGACGACGAATCCGCTCCGGAAGTGACCGAGGTAGATTTGAGAGTGGCGGTGCGCCGGCTGAGCGGCAAGAATACCGCCCCAGGACCTGACGGGCTGCATGCCAAGGTCTGGGTCCTGGCCTCGGAGGCTCTCAGGCCTCGACTACTTGGTCTGTTCAGCGCATGTTTGGAGAGAGGCCAGTTTCCGCTGTCGTGGAAGACGGGTAAACTGGTCCTCGTGAAGAAGCCGGGGCGTCCTGCGGACTCCCCGTCCGCGTACCGGCCCATTGTGCTGCTCGACGAGGTGGGAAAGCTGTTCGAGAGGATAATCTCAGACCGCCTCGTCGGGCACCTGTCTGGAAGGGGGCCGGATTTAGCGGACGGCCAGTTCGGCTTCCGCAGAGGGCGCTCCACGGTGGACGCCATCATGCGCGTGAGGGACCTCACGACGGGGACAGCGTTGGCCGGGAGGCGAGTCGTCGTGGCGGTGTCTCTGGACATCGCCAACGCCTTTAACTCGCTGCCCTGGAGCTGCATTTTGGAGGCACTCCGGTATCACCGGGTGCCTGCCTATCTCCGTCGTGTAGTCGAGGCTTACTTGACGGACAGATGCGTCATCTACCCCGGTCACCGGGGCGTGTGGAATCGGCGAGAGGTGTCGCGCGGTGTCCCACAGGGATCGGTCCTGGGACCTCTCCTGTGGAACATCGGGTACGATTGGGTGCTACGCACCGACCTCCCGAGCGGCGTCAGCATTGTCTGTTATGCTGACGACACGCTGGTGCTGGCGAACGGGAGGTCGCATCAGGCGGCGGCCGACCTGATGTCACAAGCGGTTGCGACAGTCGTTGCAAGGATCCGGCAGTTGGGACTCGAGGTGGCGCTCCACAAGTCCGAGGCCATGTGCTTCTATGGCCGTCGGAGCGCGCCACCTCCAGGTGGGTCCCAAATAACGGCAGGAGGAGTTGCCATCGGCGTCGAGTCGGCGATGAAGTACCTGGGTCTCGTCCTCGACAGCCGATGGAACTTCACGGAGCATTTTCGTCGTTTGGCCCCTAAGTTAGAACGGTCTGGGGCCGCGCTCAAGCGGCTCCTTCCCAACCTCGGGGGGCCAAACGCCTCCTGCCGGAGGTTGTATATGGGGATTGTGCGATCCATGGCCCTCTACGGTGCCCCTGTGTGGGCGCCGGCCTTGAAGCGGCGGCCGGCTCGTACGCTGGTCGCGTCCCAGAGGGTCATGGCTATTCGAGTAATCCGCGGGTATCGCACGATCTCCGGGGAGGCGGCGAACCTCCTTGCCGGATCACCGCCGTGGGATCTAGAAGCGAAGGCGCTCGCGCGCGTCTACAGTTTGCGCGCAGACGCGCGTCGCCGGGGCGAAGATCCTCTGCCGCGCCAAATTAGTGCGTGGCGGAATGAGCTCCGGCGAGATCTCATGGCAGAGTGGAAACAACGACTGTCGCAACCGAGGGCCGGGCACGCTACCATAGCAGCGGTAAGACCTCTCTTTGAGGAGTGGCTTGAGAGACGCCACGGCGTCCTCACCTTCCGCCTGACGCAGGTGCTTACCGGGCACGGCAGCTTCGGTAGGTTCCTGTTTCGGATTCAGCGGGAGGAAACGCCCGAGTGTCGTCATTGTGAGGACCACCTAGAGGATACGGTGGAGCATACGGTAGCGGTATGCCCTGCCTGGGCTGAGCACCGCCGTATCCTCAGGGAAGTGATCGGCGGCGGCGACCTCTCGCGCCCGGCCTTAGTCGAGGCCATGGTGCGGAGTGAGAGGAACTGGGACGCCGTCTCCTCCTTTTGTGAAGCAGTCATGCTCGCAAAGAGAGAGGCGGCCCGCGTGAGGGAGCAATCCTCCTCCTCACGCCCCAGCAGCCGCAACTGGCGACACTACGGGCGTCGGGGATCGAGGAACGATCTCCGGCCACCGTAAGTACGGGCCTGCGGTCGGCGAGTAAGGGCAGCTCGCCGCCCGACCAGAACCAGGCCCGAGCGTACGGCGCGTAGCGTTCCGCGCGCACCTCAAAGAGCCAATAGACCACCACAGACGGGGCCCTAAAGGGCTGATGTTCAGCTGTCTGGAAGGGGGCCGGATTTAGCGGACGGCCAGTTCGGCTTCCGCAGAGGGCGCTCCACGGTGGACGCCATCATGCGCGTGAGGGACCTCACGACGGGGACAGCGTTGGCCGGGAGGCGAGTCGTCGTGGCGGTGTCTCTGGACATCGCCAACGCCTTTAACTCGCTGCCCTGGAGCTGCATTTTGGAGGCACTCCGGTATCACCGGGTGCCTGCCTATCTCCGTCGTGTAGTCGAGGCTTACTTGACGGACAGATGCGTCATCTACCCCGGTCACCGGGGCGTGTGGAATCGGCGAGAGGTGTCGCGCGGTGTCCCACAGGGATCGGTCCTGGGACCTCTCCTGTGGAACATCGGGTACGATTGGGTGCTACGCACCGACCTCCCGAGCGGCGTCAGCATTGTCTGTTATGCTGACGACACGCTGGTGCTGGCGAACGGGAGGTCGCATCAGGCGGCGGCCGACCTGATGTCACAAGCGGTTGCGACAGTCGTTGCAAGGATCCGGCAGTTGGGACTCGAGGTGGCGCTCCACAAGTCCGAGGCCATGTGCTTCTATGGCCGTCGGAGCGCGCCACCTCCAGGTGGGTCCCAAATAACGGCAGGAGGAGTTGCCATCGGCGTCGAGTCGGCGATGAAGTACCTGGGTCTCGTCCTCGACAGCCGATGGAACTTCACGGAGCATTTTCGTCGTTTGGCCCCTAAGTTAGAACGGTCTGGGGCCGCGCTCAAGCGGCTCCTTCCCAACCTCGGGGGGCCAAACGCCTCCTGCCGGAGGTTGTATATGGGGATTGTGCGATCCATGGCCCTCTACGGTGCCCCTGTGTGGGCGCCGGCCTTGAAGCGGCGGCCGGCTCGTACGCTGGTCGCGTCCCAGAGGGTCATGGCTATTCGAGTAATCCGCGGGTATCGCACGATCTCCGGGGAGGCGGCGAACCTCCTTGCCGGATCACCGCCGTGGGATCTAGAAGCGAAGGCGCTCGCGCGCGTCTACAGTTTGCGCGCAGACGCGCGTCGCCGGGGCGAAGATCCTCTGCCGCGCCAAATTAGTGCGTGGCGGAATGAGCTCCGGCGAGATCTCATGGCAGAGTGGAAACAACGACTGTCGCAACCGAGGGCCGGGCACGCTACCATAGCAGCGGTAAGACCTCTCTTTGAGGAGTGGCTTGAGAGACGCCACGGCGTCCTCACCTTCCGCCTGACGCAGGTGCTTACCGGGCACGGCAGCTTCGGTAGGTTCCTGTTTCGGATTCAGCGGGAGGAAACGCCCGAGTGTCGTCATTGTGAGGACCACCTAGAGGATACGGTGGAGCATACGGTAGCGGTATGCCCTGCCTGGGCTGAGCACCGCCGTATCCTCAGGGAAGTGATCGGCGGCGGCGACCTCTCGCGCCCGGCCTTAGTCGAGGCCATGGTGCGGAGTGAGAGGAACTGGGACGCCGTCTCCTCCTTTTGTGAAGCAGTCATGCTCGCAAAGAGAGAGGCGGCCCGCGTGAGGGAGCAATCCTCCTCCTCACGCCCCAGCAGCCGCAACTGGCGACACTACGGGCGTCGGGGATCGAGGAACGATCTCCGGCCACCGTAAGTACGGGCCTGCGGTCGGCGAGTAAGGGCAGCTCGCCGCCCGACCAGAACCAGGCCCGAGCGTACGGCGCGTAGCGTTCCGCGCGCACCTCAAAGAGCCAATAGACCACCACAGACGGGGCCCTAAAGGGCTGATGTTCAGCCGGGGTTGCGGGGTAAGCGCAATGAGGTACCGCGACCTCGGCACAGAGCAGGAGAAGGAACAGGGGGGTTTTTAGTCAGTAAGAGTCTGACACTCCCTCCTGCCCGGCCCTGGGCGGGAGAAGTCATTTGATGATTTTCCCCTCACAAAAAAAAAAAAAAAAAAAAAAATATTATGAACTTGGTATAGCTTTAAGCAAAACTGTATATTCTAGATTATGTGTTCTTCAATAAATTTTATTTATTTATTTATTTAATAAAATATATTTTTTTATACTTACTCTTTTTAATTTAACAAAAAACAAATACATACATCGGTGCAAAGTTACAAAAAAACGTCACTGTCATATTATCCATCATATAAAACCAGCCAAATAAAGTAGTGTTTATGACATTAAAGCAAAATACTCGAAAAAATATATAAACTAAAAAACGACTTCAAAACAGTGAATCAAAAAGCACATAATACATTCAGTCAACAAAGTATCGGGAATGAATGTTTTTTTTATGGTTCCAAACTCGATTTTTTTTTTTTTTTTTTTTGTTGTTCTTAGATTGGCATAACTGTTTTCCATTTTGGCGCGGAATTTGAGTTGCATCTGTTATTTATATTAAAAACAGTGCTGTTTTTAGTTTTATAATATCTAGTGTGTATTGCGAATTTCATAATGGACAAAAACATCGAACAAAGAGTTTGTCTTAAATTTTGCATCGCCAATGAAATTTCGTGTTCGGAGGCACTCAAAATGTTACAGAAGGCTTACGGTGAATCGACTTTATCAAAAACACGTGCTTATGAGTGGAACAAAGCGTTCAAAAGCGGTCGAAATGTGATTTTAACAAATAATTTGGGTATGAAACGTGTTGCCGCTCGGCTAGTCCCAAAAGACCTGAATATTTTTCAAAAACTAAATCGCATGAAAGTCGCTGAGGACATGCTAGAACGAGTCAATACCGACCCAACATTCATGAAACGCATTGTTACTGGTGACGAGACGTGGATTTACGAGTTTGACATGCAAACTAGTCAACAAGCTTCGGAATGGCGCCTTCCAACTGAACCAAAACTGAAAAAACCACGTCAAAGTCAAGATCAAAAGTCAAAGTCATGTTGACTGTTTACTTTGACTATCGCGGTGTTGTGCATTCAGAATTCTTGCCCGAAGGTCAAACGGTAAATAAAGAATATTATTTAAGCGTTATGCGGCGTTTAAGAGAACAAATTCGACGAAAAAGGCCAGAAATGTGGAAAGAAAATTCTTGGATTTTGCATCACGATAATGCGCCTTCGCACAAGGCCATCATTGTAAACGATTTTTTGTCCAAACACTCAACAAACACCATCGAGCAGCCACCATATTCACCAGATATGGCTCCAGCCGACTTCTTTCTTTTTCCCACACTCAAATTACCCCTTCGTGGCACCCGTTTTCAATCGTTAGAAGACATAAAGGAGAATTCGCGGCGAGCACTGAACTCAATTACGGAAACAGCGTTTAAAAAAAGTTTCGATGATTGGATTATTCGTTGGCGTAAGTGTATCGTTTCTGAAGGAGCATACTTTGAAGGTGATAAAATAAATTTAGATGAATAAAAAACATTTTGTGTATTATTGACTTTTTCCCGGTACTTTCTTGACAGAGTAGTACATTTACTATGTAATTAGTAGGTACATACGTATTTTTATGTAAAATAAAAAAGAGTAAGAATTAAAAATATATTTAATTATTTACATTGACAAAAAAAGTTACATAAAAAACTTATATACACTTGTAGGTCTTTTTTTTATTTTTATAATAATTTAATATATTTCGGTCATTTATATTTAGGTTGACTTGTAGGTCTTACCTACACCAAGTACAAAAAAGGCTTTGGTAATAGCCTCCAACAACATGCCTATCTATCAAAATGGTTGTATTAAACTGAGTTGAAACATCTCTTAAGAATAACTGCGTTCAATATTGCGCAGTTACTTGGTTTACGCCTACACATGATTTTCTCATACGTTGATGTCTTAATCTAAATAAATACTCCTATTATCCCTAATGTGTATCGCTGATCCTTTCAAAAGGAATTTATTTTAAAGGAAAATGGTCTTAAAGGGCTTAGATATAATAAAGTAATTTGGATTAAGTATAAATAATAAATATCTTTTTTCTATGTATATGTGGGTTGTTTAAAATGAGTTTTATATTTCTAGGTAGGTGTAACCTTCACGAATATGTTTTATAAATAAAGCTTATAATGTATAAGTAAAGTAAAGATGTTATCCCAGATTCCTTGAAATCTATTTTTATTTTAGAAAATGTTTAATAATATATTTGGAAGAAGACTAAACCTAAAATTTATTGTAAAGAAATTGAGTTTATTTACGATACATGCATTTATATAATATTTTTCTTTTTTTTTAACACCAGTTGTATAACACCTATAAAAATTGCCCTGCCCATGAACCCGAATAAATCCTAACATCATCATAGATATTCTAACAAAGGACCACTCAACTGCTAATAAACGTCTTCCGCAAAAAGGAACCATTTTCTTTTTTGTCAAACTTTTTGTTCCGACTACGGGATCAAACTAGGATCGAAATAGCACAAACAAAAGAAAAAGTTCAAAGACACTTTGAGGCCTATTACACACGCAGACATTTTTTGCGGCTAAATGTTTCCCTGTTTTACGCGAACAAAGATAGCTTTGATCAACCATGAATGAATCTTATTTCGAGATCACAATTAAAGCCCTAATCACTTATTTGTCATTATGTCTTCTTTTTCTATTATTTTAAAACCATACAGAAACTTAATAATGAATGAATGTAAGAAGGAAACGCAGTAATTAAAGTGAAATAGAAAATATTTCCCATTATACAAAACTGAGCGAAAATAGTGTGGTTAAGTCATGGTGGCCCTGAGGTTAAGAAGCCCGCTTCTCATGCATGAGTGTCGGGCAAGTACCAATATGACTTTTTCCGAGGTATATGTACTTTTTATGATTATTTAGATACCACTGACAACTGACATGCGGTGATGGTAAACATCGTGAGGAAATCTGAACTTTCTAATTATAAGTTTGAAATCGCCAACCCGCATTGAGCAAGCGTGGTGATTAATGCTCTAACCTTCTCCGTATGAGAAGAGGCCTTTGCTCAACAGTGGGAACTTATAGGCTAATGATGAAGATGATGAGCGAAAATAAAACTGGAGTTGACAATTTTAGAAATCCTTAAAAAATATCGAAAATTTAATGCACTAAACAAAGCGCAAATATAGCAGACATTAGGTTGAGTCCAGCTTAAAGCATAATGAAGTATCTCTACTTTTTACGAGGCCTTTTCATTCACATTAACTGTACAACTACCACTAATAGCGTACAATAAAATGAAGGAACGTTCTTAACGTATGTAATCACCACCATTATACACTAATGTCTACGCTTTATACCAACTACATAGACATTCGAATAAATCTCTACAGAAGAACCTCACATAAAATGCACAATTCACAGTGACAACGTCAAATGAAAATTTTACGAGTCATCCTATTAGTAGGATTTATTTAGGACACGATGTTAAAGTGTAACATTACCCACGTCTGTTGTGACGTGACGTCGACGTCAACGTTGTACCAACGTATAAGGACGTGACAGTGTGACGTTTGAACGGATTATACTTATCGGAAGGGGAAAATAGTCTCGATATTTTGCCTCGCTACATTTTTCCTGCCGCGTTCTATGTTCGAAAAGTGGCGTCGATCAAAAGTAGGGACATTTTCGACTTATAAATACTCAGTCAGGCCCAAATTCACAACTATTGTGATTGACTACAGAGATAGAGTGGATTTGCCATTATTTTATGGTACAGCAAATAACAACCCGTTCAATATTGAATGTTATAAAACATTCAATAAGCTGATTATTTTACGAGAATCAAAGCAGAACTTTCCTACGAAAAGTTATTAATTAAAGATTTAATGTAAGTACAGCATAAAAACTTTTAACATTTCACAACCTTGCTCACATTTCTGGGAAAGTACCTACGTGATTCTATGTTCAGAAAATGATTGTGCCAATTATGAATTTCGTGGATACGCCATGTAGTTAAAATAAATAACTTCTTAATTGGCGAAACAAAAGCAAAGTTATTGGACCCCTTTCAAGAGTTATCCGTAACAAGTATTTATTTAATGTTCGTCGGAAAATTTGTTGGAGTAAATTCAATAAGATTCTTCGTTTCGAAAGTGGTGACGAGGCTCAATCAATTAATAAAGCTTAGCTGGACACTAGAACTGAAAGAAAACCAATCTTTTTCGAACTACTTAAGTAGATACACATTATTTTATTAATGAATCGTTTTATTTCAATTACTATTTTGATTTGCCCGTTATTGTTTCTATTTTAGATTGTCAAGCAAGATTTAATGAATTGAATTTTAGTACAGGTCTAAATCTTGGTACTTACTAGTTAGTGGTAGTTTTTTTTATTAGCTATAAATATTGACCAACAATATAAATGTATGTAATATTAATATTTATGAATAACACTGACGGAAAACTGCATTGTTAGTTGTGTTTGGGAAGTATGCATATTAAGCCACATTAAATTTTGTATTAACTTCAAAAAGGTCTAAACGGTGCTATAAAAATGTTTCATAACTTTTGCTAACCATATTAACTAAAAATCAAAATCAACAAACAAATCATTACCAGATCCTTAGACAGTAATGATAAGTATCATTACAATTCAGAAAGAACCGTCAAGTTTTTTTTGTGGTGTAGGTCGGCAAAGGAGCAGACGGATTACCTGATGGTAAGCAATCGGCACCACCCATGGACACCCGCAACACCAAAGGAGTTATGAGTGCGTTGCCGGCCTTTTAGGGAGATAAGGGTTTCGGATATTTAAGGGTTGGGACGGGATGGGAGAAGGGAGTTGGACTGGGCCTCCGGTAACCTCACAGGGCGGAACACAACGCAGAGGTTATTTCACACCAGTATACTGTGAGGCCGTGGTATCACTCCGGTTGAGCCGACCCATTCGTGCCGAAGCTTGGATCTCCGACACTTCGAATATTGATATTCATTTTTGTCTAATCACATGACAAACATCGTATATTTATTTACCCAAAGATCTATCTTATATTACAAGTGATCCTTTCACTAACATATTTGGAAAACTAGTCTTTATTAAAAGAAAAACTTACCCAAAATCAATATTCACCGATCTGTAAGTATTTTGTAACTCACCACAGTAAAGCACAAACTTGAGATCCCGCTGAGTCGGTCATCTGTGAGATTTTCACGAAAATTTTCTTTTGTTCTCCGCTTTTAGGAACGGGTTTTCTTATTCGAACTCGAAGTTATCGTTACTTATTCAATAGGAAATTTTGTCCGCATTATTTTCTCTAAGAATAATTTATACAACTTGGTAATATTTTATGATGTAACAAAGACCATTGTCGATGTCATAGAAACATTTTTGTTTTTTTTTTATATAATGGAATGGATTCTTAAACCCCTTAAGGTACCCGCAACACCAGAGAGAGAGGCAACGTAAATAAAGATGCCTTTTTAATTATACAGCGTAAGGCCTCATTTACATACATGCGGCGCGTCATGTGGACGCTCAGTCATACATTGCTCATTATGTTCTCAAGTTTGTATTGGCACAAGCAAAACACCGCTTCAATCTATACTAATATTATTATAAAGCTCAGGAACTTCTGATTAGAATTGAAAAAATCTTTTATTTACTGAATAGATTATTCATCGAGGAAGGCTACGGCGTTAGGTTACGATTAAATGGAGCCGAGCAGCGGGTGAAACCGTTTTTTTTTTTGTGAGGGGAAAATCATCAGATGACTTCTCCCGCCCAGGGCCGGGCAGGAGGGAGTGTCAGACTCTTACTGACTAAAAACCCCCCTGTTCCTTCTCCTGCTCTGTGCCGAGGTCGCGGTACCTCATTGCGCTTACCCCGCAACCCCGGCTGAACATCAGCCCTTTAGGGCCCCGTCTGTGGTGGTCTATTGGATCTTTGAGGCGCGCGCGGCACGCTACGCGCCATACGCTCGGGCCTGGTTCTGGTCGGGCGGCGAGCTGCCCTTACTCGCCGACCGCAGGCCCGTACTTACGGTGGCCGGAGATCGTCCCTCGATCCCCGACGCCCGTAGTGTCGCCAGTTGCGGCTGCTGGGGCATGAGGAGGAGGATTGCTCCCTCACGCGGGCCGCCTCTCTCTTTGCGAGCATGACTGCTTCACAAAAGGAGGAGACGGCGTCCCAGTTCCTCTCACTCCGCACCATGGCCTCGACTAAGGCCGGGCGCGAGAGGTCGCCGCCGCCGATCACTTCCCTGAGGATACGGCGGTGCTCAGCCCAGGCAGGGCATACCGCTACCGTATGCTCCACCGTATCCTCTAGGTGGTCCTCACAATGACGACACTCGGGCGTTTCCTCCCGCTGAGCGGGTGAAACCGTGCGGTAGTAGTTAGTGTTATATAAACGCACGAAGCATTGCGCAGCGCGCCGCGTGTGCTTAAATCCTTATTTATTATGCGTTCTTAATATTATGTGTCCTATTAAGTATTTTGGCTGGAAGTACAAAACAAATCAGTTATTGTTTGCGGATTTTTTTGTACATATAAACAACTTATCATATAACTTATAATGTAAAGAGTTTCAAACGCATTTAAAACCTCGGTTCTCTTTCAACAAGAAAAAAAAAGATCTGTTAGAAAACACTATACCTACAGTTAGGAACTTTTCTTTTTAATTACAATCAACTACGATTGCGCCTCGGGCACGTGCGAGACGAACGTTTCCACAATTCTTCCAGTCTATTTAAACATTTAACTGGTACTGCACATCTTTGCAGAACTTTATTCGACGGTTCTCTATATTCTTCGAGTTCCCATCTAAATAAGGAAAGGAATAACATACATTTATCTATACCTATAATAAATCTGTTGAGAGGTCAATTCTGTACATTAAATATATTTTCAAAATAACTATCAGGTTATTTAACAACCGATAAGTGATCGATACTGATGCCAAAAATGCAATCAGTAAATTTTTTGTCTGTCTGTATGTTCCTTATAGAAGCAAAAAATACTCAACGGATTTTAACAAAACTTGGTACAATTATTCTTTATTCTCCTAGGCAGGTTATAGGAACTTTGTAATAATAGGAGCAGAGCAGTGAAGGGCAATGTTAGGAAAACGGGAGAAGTTACTCCCTTTTTTAAGTTTCCGTCGCGTGTGTAGCTTTAATGGTTAAAGTAACATAGAAATGATGTATGACGGAAATATTCTACATGCAATTATCTAAAAAAAATACTTTACAGCATATGTCTATCTTTTATGTTTAACCCACAATAGCGCGTGTAATTCCTGATAGCTTAGCAGTTTGGATAACAAGCCATCGCGCCGTCGCATGTGAACACTGAATCATGCTATAAGGATTATTTTTGTGTAACGGTTGCCGTGCTTAACGCGATGCGGTTAAAAATATAATATTAGTTAGATCCGTACCATTGTATCTTTGGACGGACGGATAGAGGAGACTTAGTAAGTAATAGGGTATTTACCCATTGGAGATGTACCCATAAAAATGAGACGATTAATAACAATTTTATGTGTACTTCGATTTGGTTCTAAGGCTGCTTTTTATCAAAACAGCACGCGTGCGAAGCCGCTGGCGGAAGCTTAGTATTTAAATAAAGAACGGGAAACAGAAATGTAAATAACTTAAATGAATCCGCAGTTCCTCAAATAGATTACCTACACATTACAATGTAGAAGATTGAAAGGATTTTAAAATTCTAAATTCAAACGGAGCTTCTCGGAAATTTGTCCTTCGGGAAACCCGTATGTGCAGACAATGAGCCTTTGTACGCGTAAGTACCTACATAGGCTTTTATTGCGCGCCACGTTTTTCACAATAAGTTAAACGAGGCACAGCAAACGTATGCACTATTGTCAAAATTGTTTTGTTACATACTAGTAAGCGATAACTCATGTCTCACTCACTTTGCACAATATTAAGATTTTCTCCTATGTCGTGGGCACGTTTCACAACACACATCATATCATCAGCCTATATGTGCCCACTGTCGAGCAAAGGCCTCTTCCCACACGGAGAAGGTTTTAGCATTGACAATCACGCTTGCTCAAGGCGAATTGGCGATTTAAAACTTATAATTAGAAATTATACGAGTATAAGAGTAAATCTAAAAAGATACATATATTATAACTTGGAAAACTCCCATTGGTACTTGCCACGTTGCGAACCCGCAACCTCATGCATGAGAAGCTGGCGCTTCAACCTCTGGGCCACCACAACACGCGTTGGTTGGGCGCGTTTACAAACATACAATTTCATATACACGTCACACTCAGACCCGTAGCAATAACTTGTGGATCACACAATTAGTTGTTCCATGTGGATACCTAGCATGACAGTTGGGTACTCAACCGTGCATTCAAAGTCGTATAGTTCATACGAGTACAAATTACGTTCTATATTCAAATTTATCTGGTACATACTGGCTATCCGGGTATTGTGAATCAGGTCCTAAGTGTAACTTATAACATGCAACATCATTCCTTACAACTAGACTAGATACAGGCAAACCGCCAAAATATCGATATCGATACTTAATTATTGTTTATGGGAATCTACCAGCCGTGAAGTACATAAATAAAAGACACAGAAATAGCAAAATACTCATAAAAATATTAATTAGTACCTACCCACTTGACCGCAGCAACCTTTTTACATCCTCAATAATTTCTCCAGGGCAAGTCCTAAGGTCTAGCCCCGGACAGTTTAATTGGCTGTTCAAGAACTCAGTTTTTCAATAATTAGTTGAAGAAAAAAACTTTTCCTCCCTTCGTCGTCGATCGCAAGATAATTAAGAAACGTTAATTAAAATTGATCTCCATTGTTCGAACCCAAGTTATTACTTACGGGCTTTTAATGAGTGAAATCATCAGAATCCTGGTTTCCTTTTGGTAAAAGTTAGCTCTTATTTAATTTAATTAACATTAGACATCATTGTTTCATTTGTTCAGATCTTTTGTGAAAGCATTTACTTTCATCTCAGAACTTATGATGAACTAGCTACTTTAGTGCGGTTTCATCCGCTGTTCAGCCAAATTTAATTTTAATCGTGGCAGGAACATTGTAGCTATCCATCAGTGAAAGAATTTTGGCAATACAACCAGCGGTTCCAAAGCTTACCCGCTACATACAAACTTACAAATTTTATCTCTTCATAATGTTAGTATAAATTATAAGAAATTGTGTTTAATCAATCAATAAACCATGTTTTTGTGCATAAAAACAGCCTCATGAAAGCTATCAGTACAAAATATTAACAAAACGTTGTTTATTTTGATCTACGCTTGTAAAATATAAAATCGAGGTACAAAATTCATTAGATCGAGTACACCGATGTAACTAATAGTGTCGGGATTGCACGCTGCCCGCCAGCCGGTCCCCGCAGACTGTCTCTCTATCATCACGCAAACGAGGTTAGGTTAACAAAGATTTCCACCGAGACCGCAGAAAGCAAAAACATAAAAGACATTTAAAATATAGCTTCGCCTTAATATATCCACAGTAATTTGTCACGAAGCTAAGAAACCTCAAGAATTTCGCCTGCGGTGCCAGAAGTCAAGTGCAGCTTTTACTTTTATTGTAAAAGACAGTTTGAATCTAACTTTTTATGGAGGCACGTAGACTAGGAATGAAAATATAGCATTGTGCAGCTGCTACCTCGGGCAGTAACCGTAAAATGTAAGAAATATGAGCCGGCTACTGAAACCTATCGTGCATTTTCTAGTCTCTTAAACTTTTAGCCTTAGCCTAGCCGTTTATTGAGCTCGAAAAATATATTGTTAAAGTTTTGTCATTGATTAATAGAATGTGTTTATCTGTAGGTAAACTCTAATTATTTTTAGCAATTTTCTTTTTTGAGTTCATATGTTAGATTAGTTTTATTGTTGATTTAAACTTTTCGTGTATTTTATTTCGATATGTATTGAGCCACGCGTGTTTTATGAC
The DNA here is from genome assembly GCA_902829305.4 of Spodoptera exigua. NCBI lineage: Eukaryota > Metazoa > Arthropoda > Insecta > Lepidoptera > Noctuidae > Spodoptera > Spodoptera exigua. Next base: position 6,928,454 of record LR824608.2, on the reverse strand, counting down.
CGTAATTCAAATGTGATAAAGGGTATTTAAGCGCGTTGACCTTAAGCGAATATTATGGTCAATATACCATATGCCATCGGTTAATTCGACATTCTTGGTTTACAGATAAACCAAATGTATCGTAATATTTTATAAATTTATTGTAATTTTATGATTGGTTGAGTTTAAAATTAAGTAAAATTGCTAAAAAAATTTAGATTAGATTTAGATTGCCAAAATAAGTGTAATTTTGGCTTAGTAGGTAACCAATGAAATCGATGAATCAGTATATGGTTTGTTGATTCAGGTAGGTTTCTAACGTCGAAGCATGTGCTTTACGCTTATTATCCAAAATAAAATATAGAATGACAACCTACTTCTATACTCGTATAAGTAAAAAGATACAATAATTTTCAAGTTTATAGTACTACCTATGTGGGAAAATTACTCCACATTCTGACAAACCGCTCTGCCTATTTACATGATATTATAACATTTTACCCAGCTACAATAAACACAAAATCGAGGCGTATATTTTTTATGATGTACAAAGAAAATAAAATGGCAATATGAGATATACAAACGATATTCTAACAATCTTTGAAGGTTGTTTTACGTCACTACCGTTTTTGTGACAAGACTTTCTCAAATCACGTACCTGAAAATATCTTTTTTTAAAATGAGAATAGTTGTGGGTACCTGTCTTGAAATAAAATTGGAATAACACTCTTAAAATATATGTATAGTACTGATGATTCAGACTGGTGGATATGAGGCGAGGAGTGTTATTAAATAATCTTTATTCAGTAAAAGCCTGTTTATTACTAAATCACTTATAATTAACTTACAAAATATCATAAACCACAGTTACATTAAGTGTATATTAAGCAGGAAGCAAGTTTCATGAGACATAATAAACCTCGGACAACGCATAGCGTTCCGCGCGCGCCTCAAAGAGCCTATAGATCATCACAGACGGGGCTCTATAGGGCTGATGTTTAGCCAGGTTGCGGGATAAGCGCAATGAGTCACCGCGGGCTCGGCCCAGAGCAGGAGAACGAATGGGGGGTTTTTAGGCAGTAAAAGTCACTTTCTGTGAAAAAAGTACATACTAAATCTATTGAAAATAAAAAACTTACACGCTAAAGCTGATCTACTTTAATTTAACAACGGGACTCTTATTCATTTCCCAACGTCAGCATTTCGGCGTCATCCTTATGACGCGCGACGCATGGAGATTTCCTTAGTTAATTTACGTGATTAAGTCTTTATTTTTAATCAATTTAGGAAGTAAGATTGGTTGTCACGTCATTGGTATAAAAAAGATAGTTAGGTATATAAAAAACAATCAACAGGGTGTCCCGGATTTGATTCCTAAACGGATCAATTCTATGAGTGAAATAGAGTTCGGGTATGATGTGCATCTGAAATTTTTGTGTGTAAAAGCAATAACGACATAGAAGAATATGGAAATGTCCGTATAGAAAAGTTTAAAAAAATAGTACAGTATAACATCGTTTGGGCGTTTGAGTTGAGGAGAAACTTAATCTCATAGTTTTTAAAACCTACTGCTATTCAGCTTAAACATTATCAGAGCCCTCAGTATTATAAATGTTGATGGCTATTTAACAAATGAATAAAATATAAATTTTTGACATCAGTATTTACAATCTGAAACTATCGCTCGGTTACTGCCCTCATCAAAAAACTACTAGAAAAACAAGGCAGACAGGACAGCGCCATTTTGTGCTTTAATAAAAAATATTACAAGCTAAACTTTCAACTTTGTTAATTGTTAATTTGCAACGACAAACAAACAGTGAAAGAAACCAACGACACTCATTAATATTTTGTTTGAAAAGCCATATTCTAGAAATAGAATTCGCGTTAAATTTAAATATCATTATTCTAGTGCCGCATACAGACAGACACTTCATAATTTATACATTTTTTTAAAACCTCTCTGTACACTGCCAACGGCTATACGAGCATAGAATTTAAATTAGTGCAAAAAATGCAAAATATTGACCTCCCTGTATTTTTATTCATATTCCGCACAGTACGCAGACCGCATTCATTTACATTTTTTATGTCGAAATTTTTACCATATAAATATTTTCTCAGAATTCTATAGGTGATAACACCGATTAAATATTTAACGGTTTATAAATTTACCGATTTCCTCGATTGTGAAATTGCATTGAAAACTTATGTTACCTGAATTTTGTCCCGAGCGGTCGATGCCTAGCGTTCTGTACACGCGCCTCAGAGCCAAAAGACCACGACAGACACTGGCCTCGACCCAGAGCAGGAAAAAAAACAAGGAGGTTTTTAGTCAGTAATAGGCACTCCAGAAGCTATTCGATGATTTTCCCTTTTTTTTCCAAAAAAAACTGTGTGTGTGTTTTGTGACAACTATAACGTTAAAACAACATTTAATTATAAGAGAAACTTAATAAAAATGTTGCCCCAACTTAAACTGTTCCCTGCATAAAACCCATTTTGGTCTCGGTATCTATTATACTTGGTTAATAACGTGGTACCTGGACGACTGGACTTTTTTTTAGAACGAAAAATCATCAAACGATTGATCTTGACCAGATAATAGCGAGTCGAAGTGGCAGACTCTTACTGACTAAAAACCCCTAATAACTTCTCCTGCTCTGAGGACGCAGTACCTTTGCTCTTTTAATATAAACGTATTAGATATTGTGCCAATAACTTCTCTGTATTCCTTGATTTGATGAAAATCTATGTTATCACCCTATGCAAATTATTAAACGTATTTCTACAGTGAAACTACGCTGTCTGGTATGTCAATTAATTAATAAATCAATCACTTTATCTCCGTTTATTTAGGACAAATTTAATGGTAAAATAATATTTTAGCACCTCGGTTTGTAAGCTGGCAATTTGATTAATTAAAATAATATTATTGGACCAAAGAGCAACGTACGAAAGTCAAATACTGGCACGTTATTACACTTAGCTCTTTTTCGAATTAAGAACTAATAAAAAAATATTTTCATTTTAATTTGAGAACGTTTTAATGTAATTTCCAGTTGTTTATTTGGTTTTAAGTAAGTATTCATTATAATTTCTCGGTAATGGATGGTAGACAGCGTGTGTTTGTCCCTAGAATTTGAAATTATTCCTATACACATACGACACACATAAGTCAGAGAGACATAAGAATAAAACTTTATACATCTATACACGTACACATCTATTCATATATAATAAATTTGAGGATTAACTACATGATTACTTATATGATAAAAACTTAGGGTGCAAACACATTATAACACTTAAAAATTTTGTGTGTCTGTCTGTTTGTTCCAACTCATCTTTGGAAATGCTGGGTCGACTTTGACCGGACTTTTTTTTGGTAAATAACTGATATGATTAGGAGTAACTTAGGCTACTTACATTTTAGAATAATTATTTTATTTTTATTTCAAAAGTTTTCGTAATAATTCACAAGTAAAGTCGCGGATTGCGTACCCTCCCATAAAGCTAGTTCTTATGAATTTAAGTATACTAGAAACTTGTAAAGTGTGGCTAGTTTGCACACTCTACTGTAATATATTGCGTTTCACTAAACTTGAGACAATTTTAATGTGGCCTATCAATTTGGTAAATTCGACGTAGCTCTACCTTTCTATAAAAGAGACAGCCTTGAACGCTCTGCAAAGCCCACATCCCACGAAATGTTGTCAATACATTATTCGTCTCATTAATTTCTTCTCCGCTTAATGATGCTTCGACAATCAACATGAACCCACTTAAATAACCAAAATATATATTTACGTGAGTCTAATTACTCGAAGTGTTTCTTGGAAAGGAAAAAAACATCTCTGTCATCGCTATTTAAGTATAAATTGGAACGAATTTGAAAAATAAATTGGAATTATCGTGAACTCTTTTAAAGAAAGCTATTTGGGAAGCAGTATATTTTTCCTCGCCATTCATCTCAGCGTTTATTCAAAATTTTCCTTTAGAAAATATAATTTAATTCATCTCGCGACGCCGTTATATTGAGTCTGTTATCCCTAAGAGCGTAAGCAAAGTTTTACCTATTGGTGTATCTATTTGTCTGTCAAAGTAATCATTTCTTTTAAATATTTTGAAATCGATATTTACAACCATTACTTCATCAAAACTATAAATATTTTATAAGTGGAAATTTCCAGTTAGAAAGGCAGGTTCCATTTTTAGGTCTTGGCTGGTACGCCGAATGTTTTTTTTATGTTTTCATCTTGTCTAAATCTCGTACCTTCGTACCTTGGCCCTAGCCTGCCTATTCATGCTCAACTAATATGTAATATGCACTAATGGGTTTCAAATTATTTCTGCTGTTCGTGTGTACATATGTCATTGAACTCCTCCTGTAAGCGTTTAAATGACGCCCTGGATGGTTTGCTGATTGACGATTTTGCTGAAATTTGATATGTGGTGTTTTTGCTATACTGGGCTGACCCTCCGTCAGCACAGTATAGGATCGCTAGTATTGCACATTAGCTAACTAGTATGACTCAAAGAGCCAATAGACCTCCACAGACCGGGTTCACAGGGCTGATGTTCAGCCGGGGTTGCGGAGTAAGTTCAATGAGGCACTGGGGCCTCGGCCTAAAGCAGGACTCCCTATCCTGCTTTAGACGGGGGAGTTTTAGTCAGTAAGAGTGGGAGTGCCAACTCCCACTCGCCTCAACCTGGGCGGGAAAAAACATTTGATGATTTTTCCCTGACAAAAAGAAAGCTAACAACACGGTTGACGCGTTGGCTGGACAACCAACTGGAGTGCAGCGTGTTGTGGAGTTTACCGTCCCACAGAACAACTCTTTGTATGAACCACAAATTGTGACGGGTCTGGGTTTCACGTGTTTGACAAATTGAATGTTTGTAAACGCACTTATCATATAGAAGTAAAACTTAGTGCAGAGTCTCAGAATACAGAACAAAACAATTGACGTGGCGATAATTAACGTGTTAGCCTGTGAAATAATTTAAGAGCGAATTCCTAAATTTACTGGAGACAAATTTATCAATAGAAAGCTTATCAAAACTCGTCGTTAAGGAACATATTTGCTTAGCAAATCTTTGGTAAATGAAGATTTTGAGCTCGATAGAATGATGCAAGGGCTACAAATGACCGTCTCATTTAGAATCAGTTCTGGGGAATTGGAGATCCCATGTTTCGTAGTAATTAACCCAACTAACAAATTGGTTTTCGTTCCACTTCCTGGTCGAATAAAATGTTGCTGGGCGTTTTGTATTCTTAATTAGTAATAGAGCCGTACTCACAACCATGTGAAGGATACTTAACGCAGTCGTTAGATATTGTTTTCGGAATAGTTTAAGTAATCCTTAACCCGTGGTATGGAGCGCGGATATACGCGAAACACAATGTTTTTACTATTGTGTGTCATATACCGGCAGACAAGAGGATCAACTTTGATTGCGACAGCTCCATGTATATATAGAAAGTATGAACACTATCCTGGCAGAGACAAGCGTAATGATGTACCGCGGGCGGGCTTTGGGCTGGAGAAGGAAGTGTGTGGTTTTAATTAGGCTTTTTTATGAGGGGAAAATTATGAAATGACTTCTCACGACCAGAATGGAGGCCAATCCTTCCCCTCCCCATCCTGAATCCTGGAGTCAAGTATCGCCTACCCTTAAATCCCTAATAACCCACAAGAGGTTACTGCAGTAAGTTACTCTTTTGGTATGTTGAGTGTCCATGTGCGGCGCTGATCACTTACCACTAGGCTATCCGTTTCCATGTTTGCAGAACTATTCCATAGGATCTATTTCTCTGTGTAATACACTAAAATCACGCTTTCAATTATATGATTTTGTGACTGTAAAATTCACTTTTGAGAGCTACCGCTACTTTTAATACAACAGCATGATAATGAGTAGGTATCTAAGAAAATTAATCATCTTACCAACCTATTCAATTATACCTTTGCAATAAGACCTTACTAAGAATTAATTCTATAATATTTTACAAAATCAACTTGAATAAGTAAAGGTTTATTATAATCAAGCAAGAGGAAAATGGTAAATCTTCTTAGGCTTAATTACTAACAGCTAAGAAAATACCTTAAAAAGTTATTACAAATAGAACTTAGCATAACGTTGCGGCGTAACTTAAAGACTGTTATACCTTGAAAGATTAAGTAAAGTTGGTTAGGGGTTTCTTGTTTTATTTTTAGATGTAACACCCTATTTTTTTGAACAGAGTTGTTTATTCTAAACTGTTTCTGCTTCATGCATAGTAAATTTTGGACATTGACGAAATAGATAGGATTGCGATAAAATAAAGGAAATTCATATTACGTTAATTAATCGCTCGAGTGACAATCCAGTATTAGGCACTGGTATTATGAGCGTCCATGGGTGGCGCTAATTGCTTACCACCTGTTCAACCGTATGCTCGTTTGCTGACTTATAACATAAAAAATAAGATCTCATATCTGTTCTCCGGGTCAAGAAAATATGAGTAATTTTGTACGTTCACCAGAACCAATAGTATCTACAAAGTATATATAGCCCATACTTAGTAGGTATTTTCCGATCACGAAACTAAAAATAGCTGTAAGTACTAAAGTTTTCCATAAGCACTACAGTCTTCAAGTTGATCTTAAATAAGGCCCTATTAAGTTACAGAGATCAATTAAACAATAAACGGTCTAAAACAATGTGTCAGTAACATTAATAAATCTAAGACGACATTTATAAGATTTTGCTTCGTTATAAAAGCAAATATTTAGTAGCAGAAAATGTTTGAATTAGGAAGTTTCGAGAATAATCCGTTTGAAAAAGAGCCGTCACGGTGTTCTTTGGAACAACTTTTGTTGTACTCATACTCTGTTCATTTAAGTTGATAAAAGGGGTTTTAAGTAATAAGTACTCTGTTGTACTAACTTCTTGCAAGGTGAACATGCAATAAAGTTTGCTTAAAAGTACTTCCACATTATACAGCTACATAGTACTTTTATCTGATACGCTGGCAATCGAATACACGACGACCACGCTCTTGGCGCCGCTCACGAACACCAAGAGCATTGCTGGCATTATGCTTGGTAGATTAAAGGATTGGAGGGAGAAAGGGGAGGGGAAGGATTGGGCCTTCTATAGTTTTCAGTGAGGCAGTAGTAACTTTCCGATCGAGCAGGCCCATTCGAGCCGAATCGTGGCTGTCTGATGTAACAAAGAATTAATGTATTGTAAAACTGATTGAAAAAGAGTAACCATGGAGTTTTTGCTCGTTCTTCTCCATAGGAATCTACACTTTGGAACGAGCGAATAGCTTCACTAGAGGACAGACTTTAACATAAAGCGTGTCAGTCTGTCCACGCTTTATGTTAAAGCTCTTGAAACATTTTATTCCTTTTTTTGCTTGACGTTCAAAAGTGCCTTGACTTTGACTTTTGTCTTCCACGTTTTTCTACTTTTCTCTCTACGTACAGGGTTTGTTGCTTTCCGTTTACGTTTTTACACGTGGTACCAATAGTACGTCCCAAGAGGGAATGAGATGTTTTAAAGCTTTCCTATACCTCCCTCCCCCCTTCTCCCCATGGTTTAGTGACGATAACAATACTATGTACCTACCAGCGTCAGAAAGATCTGACACTCCCTCTTACCCAGGGCGACGTTTATAAGTAATTTGTTTGTAAAAAGCTGTTTATGTATCTACGAGACGATTTCCCATTCTGAAATAATAAAAATAATATTGTCGAAATTATAAGCCCTATTTACAATACCATTAAGTGCGAAGGCTAGCAACAGGTTAGCTACGTCGATTTCTCTAGAACTTGTGTCTGTATTTGACAGCACACAGTAAGCTTGGCAGTAATCAAGTTTATAATTAAATGCTTAATTACTTTAATAGTCTTTGTAGTCGTTTACAACATAATTATAATGTACTTTTTCCTTTTGTTTATAACTTTGGATTTATTATATTTTACATCGCTAAACTCAGCTGAAGGTAATGTTATAGTTAATGCTGCAATTTTTTTACAATGTTATTAAAGAAAAATCAATTGTCATACATTTGTCATTGTCTTAATAATATGTCTGCTTTTCATAAGAATACAACATTTTGTTATAAAATAACTCACAAGTTCATAGTTTTGTTTAACGGTACATTCACGTGGGTCCATTAGTTTCAAGTCACGAAAGGGACTCATATTGTAAGCAGTAGTATGTACTACATACACGACTACAATTATAACTACATATAAAAGCTAAAATCAACTGACTAGTAATTTAGTATGCAATAACATAAATAATAACGCAAGCGAATGCTACAATAAAGGAAGGAGGAACCATGAAGGAAGTCCAATGAATCAACCGTGCAGATATATAAATTAAGTATAAACACTACTTGCAAGTGTGGGAGAGCCATGCTTCGGAACGAATGTGTTGGCTCGTCCGATGGTAGGTATCACACGGCCTCACAGAAAACCAGCGTGATGCAACACTTACGTTGTGTTTCCCGGGTTGAGTAGGGGGGAGGTTCAATCCTCTGCCCCCCCTCTACCTCAATCCTCAAATTCTCTACCCTTAGGTAAATCCCTAGGAACCTACAAGAAGCCGACGCTGCGTACGCCTACCACAAAAAATGAAATCAATGATTACTACTATTTGCTATAAATTTACAAAATGGTTTCCGATATCGCTATAAATGTTTGTTCTAATACATTTTTATAGCAGCGTAAATCGTTGAGTACAATTTAACCGTCGTTAAGGAAGGTCCAAATAAATGAGAGCTATGGGATCCTTTCATGATCCTTGTACCGGAATATCAATGTTTACACACAACGACTCTGAAAGGCTGTAGGATGGAATACTATTTGTACTAGAGCTGTTTAAACGACATTAATATGTTTTTAGGAAACGCATGACCCCTACTGTTTTATATTACCTAAGTAAGAACGCTTTTGAAAATCTGCATGTGTGTGGTGGTCATTAATTATTATCCCTTTATTCTTCTCTTCAAAGGGATTAATGAATTATGTCTGTTCCTTGTAAGTGTAGTTTTTGTTTTATCTTGAATGCGGGGTAGTTATCAAATGGCTTATCATGCCCTGGGCGCGAAAAGGAGTCTCAGGCCAGATTCTTACTAGCCGGGGTTGCGGTGCCAACTCAAGGAGCCTCAGCCCAGAGCAGGAGAAGGAACGCCCGACCCTGGGCGGGGGAAGACAACGGATAATTTTCCTTTCACAAAAAAAGAAGACCAGCCTTCCTTCTCCTGCCGGGTCCTTCTTCGCACTAAGTCGGGTTTTGGTCTAGTTTCAGTCTACTAGAATTTAGATTCAAAGTTACCTTTTACAAAGGTACCCTTGAAGATAAACTGTTTTTCAGAGAATTTAATAGTAGTAATCTAAACCACTGGCTCCAAAAACTGCAATTGAAAAATAACGAAATCAGATATTCATTGAATGGTTGACCCAGATTACAAGTTTTGATTAGAAATCGAGCTTCCATTGCAAAATGTGTTTTCCTAGATGAATACATAAAGGTGAGTTTTTAAAATCAAGCGCATTACTTGGCTGGAGTAAACGCTATAGACAGAACATTATTTTTCAATATTTACGTATTCCATATGTCATGGAATCAGCTTATAACAAGAAATACCGAGCCATTATGATAAAATTTATGGTTTCCACTGACCGCATCGTGATAAAGTTTGGAAGGACCATGGATTTGATTGATTTAAATAATGTTACAAAAATCATTTAGTGAAACTGATTTTAAAAAGAGTAACCATGGAGTATCTAGTTCGTTCTTCTCCGTTGGAATCTATAATTTGGAACGAGCAAATAGCTTCACTAAGAGGACTGACCGATAGACTGGCACTTAATATCTTTAAAATTTCGTTTCACAAAAATAAATGATTGTGACATTGACTTTGATTAAAAATCATGTCATAATGTGGGCAACTAAATGCGGACTAATTAATATAGTAATCAAAATTTAATATCATCTTATCGTCAAATAGTTACATGAATTACCGGTGGACGCGGTATGAACGTTTTTGATTTCTGACTGAGCTGAGATATGACTCAAGTGGTGATGTGAAGTTTTAGTTCGACGGCGAAGCACCAAGCTTCACTAACGAGCAGACAGACAGACATTTTTTTTTATTTTTTCTTTTCAAAAGAGTCTGTATATAGTTTAGTTGGAATACACGATGTTTGACTTAATTTTTGGTAGCTGAATGATGTTACCTTGGACTGGGTTAGGGATCTTTGTTGTAATGCAACCTAAACAAATGTGTCGTAGGGCACCCCAAACGATAAATCTAAAGGTGTACAGCCCCGTGTTACTTGAGTAAAATATTAATTCATGTAATATGCAAACACCAAAAAGTCTTCCTTAATGATTTTATCAGCCATAAAATTGAAATAAAAAAAACACCCACAAGGAAGACCCCAGATGCGTTGCTACGATGACATCAAACGAACAGCTGGCACGAAGTGGATACAAATTGCTCAAGACCAAAGGAGATGGCAGAAACTGAAGGAGCCCTACACCCTAAGGGTAGAAAAAGACTTAAGAAGAAGAAAGAAGAAAATTTAAATAAACCTATTTTCACGATCATGCCAAACGTCGGGTGAAACCACGAAATGCCCACGACATATATGTAGACATATATTCTAGGTATACATACTTGCGCCTGAAATGCTTTCTTAAAGTACATAATGTAATTGCCCTTTATAAAACTAAGCCTCGAAACTATCTTTCTAAACTAAACCCACTAGAGACATAGTGATGTATCGTATATTCAACGAGGCAAAAAGATCACTAGTTTTTAGAAAAATGGTTTTAAAAGATACATTTACTGTGAGACCACATTTTTCTTTTAAATTTATCTTTAAGATTTATAAACTTGCAAAAGTATTCAGTGATTTAATTTTATTTATACAAATAAATATCTTTCTGACTTTGAAAAGAAGTAGCATACAACACTTTCCACCCTGTAATTTAGGGTCTTGAGAACTAAAATCAATCAATTAAAAGTTACAATGCATATTGAAAAAAAAATCCACACACTTTTAGATTTTATGCCACACTTACCATTTAATAAAAATAATAATTTAGTAACTACTAAATAATTCAAGTTTTCAACGGACACAGTTCCTTCATAGTCCCCATATAGAGTCTACTATTAGTCGGCATTCAAGCACACGGAAGCATGGTTCCTCGTTACATGCGAACAATGTCGGGGTGCCAGCTTGAGCCGAACTTGTATTCAAACTTGATTGCTTGCCGACACAGACTATACACGTCCCACTCGGATAGATAGTACAGATACTGATAGGAGAAAGTCAATTAATTATGTCCTGTAGTTTAATCCTTGAAGGAGGATCAATGATATTTGAGAGACTCAAGTGGATTACTGATTGCTAAGCGGTTGCTTCTAGGCTTTCGTTTTCAAATCTGAAATTTTATTAGATTTTCGACCATGTTTGTAAATAACATAGTACTGAAAAATTGTAAGAAACCTTTCTGGGAATAGCCCATAATGACCATATTTTCTTGCTATTTGACATACTAAAATATTTATTTAATGGATGCTGAAATGATCAAAGGTCAAACTTCAATAAGCAGGTTACTGTCTCCAACTACATACTTATATCACAAACAAGTACAAATCAGGCTCTTGAAACTTCATCTTATATCTTATCAAACAGAGATCGTTGCCAGGCCACGAGCGCCATCTGTTTGCTATATCGTGGTGAATAGAGCTAACAAACTCGACTAATTACAATATTGGAGTTTAGTCAATACGCATGCAAACAGAATCAGTAATGAAGCTCTAATTTTAGATCCTTGGGCACCAAAGATATTAGAAGTTACAAGTCACAGCGATATTGGTACTGAAAGGTAAAATGTAAATATTAATTTTAGTTCCATGAATTTCTAATGATGATTCATTATCAGCGAAGACTGTGTGTTATAAAAAATAAATCTTAAAGCATTTTGTTTCTTGGTCGCACTAACGATAAAGAAGTTTCGATTTGATTGACTTTTGAACATTGCATTGTTTATTTGCCCCGAAATACCGAAATACTGCGTATAAAAAGTTTAAAAACATTTAAATTAAACAAAAAAAAACATTAAAACTAATTAAGTATTTATCTTGGTGCTCTGAAATTTTGCTTTCACTGATTTTTATCTTAATTAAGTGTTCGAGAGTCATGCTCTCCGCGAATAGCGACGGCCTCATAGAAAACCGGCGTGACCAGTATTGTATTTCGTCGTGTGAGTGAGTTTCCTGAACATGCAATCCTTCCCCTCCCCAAATACCCCCCCAAACCGCAAAAGGCTGGCAACGCACTCGTAATTCTTTTGGTGTTGCATCGTCGATAGCCTATTATCAGGTAATTCGTCTACTCTTTTGCCTAGCTATCACATAAAGAAAGATAAAAGATTCCATATATAAACAATAACGTAAAAGTGTCGTGGTAGCCAGGTTTTAAGCCTGGCAAGTACCAATGTGTCTTTCCCCAAGTAATATATGTATGACCTTTCTAAATTTATTTAGACACCATTGATTGTGGAGAAAAACAACGTGAGGAACCGGGACATATAATTTACAATTGTAACTTTTGTAATCTCCAATTCAAGAAGAGAATTCGGCACGAATGGGTCGGCTCGACCGGAGTGATACCACGGTCTCACAGAAGACCGGCGTGAAACAACCACAGCGTTGTGTTTCGCCGTGTGAGTGAGGTTACCGGAGGCCCAATCCTTCCCCGCCCCCAATCCCTCCTCAATCCCTAAATCTCCAAATCCCTAATCCCTAAAAGGTCGGTAAAGCACTCGTAACTCCTCCGTTGCAGCTGTCCATGGGCGGCGCTGATTGCTTACCATCAGGTAATCCGTCTGTTCGTTTGCCGACCTATTACATAAAAAAGAGAGGGGATGGTTGTGTGTGGCTCTTATAATTTGGTGATCATTGTATAAAAATAATGCACATCTAGCTTTCTAAAATTAAAAGAATTATATTTTAGTCTTCCTAAACCAGCTGCGGTAGTAAACTTCTATCTGGCTTTTTAGATAAACTGTCCTGGCTAACGTTTAGCCCGGTAAGGGGACCACAAGAAGTATTTTACTGGCTTCGTGGCTAACTTTACTGTTCCATTTTATAGCCGTGTGGAAAATAAAACGTGTTTGTTTACTGCTTACAAGGATAAATTGTAAGTAGGGTAAATACTCACCGTGCTTATAAGATTAACGAAGAACATTTTTAATGCTGTGTTGGGCTTGTCTCTAAATCAAGATAATACTTGTAAGATTAGTAGAATGTAGGTACCATTAGGTAGTATGTATGACCAAACCAGGTAAATCTTTACTTTCGAGCCTGACGGTTCTGAGAAAATGATTCGTAATTTTTTATTTAAAATATAAATATAGACCGAAGGCCCAATCCTTCCCCTCCCCCAATCCCTCCTAAATCCCTAAATCTCCAAATCCCTAATCCCTAAAAGGTCGGCAACGCACTCGTAACTCCTCGGCGGCGCTGATTGCTTACCATCAGGTAATCCGTCTGCTCGTTTGCCAACCTAGTAATAAAAAAAAAATATATAGATGCTCAAATTGTATTGCAAAAAGTAAATTTATTTATTCTACACATTCCTATATTTAAAATCTTTATTTTTCTTTGTATACTTACAAACATATGTAAATACACCAATAATTTAATTTAAATATATAAAGTTGAAAATATTCTGATTAAACAAGAAAAAAATAAAAACAAATGAAGTGTTCATTCTTTGTTTGAAAATAAATTTTGACAGGCTTCTTAAGAATTATCTTGGTACTTCAGATTTTGTTTTCACTGATTTTTATCTTAAGGCCACACTTGAGAACTTCTAACATTCAAATATCAAAGCATGTTGTTATTTGAGACTTTGACGAGTCTTTGCCGCTTTTTTTATCATCCTATAACTTAAAAAGACGTTTAAAAACTGTTGCTACAACGAATTTTAAGTAGATACGGTTTTAACAACTTAAAATATTAAACACTGTACAATTTATTCCAGGAAAGATTAAGCAAAATACTGAGAAATGTTTCTTGTAAATTCCAATGTAATTATGTAATAATCCTATTTTAATAGTATTATAATACCCTTGATTTAACAATTGTTAACTAGCTTCGGCCCTCGTCTTTGCCCGCGTGATCTGTTAATAAAAAGCAGCCTACGTGTTATTCCAGGATACCTATGTCTGCGGACGACGAGTTAGGGTAGCTCGCTGCCCGACCAGAACCTGACCCGAGCATGCGAGACAAGCTCAGTGAGGCACCGCGGCCTCGGCCCAGAGCAGGAAAAGGAACGGGGGTGTTTTGAGTCAGTAAGAGTGTTACACCCTCCCGCCCAACCCTTGGCGGGAGATAATGATTTTCCCCTCACAAAAAAAGGGTATCTATCTATACACCAAATTTCAAACCAATCGGTCCAGCCGTTTTTGTGTGAGAAAACGGCATACATTCTAAAAAAATTTTATAGTAGGATATAGGTATATTTATTTATATTCAAATTATATTCATACTTCACATGGTGTATTCCAGAAGTTTAAACGAAAAAAGCCAAGCTACGTTTTTATCATCAGAAAAAAAAATAACAAAGAGTCAACGTCACAACGTCTCAGTCATCCAGACACTCCAATTAGTATCATAAACGCAAAAGTTTGTAAATATGGATGAATGGATGGTTGTTACTGCTTTGTGTAGAATATACTAATGAATTTGAAAAAAGTGGATTTTGATAAAAATAGTTGAAACTATGTAATCAAAGTCTCTAATTTAATAAAACAGGCTTCTGTGTATCATGTTTTGCTGTTATTGTAGAAACTTCATCAACAATCACTCATTTAGATAAAATCCATCCATTTAAAACAATAATGACATTATAAATAGAAAATTAATTATATTAGCAAAATAACGCGCTCAAAGCAGCGTTTAATCCAACCTCTGAAACGTATAGTCTTCCTTTAAATTATTGAATTAATTGAAGAACTTTAAGATTTGTTACAGATGATTTAACCTTTGAGCACTGTTGTCTAACTTGTTTCTTGTTTATGGTCAATCGGAACAAATTTGCTTTGAGAGTTCTTCATCGGAATTTTACTCGGAGTTTATAATTATAGTGAATGTGGTATAGCATTTTGTTTTCATCTGTATTATTGGAAAACGTACGCAGTACTGACATCCACGTACTGAACTGACCCAATTCCTATAGAAATATTGCGGGAATGTCATCTCTTGTACGTGGTTGTATTTGAAATACACTTGAGATGTATCATAGAATACTTGCCACTTCGATAAGTTTGTACTTTTTCGATTTTCTCTATACAGTGTTAGTTTTACTACTTGAAAATCTATAAGTGTATTATGTTTTAAATGTGTGAGTGCCTTGGTTTGGTAGGAATGAGCTGACTTGTCAGATGTAATACAACCATAAACTCAAAGAAAACAGCACGAAACAAATGCTTACGTTTTTTTTCGCCGTTTTTGATTAGTGATTGAAGATGTGAAGGATCTACAATCCCCAAGCCCCATAAAATCCTTAACTTCACGACTTTCTATGAGCACTTCTATTGCTAACCATCTTATTACTCGATTAAGGCCTATTAAATACATTTTTTTATTCAGTTCCAAGTTGCATAGAAGCCTGCATTATAATATTACTCATATTTAACAATATGATATTTTTATGAATGAATAGGAGGATAAATGATAAAGGAGGATAGACAAAAGTTATGATTATACAAATTCAGTTTGTAAATCGAACGATTAATTGAGTACCTAGTCGATAAAAACACACATGATTTTTTGAATAAAATTCAAATCGTACAATACAAATAAGATCTTAAATTATAGGCAATATATAGGCAGTAAGCACACATTTCAATTACTATTACGTTAACGTGATCAGCAAAAGTTTTTGTATATTTTATCTTAAGTTTAAGTGGAGTATAATGTGTATTTTAATAGCTTCTACTTAGTTGGTACGCCATTACAGAACATACGAACATACGGTTACATTTTCTCAAGTTAAATATGTAAAATAAGTTAAAGTTGTTAACGTTAAAACTTAAAGTATGTAAATACGTAAGTTTGTAAGAAACTTCTGGTTTCCCACGAAGATTTGTAAACGAAGGGGTAATTCGTTGTACCTACAACACTGCTTTGTTTTCACTTTTCTTTATTAACCCCCCTGTTTTTGTTATCTGTACAAAAAACTGTTAAACAAGTTTGCAGGTAGGTAAAATTTTATTTTTTTCAGAAACTCGGAGGAATTAATATTTTCTTCATTCATAATTTGGCTTTTTTTGATCCGTGGGTGCGTTTACAAACATATAAATTCACAAACACAAGCAACCCAGGCCCGAAACAACAATTTGTAGATCACACAAAATGTTGTTCCTTGCGGAAATCGAACCCGCAATACGTTGGACAGTTGCCCAGCCACTGCACCAACCGTGCAATCTGTTAAGTCTTTTAATTGAAATTAAAAATGTCAAGTTTATGGCTCTTCTTGCGGTTGTCTATTGCTGGCTGTACCATCAAACAATATTTAGATACCACTGACAAACGGTGACGGAAAACATCCTGAATAAACCTAGTCTTTTAACTTCTGATTAAAGTTTGAAATCGCCAATCCGCCTTGGTGCTGCAAGACTGGTGTTTGAGAAGAGCCTTTAACACACGTATGTGTGATGACTGGCGACGATCGCTTTCCGGCCAGCGAGCGTCAAATGCCCATTAAGTCTGTAAAAACATGTCTGCTACAGAAAATCTATCCGGAACCCTGATACCTAGGCTTATCATATACTGTATATGTAGATAGAGAAATAATATTGTACTAAAATCGATAAATCCAAGTGTTCTTTGCTCGTTCCCATTATATCCCATGGATTTATTGGGTTATTCGGGGAATGTTTATAAAAATAATAAGCAAATATCTTGGATAGGCTTAATATTACTAAGTTAATAAGTTATTTGTACTATACTTATAAGATTATTTAGACGCCACTTACATCCTCTATATGTGATCAGAAAAACTGACCTTAAAATGTCTATTTATAAGCTTGAAATCGCCAACCCGCCTTGAGCAAGCGTGGTGATTAATGTTCAAACCTCAAACCTTACACTCTTTAATGATTGATAATGTGATGATGTGATAACATCACATAACGGAAAAGACCAAATATTATGTTTTAAATAAAAATATGCATATAACGTCCAATCGATATATTCAAGATTGGTACTTCACACTGATAAATTGTTGTAACTCCATTACCAACTGAATCAACCCAATGAAACCCAATGAAAAAGTGTGGAAAAAGACTCAATACGCTAAACGAGTTTTAAAACAGCATGATTGGAACTACGCAAATGTTCATGAAATTTCTTAAACAGCCTCCGCCTCTACCTAACTGCCAACACTCTGAAACACTTTTAAAACTATTGAAAATAATACTCTGTTTTAACTTTTCATTTAGTCGACTTGACGTATACATCTGCACATACTATATTTTAGGAACTATATAGTTCGTAGACAAATCTACAATGAAATGAAGTTAAACGTTTTATTATAAGACATGATCGCCAGGGATAAAAAAGGACAATTGTAAAAATAACAATTAAAAAGTTTAAAAATAGAGAGGGGTAAAAATATAATAAGCATAAAATAATAATTATTATGAACACTCGAATTGTCTTTATCTTACAATACTGCCCCTATGCTATTAATAATTACTTCATACACATACATATAGACTATCTTAAAACCTCATTATAAAACAAACTAATAAAAATATATATAACGCAGTGTAGGCAGACATGCCCAATCCGAATGGGTCACTTACTCAGCAAAAGCTGGGTACTGGAAATAGATATTTTATATAGTCTGGAATAGCATTTAGGTTCCTTTTACCCTGGTGAAACCGCTGGCAAAACCAGAAAAAAAACAAATTTCAATAAATTCAATTTGTTATTCAATCACAGGAATACAAATTAATCAGAAAAATGTGCTTGGAAGTTAGTCCTTATACAATAAATGTATTTTTTTTTATACCAGTTCTGGGTGCGGTTTTCCGATGTTTCATTTTGTACTAGCGCTGACTGCGGTGTGTTTCTATAAATTCGTTTTGCGGTTGAAAATGTTTCATACAAATCTGATCCGCCCTCTCGGTGTACTCGAGTCCCGGCACGTACACAATGTACACAAATAAATGCTGTATCAAGTGATTTACTAACATTTATACACTTACTTATATGTCCATATGTTTACGTTTAGTTTATTTCTTTCAGTCTTTTCAAAGCTTACTTGGGAATTGTATTGAATTTCCACTAAATTTTTGCCCATAAATCTTATTTAAAACTAGAACCTCATTAGATAGAACATTATAATAATATATGCATATATACTTTTTGGAGAATTTCTTTGTTGATATTTAAATAATATTCAACCTCATTCATCTGAACTACAAAACCTAGAAACAACGAACAAATAATTATTTCTCTCAAACCAAGAACGGCATCAGCTGCAATTTTAATGAGAAACACTATATCTCTCTTTAATTATAATAATTAACAACGCAAATGTGCAAATAGAAACAAAAAGAGCATCTTTTTTATAAAATCCCATTATTTTTCAGATACGTAATCTTCGACCATGGTTGGAGATTCCTTAGGAAACTGCCACAACGATCGGCCTTGCAGTTTGGAACCCCTGGCCTTGAAGAGGGCGCCATCGTGTGAAGCCTACCCAGCAATTTATACAGCAAATTGTTCACGCTTTTACGGCTACCATGTAACATGATGTAAACAAATGACTGACGGCAACTTTACATTTACTCCGCAGACACAGGCCACGCAGCCAAAAAACCGTGTACTCATTTTTTAATAAAAGCAAATTTTAGGTAAGCACAAAATTTATGGACGAGATAAGTTCTGTAATATTTACGACTACATCAGGATTGTACTTTAAAAGTAAATAAAAGTAAAAAATCATAATTAAATGTTGTTTTATCCGACAAAATTTGTAGACAAAACAAGCGAAATTAGGTTAATTATTGTGCCGGTTTTGTAAGAATTACGTGGCGAATTAATTTTGTTAGACCTTTTTCTTAGTTTGCAAGAAGGTGAAGTATGGACGTGTCGTACGTCGGTTGGCAGGTGAATGAACCTGTAATATAAAAGTTATCCTTCAACGGCGACACGGACAGTGGCGCCATTTATCCAACGACCCGCAGCTTGCTGTTTATTAAACGCCACTTACTCAACCGACGACGGCGCTGTCCACCTCAAGACCTCGCGATCAATTCACGTCTCAGCCTTTTATAAAGTCTATTTTTATCAATGGAAACTCCTTTAGGTAACGTACGGCCGCCATTTTATACGGTTACAAAGTTTCCTTTGTGCAATGAAACTCAGTTAAAGTCAACAACAGCGGTACTGGCACCGTTATTTACGGTAAGAGCTTTCCTAGGTAAACTCTCTAAGAGTTATAAATAACATTAAATTGTGAAGCTTTATTAACAACAACATACAATATACGCAACGGACAGGAGAAGAAACGCGAAGAAACGTTTTTAGCCATACTCAGTACTCATTACACAGAATCAGACACTCCCTCTCGCCCCAGAAGGAGAGAAGCCATTTCATGACTCCTCAAAAAAGTGTTTAGGGAAAATTTAAAAAAAAAATACAACTTCCAAATTCAATACAAATTTCCATATACGATTTTGAACTTAGTTATTCGTTTATACTTTACTTTACTAATTGTGTTTTTGCTGACAATTACTGACCACAACACTTAATTGGACTTCAGGTTTAAACAATTTTTTTTTATATTTTTCAATCCAAAAAATTCGTTTCTATCATATCTGGGAACACTGATCACAAATAATTCATGCTAGATGGCATTCATCATTCAGCTTTAAATACAATTATTAGCCAGCCCTGTCAGGATTAATCAAAATCGAATACTCCTCTACAAGTCGGAAACAATTACTTCTGGGTCTTAAGACTTAATTAAATTATAATATAGACGAGTAAATGAATGTCTGGCTGATTAACCAAACTCCGAAGATAAGGGTAAGCTACAAATATATACAAATATTTTAAGTGTGGGAGAGCCATGCTTTGGCACAAGTGAGTCGGCTCGACAGGAGTGATATCACGGAACCTCACAGAAAAACCGGCGTGAAACACCAGTAAGGTTATCAAAGGCCCAATCCTTCCCCTGCCCCAATCCCTAAATATCCAAATCCTTAATCCCAAAAAGTTGGCAACGCACTTAACTCTTCTCTTGTTTCAGATGTTCATAAACGGCGCTGATTTTTTACCATCAGGTTATCCGTGTGCTCGACTAACGACCTATCACATAAAAAAATAGTCAAATCAATAATATTAAGAATTCGGATTAAGTATGTATCATATTGCGTGTTAATATCTCTCTACAATAAAAAAATAATAATTTATGTCTTACCTGTAAAAACTGGAGTTCTGCAAATTGCCACTTAGGTACATGTTGTTTAAAATGTTTGTACTTTGTAACCTTTTAAAATATAAATTCACTCCTTTGATTTTGTTATAATTTTATTTTACTGTCTTTAAAATCTGTTTGCTTTCCAAAGAATAATAAATAAAAAAACAACAACGGGTAAGTCAAATAAATATATGCAGCTAATGTCGAGCTGTTCGACATGAATTGAGATAACCCTTTTCCGGGAAAACTTTGTTTACCAGTGTTCACATATTTAATTCTAGGACACCCACACAAGAGGACAACTCTTCAGCTATTATTAAAAACATGCTTCTAAGAAGGCTAACCCTTCTTTCTATCAACCCTTTAGAAGATATTTCAGAAACGATACTTGTATAGCAAAAATAAATTCATTTAAATTTGGTTAAATTAGATTTAGCTACCAATTAATTTCTGAAAAAAATGTTTTGCTTTTATCAACAGCTTGAGTCTGTGTACATACATAAATATGCGTCAACAAGTTCATAAACAAAATATATAACTTGTTTATTACTTATCCTTCATATTGTTATAATAACTATGACATTATTTTTATTTTTATATACACCTGGTATGGTCCATGAGATGCCAGCGATAATAATGTTTTCGCTATTAGCTTCATGGCCGTTGTTAATTTAATATGGCGTGGAAATTTTAAAACGGCACGTGCTACAAACATTATAAAATGAATTTATTGTAAAAATATAGGTCAAACGAAATTGCTAGAAAACGAAACGCTCGAAGAAATAAATTATTGGTAACTGAAGTAAAATTAATTAGCATTTTGAAGGCGGGTAGGAAGCCGGGAACATTTTTCCAATAGCTTCGTTGAAGCGAATAAATTGTAAGAGAATACATCCTCGCACTCAGTGACATAATCCATTTAATAATATCTTGTGCAATCGTTCAACTGTCAAATTATAATTTAAAAATATCTTTCTATGGCTTTGCCCCAGTACAAAAAAGCAAAGTAGTCTTTGTGTTATTCCTTCCAAATAATGTTCCCGACGTGAAACAACCACGGCTTTATGTTTCGCCGTGTGAGTGAGGTTACCGTAGGCCCAATCCTTAAACCTCCCTTAATCTCCAAATCCCTAATCCCCAAAAGGGCGGCAACGCACTCCTAACTCCTCTGTTGTTGCTGGTATCCATGGGTGGCGCTGATTGCATCATCATCATCATGATCATCGGCCTGATATCGTCCACTCGCCATGATTGCTTACCATCAGGTAATCCGTCTGCTCGTTTGCCGACATATCACATAAAAAAAACTATCTCTGTGCCAAACTACATTCGAATTGTTCAATAGTCTATGTAATTATGTTGTTGGGTTGTGTGTGTATAGACAAACGGTACGGTTGAGAGTCCGATGCCAACTGTGTTTTATTTTTTACTGCATACGCTAGGTTAGGTTAGGTTATAGTAACGCTAAGATCCTTATATGCTGACAGAGCATATTAATGTATGACTGTGTATCCACATTTTTAAGCAAAAGAATTACAAAACTGTCATAATAATTTCTTGCTATTTCACTACACAATAATCTCGATAGGCTCCTTAAAATGTAAATAACAGCAATAGACAACCTTACTTTAGTACCAAGCAAATAAAATAAACTTAGAAAATTATGTGCAAACTTGACGAAAATTGTTATTTTCAAGCCCTAACTTGTTCTAGATTTCTAGATACGATTTCAAAGAAAATACTAAAGCCTTTTTCGTGAAAATATACATAAGAACGTCTGTAGTCAAGCACAGCTTGCTACGGAAGGAAATAAATGGTCATTGTCTGGGACTACGAGACCGCTACGAGACGGCTACGAAAGTGCTACATCGAGATCGTTGCGTAGTCATTTATTTGTGGCAGAACTTTAACAACACATCGACCTAGCTTGTGTACTTGCCCTAGTTTGCCCGTTTATTTGGTTATAACCAATTTCTGTTGTACAACACAAAGTTATTATATAACTTATATATTGTAAATAAACGTTATCAAATTTAACAAACCGAATTTTGGAATTAACTATCCTGCTACATTTGCCAATAACTTGAGAAATGACTGTTTCTATAAGGAAAAAAATACAGGAATTCGGAAAGTTACTATCCATCTCAGAATTCAATAAAATTATATACATATTAAATCTAAAACAGAAACCAGCGCATCAATTAATACATTAATTAATATTTAGTAACATATTGTTTGAGAACGCTACGTCTGTTCTGAATCCCTTTGATTAAGAGATATCAAATATTATAATATTACGATGTACACATTTGTATGTATTATGGAATAAGGCCACGTATATAAATGTGTATAAATTCGTATAAATGTCAGTCTGTGTTAGGTCCTGTCTCGGATGAAATGTCTAGCTGTGTTTTAGTTAGGTTAGGTGGCTCCCAGACATATGAAAGCTACAAAACGAGAATTAAATTGCTTAGAGAACTGTTTGAATACGATTTTATGTGAATTTAGAACAACATTGACCATAATAAATGATGATACGGTAATGATACCGATTAATAATCTCAGTTAGATTGTTGAGTTTTATCGAGTTAATAAGTAATTTGATAAATTTTAGTGTAGGTGAGCTCACACATTATTTTATTTTTTACATTTGTTGAACTTGAAAAGAGACGGACTTCTTCTTCTTCTCTGAGTAGTCAGACATGAAATGCCGGATTCATCTTGTTTATAAAAATAATTTTAACGTGTAGATAAAAGTGCCATTTTATGGCCTATTTGCATAAATACATTCATTGTTTCAATGGGTTGACTTGACCGGCGGTCAATCCTTTTCTTCCCGCGATCCCTCCCCAAACCCTAATCTCCAAAAGCCTATGGACGGCATTGATTGCTTACCATGCACAGGGTTAATACAAATTATGTTCTATATTCAAATTTATCTGGAATATAGCAGCTACCCAGACATTGTAAACAGGTCCTTTACCTGACAAACCAACTTCATATTATATTCTTTTTCATTTAATTTTATCTACAGCCCATCAGTACCTGAACAAAGGCCACTTCTCACACGAAGTAGGTTTAAGCATTAATCACCACGCTTGCTGCCTGATTTCAAGCTTATAATAAGAAATTATAGGTCCAGGTTTCATTGACCTAAACTCACTGGTAGCAAAATAATCTTCTAAAAGTATATGTACATATAACTCGGAAAAACTCATATTGGTACTCGCCTTTCGAAGCCATGCATGAGAAGCTCACGACTTCAACGGGCCACGCGATTTTAATTTCATTATAGAAAAAACAAAAACTGGAAATAAAAACTATTTTTACAAAAAACTAAGTTATATAGGTTTAAAAAGCGTGCCTTATTTTGAAGCAGTGTGGCTGTGAAAAATAACGTGCTATTTGTTAAATCGCAGCGTGTGTAAATAAAATGTTTGTAGAGGGTACAAAACCGGATTTTAACTTTATTTCCTTTTTCACCAAAAGAGAAGGTACTTATAAATCCAATATAGCAAGGCAAAAAACTAATTTAATTAACTAGAAAAAGCGCCTCATTTCAGTATTAGGAAAACAGTAGATCACGCTTATAACTTTATAGCCGGAATCTACGAAAGTAAAGCGAATAAAAAAAATCTAGAGTGAAACAACTACAGCGTTGTTTCACTGTGTGGGTGAGGTTACCGAAAACCCATCCTTCTCCTCTCCAAAACCCTAAACACTAATATATATTCTTACTTCTTACGTAACAGAATAAAACAATTTTGTTTGTGGAAGGGACAATATTACATTTGAATAAATTATATTTCAACAACATTTAGAAGTCAACTATTTTGTGTTTCAAATGTTTTAAAACACAACTATTTAGTGTTTTAAATGTTTTCTGACAAAAATTCACATAGTAACTGTTCACATCATACACACATCATGCGAGAATTGAAGCCACAGCATATTACTTAGCAAAGGGTTGCCTAATCACATGTTAACCTACTCATACACATTCCTCGCCATAAAAAGTATAATTTTAGACCCAAACCATCCCCTCCCCCCAATTCCTCCCAATCCTAAAATATCCAAAACCTTATCCCCAAAAACGTGTTGCGGGTATCCATAGGCGACGTCGACTGCTTACTATTATTCATCGGCTCTGTTGCTGACTTTATTATAGGAAAAAAAATCCCTCGTGATCCTAGCCAAGCAAAACCGCTGGCGGTAAGTTGTTTCTATATACATAAGTTAACAAAGCAAAGTTTGGATATCTTCGTTTACATTCTAACCTCGGGCGAGGTTTGCTGACATCGAAAATTCGAAATATAACAATTTTTCCCAACTTCAGAAATAATATGGTATAATGATTACAAGTAAAATAGTAAAATTCGCATTAAAATTAAATTTGTTAAATCATCATTTTATTTGTTTGTCTCGTCCTCGTTCGGGTTCTGTGATTGACCTTTTTACACGTGGGAATTTGGTACTTAACATTGAGTGCTTTGTCACATCAAGTGCCAGGACTGTAGAGGAAATAATTATTTTATAAAAAAAATGTGTAGGTAATATTCATTAAGTAAACATTTTTATACTATCTATACATAGCCAATAGACCACCACAAACGCCTACAGTGCCAAAGTTCGGCAGGGCTTGCGGGGCTTTTTTTATGGAATAAGTCTTGCGAACGAGCCAACGTATAACCTGATGGTAAGCAATCGGCGCAGTCCGTTGCCGGCCTTTTGGGGATAAGGGTTGTAAATATTTAAGGATTGGGAAGGGATGGGGGAGGCGGAGGCATTGTGCCTACGGTAATATCACTCACACGATGAAAGACGCTGTGGTTGTTTCAGACTGGTTTTCTGTGAGAGTGTGGTGTCACTCCGGTCAAACTGAACATGAGCAGGAACAGGGGGTTTTAGCTAGTAAGAGTTCTAACACTCCAACTCGCCCCTCCCTGGGCTAGAGAACTCGTAGAACGATTTTCCTCTCACAAAAACCCATCTAAACCTAGTAGAACCAAAAAATACTAACTACACGGTACAAACGAAAAAAAATGCTTATTTGAGGATAATCTTAGCTTTAGTGAATATTTTGCTTTGAAATGTTAGCCAATAAATAGCATCAGTAGGAAATCTTTATGTTTTCCCTATTCCCAGGTCATGAATAAGATCGAGTCAAAGAGACGCCGGCGGCACATAGATACCACTGAAACAGCTACAGATTCATAAACAACATATTTTCAGTTGAAATAAAATTTTGTTAGTATTCGAGAAATACATCAAAACATCCGGAAATTCTCATTAATATTTTGAGTAATGTTGTAAGATTTTTTTTAATTACGACTCATAATTAAAATAATTAATGAAATAAGATTTTCTGGTATGATTTTTTACTGTATGAATATTCATTTAAATTATATAAAGATACATAAGAAATTTGGGAGATTCAAGCTTCGGCACGAATGGGTTAGCTCGACCGGAGTGATATCACGGCCTCACAGAAAACCGGAGTGAAACGACCAGTGTTGTAGTTTACTGTGTGATTGAAATTACTGGGTGCTCAATCCTTCCCTAATCCCTACATTTCAGAAACAGAAACCCTAATTCCCAAAATGCCTTCAACGCACTCGTAATTCCTCTGGTGTAGCGGGTGTACAAGGGCGGTGCTGATTGCTTAACATCAGCTAATCAATATGCTCATTTGCTGACCTACCTATAAAAAGATGCATAAAATTCCTTATAGAGCTACACAAAAAAGTGCAGAACGTTACATAAGAGAGACATTATAAAAACGTGAACTTTAAAAGCACTTGTAAAAGGTCTAAAGCCTCGACGGCCTTCGTGAAGCTGTGAACGCATTTTCATTGAACCGTTCGCAGTTCGAGTACCATCACAGGGAGCCACCCTTCGACATAACAATCTTTGACAATCTGTTGACAGAAACCTCAAGGGCCTCTGAGGAGTTATGAAAAAGTAATAAATAAAGAAATACGAATGCAAGAAAGAATCTTGTTCGTTGCTTTTGAGGTGGAAGTTAAAAATTTTTTCCAAGTGGAATCTTACGTCGAAAACCCTCGTTCGCAACTTTTTATTGACGTGCCACTCCATACTTTTGAGTCGTAGACTGCTCGCCTATAGAAATGTATTAACAAGCTCTTTCAAAAACATCGTCGAGTATAAACATTTTTGAGTTCCGTAAAAATCTAACTGAAAACCTTTTTTTATCGAAATCAAAAGATTGATTCGATAATGGTGTAGTGTAGCACTGATATTATTTTACATTGTTTATTATTCCGAACTCTTGAATCATTTCATTAATTTTCCACCTGTAAAAAGACCTCGTATAATTGTTTTTTTAAAACATAGTATACAGTATTCAATAATAATAATAATTGTTCATTATAACAGGGCCGATAGCCAGGGTTCCAGCACAATAAGGCCTGAGCCTAAAGTAGAAGAAGGAACTAGGTTTTCAGTTAGACTGACACTTCTTCGGGGAGAAAATTCATTTAAAGATTCTCCCTCCTCAAAAAAGGATAGTTTTGTTTGGTGTACCTAGAAATACAAGTCCATTTTATTATTAAACTATCAAAGAAGCTAAAATGATAAATGCGTGAATGTAATGTCGTCTCTGTCTCAATTTAATTAGGATTTAAAATAAATTGATTCCAGTTGATTTAGTCAGAGGATTTTTGTGAGAATTGAATTCAAAATTATTTATTAAGCGATTGTGAAGTTCCACATACGAAACATGTAGTCTTTAATTGTGTTGACTAGTCAAGTTTTTTGTATTCTAATATTTCCAATACTTCCTTTAAAATATTGTTAGGTTTATTTAATATTACAAGTGGTGATTAATTAAGGCACAACCACACAAATTACAAAATAAAGGACGCCTAATTCATATGAAATCAGGCATGTATTAATTAACGACTGCACGGTTGGTGCGATGGCTGGGCAACTGGCTGCCGTGCAACGTGTCGCGGGTTCGATTCCCGCACGGAACAACTCTTTGTGTGACCCACAAATTGTTGTTTCGGGTCTGGGTGTCATGTGCATGTGAAATTGTATGTTTGTAACCGCACCCACGACACAGGAGAAAATCCTAATATAGGGCAAAGTTTTTTTAAAAAAAGAAAAAAAATTGTGTATCTAATATTAATTAACACAATACCATAATTTTTTTTCTTCTTACAGAAAAGCAAACACGGCTATCAAAATAAAGTACTATTATTTTACTTAAATAATTATTTGTAATTTATTTTAAACGTAAAAACACAACGCCTTATATTTTAAAGGATTTTGAGATCCTTAAACAAATTCATTACATAAGAAAGTAAAAGAAACCCAATTACCCATAACTCCAGTATAAGAAATATTACCGGCTTTAGCATAACGCCTTAGAGATCCCTTCTAATTAAATTCTTTGGGAACACCAAAACGTTGGAGCAACTTTCACAAAACCTTTATTGCTCTCAGATTGGGGTCGTGTTATTTCTGTCTCACAACTGTTCTACTGAATTCCTTTCAAGGACTGAAATATAGAAGATACTGTGACAATAACTTATTTTTAGTGTTCCTTGATTAACAGTTATAGGCCATTTCTGTGAGCATTTATTTATTGATTACTACACGGCAAACTTCGTAGGGCCTCAAATACAGAATTTTTTTTTAATTATGTAATTTATTCTGACATTTTAAACCTATCCTTTATCTAGAAATATTACAAAAACACAAAAATCGATGTCAGTCCAGCCTTTCTAGAGTTTTAGCGAGACTAACGAACAGAAATTCATTTTTATATAGAAGAAGAAGATTACACACTCACTCACTCACTCACTCACTCACTCACACACACTCACACTCATGCACACACACACACACACACTCACACTCATGCACACACACACAATAAACAATGTTATTATATAAATTTTATACAAGTATGTCAGATGCTCATTATTGCCACGTATTTTAATAATGGCGTTGTTTACTTTTTCAGCCATTGTGTATTGTACATAACAATGCATATGCTGCAACAGTAACCAATGTACACCCCAACATAAATAAAACAGACAGTTGCTCGTAGTTTGAGTGGCTTTGCATAAAAAAAGTTGTAGCTTCATGTAGCCACAACATTTTTTTACAGATAATATCATCAAATAGGTTATCACGCCCTGCAGCCAGCTTACCTAGCTTAGAACTCAAGAAAATTTTCAAAATATTTTTAAAACTCAAAATAATAAAATAAAAACTAAAAAATTTAAAAAACTCACAATAGTTTTAAAAAAATATTTTGCTCTCGCGCGGTTTCACTCGCTGCTCAGCTCCATTTGATCGTAGCGTGATGTTTTATAGCCTATAGCATTCAGGAACATTGAAGCTACCTACCTACCAGCGGTTCTAAAGATTACCCCCTAAATACCAATTTACAAACATACAAATTTTACCTCTTTATAATATTAGTATAGATATAAACTATAGTTTTAAAAATGTACTTAGGCTATATTTTGTGAAATCTAATTTAATATAGAGTTCGGAATTCGTAACTCCTCTGTTGTTGCGGGTGTCCTTGGGCGGCTCTGATTGCTTACCATCAGGCAATCCGTCTGCTCGTTTGCCGTTAAAACTCATTGGGGAAATAAGAAATCCACACGATTTAAAGCATTTTTTCACTATTCACGAATTAACGTCAGTAAACTACTTATGTCTATGAAAGTTGAAAATTGAATAAGGTAGGTAAAACTGTTCTGAAAAATAAGGTGCTGATTGCATTGAAGCCGAGCCCCTAAGGAATTTTGTTCTCTAATTTATTTGCATTCTTTTGTGTCTGCGGAATTGAATTCTTACTAACGACCAATAATAAATGGCAATAAGCTCATTTTACTTTAAATTTCTGTGTTATTAAGTTTTTATTTCTTTTAAAGGGTGTACAGTCTGGTTAATGTGAAAGGGAGTATCAAAGTCTGACTGCCTAAAAACCATTCCGTTCCTTCCACTGCTTTAAACTGGGTCCGCAGTACAATATCTATATATCGCGGTATACAACATATTTGGAACAAATGCTAATATTTATTGTTAACTTTGGTTGGAATACCTGATGATAAGCAATCAGCGCCGCCCATGGATACCCGCAACGAAGGAGTTACGAGTGCGTTGCCGACCTTTTGCTTTGAAGGATTGGGATTGGAGGAGGGGAAAGATTGGGCCTCCGGTAACCTCACTCACATGGTGAAACACAACGCTGTGGTTGGCCGTGGTATCACTCCGGTCGAGCCGACCCATTCGTGCCGAAGCATGATTCTCCCACTATTAACAGTTTTTGAATAGTAGCTATCGTGAGCCATAAGTACCTGTTTTAAAAATATTGACTTACTCAGGTATGAGAAAGCTCTCTGCTCTACTAGTATTTAGTATTTCAAAGTTAATTCACGTGAGTATGTACCTAAGTCTTTAGCATGACATAGAACAAAGCAAAGTCGTAAGTATATGCATAAATCTTAAAAACTACGTAACAGATTTTGATGCGTTTTTAATAGATAGAGTGATGGAAGAGGAAGATTTATTTTCACAGAGACCTCTTATTCGTTTTACAGTTGTCGCCATCTTGCTTTTCCCCCTCCATCCTTCTTCTCTCTCACACACATACGTCGTCTCGCTCCTGTCTCACTCATGCTTAATATCCTACCACTAAGTTAACATTTTAGAATCCTACAACTCATGTATAATATCAGCATTGCACCAGAGCAAAGGCGTGCGGGTTGCTAGTTTATAATAAATTATATAACTAAGGTGTAAACCCTTAAACTAATTTTAATAGTTACTTGCTTCTGTCGCGCTTTTTCACTAACTGCTCGGCTCCTATAAATCGTAGCGTGATGTTTTATAGCCTAAAGACTTACTCGATAAAATTATACTTACAAACACAAAAAGAATTATTCAATTAGCGCGTTCAAATACACAAATAAACTCACCAGCTTTATAATATCGGTACATACTAAGAGACCTCTTCGCAATGTTCAGCTGTACTTGGTATTCCAAACGCAGTTTAAATGTCAATAAATCCCATCATGTTAAAAAGCAGACCCAATTTTATTAACAACTAGCGGCCCGCCCCCGCTTCGCACGGTTCCAACTATCTCGCTATCAAAGGGTCACTTTTTCCTAATCTTCCACTTACTTTTGCTAATATTAATTTTCTAATATTTTTTTTGATAAGAACCTTCTCCTGACAATACCAAACAAAATAAAAAAAGAATTAGCAAAATTGGTCCAGGCGTTGTTGAGTTATGCGCTTACCAACACATTTTGCGATCCATTTTTATATATAACGATCAAATTAATCACTGAGGCCTTAAAATGGTTGGCAATTCATTCCAATTCCTGTTTGTTTTGATTAAGAGCAATAAAAAATATTATTGTTAAAAATTCACTATAAAAACTTTTATAAATAATATTTTATAAAACAAAATTCAAGCGAATTCAAATTGTTTAAATCGTAACTCTGTGTTCAGTAAAAAAAAAATATATTTCTGGTATGATATTCTGTTCATCAAAGCCACGTGATTGTCATTCAGAATAATGAATGGTAAATGCCTAGGGCGATCCCATCCATTTGGCTATCACAAAAATAAAGATCCAAAAGTAAATCTAGACTGCTAAAACAAAACACGGTGAAAAGTTTTTTTCGCACATATCTATAATATAAATACTAAATGGTTGGCTGAATGCAAATCCAAAATACAGCGGAACAAATTTCGTTAATCCTTTTTTTGTTTTATTTACCTGTCCAGAGAAGGTTCTTATGAAAGAGAATATTAAGAAACGTCGTGTGTTCATCGGAAAAATGCAATCCTTTCCAATCAGATAGCGTTGCGGTTTGCTAACGAAACAAATAACTGACACCGTGTATAATTTCGGACGGCTAGCTTTTTGTGATAACCATATCTTTTGTTCTTTGAACCATTAGACTTAACAATATGTTTTTTCTAGGTACAAGTACTATAAGTTATTAGCAAATTAAAAGTGATCCTATTACAGTTTTCAGTTACTTTGTCTAATTGCGCACTCTTTATGAAATGAATTAGTTACTTACAAAAAATCTCAAAAATATGTCATTGTACCAACAACATAATATGCATTTTTTAAAAATAATTCGATCCTCGTCTCTTGCAAAAAATAAATTCAAAAAACCAGTTACTCGTTCGTCGAATAAAAACAGTGATTTTGTACCATAGTATGATAACAAATAAGATACAAAATCTAATTATAATAATGCGAGAGTTAAGTTTACGCTTATCTGCAATCTCACGACTAAATTGCTTAGACTTCGAACTTTCTGAACAACGTATGAAATTCGTTCTAGAAATTTCTTTCGACGCTGTTATGCATAAATAGTACCTTATTATTTAACCCGTATCTGTACTTATGCTTGAAAATCGTTATAAGGTAGTACGTATTAGGAAAGAGGCTATTTCAAAGATTTATCATCTTAAACTAAGATACCTTCAAACACAGATACAGAAACATTTTATATAATATATCGGATAGGCAGGATCTACAGAGCTTATTATCTTCGCTTCCATAATAAAAAAATTAAAAAAACACTATAATGTCTTGCTCAAAATGACAAGAACAGCGATATAGCGTTCTCCTTATATTGATTGCTGCTAGGCTTGCGTTTAATAGTCATTTTTAGTTTTTACTATGTACTTAGCTGATATCATGAAGATAATAAACAAAATATTGACTTCAACTTATTGAAAAATAAAAAGA
Organism: Spodoptera exigua; assembly: GCA_902829305.4. Lineage (NCBI taxonomy): Eukaryota > Metazoa > Arthropoda > Insecta > Lepidoptera > Noctuidae > Spodoptera > Spodoptera exigua. The sequence goes on along the minus strand of LR824608.2, from coordinate 6,896,193 downwards.
TTTTTTTTTTATGTACACGACTGTAGGTTTGTGAACCGTCGCAAGATATAACACTCATTGTTGGAATGTTTCCGATTTCAGTCTGACCGAGTAGAGTTATTTAAGGATTTAAACTTAACTATGTATGATGCAGGTGTATTTCATAACCTTTTATCTATTCCCAACTGGAAACTAAGGGGACTGGCATAGGTACACGTCGTTGATGTCCCGTTTCACTAATGTAATATTAAAGTTGTTAAAAGGGCTTCTGCGAGTTGCCTTCGGGCCCTCGTACACCTTTCAAAGATCCGGGACCCTGTAGTCCCGAGAATGGAAACGAACATAGGGGTAAAAAATACACTACAAGATATAAAAAAAAGTTGAAGAAAAGTAACAAGAACACCAAAATGTCGGTAAAAGTACTAGCGCGTCCGATTCCGACGATACTTCAAAACATTTACACTCTTAAAAGAGATTAGGAAAGGCCGCCAAATAAAGGTTTTAATTCGTACCTTTATTTTAGACGTTTTAAATTACCTTCAACTCGTAAAATATTCAGTTAGAATGCCCTTCGGTTGGTTGTGTCGGTTAAACCGAAAGGGATTAGGTAAGATTAGTTGATTCGAAGCTGGAAGCCCTTTAGGCATTATAAATTGGAGGCGAGGTTTTCATCCTTTTTTCTAACGCAAAAAACAATGTCTTTTTTCCTGAGACAATACAGAAACAAATCGTTAACAAATTAATACATAATTTATTCAAGATAACGACTTACTCGCGTGAATTAACTGAGAATGCTCTACTAATACTAATCAATCGTTAATTTTAATAAATTTATGTAGTATAATATTATAATCTTTAAACCTGGCTTTCCTTGCAATACATCTCCATACCTTAATCCTACTTATATTAGAAACGGAAAAGTTTGTGAGGTGGATCGATCTTTGTCACTGTTTTTACGCATGTAAAAACTACTGAATGTATCAGAATACAATTTGGCATAAAAATAAGATTTATTTTGGAATAACGTCAGCAACGCACTCGTAACTCCTCTGATGCGGGTGTCCATGGGCTACGCTGATTGCTTACCATCGGGTAATGCGTCTGCTCTTTTGTCATATTATTTACATAAAAAAGAATAACACAAACCTGCTGCCGAAGCCAATAAGATATGTAGGAGAACAAACAAAAAATCATGGACCTTACGTAGTTGATTCAACGTTAATTCATCACTCTCTTGATGCAGGCTTAGTGTTCTTGTTACTAGGAAGAAAAACTTCATAAACTTATGCCTAAAATTTATTCCATATAATAATAATTTCAAACACATGCAAATTTCTCTAAAACCAAACTTATCTTAGGTGTTAAAATATTTCATAGAAGCAGTTGATCCTCACTCTTCAAGTATCGTCTTTCTTTTGAAGGTTGGTGTTTGACTCATTTGAAAGGTCATCATTAAAAGAAGATTAATTTTATTTGTATAAAATTTCCACTAATTCACAGTTTTTTTATTTTTATAGTTTTTCCCGTCATTTTCAACTTAAATTGCAGAAAATTATCCATCGGAATAACTAAGGATTAAAAGTTCGCGTTTCAATTTACGATGCAAATGAGAGCTCGCGGTTTTCTTCCGATATTTATTAAAATATTTTAATTGCGTTGGAGCAGATGTCTTCTTTTAGGACATGTTTTTATCTAATCAATTTTATGGATTATATATCCAACTTAATAGGTACTATAAATGTGAAAGTTTGTGTGAATGTATGTATGTTAGTCTTTCACGCGAAAACGGCAGGACCGATTTGGTTGAAATTTGGTACCGTATGTAAACAGGTTATACCCTAGATCAACACAAAGGCACACATATCAACATACCTCGCTAACTAGTACACAGTAATAATTTCAGTAATATGCATCAATATTCTATGTTTTTTTTTTTGGTAAACAAAGTTCTTGTTAAAAATCCTGAGGATTAAATACGATATAGGCACGAATAAGTGGAAACGTTTATTTCATTTACAATATTGTAAAAAGTACTTAATCTTTTTCACAATTCCAGTGAACCAATACGAGCATAACAATGTTATGTGAAACAGTTTACGGTGTTTCTATGAAACTGTGATGGGATTCTGTGAAAGTGTGATAGGTAGTAGGTACTATGAAACTGTGGGAAAAGTAAATACTTATATTTACCTACATAAAAGTAAGTACTTATAATATGTACCTACATATAAGTACTTACTTTAACCACGTACTACGTATCCCACATTGACTCAATTGACTGCACATTGACTGCACGGTTGGCGCGGTGGCTGGGCAACTGGCTGGCGCGCAATGTGTCGTGGCTTAGATTTCAGCTCTGGGTGAGATGTGTATGTGAAATTGTATGTTTTTAAACGCACCCACGACATAGATAAAAATCCTAGAAGAGGTTGCCGCACTATAGGATTTTTTACTGTTTTGCTTAAAAAAATACCTACTTACTTTAAGTACCTATAAAGGAGAATACAGTTTACATTTCAGTTTACGAAATCTAGAGAGCTTTCCTCGCTTTAAAACATTATACACCCTATATCATTGTAATACATACAGGATGTGACAATGAATATGAAATAGGTCTGCGAGACCGCTAGATCTTAGCCATGAATTATACAGTAACTCATTTCACACGAACTTAGAAGTACCTAATACTACGATGTTTATAATTTACTATTATACTGCTCAAACTGCATTGGCTTTACTAAGTTTAAGACCTGCGATAAAACACGGTCATCAGAAGTATGCTAAAAATTTTCGGTACTATTCTCTCACCATGACTCGTAAAATCGCCAACGTAGGGATTACAGCAAGCCTCCTCTTAACATTGTACGATTTTATCGAATAATAATGAATTGGCTAAAAATGAAGAATGACCTAAAAATACCATGCACAATTTTATAATACAAATAAAAAAACTGACTTACACAACAAAAAAAAAACAATCGATGGTCACCCATCATCCACCATCCAAAAATCATGACCTCTCCCGCCCTGGGAGGAACGAGAGAGATTTTCAGATTGCTCTTACTGACTAAAAACCACCCCGTTCCTAATCTTGCTCCGGGCCACGACCGCGGTTCATTACTGCGCTTGCGCAACACATAATATTTTTTTAATTTTACAATTTGTTCCATACATGCTTCTGACACCGACGAACTTAATACTCGACTATTGCAGGTAACACACACCAGCATAGTAAAAAATAAATTACGCCAAATTTTTCTTTTTCATCAATTTTTTAAAGTCGAAAATCCTGTAACAAAATAACAACAGCTTTGTAACCCGCTGGATAAGTCCTCACATAACTGTGCTTTGCTTGAGGACTTTTCTCCGCGACTCGGCGAACATTATCCCGTCCCAGTAGTCGTTCGAACGCGTATAAAAGTCATTATGAGTAGTTACGAACTAGAAATTCTAACAAAGGGTTAAACCTAAAGTGTTGTATCATTCCAGGCTTCTATTTTAGACGTTATATAGCAGTCACAAAGCTGTAATGGACTTCTATTTAGTAGGAAACTCGAACCAAAACTTTGTTGAGAAATTCATTAAAAGTCGGGAAGCAACCATTGGGTATATAGTCGCATTCTTATGTATATTGTGTGTAGCTAGTATTATGGACAAATAAGCCAAAATATTTAGATGAACATTTCTAGATTTTTTTGTACAAAGTAGCTATGTTACTTATTTACTAAGCGCCAGAGACTTGTTCAATAGATTTTGCGTTTAATGGCATGAAGTCAATCTTTTGCGTTAAGTATTAGTTTTTAATAGAAATCTATTTTGCACAAAATATTTAATATCCTAACTTGCGGTCGCGCGAGGCTCCGCCTGCGTAGATGGCAATTTTACACTTTGCAATTTTTATTTTTAAATTTTTTCATTTTTTTTTAATATTCGCTACGCACAAACCTCTGGACTTCCACGAAAAATTCAATTTCAAAATTAACCAAATCTGTTAAGGCATTGTTGAGGTATTTACAGCGAAAAGTGGCATTGATTTTTATATATTTATATATAGATTACGGCGTTACGGTGACGTTGCCAGTTCATAAGCAAATGTTTTCTTAATGACGACAAGCTTGAATACACATCAATTTCTTCTTTTAAATTCAACTACGTTTATTCTGCTGCATTGCCAGCTGAAAAACAATTGACACGTCAATGACGTCACGCCCGAAATAACAAGGATAGAAACACATTGTGCTCTCTTTCTATAAATTCTTACAATAGAACATAAAACAAATGACAGATACGTCAATTCCCTCAAGCCCGAATCAACAAGGACATAAATATAACGTCGTTGTTTTTCTAAGTTTAAACGTACTTATTTTGAAAAATAATCAACTCTGATTTTTTGATGGAAACTTGCAGCGACTGTGTAAAATAAAAAAAAATTGGGTCAAATAAGTGCCAAAATAATAATTTAAAATAAAAATTAGGTTTTTTAAGCAGTATAAATTATAACGCGTGTATACTTCGATAATAAATAACGATTAATTGCGTTTTATCACAAGAAAAAGCAATAAAACAAGCTTTAAGTGTACGAAATGTTTCATTTTTAATTAGCTTATCATATAATCCTTGAATAGTGACTATCTTGAGACATACTAAATAATTATCTTTAAGTTGTACTAAACTAAAAGGCACGGGGACGTCGCGTTGCCGACTCATAATAAGAGTCCTATTGTGAAACTGGCAGAGATTTTCATTGCATAGTATAAAACCAAGTCGCTTTTTCTGTACCTAAATCTATATGTACGCTTAAATCATGTATGAATTTGATGCGTATTTTTGAATAAATAGAGTGATTAAAGAGGAATATTTATAAGTGCATTGTACTTGTGTAAAGCCGGGGCGGGTCGCTAACCTGAATCATTTAATCTCAAGTCAAAAATCATATATTTCAATTAGACCCTTACAGGCACTTTTGAACGTCAAATAAAATCTAAAGATATAAAGTGTCAGTCTGTCGGTCAGACCTTTTAGTGAAGCTATTTGCTCGTTCCAAAGTGTAGATTCCGATGGAGAAGAACGAGCAAGTTTGTATCATATCATCATGTGTTTATAAAGTTGGGATTACCTACTAAACTGCAGTTTACCTATATTATCACCATATGATAAAAATTATCCATAACTAAGCAAGACAAACTCGACAAGAGTTGCTCAGGTGATTACAATTCTCAACACGTCAAAGGTGGCAGAGAACTGACTACTGACTTTCCTCACCTTGTTAGTTGCAAGTTGCACCTCGTTTGCGTTCCACTAACTTACTCTTGAACTTGAAAAGTAAGTGAACGTAAGCAGTAAACTACATCAAACTTTACTTAGTAAGTTTGGCATTGTTATAATACTACTAAGCAGCGTCGGCGTAAAATAGATTTTACAATGGAGCGAGATCAAGCTACAGCGCTTCTCTTGTTTTATCATCATCAGCCGGAAGACGTCCATCGCTGGACAAAGGTCTCCCTCTTTATTCTTCTGTTTAATCATAATATAATATACAGATACTTATGCCAATTGTAGTTGCAAAGTAAAGCGAGAAGATCTCGACCATACCTACTCTGGATTACCATTCGAAAGTAATTTAATATTTATATTACCAGATACTAGTTGGCCAAACTATTAATTTAAAAGCATGAAGTCCCTCTAAAATTTGTCTTCTTGAGCAACTGTTTAGTTCGCCGTATGGGCGGGCCGGCCCAGCTACTAAGCTTTGTCTTGCACGAAATTTAGACCTGCCTAGTTGGAGAAATGGTGGAAGTGCATACTGCCCAAAAAGTTTTACGATCAGTTCGCACAAAGTAAGTAGATATATGTATATACATATTACAATAGTCAGAGGGTTCATTGGCTGAGTGACCAGATATTATGTAGCTCCTGCGGTTAGTGGAGTACCTCCGCGTATCATAAAAGATGTGTTAAAATACGTAAGTAGGTAATGTGCATGGTTACTTACCATTGGTGGGTCGTATTTGGCCACAGTCTCACCTGGTGATAAACAATGAAGCGACCTACGATGAAGCACGTTTATTTATAAGCAAACTAAATGACTCGGGCCTCGAAGACACCCTTCAGGGATTTCAGAACGCAACAAAGAAATCCACACTCCTACGGGTTCTGATGACAAAACTGGAGACGAATGCCTTCTTGTGAGTGGAGAGAATATCCATCACGAAGCGATGACGTGTTGCCGATCGTCTAGGTGGTATGATCTTAGAAAATACTATATTATAAAGAAAAGTGTTATAAATGGTTTAATTATAAAGAAAATTAATTCCCTTAGTAGCAAAGTAATTTATTTACCGTTCCCGATTAAGTGCCCCTAAGTAACAGGGATAAAGTTGTACAATAAATAAAATTCTTCTTCCATCTTCGCAAGCAAATTGAAAAAGAAAGATTATCCAGTGAATCATTTGTTTAAAGACTTATAAAGTTTCATAAACATTGGTTCCGTTCCGAAGTCATTCGTTGAGGACGGAAAATGTCTAGTTCAATAGATTTGTATGTTTTCTCAAATGACTTTGAAATTTATACGAAACTAGCTTTTGCCCGCGACTTCGTTCGCGTGGAATAGTGACTTCCGGCAGATTTTTGGTTTTACCCACATAGTTCCCGATCTCGCGGGATTTTTGGATGAAATTTGGTACAAACTATGTCTGTACCAAATTTCATCCAAATCTGTTCAGTAGTTTAGGCGTGACGGAAAGACAGATAGACAGAGTTATTATCACATTTTTAGCGTGGGTAGTTTTGCCCGCGACTTCGTCCGTAAATTTACTTTGAGCAGAAAGTTTTTAACCCACTTCAAAAAAAGGAGGAGGTTCTCAATTCGACCGTATTTTTTTATGTATATTAAGGCCTTAGGCTTATAAGTTATAGACCGATTTGAGAAATTCTTTTGTAGAGTAAAGTGTCAGTGTGGTCCCCTATAAATTTGATCAGTCTGAAATGTGGAAGATATCCCAGGAAACTCTTCAAAAATCAAAAGAATGAGCTCTGACCAAGCTCTCTCTTTCAATTTAAGAGATGTATACTCACTTAGGGCATTAAAGCCGTTATTGCCGATCGAAAAAGGCGATAATGTTATTTTTCCTTATTTTCCCATCATTCTACTGATTTGTCATTTCAGTTCAAAAGGAAAAAAAGACTGTTTCTCCCATTGGCAAATTTTCTATTATTTTAGGCTTACAGATTATGAATGTTTCTTACACCAAGACATTTCTGTATACCACGTTTTTAGTTTTGGCATCCTTTGCAAAAATGTAAAGGTTTTGTGGTTTTGACACTCTTGAGCACGCAACGTAGAGTTGCCCATGGGAGAAACAGTCTTTTTCAAGATGTACCCCCGCAACTTTTAGCGTTTGCCCTTGGGCTTTATTTATGGTCATTGCAAACGCAGTTTTCAGCGGAAACTGAACTCTTTTGTATTGGAATGGCAAATCAGTTGGAATGATGGGAATGCGGGGAATAATTACAGTTTCGCCTTTTGCCATTCCAGTCATAATAACGGCTTTAATGACATTCCGTCCTAAATAGGTTATTTGTAACCGTGTGCCGTTACATAGCCTTGGTGGATCAAGGTTTCTCATAAGCATCACAGGAACACCAACTTTCAGCCTCAACTTGTGAGAAGGCACTCCTGATAACTCTAAGGAGTTGAGAAACTCTGTTGGGTAACATGTCACTTGCTCGGTATCCACGACGTTATCTACTGATAGATACTCGATGACATCTCCCTCTATGTCAGACATAATTTGGTCATTTATCCGGCCTACTATTTCATTTGTTGGCGCCAATATTGCCCTTTCGCATAACCATTCCCGATTTTCGATATTGGCGCGTAGATCCGGATAGACACTATTTTTTAAATTGTATGTGCTATCCACAATTTGGCATAATTCGCTGCTCAGCGTGATCATACTCTCGGAGTCGGTAGGCATACGATCTTCGCCGATCTTCAGAAGAGCAGCAGCATACTGCCCGGCTTGACAGTCATTATGGAGTAATACTCGCATATTCGTCGACAGTGAAACCTTTTTCACATGAGTCCATAGCACAGATGCTTTTAAACAGGCATTGATTTCATCTGCCGGTGTGCCCCTTGCTATAACCGGCAGGGTCTGCCGGAAGTCACCGGCCAATAGAACTACCATTCCTCCCATAATACTTTGACTGTTTTTAATGTCTTTCATCGTGCGATGAAGTGCTTCGATTGCTCTTTTATGGGCCATCGTACATTCATCCCACACCAGCAGTTTACAATGTTGTAACATTCTTCCACGCTCACTACTTTTACTTATGTTACAAACTGGCATTTCCTCATGAGCTAAATTTAGTGGCAATTTCAGAACTGAGTGGGCCGTTCGTCCTCCACTAAGCAGCGTAGCAGCTATTCCGGATGAAGCTACTGCCACAGCAACTCCTTTATCTTTCCGGATTTCAGCTAATAATAAGTTTAGAAGAAAGGTTTTGCCGGTACCTCCTGGAGCATCCAAAAAGGACAAACCACCTTCGCCACTGGCAACTTTGTTGATTATTGTGTCAAAGACTAATCTTTGTTCTGGATTTAAAAGTGGAAGGGCCTCTGTAATTTGTTGCTGTAACAAAACTGGATCATAATTTAGCTCTCGCATTAAATCATCACTGACTTCCCCAATTCTTTGAGGTCTGCTCATACCAAAATCGGACAAATATTTACCAGTGATAGTTATCACTTGGTCCTCAACCTTGGTCAGAGCGTCATTGTAAATTACCTCATTGTACGAAATATTTGGGTCCCCTTCTTGAAATCTACGCAAAATGTCATCCGCCATATCATTTTTATATTTTTCCCACAGATACTCAGGGTTTGAAAGTCCACATGTTGCTATTAATATAGCAAAAAGCTCTCTCACCTGTGGTGCAGATTTGCACTGTGCGGCCTCTTCTAGAGTTAGATCCCAATGATTATCGTTCTCTAATAGTCCTCTTGCCTCACATGCCTCTCTAAATGTCGAGAATTCTTGATCATTTAGCTTTTTGAGATCTGCAAAAGAAGTTGGCCCCCGCACGTGGTGTAGCAGTATTCTCAGACAAAAACACTCCATATTGGTAACGTGAACCGTGTAAACTCGGCCTAAGGCATTTCCAGATTTGACACCAGGCCAATTCTGGACCGGAACCCCTTGGATTCGTCGTTTCCATTCCCTCCTTGTAGAGTTCCAAGTGTAATATCTTGGTACATCAACATAGAGGAGCGTCCTTGCAAATTCATCTCTTGTGCAGAGCTCAAAAAAAGCGGTGAGTGTTGTTTTTGGAGCAGAGGTTATTCTCTCTTGGAAATTGTTTGCAGTAAAATAGACACGTTCCCCATTTTCCAAGTGTACAGTCAGGTGTGTGACTGTCGGGTGCCTTTCGTGTAACGGGAAGGCTAAAAGCCGCCACACGGCTTCGTTGCTGCTAACATAACGACCAGACTGGTACGTTTGGACTTCATTTATGGGATTAGCAGCATCGGTGTTTTTGAAACTAAAAATAGCTTGGTCGCTACCTTTGTTTATGTATTTACATATATATTTGATAGCGCGCACTGAGCTGCAAGCTTCTACGTTTATATGAGCGTTAAACATTTTTGACAATACGGGCGAAAAAGGGACTACCCAACTATTATCAATAGTAACATAAACATTTCGAACTTTTACAGACGCGGTTTGTCCCCCATCGCCTGGTGCTCTTCTTCGATACAACGGATATCCATTGTCATTGTGGACAGTTTCTTTAATAAGCGTGCGAGGATATTTTTTAGAGCATTTTCCATTTTTCATGCAGGGGCTTTGAGGATTGTCAGGACCGCAAGGACCATGAATCATATTTTTAATAATAATTTCATGAAGTGCCTGGTCACTACTTGGATCCGGTATTTCCGCTCTAATAACATTATCTATTCGATCGGGTCTCAGCTTGTCCTTCAGCCAGATTAAAATATGCACGTGAGGAAGCCCGCGTTTTTGCCACTCTATCGAGTACATGAAGCATAGTACTTCACCGAATACATTTCCTTTATTGACAACTTCCATAAGCTTCTTAACTTTTAATCGAAAAACCCTTGCAACAATATCATGTCTATCGATTGCCCTCTGTCCCGGCAGCAACTCTTCAACTATTTCAGGCCAGCTTGGGTTGCATGTAAAAGTTACGAACAAATCGGGGCGACCATATGTACGTACGTAAGCGAATGCGTCCTGTGTATAAGCGTGTAAATATCTGGGGCTATTTACAAAAGATGATGGCAAAATTACCAATTTACCTAAATCGTTAGGGTTAACATTACCATCATTTGCCACAGCATCTTGAAGATGGACATAGTTCTCCGCTCTCAATTTGTTTTGGTTTAATGATATGTATCGTAATCGTTCGCTTTCAACTTTTACATACATATCAACATAAAACTGATTGGCCAGTTGTCTACATCGTGATATTATATTAAAATCATTTTCTCGAACCATGATATGGTAGGCATAAAAATCCATGCATGAGACTTTTTTGTTGTTTACAGGCAAACCTGTTACAGGACTGACTTGGGGTATTTGAAAGTGGTACCCTTCTTGCCCCTTGCTGAATATCAACGGATATTGCAATGCGTCATAAAATTTGTGTGTATCTGGTACCCTACTTAAAATGTCATTACGGGCATGCAAAATAATGTCACGGGAAGCAAACTGTTCGCCTGTGACTACAGCTGCTACTTCATTAATAAGCGGTTTATTGTACCGTCTTTCATGTTCCCCAGTTGGTGTACGGTCAGGGTGCATAATCAACTTGTAATTTTCTGCCGGCATTCTTTCTAATGCTGTTTTGAAAGTATTAATAAGGTTGTTATGCTCGTGCAACATTCTCTGGATTTTTAAGACAGTATCCCTTTCAACTCCATTAATATTTTGGCATCTGCGGTTAACTTCACTATTTTCGTCTCCCATAAAATAAATTTGCAAAAATTTAGGCTGATCGTTTGTAGGCAGTAAAGACCCAACCCTATGGTAAACTTGACCTTGTATTTTAAATGTACTGGAAAATCCAGGCATAACAACCTCATGATCTACTCCAAATGACGTCATTTGGAAACAGCTATTATATTTCCTTATACTGTTCAAAAAGACTCGTGACTCATTACTATCGCATAAAAGTAGTGTTTTCAGGGGTTCCTCTGGAACACCAAGTGATGGAAGTGAAACTTTACCTCCAGAACAGCACATACCCGGAGTTTCCTCTTTCCATTTTAGTGCCATACAATATGTGCACTTTTTAGCCATCCGTCCTAAGAGCACTAATCGATGGTTCATGTAATCAATTAAAGGGTCATAATCAAAAGCAGCATCATGAAATACCTCCCACGTATTACGTGTAAATATATTTCGTCTTTGTGCTTGCCGTGCAGCTAATAGAACACGTCGTCTTTGAGATTCTTCATGTGACTCTGCAGCAATCAGAAACGCATGACGCTCAGCATCCAAAAGCCGACGTACTCGAGTTTGATCTACAGTTTCGGAAGCTCTTTGAGTTGCATGACGCCTGGCGTCTAAGAGTCGTCGCTCCTGCCTCACTTCCTCAGTCTCAGCAGCTCTTCGAGCAGCGTGACGTTCGGTGTCTAAGAACCGGCGCTCCCGAGCCACCTCTTCTGTCTCAGCAGCTCTTTGAGTTGCATGACGCTCAGCATCTAAGAGCTGGCGCTCCTGAGCCATCTCTTCGGTCTCAGCAGCTCTTTGAGTTGCATGACGCCCAGCATCTAAGAGCCGGCGCTCCCGAGCCATCTCTTCGGTCTCAGCAGCTCTTTGAGTAGCGTGACGCTCAGCGTCTAAGAGCCGTCGCTCCTGCCTCACCTCCTCAGTCTCAGCAGCTCTTCGAGCAGCGTGACGTTCGTTGTCTAAGAGCCGGCGCTCCCGAGCCATCTCTTCGGTTTCAGCAGCTCTTCGAGCAGCGTGACGTTCGTTGTCCAAGAGCCGGCGCTCCCGAGCCATCTCTTCGGTTTCAGCAGCTCTTCGAGCAGCGTGACGTTCGTTGTCCAAGAGCCGGCGCTCCCGAGCCATCTCTTCGGTTTCAGCAGCTCTTTGAGTAGCGTGACGCTCAGCATCTAAGAGCCGTCGCTCCTGCCTCACCTCTTCAGTCACAGCAGCTCTTTGAGTAGCGTGACGCTCAGCGTCTAAGAGCCGTCGCTCCTGCCTCACCTCTTCAGTCTCAGCAGCTCTTTGAGCAGCGTGACGCTCGGCGTCTAAAGTCAAACGGGCTTGAGTCTGTTCTTCAGACTCTTGACTTCTTGCAACTCTTTTAGCTCGAGCTCCGCTGGAACTACGTGCTAAGTTGGTCTTGCGTTTTCTAGTCATTGAAAAAAATAGTTTAAAAACGAACTTAAACTAAAGAAATATTAAAATCTTTCCGAACTTATAACAATTTAAAAGAAATTATATTACAACCTATCCTATTTAACAACCAAGCTTAAAACTAAATAATTAAAAAGAAACGAACTTAAAACTAAATAATTTAAAACGAACTTAGAATTACAGTTTTACTAAACAATCTAAGTACTATTAGTCGAGATCAAATTAACCGACATCAAACAACAACCAGAACAACCCAACAAAACCTTTAAATCGACAGATACAACGCCTATTTATCAGAACCAAACATAAACGACCATACAACCGACAATACAATTTTTCCACGACGGTACCGAAGCGCTCGGCCGATACCCAACCAAATGCGTGTAACGAAACCATAGCGCGATCTATTTCGATCCCAACGCCATCTATCGAGCATAGTGACAACTCAGATTATTTATCTATATTCCGTTCTTGCATTTTCTTATATTATATTATTTTTTTCATACCTTTTTACTATTTATTAACTGTTTTCCGATGAATTAAAAAATAACATGAACCGAACTCGTGTAACGATCGACACCATTGCGCGTAGTACTAATAGAATTATCTATACTCCGTTAGCGCATTTTCTTTGTAGTAAAACTTGTATTATGTTAATATTAATTTTTTACACCTTTTTACTATTTATTTACATTTTTCTGATGGATTTTCCGATGAATTAAAACAATAACATGAACCGAACACGTGTAATGACACTATTGCGCGATTAACGCCATCTATCTATGGAGCATAGGAACAGCTCGACATTTGACTATTAGATGGCGCTGTATGTCCGTAATAAATTTTATTTTTTATTTTTATTTTTTGTAATAAAAACTATCCTATGTCCTTTCTCAAGTTTCAAACTATGTCTGTACCAAATTTCACACAAATCGGTTCAGTAGTTTAGGCGTGAAGAAAAGACAGACAGACAGACAGACAGACAGAAAGACAGACAGACAGACAGAGTTACTTTCGCATTTATAATATTAGTTTGGATATACCTATGGTCATTTGTTATTTACTTATATTTATTAATTAAGATTTTTAATGCAATAAGAAATCAGAGAAAAATAAGAACGGGATCTTTGTTCTGCTAAGAATCGTTAAGAAACAAGAAAAGTAGGAACCCTTACAGAATACCTAACAAAACAAAGAAAGAACTATTTATTAATATGTACATACATACACATATGTAATTGGGATGTATATATACTATATGAAACCCATAAATAATTAATAGCAATATAACGTACTTGTTTATTTAGTATTTATGTACAAAACACATATGTAAAGCAAATATGAAAACGAATACAAAAGTTTAAGTAGGCATACGTATTCGTATTATAACGTTCACGCCTTATGTTTTCAGTACTGGCAATTATGCGATGATTATGTTATTTATCACATAAAAAGTTTTCGAATAACAAAAAAAATAAGTCGCAATTTAATAATAATAAAACTTTTACAATGAGCGCACATACTTTGCCCCAGTCATTACGGGCTAGGAGTGTCACTATCCAAGCGTAAACCCACATAAAATGGCCGCTGTTCATTCAAGCTTGCTTCGCACGAAATTCTTTTGCATTGCGAAAAACATGGCGGCCTCTCTGACATTACGTCCTACAACATTTTTTGTGTTTCGTTTTTCACTTGTTCTTTTTTTTGTATAGCGCTAAAAGTGCTGCGTCGTGCCTGGGGCTAAACTTCGCTTCGGCTTTTATTATTATTACTATCAAGACAAGATTTTCGTAAAAAAGTAAAAAAACATACATTTACAATACGTATATACCAAGGCTTTTCAGTTGTTTTTAATAAGTAAGGAAAATAAGGTCGTGGGAAATAGTAAGGCACCTAGTCCTTCTCACTAATGCGAATTTAAAACCTGGTAAGTATCAATGTGACTTTTCCGAGCTATATATGCTTCTCTACGGCTATTGAGATACCAGAAACATATGGCAAAGAAAAACATTCTGAGGAAAAACGTGTACTTAGTTTTTAAATACAAGTTTGATACAAACTTATGGTGATTACACCACTAAAACGACTTCAGTAAGCATAGTAATCCATTCTAATATCTTCTCCGTATGGGAAGACACCTTTGCCCAGCAGTAAGCACTGATAGACTGATAATGAAGAAGCAAAGCAAGTATTGTATATAACATGAACAGTAAGCACTATATAATGAGAGCCAATACGTACCTAGTACATGAAACAGACAAAATGGCTGCCACCGGGCCAACCGGAATTAGGCTTTCGACCTCAGAATTGGACGAGAAACCGCACAATTTATGGTTTCGTGGTAAAATAGTTCGCATCATGGTTGAATGTAATTTTAGTTATATACATGCATTTATTAGAATATACAATATTGAATAGTCACGATTAAATAGATACGTCATTGTATTTTTTATGGAATAGGAGGCAAACGAGCTGACGGATCACCTGATGGTAAGCGTCCGCAACACCAGAGCAGTCACAGGTGCGTTAACGGCCTTTTAAGAAGGAAGAAGTATTGAAGTAATTGCGTTATCGCATGTTATCAATAACAAAAAGGAATATGGTATTTCAATGTAACCAGCGTTGTGGGTGCAATGACAGTAATGAGGTGGAAAAGCAGGAGAAGGAAAAGAAATGAGGACGTTCTTGGACAGTAAGAGTCTGACACTCCCTCTCGCCCTGTGCAAAAGAAGTCATAATTAGATACTTTTTCATTGCATTTTTATTATAACTTTCGTGAGACATTCTAAATTATTTATTATGTTTTCGGCTTACTCACGTAATAATTTGACGAGATACTCGACTAGTTTCAAACCATGCTAGAGGCCCATATTCATGAGCAAAATTCTGCGACACGCGACTGTCGCCCTCGCCGAGTGAAACTAGTCGAGTATCTCGTCAACTTATTACGTGAGCAAGCCGAAAACATAATAAATAACTTTTTCATTGCATTAAAATAAGCTACTGCCGCGCGATCTCACCTGCTGCTCGGCTCCTTTTAGTCGATGCGTGATGTTTTGTAGCCTATATAGGCTTTACTCAGAAGTCGGCATCAGGAACATTGTACCTATCTATCAGTAAAAGAATCTTGGAAGTCGGATTACAAATTTAACCTCTTTATAATATTAGTATAGATAAAATACAGCATATTGCAAAAAACAAACAACCAATATTGGACTCTAAATTCAAACACAGATGCAAAGCTGGCCCCTTATAAGTATCAGAACTAGCTAATAAAAATAATGTATGATGCCAATTTTACACCAAAACCTGCCTTTCCTTTGTTACTCGTTAATGTACTGACAACGTAAGAATAGTATGACCACGTCATGACACAGGCTAACAAATAACTCTACGTGGGTTAATGTTTTGAAAAGATGCACGTCATAAGAGTATCAAATTTAATATCATGATATAAAAGCTCCTCACTTATAACTCACCTACCTACAAGATGAATTAAGACAAAAAGAGATAGTATTAAAATGGCACCCGTAACATGATTTGAGGCAAAAAGAGATAGTCTTAACATGGCACCTAGTTCAAAAGCCGCCAGTACTCTCAGACAACATAATAGAATTGTATAGAATGTTAAGGTACTTTGTTGAACCTCTGTTTATTTCTGTTTATCTACTTTTGGTATGAAAGCCTTTTTTCTTTCTAGACATTGACTTCGTTTTCTTTTAAGTTTCGTTCCTATTTGTGACACTGTGTCCTTTGTGTAACAATAGAAAAGCTCCATTTTGAGATCAAATTCAAGATCATATACCTCTGAGACTTTAGACCTACACCACTTAAACGATTCTTGAAAAATCATTCAAGTTATTAATTGTAATCTTAATAACAGAACTGTAATGGAAGTATACAAAAAAATCAAAAACTACGTGAAGCATATAACGAGTTGATAAGAACCACTTTTTTCGTTCAATAACAAACATTATCCAAACCTATTCTTAAATCTATACTTCTATACTAATATTATAAAGAGGTAAAATTTGTATGTTTGTAAGTTTGTATGTCGGGAGTAATCTTCGGATCGCCAAATTCTTTCACTGATAGATAGCTATAATGTTCCTGAGTGCTATAGGCTATAAAACATCACGCTACGATCAAATGGAGCCGAGCAGCGGGTGAAACCACGCGAGAGTAGCTAGTAGATTATATAGAAAAAAAACCGCTAACCGAAAAACCGTTTAAAAATGCCTCAAAAATTATTCAGCGAATTTTACCAAGTTACCAAAACCAAACCATTTGATTCTAGCGACAATTTTAGATCATAAACCAAGATCCAATGTTCGTGTTACCGTAGGGCCATTAACTTGGTGGACGTCGAGATACCAAGCAGGGAATCCATTGTCCCCAAACCGCAGACAAGGCTAAAAGCCCGATCGACATAGCTTTGCAAATTCACCAAATGTATCCAAACACTTATCTACAAATAGCTTTGTAACTGGTCTGTTTACAGTATTTGTAATAATTGAAGGAACTACAAAACGAATAAAAAAAATATTGATCGTTTTCTATTTGTAGGTATTTTTTGTGTGCAGATCACACAACAATGACTTCACTGTGACGTCATTGTTGTGTGATGATGTGTCGTGATGACATAAATGATATCTAATCTAGAATTGGGTAATTTCTTTGGTCAAAAATAAATAAATTCGGCGTTTCAATACAATTAAATATTGAAAAATAACTACGGTATACTTTTTTTCATCGATCTGTCGATACACAGAATGTTCGATATTTATTGACTGATTTTTAAGAAATAAATAAGTTATATGACGCAAAAATACTATGACGTCATAATTTGGACTGTCATAGAAAAGTGTCGATTTTGACATTTGGTTAAAATTATTGAATTTGACTAGTTGGAAACTACTTTATTGCTTAAAATACTAATTAATATTAAAACTACTAACAATTAATTTAAAAAGAGGACATTTGTAAGAATAATTTTTCAGGCAAAAGCAATTGAAATCAACAGAGCAACGACAGCATTAAGACACAGAAAACTATAATAAAATGCAACTTATGTACTAACTTAATACGAAAAGTAACGTGAAAACAGTTCAGTGACATTCAGTTGAAAAATTTAGTACCAATACAATTTGTATTTAGATGTTTACATACATCCCTCTTTTTGCCTTTTTCCAAATTCCTTCTTTGTTCCTAATAATGAATGCAAACAATACGAGAATGAAATGGCGTCGTCAACGGCACTTAGAGGCAGTTACTAAGTGATTATACTTTATATAATTGTGTAATAAATCATCGTCACACCTACATAACAATATTCCCCATGGAGGAAAGGAATGTATGTTTATATATAAAAAGTTTTTACATGTGGGGAGGCCATGTTACGGCACGAAAAGGCCGACTTAAACGGAGTGATACCACGACCACAGAGGGAAACGGCGTGAAACAAAGCATGCGATTTCGCCTTGTGAATTCGGTTATCGTAGGAATCCCTAAATAGCAATCGTCAAATCCCTAACACGTCGGCAATGCACTATAATCTAATCAATCAATCAATGTAATCCGTGCCTGTTTGTCGCCTTATCTCATAAAAAAGTTAACACCCACACTTTCTCAAGCCTATTCATATACACCGTTTATAATAATTATACTTATACTTAGTGATAAGGTCTGGAAATTATTTCCAGACCTTATCACTAAGTATTAAGATTATTAAAAATCGTAATACTTCGTACCACTATCCCGCCTCGAGGTAACTAGCGCAGCAGTCTTGCCATTAATACAATTCAATTTCAGTTACATTGATATAAAATAATATATCACATCTTCTATACATAAAAGAAAATCGTGTTACACTATAACTCAAGAACGACTGAACCGATTTGGCTGAAATACGTAGGGAGGTAGCTAAGAACTGGGAGAAGGACATAGGATAGGTTAGGGTAGGTAGTGTAGGTTAGATAGAGTAGGGTAGGGTAGATAGAGTACGGTAGGTAGAGTAGGGTAGGTAGAATAGGGTAGGTAGAGTAGGATAGGTAGTGTAGGTTAGGTAGAGTAGGGCAGGTAGAGTAGAGTAGGTAGAGTGAGGTAGGTAGTCTAATGAAGGGAGCGAAGCCGCGGGTAAAAGCTAGTTTAAAATAAATAAATAATTTGAAATCAAACAATAGCGTAACCGATCTATAAACCAGTTATTTTTTACGATATTTTAAACAATGGACGAGACGCGTAAATTCAATAAGGTAAGTCAGCTATGATTTGAATTTCACAAAGATAACGTATTTGTGCTACGGACCACGTTTTATCAAACAGTTTCTAATACAGTGAATACAGTTTGAGAGTCAAATAAAAACAGACCCTCGGTCAAAAGCAATTACGATTGTCATTCGTATGACGTTAGAAAACGCGTTGTGTAAAAAAAATATCATATCAACACCACATCTTACTCCTTCTTATTCCTGTTTTATATAAAATCGATACTGCAGCGAGGTTTCACCCACTGCTTGGCACCTATCGGTCATAGGGTGATATTTTAGCTAATAGCGCTCAGGAACATTGTAGCTATCTATCAGTGAAAGAATTTTGGAAATCCGACTAGCGGTTCCAAAGATTAAACTACATACAGGTTTGAAACTCAACAAATTTCCACCAAAAATTGTCCCAAAGTGAAAATCGTATTAAAAACAAAACACAGTCCTTCCTTAATTTCTTACTCCCACTTCCCTATGCCCGTGTTCTTTGAGTAAAAACTATTTTATCAATTGTTTGCGCAGTTAATTGATTGCAAGCATTGATTAAAAAGTTATTTTAGTTTCCTTCTTCAATCATGGTGTCAATATTCTCTCTTTACGTTGCTCGTTGGACCAGAAAAAGTCATCTATAAATAATGACCTTACTGGAAATTGGTTCAGTTGTTGCGGAGCGTGTATCCGTCAGTTTTTTCTTCTTTTTTTAATTTCTGTTTAACATTTTCAGGAGATTATTGGCACGGGACGTTCAAGAGCAAGTTAGCTTTTGAGGTTAGGCTGATAAAGTTTTTTTTAAGTACATTGACCCACATTTGGATTATGTTCTCAGTCGTGGGTGCATTTATAAACATACAAATTCAAATATACAAGTCACCTAGACCTGACACAACAATTTGTGGAACACGCAAAGTGTTGTTCCGTGCGGGAATCGAACTCGTGACACGTTGCACAGGAGCTAGTTCCCCAGCGAGCCCATGCGCCAATTAGTTTTTCATAACATAAGAAATGATTTTATTTACTACTAGCTACTCCCGCGCAGTTTCACTGGCTGCTTGTCTCCATTTGATTGTAGCGTGATGTATATAATAGCCTATAGCACTCGAAAACATTGTAGCTATAAATAAGTGTAAGAATTTTCACCTAAAAACAAACTTACAAACATACAAACTTACAAATTTTACCTCTTTATAATATTAGTATAGAAGTATAGATATAGATTTACGACTTATTTTCGTTTTTGTAAATCAATCAAAAAATTACTACTGTATAGTGTTGGAGATGGCATATATATAACACCTCCTATTGTTCTCAGTCATATTGTAGGCAGTAGAGACATTGTATTCCACCAGACAATTACACACAACATAGTGAATCTATTCACTGCCATGTCTGGAAATTTCGAGATCTCAAACAACTCAATAACACTGCTCAAATGGATCGCAAAACGGATGAATTAATTTAAAAACCTCTTCAAGATTTCCATCATTCCATTCACCACAATTTAAAATCAAAAAGTATTTTATAAAAAGGAGTCAGCTTGGAAATGAATAAAGTTTCCAAATAAAATATCAGAGGAGTTTTACAGTAGCGAAGTTACGAGCAATATTCAGCTGAGATTTATATAGATTGTATCATAAAAGTGCACCAAGCATCGGTACGGGAACGGTACGGTGAGGTATAAACGAGCGGCAACTGAACTTCTAAATTTGTAAGTAAAACGCAATATTACGCTGACGATAATCCTAGAACAGGGGCGAATTGTATGCGACGAATAGAGCGCTTCAAGCGATTTAAAGCGATGCAAGCTGAATTGTTGAAACGACAAAAGCGGAATGCTTCACATATAACTGTCTGGTGGTACATGTGGTAAGATAGGTATACATATAGCATACTGCTAAAAGTTTCTTGATATCACTCGATTTTACCAGCTGCTGCGGTGAACTTCGTTCTTCATAACTCTTGAAAAAAGTCGAGCAAAATGTATTAGAAAATTAATATCCTCTTATTATTTTCGGTTAATCGCGCTCGGTTTTTCCAGACATATACATACATGTACATGCCTTCATCTTTACATGAGTGATTCCTTCTTGCCTACCAAAACAGTTTAGTTTAAAAGATAAATTAATAACGCATTATGTCACATCATAAATCAACGTCAAAGTTCCGTGAAGGGCTACAATTTAATGTATCTAACACAAACACAGAACTGCACAATGGAATGTACCTAACACTCACTATTCTATTAGTTCGTTGTAAAATTCAAATTCTTTGTCAATAGATACATACTGTATAATACTTCAATGATCGCTATAGATACTTTCTCATCCAAATGTTGCTGGGTCTCGTCAGAATGGTTACAATCGTAATGCTTGAAGTGAGTTGGGTTTCGGTTTCGGTATATTTTATTTTTTGGATTTTCGGTTTTCGGTTAAATTCCGGAATCCAGGTTTCTATCCAGTGTAGGTATGGCTCAACCCCAATGGGACTTAATAAACAAAGACTCATTAAAATAAACTTTACTAAAATAAGCAGAAAATCGGCTACATTGTAAATGTGGTGCACATTTGCGTGTCCTTTCGTGTTTATCGATTTTCTTAACCGCACTAATCTCAGTTAAAGGTTCTGTGTTATCTCCTTCACACATTTTATAGACCGCACTTGTATGTAGTGATTTAATCAAAGGCTGAGTAGCTGTTTAAGTCGAGTTGAGCGTGTAAGCCGAGTGTCAAATGGAATGGAAGTAGCCACTTAACCTAGATACTGCGGAACAAATTACTGGAAGTATCATTCTACGCTTGTAAATACAGTCTAACGCACCATTAGATCTTCTAGTTTACTATCATCCGTGGTTCTTATAGGAGATTCAAAGACTAGATACTACTTAAAAGGTTCCATGAGGACCATTTGAGGTTCAGTACTGATGTAAGTGCATGTAGTTATGGAAAGGAATCGATTCAGTTATGACTTTGTTTGTTTGTAATAAATATTTATACTAAGTATTGTTTGTATGGCTTACAGTACTTTTCTAGATTCAAGAATGAAGCTTGCGTTTTGAAATATATTTGTGCTAAACGATAATGGAATTAATTGCTTCTATTAAGTTGCTAAAAGAGCTCAAATATTGTAATAGCAATTCTGTCGGCGTATTTAGGGAAGAGGAACTTTATTGTGAGGGTTTTTGTTCCAAATTGGACTGCACCTAAACCTACAGGGCACACTGGGTTCGATATAGAAAGATTTTTGCCGTACCTACGGGATACAGAAGAAATCTATGTGTGATCTACAAGTTATGGTTCCGGGTCTGGATGTGATGTCTACCGTATGTGAAATTATATGTTTGTAAATGCACACACTATACAGGTTATGAGAGAGGGGCAACGTTATTAAAAAAAATGCTCACCTAAAAAAGTTCATTCACTTATATCGCAAAAATATACCTACTGTTTACATTTGTGAAAATGAAGTGCCAATAAATTATCACATTTTAGTAGGTACCTCCTCGCTTAATTAATTCACGAATCCGATCTTACATCGGCAGCATCGGCTGTACCGCAGCGCAGTAAGTTGGTTGGCAGTCGGTCGTAGTTAGCAAGTTCCGTCTTATTTGAATTAGCAGTATTAGCGCCATCTTAGCAAACACATCCAAATTTTTAATTAAATAATGTGAGCTTGTTCGTCTGTTTGTACTTTCAAAGACTTATTTGTTGGACAAGTGTTTCAACTACCTACTAGGTACCTACTTACTTGGTAGGAGAATGAAAGGAATTTGTAGTCAGTAAGAGTCTGTCACTACACCTACCAAAAAGACATTTGATGACTTAGATAGCTTTATCGTGCATTGGGTTTTTGAATGGGTACTTTTGTGTTTTCTCTCATTTTCAGTTCGTATAAAGTGGTATTGAGTTTTTATTTTTCCAAATACCTACGCTATTTATTAGCACAGAGTTTGCGTTATCAGTGCTTTTGCTGCTGTCAAAGGGCCCCACAATTCAAATGTATAAGTAGATATATATGAGATATCAAAACGAGGTTTTATTAATGGCAGACACTCCAGCTATTGCTAAAAATCTGCCATATTGCAGATACCAGTTGGTAGTTGGTACCAACAAAATTTTGGCGCATTGCCATTTGCAACTTTCATAATTGTGTCAACTATTTTCAAGTGTTGTTCAATCGTCAAATTCGTTTGTCGAGTCGAAAACTTTTCTCTTTTGCTGACTAAATGAAATAACAATAACCGTGATCGAAATATTGAAGAAAAATTCAAGGTGTAGAAAATTTTTGTAGGTAGTCTTTGGATTATCAATGTATACCTCTATAGCACGTATTTTCGACTTGTGCAGTAGTACGTACAGATCTTAAGATTCAAGACAGAATTAGGTACATCTGATTACGATTCCATTTGTGTCCAATAAACAATATTTTTGTTATTTCATTACCAACCTAAGTAAGTACACCGTTGCGCGTCTCAACATTACTGCATTGCTCATTCATAAAGTGATGTAGATATCAGTGCGGTTTAACAATATTTTTTAAGAGATCAACTATAAAAATTCTTGCTTATTCTTCTTTATTCGAATCTTCATTTTGGAACGAAAGAACTTCACTTACCTTCACTAAGGTACCTGTTGTATTTTTAACGGTTCAAAAGTACTACCTGTATGGGGTTTAGTTAAAATAAACTTGTTGACTTAGACAAGACTGTCTTTGCATTGACTCTCTCTCTCTTCTCTCTTGATGGTTATCTAAGTGGCACAATACATGTTATGCATACAAGTTTGTGCGTGTATTTTCGGTAACTCGAACATAAGATCTGATGACTTCGAGGAAGTTGTTATAGGTACAAAGGTCATATTTAAAATCAACATTAAATAATCCAATCCATTTTGGCCAACATTTAATCTAATCTAACAAGAGTCACTCCCAAAGTGGCCACAGAAAATAATCGATTGAGATTTTTAAAAAGCCAAAGAAAATTCAACTTTAGCTAAAATCTAAATATTTTTGAATTGCATAGGTATATTTACTTGATACCTAACTAAATATTATATACCTACTACCATTAATTAATGATAAGATAAGAACTTTTGACACTGAAAGCCTCGTAACCGCCACTTATCACACGATACACTATCACATAGAAAGAGTAATTGGAGACACTTTAAACTGAGGTATTTTATTTTCGCAGCTGAATTTATATATTTATAGATCCTTGCTATTTGTTTGAAGGAGACATTTTCTTCTTTTTATTATAAGTAGGTAGTATAGGTATATAAAAGAAGGTTCTATTGTCATCCAGTGGATAGCTCAAGATAGACGCTACCGGCGGGACAGGCCCCGGAAGAGATGGCGTGACGATCTAGACGCCTATCGTTGAGACTGGTGGACACGGTCGAAGGATCGGACTTGTGGAAGCGAGATGGGGAGGTCTTTGCTCAGTTTTTTTCGTGAAGGGAAAATTATCATATGACTTCTGAGGGAGTGTCAAACTTTTACTGACTAAAAACACCCCGTTCCTTCTCCTGCTCTGGGCCGAGGTCACGGTGCCTCATTGCGCTTACCGTGCAACCCCGGCTGAACATCAGCCCTATAGGGCCTCGTCTGTGGTCTATTGGTTCTTTGAGTTTGTTGGGCCTTTACCCAGCAGTGGGACATTATAGGCTAGTAATAATAATAATAATAAACGAAGGTTCGATGGACTGACAACCGATAAGCCAGGCAAGTGAAAACCACAGGCAATTCGTAGGCCGCCCTTCGTCTAAGTGAATTGACGAGGTATCGTCACAGTTGTGAGAAGCCGTTAGATGTAAGTCCCGAGTGGCGTGGAAGGAAAAAGATGTAAGTCGTGAATGGAAAGAAAAAGGCCTGGAAGTGCCTGTATACATATTTAGAGGACGTCTTCCGGTCTGATGATGGCCATCTATAAAGGTGTTTAAGCTATCGTGAAAGACGGATCAAAGAAATTCTTTATACCTAGTTGGTACTTATTTACTAAAATATAGGTAATGTCATTACAAAATGAAAGATTTTGTTGGGTTAATACTGTAAATTTTGAAAGGTCCTAAATCTTCTTAATTAATGATTATATCTTATTCAATGTACCTAATTAGGTACCTAACTACTGAAAGTGTCTAAGTGTAATAAATAAATGAGAGGACACGATGGACATCGGGCATGTGGAAAACTTAGCCCGAAATTAGCTGATAAATACATAAAAATCAATCTATACATTTATGTATTTACAATAAAAAGAATTTTAAAATTAAAATTCGGAATGAGTAAATAAATCTTATTTAAATTGTGTTGAAAATAAAATAAAGTTTATTGCTAGAACATATAAAAGATGGTCACTAATTTACTCTTAAGTACCTAAGTACGGGGTGCATGCCAGAAGACCTCCCCGTGGTGCACCCTGGGTGCGGGCGACAGTCTCCCTAACGGGATGGCGACAGGGTTGGACTGACTGTCGCCCGCAGCGAACTTCTGGCCGGGCGGAGAACCCGGTCGGGTTCTAGAGGCGACCGGCTCTATGCTGGCATAGAGTCTACGCCTCCGTGGGGGCGTTCCTCCGCACGACTCTCTGGACCTAGCAGAGAGCGGGGCGGAGAAACAAGGGCGGCGCTCGTTGTGCACTCACCCTGCCAATGAGTAGCATCGGGGCACTAGCTGCGCCCGACTGCACCCGTCGATATCGTAATCCGGGAAGAGATCATGGTCATGTTTTATGACTCGGACCGGGACGAGGGTCTTGGCTTAACCGCCCGGACCGCGAGGAAGATAACCTCTATAAAAAATTCCTCCAATACTAAGTTCTGGTGCGCGGCGAGGGTATGTATGGCTGAGGAGTAGGATCAGTCGTGAGCGCACCCCCAGCTAGGGGACCGGTGGACCCCCTAGTTGGGAGACAAATGCACACTTACCCAGGGACAGGGGGCTCTCCCTGGGCGGACCTCTTATTTCCCCCATACTCGTGGGAATAACATGGAAGACTTAAACCCAACTAAAAAAAAAAACATACCACCAAAAGTGCAGGAGAGGGCAAGCCAGCTTGCAAGTGGAAGCGAGAGCCAAGATGGCACTCGGACCTGTGGGGAGACGCTGGTTCCGTCCAGCAAGTCCCGGGCAAGGGCACAGGGAGGAAAGGAGTCGGATTCGGAGTCCGACTCATCGTTGTCTGGCGTCAGCATTGCGCTGCGCCACAAAAAGGACCGGGGCGTTTTCAAACGTCCCAGGTTGGAGGACGGTCGAGAGCCGTCCTCCAACGAGCAGGAGGCCCCAGCCCCCAAAATCCCCACGGCTGCGCGGGGTAGGGGCAAGGGGAAGGGCTCCACAAGAGCGGCTGGGAGCCGCTCTGAGCCGGCAGAGCGGCTGGCAGCGGAGGGGAGCGCCCTGGGAAAGGCTGCCCCCTCGGACTCCTCGGAGATGGAGGTGTCCGGAGGTGAGGATTCTGTAGGCGGCGCTGAGAGCCTCCGCCTCCAGGTTAAGGAAGCACTCCGCATGCTGGCTGGGCAAAAAACCCAGGCTGGCAGGAACGGAGTGCTTAAGCACGCGGAGGCTGCTATAATGTCGGCGGTATCCCAGCAGGGCTCAGCAGAGCGGCAGATGACCGCTCTGCAAAAAGAGATGGCCGGAATGAGGCGCGAGCTGGCCCGATTAGCGGCTGCGAACTCTGCCCTGGAGGCGGAACTTCGTGCAGCAAAGGCGGAACTCGCCGCTGCTCGCGCGGGTCGTCCCCAACCCTCGCAGCCAGTGGAGGCCGACCTTCTTGGCCTCATGCGGCAGGAGATGGCCGCCTTCCAGCAGCGTTTCGACGCTCTGGAGGGTAGGCTCCTTCGACCCCCGCTCGCAACTGGCACTTATGCAGCCGCGGCAGCGAAGACGAAGCAACCACCTAGCCGCGGCGTCAGAGCTGACGCTCCGGTGGAGAAAAGGGCGAAAGTGCCCCCTGCGGCGAAGGCACCGAGAGCCCCGCCGCTGACGAGGACGCCCATAGCTCAACCGGCACCGGCTCCTGCTGTGCCTCTGGCACCAAGTAGCCGCAAGCGAAGGGGCGCAGCAGCTGAAATTCCAGCCGTTGCAGCCCCAACCCCGCTATCGGAGCTGCGCACCGATGGCGACGAGTGGCAGGTGGCCGGGCAGGCGAGAAGGAGCGCCAAAGAGGCGAGGAAGCGCCGCAAGAAGGAGCAGCGGCAGCGGCGGCAGCAGCGACGCAGGGAGAAGCGCGCTGCGGCAATGCTCCTCACCCCTAAATCTTCGGCTGAAGTTATCACGCTACAGCCGGACGCGGCTAAGAAGGGGGTGACTTACGGCGACGTCCTCGCCAAATTGAAGGGGACGGTTACTCCCGCGGAGTTCGGGGCCCCTAACGGGTTCGCGGTAAGGGTCACCGCGACTGGAGCCCGTCTTCTGGAGGTCCCCGGCGCGGCCAGCGGCCCATCCGCTGACGCCCTTGCCGAGAGGCTCAGGACGTGCCTTGCGGCGGATGAGGCTCGCGTGTCCAGGCCCACCAAATGCTTGGAGCTACGCATCATGGGCCTGGATGACTCCGTGACGGAGAACGAGGTGGCGGCCGCTGTCGCAAGGACGGGGGGGTGCCCTGCTGATCAGGTGAAGGCAGGCACCATCCGCCCGGACAATACGGGGCTGCGGACCGTGGTAGTGAGCTGCCCCGTCACAGCGGCCAAAAAACTGTCGGAGGGCAAAAGGCTCCTGGTGGGCTGGGTTTCGGCGCAGGTGAAGCTGCTGGAACCCCGACCTTTGAGGTGCTTCCGCTGCCTCATCGGTCACCATGTGGGTGCCAAGTGCACCTCAGAGGTGGACCGCAGCGACCGCTGCTTCCGCTGCGGTCAGCCCGGTCACAGGGCCGGCGCTTGTACCGCCCCGCCGCACTGCGTAGTATGTGCGGCGGCTGGCAAGCCGGCCGATCACCGGGCTGGGGGCAAAACCTGCTCCCCCCCCACCAAGCCCAGGAGCAAAGGTAGGCCCGTAGCCACCTCCACCGCTCCCACCGTCGCTCCCGCTGCCGCCGCAGTCGCCAACACCCCTGCGACTGCTGCTGTCGCCGCTGCCGTCAGAGAGGAGGTCGTGATGGATACCCAATAATGGCTCCATTACGCCTCCTCCAGGCGAACATCAACCACTGCGTCGCTGCTCAGGATCTCCTGCTCCAGAGCATGGCGCAGTGGTCGATCAATGTTGCTGTGGTCTCCGAGCCGTACTTCGTTCCAGCCAGGGAACACTGGGTGTCAGACCTGGACGGCTCGGTGACCATCATCTCGTCGGCCGCCGCCGGTACCCCAACCCCCGAAGGGCCTCAGCGAGGCAGGGGTTGCGTCGCGGCTCGGTTCGGAGAGATCGCCGTGGTGGGCGTGTACTTCTCTCCGAACCGAACTCTCGTCGAGTTCCACAACTCCCTCAGGGAGTTAGTCACCGTCGTCGTCGGGTTCCGTCCCCTCCCCGTGTTGGTCCTCGGGGACTTCAATGCCAAGAATTTGGCTTGGGGTTCCCGGCTCACTGATGTCCGGGGAAGGATGGTCGAAGACTGGGCTCTGGAGACAGGCCTAGTCGTGCTGAACCGGGGTTCTGTCCCCACGTGCGTACGGATGCGGGGCGAGTCAGTGGTGGACATTTCGTTTGCTAGCCCCGCTCTGTCATCGCGCGTTGTTGACTGGCGCGTCATGGAGGAGGTGGAGACGTTTTCGGACCACCGGTATATACGGTTCGACGTCTCCGCCGAGTCCGCAGACCCGCCGGTCAGACAGGCCCCGTGTGGCCCGCGTTGGGCGCTTAGGCAACTGGACCGGGATCTTTTCCTGGAAGCCGCAGTCGTGCAGGCCTGGGTGATACCACCGGTCAGGCCAGCCGACATTGACGAGGAGGCGAGATGGCTCCAGGACGCCATGTCAAGGATGTGCGACGTGGCGATGCCCCGGATCCGACCGTGCCAACGCAAGCGCCAGGTGTATTGGTGGTCGCAGGAATTGGCAGACCTGCGCGGTGAGTGCACCGCAGCGCGACGCCGATACACCAGGCACCGCAGGCTCCGTCTCCGCCCTCTGGACGCTGAAACCAGAGAGGCGGAGCTATACGAGGAGTACAGGGCGGCGAAGGCCACGCTCAGGGTGGAGATCCGGCGGGCCAAAGATCGGGCCCGCGAGGAGATGTTGGAGACTCTGAACAGAGACCCGTGGGGACGCCCCTACCGGATGGTGCGTGATAAGCTCCGCACCTGGGCGCCCCCACTGACTCAGAGTCTCCGGCCGGAGGTCGTGGACGAAGTGGTTGGGGCGCTATTCCCCCGACCACAGATGGGTTACACGCCTCCGGCTATGCCCCCGCCCCCTGCGGTGCCCAATGCGGGCTACATCGACGACGACGACGAATCCGCTCCGGAAGTGACCGAGGTAGATTTGAGAGTGGCGGTGCGCCGGCTGAGCGGCAAGAATACCGCCCCAGGACCTGACGGGCTGCATGCCAAGGTCTGGGTCCTGGCCTCGGAGGCTCTCAGGCCTCGACTACTTGGTCTGTTCAGCGCATGTTTGGAGAGAGGCCAGTTTCCGCTGTCGTGGAAGACGGGTAAACTGGTCCTCGTGAAGAAGCCGGGGCGTCCTGCGGACTCTCCGTCCGCGTACCGGCCCATTGTGCTGCTCGACGAGGTGGGAAAGCTGTTCGAGAGGATAATCTCAGACCGCCTCGTCGGGCACCTGTCTGGAAGGGGGCCGGATTTAGCGGACGGCCAGTTCGGCTTCCGCAGAGGGCGCTCCACGGTGGACGCCATCATGCGCGTGAGGGACCTCACGACGGGGACAGCGTTGGCCGGGAGGCGAGTCGTCGTGGCGGTGTCTCTGGACATCGCCAACGCCTTTAACTCGCTGCCCTGGAGCTGCATTTTGGAGGCACTCCGGTATCACCGGGTGCCTGCCTATCTCCGTCGTGTAGTCGAGGCTTACTTGACGGACAGATGCGTCATCTACCCCGGTCACCGGGGCGTGTGGAATCGGCGAGAGGTGTCGCGCGGTGTCCCACAGGGATCGGTCCTGGGACCTCTCCTGTGGAACATCGGGTACGATTGGGTGCTACGCACCGACCTCCCGAGCGGCGTCAGCATTGTCTGCTATGCTGACGACACGCTGGTGCTGGCGAACGGGAGGTCGCATCAGGCGGCGGCCGACCTGATGTCACAAGCGGTTGCGACAGTCGTTGCAAGGATCCGGCAGTTGGGACTCGAGGTGGCGCTCCACAAGTCCGAGGCCATGTGCTTCTATGGCCGTCGGAGCGCGCCACCTCCAGGTGGGTCCCAAATAACGGCAGGAGGAGTTACCATCGGCGTCGAGTCGGCGATGAAGTACCTGGGTCTCGTCCTCGACAGCCGATGGAACTTCACGGAGCATTTTCGTCGTTTGGCCCCTAAGTTAGAACGGTCTGGGGCCGCGCTCAAGCGGCTCCTTCCCAACCTCGGGGGGCCAAACGCCTCCTGCCGGAGGTTGTATTTGGGGATTGTGCGATCCATGGCCCTCTACGGTGCCCCTGTGTGGGCGCCGGCCTTGAAGCGGCGGCCGGCTCGTACGCTGGTCGCGTCCCAGAGGGTCATGGCTATTCGAGTAATTCGCGGGTATCGCACGATCTCCGGGGAGGCGGCGAACCTCCTTGCCGGATCACCGCCGTGGGATCTAGAAGCGAAGGCGCTCGCGCGCGTCTACAGTTTGCGCGCAGACGCGCGTCGCCGGGGCGAAGATCCTCTGCCGCGCCAAATTAGTGCGTGGCGGAATGAGCTCCGGCGAGATCTCATGGCAGAGTGGAAACAACGACTGTCGCAACCGAGGGCCGGGCACGCTACCATAGCAGCGGTAAGACCCCTCTTTGAGGAGTGGCTTGAGAGACGCCACGGCGTCCTCACCTTCCGTCTGACGCAGGTGCTTACCGGGCACGGCAGCTTCGGTAGGTTCCTGTTTCGGATTCAGCGGGAGGAAACGCCCGAGTGTCGTCATTGTGAGGACCACCTAGAGGATACGGTGGAGCATACGGTAGCGGTATGCCCTGCCTGGGCTGAGCACCGCCGTATCCTCAGGGAAGTGATCGGCGGCGGCGACCTCTCGCGCCCGGCCTTAGTCGAGGCCATGGTGCGGAGTGAGAGGAACTGGGACGCCGTCTCCTCCTTTTGTGAAGCAGTCATGCTCGCAAAGAGAGAGGCGGCGCGCGTGAGGGAGCAATCCTCCTCCTCACGCCCCAGCAGCCGCAACTGGCGACACTACGGGCGTCGGGGATCGAGGGACGATCTCCGGCCACCGTAAGTACGGGCCTGCGGTCGGCGAGTAAGGGCAGCTCGCCGCCCGACCAGAACCAGGCCCGAGCGTACGGCGCGTAGCGTTCCGCGCGCGCCTCAAAGAGCCAATAGACCACCACAGACGGGGCCCTAAAGGGCTGATGTTCAGCCGGGGTTGCGGGGTAAGCGCAATGAGGTACCGCGACCTCGGCACAGAGCAGGAGAAGGAACAGGGGGGTTTTTAGTCAGTAAGAGTCTGACACTCCCTCCTGCCCGGCCCTGGGCGGGAGAAGTCATTTGATGATTTTCCCCTCACAAAAAAAAAAAAAAAAAAAAAAGTACCTAAGTACAGAAATTTTAGATATAGACCCGAATGGTTTCTTTATTCCGGTATACCTAAACAAAATGGATTCAGTTCACGATGAAATTGATGAACGACGCTCTCGAAAAACATGGCTTCTACTTTATTTTCAAGTGACGGCTGACGATATTGATTTCACTGACGAGAGCCATCGTATTATTTCAGAAACATTGAAACGAATATTATTTTTCAGTTACTCTATCTACCACTTATTAGATTTGTCAAAAATGTATTTGAATTAATTATTCAAATTTGAAAATCCCTTCATCTCAATTTAAGCGTGTCAGTAATTGTAAGTGGCTAAAGAAAATAAGTACCTACCTAGTGAAAACAATACGTAATTCAATATCAATTTTAAGTAATTAGCTGTTGACAAATTTACCAGTAAGTATGCCGATTTTTTTTCTTCTTCTTTTAATAAAAACGATGCCACACACTAGGATATTCTCCTGTATCGTGGGTGCGTTTACAAATATATAATTTCACATACACAACACACTCAAACCCGGAACAACAATTTGTGGTTCACACGTGAGTTTTTCCGTGCGAGAGTTGAACCCGCGACACGTTACACAGCAGCCAGTTGCCCAGCCACCGCACCAACAGTGCAGTCAACTCAACTTAACTTTTTTTATGTTATAAATAGGTCGGCAAACGAGCAGTTCGCCGCCCATGGACACC
Source organism: Spodoptera exigua (assembly GCA_902829305.4). Taxonomy (NCBI): domain Eukaryota; kingdom Metazoa; phylum Arthropoda; class Insecta; order Lepidoptera; family Noctuidae; genus Spodoptera; species Spodoptera exigua. The sequence continues at coordinate 6,864,261 of LR824608.2, read as the reverse complement.
CGCAACAGAGGAGTTACAAGTGCGTTAAAATATCCCACTTCCATACATTGCCAAAAATCAATCATAAGTACATAATATCATCTAATTTTTAGGTATGAAAATCATCATAATTAAAGGTACTTAACGTCTATAGCCCTGGATAGGTGAGATGGAATATCGGACTCTTGACTAATAACCACACCCCCGCCGTTCCTTCTCCTGTTACGGCCGGGACCATCCAAACTAATATTATTATTATAAATGCGAAAGTAACTATGTCTGTCTGTTTTTTTTTTTTGACGCCTAAACTATTGAACCTATTTGTGTGAAATTTGGTACAGACATAGTTTGGAACTCGAGAAAGGACAGGCTAATTTTTTTACCAAAAATCTGAAGGAAGTCACTATTCCACACGAACAAAGTCGCGGGCAAATGCTAGTGAAGTCTACTTATAAAATGGAATGGATGGATTAAGTACTTGCATAACTATTATGTATTAGGGCAGCCCATGAAGAGATGCCGGTAGGTACCTACTTGAGCGCGTCAGATTAAAATATGGGGATTATGTAGTAGCCTGTTGCATATAACCATCATGTATTTAATGTAAATAGAGCAGGGGGAGGGAACGATATAAAAAAAATGACTAACTACGGTAACTTTCGTCAGATTAAGGGTGGACAGGTAGATTTCGTGCTAAAGAATGTGTTTAAAAGTTCTGCCGATTTCATTGTAACAACAGTAGAGCTTTGAACGGGTCGCGCTTTTTATCGCCTCAGTCAGCCAACCCCACCATGCAATTCGGCAGACTAAAATATTTTCATTGTAAGAGATACATGGAGATACACAGACACATTTATACCTACTTATCTGTCACGCTCGTGCCCTAAAACAAAAGTTACATTTACCAATTTTGGAAAACTATCGACCCCACTTTCCCCCACCAGAGGAATGAAATCTCTATAACTATAACCAAATCTTTAGGATCCAGTTGCTCCCTTCGATGCTTGAGCAACTACAAATTTAGCATCCTGGGCTCCTTTACTCGATTGCTACGCATACGCATGTCTTATAACTCCGACATACCTATCATTAAAAATTTCTACAAAATTCCTGTAAGGTAAGTAACCTACTTCGCCATTCTCTCAGTTGATAGGTTTGTAATAAACCGACCTTTAGCACAAGGTTAAACTGCCAACCGAAACATCGCGTTGGGTCGTCCTTCAGGATCGAATTCCTGAGTACCTGGGATTACCTACACAGGTACCTAGGCTTTATTGTAACTACCTAGATTTAATACCTAAGCCTAAATAATTGATTCTTTCTTTTTTATGGATTTGGCCTAGTTTCACAATACACCTATAATATCTAGGGGTGCGTGCCAGAAGACCTCCCCGTGGTGCACCCTGGGTGCGGGCGACAGTCTTCCTAACGGGATGGCGACAGGGTTGGACTGACTGTCGCCCGCAGCGAACTTCTGGCCGGGCGGAGAACCCGGTCGGGTTCTAGAGGCGATCGGCTCTATGCTGCCATAGAGTCCACGCCTCCGTGGGGGCGTTCCTCCGCACGACTCTCTGAACCTAGCAGAGAGCGGAGCGGAGAAACAAGGGCGGCGCTCGTTGTGCACTCACCCTGCCAATGAGTAGCATCGGGGCACTAGCTGCGCCCGACTGCACCCGTCGATATCGTAATCCGGGAAGAGATCATGGTCATGTTTTATGACTCGGACCGGGACGAGGGTCTTGGCTTAACCGCCCGGACCGCGAGGAAGATAACCTCTATAAAAAATTCCTCCAATACTAAGTTCTGGTGCGCGGCGAGGGTATGTATGGCTGAGGAGTAGGATCAGTCGTGAGCGCACCCCCAGCTAGGGGACCGGTTTTTTTTTTTTTTTTTTTTGTGAGGGGAAAATCATCAAATGACTTCTCCCGCCCAGGGCCGGGCAGGAGGGAGTGTCAGACTCTTACTGACTAAAAACCCCCCTGTTCCTTCTCCTGCTCTGTGCCGAGGTCGCGGTACCTTATTGCGCTTACCCCGCAACCCCGGCTGAATTATAATGAACAGCTTTCCCACCTCGTCGAGCAGCACAATGGGCCGGTACGCGGACGGGGAGTCCGCAGGACGCCCCGGCTTCTTCACGAGGACCAGTTTACCCGTCTTCCACGACAGCGGAAACTGGCCTCTCTCCAAACATGAGCTAGGGGACCGGTGGACCCCCTAGTTGGGAGACAAATGCACACTTACCCAGGGACAGGGGGCTCTCCCTGGGCGGACCTCTTATTTCCCCCATACTCGTGGGAATAACATGGAAGACTTAAACCCAACTAATAAAAAAAACATACCACCAAAAGTGCAGGAGAGGGCAAGCCAGCTTGCAAGTGGAAGCGAGAGCCAAGATGGCACTCGGACCTGTGGGGAGACGCTGGTTCCGTCCAGCAAGTCCCGGGCAAGGGCACAGGGAGGAAAGGAGTCGGATTCGGAGTCCGACTCATCGTTGTCTGGCGTCAGCATTGCGCTGCGCCACAAAAAGGACCGGGGCGTTTTCAAACGTCCCAGGTTGGAGGACGGTCGAGAGCCGTCCTCCAACGAGCAGGAGGCCCCAGCCCCCAAAATCCCCACGGCTGCGCGGGGTACGGGCAAGGGGAAGGGCTCCACAAGAGCGGCTGGGAGCCGCTCTGAGCCGGCAGAGCGGCTGGCAGCGGAGGGGAGCGCCCTGGGAAAGGCTGCCCCCTCGGACTCCTCGGAGATGGAGGTGTCCGGAGGTGAGGATTCTGTAGGCGGCGCTGAGAGCCTCCGCCTCCAGGTTAAGGAAGCACTCCGCATGCTGGCTGGGCAAAAAACCCAGGCTGGCAGGAACGGAGTGCTTAAGCACGCGGAGGCTGCTATAATGTCGGCGGTGTCCCGGCAGGGCTCAGCAGAGCGGCAGATGACCGCTCTGCAAAAAGAGATGGCCGGAATGAGGCGCGAGCTGGCCCGATTAGCGGCTGCGAACTCTGCCCTGGAGGCGGAACTTCGTGCAGCAAAGGCGGAACTCGCCGCTGCTCGCGCGGGTCGTCCCCAACCCTCGCAGCCAGTGGAGGCCGACCTTCTTGGCCTCATGCGGCAGGAGATGGCCGCCTTCCAGCAGCGTTTCGACGCTCTGGAGGGTAGGCTCCTTCGACCCCCGCTCGCAACTGGCACTTATGCAGCCGCGGCAGCGAAGACGAAGCAACCACCTAGCCGCGGCGTCAGAGCTGACGCTCCGGTGGAGAAAAGGGCGAAAGTGCCCCCTGCGGCGAATGCACCGAGAGCCCCGCCGCTGACGAGGACGCCCATAGCTCAACCGGCACCGGCTCCTGCTGTGCCTCTGGCACCAAGTAGCCGCAAGCGAAGGGGCGCAGCAGCTGAAATTCCAGCCGTTGCAGCCCCAACCCCGCTATCAGAGCTGCGCACCGATGGCGACGAGTGGCAGGTGGCCGGGCAGGCGAGAAGGAGCGCCAAAGAGGCGAGGAAGCGCCGCAAGAAGGAGCAGCGGCAGCGGCGGCAGCAGCGACGCAGGGAGAAGCGCGCTGCGGCAATGCTCCTCGCCCCAAAATCTTCGGCTGTAGTTATCACACTACAGCCGGACGCGGCGAAAAAGGGGGTGACGTATGGCGAGGTCCTCGCCAAACTGAAGGGGGCGGTAACTCCCGCGGAGTTTGGGGCACCCGACGGGTTCGCAGTGAGGGTCACTGCCACTGGAGCCCGTCTCTTGGAGGTCCCCGGCGCGGCCAGCGGCCCGTCCGCTGACGCCCTTGCCGAGAGGCTCAGGGCGTGCATTGCGGCGGACGAAGCTCGCGTGTCCAGGCCCACCAAATGCCTGGAGCTACGCATCATGGGCCTGGACGACTCCGTGACGGAGAATGAGGTGGCGGCCGCTGTCGCCAGGACGGGGGGGTGCCCTGCTGACCAGGTGAAGGCAGGCACTATCCGCCCGGACAATACGGGGCTGCGGACTGTGGTAGTCAGCTGCCCCGTCACAGCGGCCAAAAAGCTGGCAGAGGGTAAAAGGCTCCTGGTGGGCTGGGTTTCGGCGCAGGTGAAGCTCCTGGAACCCCGACCTTTGAGGTGTTTCCGCTGCCTCGTGGGTCACCACGTGGGTGCCAAGTGCACCTCAGAGGTGGACCGCAGCGACCGCTGCTTCCGCTGCGGTCAGCCCGGTCACAGGGCCGGCGCTTGTACCGCCCCGCCGCACTGCGTAGTATGTGCGGCGGCTGGCAAACCGGCTGATCACCGGGTTGGGGGCAAAACCTGCTCCCCCCCCACCAAACCCAGGAGCAAAGGTAGGCCCGTAGCCACCTCCACCGCTCCCACCGTCGCTCCCGCTGCCGCCGCAGTCGCCAACACCCCTGCGACTGCTGCTGTCGCCGCTGCCGTCAGAGAGGAGGTCGTGATGGATACCCAATAATGGCTCCATTACGCCTCCTCCAGGCGAACATCAACCACTGCGTCGCTGCTCAGGATCTCCTGCTCCAGAGCATGGCGCAGTGGTCGATCAATGTTGCTGTGGTCTCCGAGCCGTACTTCGTTCCAGCCAGGGAACACTGGGTGTCAGACCTGGACGGCTCGGTGACCATCATCTCGTCGGCCGCCGCCGGTACCCCAACCCCCGAAGGGCCTCAGCGAGGCAGGGGTTGCGTCGCGGCTCGGTTCGGAGAGATCGCCGTGGTGGGCGTGTACTTCTCTCCGAACCGAACTCTCGTCGAGTTCCACAACTCCCTCAGGGAGTTAGTCACCGTCGTCGTCGGGTTCCGTCCCCTCCCCGTCTTGGTCCTCGGGGACTTCAATGCCAAGAATTTGGCTTGGGGTTCCCGGCTCACTGATGTCCGGGGAAGGATGGTCGAAGACTGGGCTCTGGAGACAGGCCTAGTCGTGCTGAACCGGGGTTCTGTCCCCACGTGCGTACGGATGCGGGGCGAGTCAGTGGTGGACATTTCGTTTGCTAGCCCCGCTCTGTCATCGCGCGTTGTTGACTGGCGCGTCATGGAGGAGGTGGAGACGTTTTCGGACCACCGGTATATACGGTTCGACGTCTCCGCCGAGTCCGCAGACCCGCCAGTCAGACAGGCCCCGTGTGGCCCGCGTTGGGCGCTTAGGCAACTGGACCGGGAGCTTTTCCTGGAAGCCGCAGTCGTGCAGGCCTGGGTGATACCACCGGTCAGGCCAGCCGACATTAACGAGGAGGCGAGATGGCTCCAGGACGCCATGTCAAGGATGTGCGACGTGGCGATGCCCCGGATCCGACCGTGCCAACGCAAGCGCCAGGTGTATTGGTGGTCGCAGGAATTGGCAGACCTGCGCGGTGAGTGCACCGCAGCGCGACGCCGATACACCAGGCACCGCAGGCTCCGTCTCCGCCCTCTGGACGCTGAAACCAGAGAGGCGGAGCTATACGAGGAGTACAGGGCGGCGAAGGCCATCCTCAGGGTGGAGATCCGGCGGGCCAAAGATCGGGCCCGCGAGGAGATGTTGGAGACTCTGAACAGAGACCCGTGGGGACGCCCCTACCGGATGGTGCGTGATAAGCTCCGCACCTGGGCGCCCCCACTGACTCAGAGTCTCCGGCCGGAGGTCGTGGACGAAGTGGTTGGGGCGCTATTCCCCCGACCACAGATGGGTTACACGCCTCCGGCTATGCCCCCGCCCCCTGCGGTGCCCAATGCGGGCTACATCGACGACGACGACGAATCCGCTCCGGAAGTGACCGAGGTAGATTTGAGAGTGGCGGTGCGCCGGCTGAGCGGCAAGAATACCGCCCCAGGACCTGACGGGCTGCATGCCAAGGTCTGGGTCCTGGCCTCGGAGGCTCTCAGGCCTCGACTGCTTGGTCTGTTCAGCGCATGTTTGGAGAGAGGCCAGTTTCCGCTGTCGTGGAAGACGGGTAAACTGGTCCTCGTGAAGAAGCCGGGGCGTCCTGCGGACTCTCCGTCCGCGTACCGGCCCATTGTGCTGCTCGACGAGGTGGGAAAGCTGTTCGAGAGGATAATCTCAGACCGCCTCGTCGGGCACCTGTCTGGAAGGGGGCCGGATTTAGCGGACGGCCAGTTCGGCTTCCGCAGAGGGCGCTCCACGGTGGACGCCATCATGCGCGTGAGGGACCTCACGACGGGGACAGCGTTGGCCGGGAGGCGAGTCGTCGTGGCGGTGTCTCTGGACATCGCCAACGCCTTTAACTCGCTGCCCTGGAGCTGCATTTTGGAGGCACTCCGGTATCACCGGGTGCCTGCCTATCTCCGTCGTGTAGTCGAGGCTTACTTGACGGACAGATGCGTCATCTACCCCGGTCACCGGGGCGTGTGGAATCGGCGAGAGGTGTCGCGCGGTGTCCCACAGGGATCGGTCCTGGGACCTCTCCTGTGGAACATCGGGTACGATTGGGTGCTACGCACCGACCTCCCGAGCGGCGTCAGCATTGTCTGCTATGCTGACGACACGCTGGTGCTGGCGAACGGGAGGTCGCATCAGGCGGCGGCCGACCTGATGTCACAAGCGGTTGCGACAGTCGTTGCAAGGATCCGGCAGTTGGGACTCGAGGTGGCGCTCCACAAGTCCGAGGCCATGTGCTTCTATGGCCGTCGGAGCGCGCCACCTCCAGGTGGGTCCCAAGTAACGGCAGGAGGAGTTACCATCGGCGTCGAGTCGGCGATGAAGTACCTTGGTCTCGTCCTCGACAGCCGATGGAACTTCACGGAGCATTTTCGTCGTTTGGCCCCTAAGTTGGAACGGTCTGGGGCCGCGCTCAAGCGGCTCCTTCCCAACCTCGGGGGGCCAAACGCCTCCTGCCGGAGGTTGTATATGGGGATTGTGCGATCCATGGCCCTCTACGGTGCCCCTGTGTGGGCGCCGGACTTGAAGCGGCGGCCGGCTCGTACGCTGGTCGCGTCCCAGAGGGTCATGGCTATACGAGTAATCCGCGGGTATCGCACGATCTCCGGGGAGGCGGCGAACCTCCTTGCCGGATCACCGCCGTGGGATCTAGAAGCGAAGGCGCTCGCGCGCGTCTACAGTTTGCGCGCAGACGCGCGTCGCCGGGGCGAAGATCCTCTGCCGCGCCAAATAAATGCGTGGCGGAATGAGCTCCGGCGAGATCTCATGGCAGAGTGGAGACAACGACTGTCGCAACCGAGGGCCGGGCACGCTACCATAGCAGCGGTAAGACCCCTCTTTGAGGAGTGGCTTGAGAGACGCCACGGCGTCCTCACCTTCCGTCTGACGCAGGTGCTTACCGGGCACGGCAGCTTCGGTAGGTTCCTGTTTCGGATTCAGCGGGAGGAAACGCCCGAGTGTCGTCATTGTGAGGACCACCTAGAGGATACGGTGGAGCATACGGTAGCGGTATGCCCTGCCTGGGCTGAGCACCGCCGTATCCTCAGGGAAGTGATCGGCGGCGGCGACCTCTCGCGCCCGGCCTTAGTCGAGGCCATGGTGCGGAGTGAGAGGAACTGGGACGCCGTCTCCTCCTTTTGTGAAGCGGTCATGCTCGCAAAGAGAGAGGCGGCCCGCGTGAGGGAGCAATCCTCCTCCTCACGCCCCAGCAGCCGCAACTGGCGACACTACGGGCGTCGGGGATCGAGGGACGATCTCCGGCCACCGTAAGTACGGGCCTGCGGTCGGCGAGTAAGGGCAGCTCGCCGCCCGACCAGAACCAGGCCCGAGCGTACGGCGCGTAGCGTTCCGCGCGCGCCTCAAAGAGCCAATAGACCACCACAGACGGGGCCCTAAAGGGCTGATGTTCAGCCGGGGCTGCGGGGTAAGCGCAATAAGGTACCGCGACCTCGGCACAGAGCAGGAGAAGGAACAGGGGGGTTTTTAGTCAGTAAGAGTCTGACACTCCCTCCTGCCCGGCCCTGGGCGGGAGAAGTCATTTGATGATTTTCCCCTCACAAAAAAAAAAAAAAAAAAAAAAAAACCTATAATATCTAGGCTTAAATATTGGTAAAAAAAAACAATTTATAAAAGTTACCTACTTACTTTTGCTAAACCAATTTAATACAGAAGTACAATAGTTAATTAGAATTTATACCTGCTATAGATACTGCGATGAAAAGCAGTGTTATTGCAGTCTATATATCTAGCTATCCGTTCCAATTTTCATCAAAATACATTCAAATTATAAACATCCATTTATCAATTTCTTCTTACAAACCTCGGTGTTTGTAATAGTAGTAGGATTACAAAACTTCAACATAAAAAATCGAAAGTTCTTTTGGCGCCCAATTGGGCCTTGTAATTGGGTTATGGGTATACAAATACATATATGGGTAAATATGTAGGTACATAGTCATTTGCAGTAATGACGAGCTTATTGCCTGCTAAACCATGAAAGCAAACGTTACCTATACCTTACTTAGATAAAAATTGATATATTTAAAGTACCTAATGTACCTAGTTAAGGAACAACCACAGCGTTATGTTTCGCCGTGTGAGTGAGGTTACCGGAGGCCCAATCCTTCCCCACCACCAATCCCTCCTCAATCCCTAAATATCCAAATCCCTTATCCCTAAAAGGTAGGCAATGCACTCGTAACTCCTCCGTTGCGGGTGTCTATGGGCGGCGCTGATTGCTTACCATCAGGTAATCCGTCCGCTCGTTTGCCGACCTAACACTACATAAAAAAAATAACAATAGTCATGTGGGAGGTAAATCCCGAACCCACGCTCAGCTATTAGCTTGATTGCCTGTATTAATTTAAAACAGCATTAATGTTTACGCTAGTATCAGATAAGTACCTACCTACGGCAGTAATCCTACTTAAGCTTTGGTCAAAACAATTCAGAACGCGTAGGTTGAATGGAGTGCTTATTCAAATAGGTTCATAACGCTTTTCGCTCTAGTGACGATATTGTTTGTTCTATTAATAGGTAGGTATACTAACATGTTTCCGTCAATTAATCTGTGGTATTTGCATTCCTTTTTCTAACTAGGTATTCTAACCGGTAGGTAACTAACTACCTATAAAATAGTATAGGACAGCAATCCAACATTTATAACTTTGCTAGCTTCGTAAAATTCGTTGTATTCAAAATACTAAAGGTGCGGTATTAGTGCTAGGTATAATTATTTCAACTTGATCACTTAGGTAGATACTGTTAGGTGGAATATCAAGAAATAGTCCTAGTACCTACCTACTTATGTATTCACGAGGACACTAGATTGTTTCTTTTTTATGAAATAAAGGGCTAACGGGTCACCGGATTGTATGTGATCAGCGTCCCCAAATAGGTACCGGCAACACTAGAGGAGTCACAAAAAGCGTTGCCGACCTTTTTAGAGTAGGTACGTATCTACGCTCGTTTCTTGTTCCCGAATTGATACAGCAATAGGTTACTTCGCTGTTAGAAATGTAAGGTTTGTATTTAGTACCTCTTCTTACTTCACAGTGAATGACTTAGTACCTAATAGATTTTATGAATATAGAGTTGGCATTTGTAGTTGGTAGCATTGATTTGCTTATACAACTTTGCATTGTAGCGACGATAGTGATAAGCTTCCTAGCTCCTAGCTGCGGTCACTCACCTCATGTGAACATGTTTACGAAGTTTATTACTAAGATATAGGTATATACCTACTTACCCACTGTGTAGTCTAGATGTATGTGGATCTCAAGATAGTGCTTCTTGCATGTTCTTATAACTTCTACTGAAAATGCTACTCAGCTAGGTAGGTACTTGAACTCCTGCCAGTTTTAATGAATTTATGCGTAGGTATGAAATTCTTAAACGATATCTGAACAATTTTAATGCCTGTTTGTTTTACCTATTTAAATTAAAAGTTTCCTTTTTAGAGTACCTAGCTAAAAAAATGAAGGCTAAGACAAAACGTACGAAACCTACATATAAGTTTTGGTATTTTTTTATTGATAACGCTAAAAGGTTATATTTAACAAAACCATTTGAGAGAAATTTGTTTTCCGTTATTATGATCTCATAATTTAACATTTATTTACCTACATAGTTCCTACTGTACGAGGTTGAAATAACAACAATACGTATAATAACAAGTTTGACTACTTTCGTCCTTTTAACATTTTACGCTAACAGGTAAATAAAACTTTCTTGAAATTACAACTTTTCAAAACTTTGATTACCGAACGACTACTCAAAACAATGAATTAGTGGATTTAAAATAAATACTCTATTCAGGTCAAACGAAACAAGAGTATCTCACAATTTTAGAAATCACGAGCGCAGTAAGTATGCTGTACGTATATCGTATGCACGTTGTAATACTCATTATCATAGCCAGTGCGTAAACACGACGCAATTAACGCAACCCACTTTTGTAAGAGCCGTCTACAGCATAACCGTCTCGTACTCTCGCATGTACGCATGTAGCTATAATCCACAATCAAATAACTTCCCTATAAGTGTTTGTACAAAGCCTAACCCGCTTATCAACGCCTTTCCTTATCAATACCACAATTCCCAATGAATTATATCAATTATTATTTTAACCTTTTACGTTTACTAACAAGTTTGTACAAGCACTATACCTTCATGTAACATTACATAAATAAAACACAACATGTTATCAATACAATTATTCCAAGATTGGCATAGATTGTTCTTTATTGTCCACTTCTTTTTGGATACAGCTACTTTACTTACAAATTATAATGCATACTGTAATAATAACTTTATGGGAAATCTATGATTTTGGATAATTACAAGATGTGCCATTTATATACTAGGCCTATACAAAACAAAGTTGCTGTACTTCACGGGTACGCAGTTGGGTGAAATAAAAACACCAAAATAGATTAATGTGCGGTTATAATATTATAAAATACTTTCAGCCTATCGAAACATAATCCTATGGGTTCTAATCGATATTTACATAGAAATATGAAAGGCGGGAGGACATTACAAATCTAAAAATGAGTGCCAGCAATATCCCGTGCCTGCCGACACTCTGATTACACCGGTTACTTATTATGCATGTTATCGTGAAAACAGTCAGTAAAGGCTCGCGTGCTCAGGTTAAGATTCGTGCCAACCAGGTCCCGAGCTGGTGCATGAATGTTTGTATACTCTTTAGAGTTCACAGACAGTCCTAACCTCAAAATTAGTGATTAATATCACATTTATAAGTTCCGGTCACTTCTAAACTTAAACAAATGCACCGCTCTGCGGTGACTTATCGTCGTGCGGTCGCGGCTCAGGGAAACCACGAGCAGATAGTGGATCCGGCGCCGGGGAAGCATGCGGGGCTGGCGAGGCCGCGGGCGATGCGGCCGGGGACGCGCTGCCCAGCGGAGACGGCAGCGTCGCGTACACTGTGGGCCGCGGGGGCTGGTACGAAGGCGCATATGAATCGCTACGAGGGTTGTAAAAGGGCGAATCATCAGCGGAGCAATCCAGATTCGGAGAGTACGGCGTCGCAGCACCGCAGGAAGGCGCGTCATCACTGGGCCGGTAAGCGGGCGCCACGGGCGCGTACACCGTGCGGCGCGGGGGCTCGGCCTCGGGCCGATGGTGCGACGACGGAGCGTACGCGTCCGACCAGCGCGCCTTACTCGGCGTGAAGTCTCCTTTCACGTACAGTTGTATCGGTCGCCGGAAACCTTTGCTCGCATGCTGAGGAACACCCAGTATGCAACACTTGCTGAATCCGACTTCGGGTGACAGTAAGTAATCTCGAAATTTGTTCGGGAATAGCTCAATCGAGTTGAAGTTTTCATATATTGTAGGCTGAAACAAAAGATAAATAGCCATTAGTCAACTATTGAAAGCTTACGCAACATTTTTAAAAGCTTTTTACAAAGAAGTAGGTAGATACATACCGTTAGACGCTTCTTTTTCTTATAACTAGCCCAGTTTTGAGCTTCTAGCACCAGTTTCCCGCCGGGGCGTAGATCTGCAAACATTTTTCGGAAGGCACGCTTGAGGCCCGCGTCGCCCCAATTTAAATGCATCCACTTGGTGGTAGATAGGCACAGGATCAGATCAAACTGAGGACTGTCAGGGCCGCTTCCGACCGCAACTTCCTCGCGAGGAACATAATTCCCCTGAAACATATTAACATAAGATTTAATACCATTATTTATAGAAGTGACAAACAGCATCTTGCGCACGTAAGATCGACATGTCGTGACATGTCATGTTGCGCAACAAGACGAAATAATCGTGAGTAAGTAAGTACAAGCATCAGAAAAGTAGGTAATACTTCAACATTTATAATGATAGTTTATTTCGTCATAGGATGCAATGAGTGCATGACACGTACCTGCTTAAACGTAACATTGTAGGGGAAAACAGGCGGCGTGACTTCTGCAGTCGAGTCGCCAAGGGGCCCATACAACATGGACATCGACATAGGGAAGAAACATTGGCCATGCTCTTGTTTCTGAACTGCCTTCCTATTCTTTCGAGGTCTCCGTATCTTTCTCCCTGGAAGGACCTTTTTCAAGTCTTCGTGCTTATCGAGTTTCTGATCAATGCAACAGTCTTCACACTTCTCTTCCTTACATTTATCACAATCTCCTTTTTTATCGTCGTCCAAGTCTATTTTCTTGTCGTCATCCCTCTTTGGTTCGACTGGAACTGGAATGAAGGACCTTAGATTCTTCCTTGCTCTCCCTGAAATAAGATAATATTTTTATGTAAGACCTTGGTGTTTCACTCTGAAGTTTGTAAAACTAAAATATATTTATGTACATCTCTCTCTTGCCATAATGTAAAGAATACTTCCCTAAGTTAGCAGTTTAAATTAAATTATATTGATTTTTTAATTATCTAATCAATTTTTTTTTATAAATAATAATAAATTGAAAAAGCTTTTCTTAGTATCCTTTTCATGTTTATGAAAACCACTAACACAACATACAGTACTATGACAAGTTCTACTTATATTCTACAAAATGACAAAACCATGACATTTTCTGAATCACATAGTATTTGAAATAATTGTATTGCAGCCAAAAGTGAATACCACCTAATCAGGTTAAATCAGTGACCTATATTTGCAAATGTATGCAATTTTATATTTATTATTTGTGGTAAATTGTATGTTTCTGGTAATAACATACCTATGAGCACTGGATCAATGTCCATCCCCACAACTGACCGGGCCCCCAGCGTCCGTGCCACCGCTATTGAAATGTGGCCAACATTACATCCAATGTCCAGTACATCTTTGTTCTGGAAGAGATGCCTGTGCATCTCAAATACTTGCAACCGAATATCCATCATAGCATTTAAGTTTCGGTAACCATAATACCTGTAACATTAAACCATACATTAATTATCAAAATCTGACATAAAGACCATAAGATACTTAGTTGCTCTCCTTGGAAAATATTTTTTGAATGGTTAAGACATATTTATTCATACTGTACATAATAATAATGAATGACAAAAGATTGATTTAGAGGTCAAGCTGTTGTCATGCAAATCCTTTCAGCTGGCCAAATAACTCACAAAATGGAGAACTGTTCAGAATGTTGTTCTTGTTTTTTTATTGTTAACTTCTCTCTCCCCTAGCTCAAGCAAAACCAGTTACTAACCTGTCATAATTTCCATACTGATATCTTGAATTTTTAGGGTGAAATGTTGGAAGCTTCTGGTCTTCATCGGAAATACTCTTCAGTTTAGTGCGATGTGGTGACGCAGGGCGCTCTGGCGGCGCTGTCCGCTGTTGAGGTCGCGCTCGCATCCATGCTCCCGGTTGAGGCACTACTGGACTTACTATTTTATCTAATGAATCCATCCTACGCAACTTCTTCGGATCTTTGACTTTCTGAGAATTATTATCACTGTCACTACAAGATCTTTTGCGTGACTTACATGCAGATGTGGATGGTTCCGGAGGTGGAGGCTCTTTGATCCCTTCCTCTACTACTTCAGGAGGCTCCTCAGTAACTGGAGATGAGTTGTCAGTTGTACGTCGCCTTAGCCTTGCCTTCTTGCGTGGCTTCCGTTGCTGCATCTCTAGTCTCTTCTCATACTCCTCATTATCTAATGGTTCCATTAAATTCAATGGATCCCTTATGTTTGGAGGAATAATTACATCAATCTTAGCCTTATGCCTAGGTGGAGTGGGTAAAGGTGAAGATTCTGGAGTAACAGCATTCATAGCTCTATTGATATCCTCATCCTGAAGACTATTCAAGTTAAGAGGATCTGATATATTTCCACCAAGCAAGAATTTAGTAGGTGGTATAAAAGCTTCTTTGCGTGGTCTCTTATGTGGTAGGAAAAACTTAGAGATTGATGGAAAGCTCTGAGCTCTCTTCCTCCCTTGTTTAAATTTTGTAGAAATGTAGTTCACACGCCGTATGGTACTCCTATCAGGGTTATCCTTGGCAGGTGTATGACCCTTTTTGCCGTGCCGAAATTTCTTTTTCGTCTTTTTTGAAGTACCCACACCCGAAACATCACCTTCTTTGGAAGTGTTTGCATCGCACGAGTTTAAAGCACTGGTCTCGTTAACATTTGATGATGTCTCGGTAATATCGCCTAGTTCACTTTCCGATATCTCACCAGCTGTTTCATTATCAGCATTGTCAACCACGTTGCTTTCACAAGCAATCACATTTTCTTCCGGACTACCCATTACGTATGTGTACTGTAGCAATAACTACATGATAAAACAATAAATCATATAAAAAGTCAAATTTACCGCCACTTCACTTCTTGCAAAATCTACAAGGACATCCGTCAATGGTGATAAACAGTTTAACAATGCGGTTTGTTTTTATTATTACTTGCCACTGAGATGTACACTTAATCGATAGAAGAAAGCTTTAAAAGGATTAAAATAAAATATTTCACTTTACACTTAAACACGCAATGATAACTATCCACTTTTCAAAATTATACACAGCACTTCGTACAATACTTTGATAGGATAGCAATGGCAATTTGATTTCATTTGTTTTAGTTTTCATAGACAAGTGTGACACCGATGGGAAGTTAACCTAGATATCTGATTGGACAAAACTCAGATGGAATGACTATGTGACCAATCAAAAATAGGGTCAGAGCCCGACACTTTTCCGCTTTCATGAGGAAATTGAAGGAATAAGAACAAACTAGAGCTGCCAGCCTAAAAAAATATGACATTTACTGATATTCTCACTATACTTACTAACTAAATTTGATAGCATAAAGAGAACAAAACTTTAAATGATTACTACTGTTTAAACTTTTTTACGCATAAATTAATCTGCATATTTACCAAAACGAACGAATTTTTTTAATCAATTACTTGGTATATCGCAAATTTGCAATTTACATGGAGGGAAAAAATATTTAAAATGTCTTTATCTTATAGTTGATAGTAACGTAAAGAGCCCGAAATCACATTTTTCAAAGAAAATACAAGACAGTATCGTTAATTACTAGAAAAATACATATACTTGCTAAAACAAAAAATATAAACAAACATGTCGCTGCGC
This sequence comes from Spodoptera exigua, assembly GCA_902829305.4. Taxonomy (NCBI): domain Eukaryota; kingdom Metazoa; phylum Arthropoda; class Insecta; order Lepidoptera; family Noctuidae; genus Spodoptera; species Spodoptera exigua. Next base: position 6,848,869 of record LR824608.2, on the reverse strand, counting down.
AAAAGTTCAGTGCTCACTTTATTGCTATGGCACCATTAGCTCGAGATCATGAATGCTGATTTTCAGCATTAGCCAATTTGAATTTTGCATATTAGTAAATAAAAAAGATTTAACTTGGGTGTATGTATGGAGCACAATATTTTTTGGATTACATTAGAACGATAAAATAATAGATGCTAACTTTTTTTTAAATCTTATATGCTTTCTCAAAAGACTGTTTGTTAAAAAAATATTATTTGATGCTTGTAACATTGGTGTTTTAAAGCGTCACAAATAGAATTTAAATTTTGAATCAAAAATATCCGTTGTCGTTCGTGTTGACAAATGATTGTTTGAAATCAACGGAAGACGTTTAATTAAAGAAAAATGTAAGTAATTACTGCAGGGATAGTTAGATAAACTATTTATTATGATGCTCTCATTATATTCTTAGTGGTATAGTTCTCTTTCCTGTGTCTTCATAAAATTATCTGTTTTATGCATCAGAAAAATATTCAGTGCGTAGTGACCAGTATTTTTTGTAATGTAAGTTATAATTTGTATTGCAGAATCGTCTTTATTTCGTGGGCTACGGGTAAATTGGCGTTTACATTGTGATGAATAAGGTGAGCAATAACATAAACATTCATTATTTACATTCATTATTTATATTTTAAAACTTTGATTCTCCAGTCATGGTGGTATTACTCTATATAAGTAAACGCAGGCTGAATACAGTGCGTTTGTATTATGTGTACAATAAATTTAACTACGAAATTAATAAAATAAAAAAATTATGGGATAAATCGACATGTTTTTAATAGTCATAGAAGAAGGTAGGTGTCTAGGCTATTTTTTAGCATATTTTGATAGGATAGGAAGATAGGTATTATGGTGTCATGACTATATTCGAGTATTTTGAAACGCTTGAATGAATTGAAAATTGCATATTGATTGATATGTTAATTCTTACTGTTTCCTGACAAGGATATTACAGTTAGTAAACATTATGTTGACAAACTCATTAAAAACATTGCCTACAAAGACAGCTATCATGATTATGTATACTTACCTGACCTAGATGAAGAAGAATTTCTATACTTACTACTTACTCATTCTTTCATTCCAGATGTCTCGAATACCTAAAATGCCACCGGTGACTGCTACAAAAGAAAACAAGCCAGGCTTGCCAAATCGTCGTCCATTGGCTAGAACCTTGGTCAGCACCCTGAGTGACGCTGACAAGAAGGATCTTTTAATTAATCATACAAAGCCTGCGCGCACTGGCCCTTCTGCAGTTGTTCCAGCTCAACGTCTCAAGAGATCAGCAACTGCACCCTCTGCTGTTGCTGTTCCGCCTCCAAAAGTAAATAAAGTTGAAAAGAAGGTGACTGTGGCTCCCAAAATAGCACCATATGACTATAAAGCAAGATTTAATGATTTGCTAGGTAAGCACAAAAATATGAAAAGTGAATTTGACGACCTGAAGGAAAAACACATTGAAGTTTCTGACAGTTATGAGAAGACAAAGGATTCTGTGCAAAGCTATGTGACTGAGAGGGATAGATTAAAAGAGAATCTCTTGAAATCTTTATCAGATTTAAGAGAAAAAACTGCAGAATATGACAGAATGAAAGTAGATTATGATATTCAGAAAATGGAAAATGAAAACTTGCAGCGCAAAACTGTGTTATTGGATGAAATCACCACTAGCCTGAAACAAAAGACAGCTGAACTAGATAAGGTTCAGTCTGAATTTGATGCCTTATCTCGACAACATAAAAGTCTGCAAGAGGAGACAGAAGCACTGAGAGTTTTGACGGATAGTCTTAAGAAGATATCTATACAATTTGACAAATTGCAACTTGACTATAAAGAAGCTCAAGAGACTATTGCTAAATATAAGTCAGAATCAGAAATATTGCACAATATTTTAGCTGCCATGCATAAAGAGCAGAGAGACCTAAGAAATACTATTCAAGATTTGAAAGGTAATATAAGAGTTTACTGTAGAATTAGACCTCCACTGGAATCAGAACAATCAAAGCCAAGGTATAATCTCAATGTGCTTGATTCTTGCTCTATAGAAGTAGAAAAAGTTGAACTAATGAATTCCGTCAGAAAAGGAAAGCCACAACATGGTTTCACGTTTGATGGTATTTTTACACCACATGCAACTCAAGAAGATGTATTTGCTGAGGTTTCTACTATGGTCCAATCAGCATTGGATGGATACAATGTATGCATTTTTGCTTATGGTCAAACAGGTTCTGGTAAAACATACACTATGGAAGGTGGCTGTGGAACTGAACAGTACGGAATCATACCAAGAGCTTTTAACATGATATTCACAAGTATGGAAGATTTGAAACGCATGGGTTGGGAGGTAACCATAAAAGCATCTTTCTTGGAAATATATAACGAAATTATTTATGATTTGCTGAACTCCAGCAAGGATCAAGTAACTCATGAGATAAAAATGAGTGATTCTAAAGGAACTGACGTGTATGTATCGAATTTGAAGGAAGAGGAAGTTAAGAATTCACATGATTTTATCAGGCTGATGATATTTGCCCAACGTAACAGACAAACAGCTGCTACTCTAAATAATGAGCGCAGTTCTCGATCACACTCAGTCGCCCAAATCAAAATATCGGCAATACATGAAAAACGTAAAGAGAAATATACAAGTAACCTGAATTTGGTGGATCTGGCTGGTTCAGAGAGTGGGAAAACCACACAGCGCATGGAGGAGACAAAACATATTAACAGGTCTTTATCAGAGCTGTCTAAAGTTATCTTATCACTGCAGACCAACCAGTCCCATATACCTTACAGAAATTCTAAGCTCACCCACTTGCTGATGCCCAGTCTAGGAGGCAATTCGAAAACACTTATGTTGGTAAATATCAATCAATTTGATGAATGCTTCAGTGAAACACTTAATTCCTTACGTTTTGCCACGCAAGTAAATAACTGTAGAGTTGTTAAAGCCAAGAAAAATATAACCATGTTTGACTCATAATCCCCACCATGAAACAAAATGTTATTTTTGATATTGACATGATCAGTTATTATTAATTTTATCTAGTTATCTAATAAAATAGAAAAAAAGTTGTTTAAAACTTTAGGAAAGAGTAGTCATAGTTATTATGATGATTTAAACCTGAATTATGGCTACATTTTTTAGACATAAATATTTTTCTTTTTCTCCTATTGTTAGCTTTTATGTTTTAGAGGTGTTTGTACACCGCTTTAATCAGTAATTTGACTAAAATAGTGTCTGTTTTATTTAATTTTCAATAGCTTTACGTCAAACAATTATGTTATATTTAGTTTTCTGTGTAATTGTATTGTTTATTGAATATAATATACGTAAATTAGTGAACTACGTTATTTTATTGCAGTTTTCATACTCAGGTCACCCAGGTACTTACCCAAAGCTTACCATCCTCCAAGATCGTGCAGTGGCTACCATTCTCAGCTTGAGTTTTAAATGATTAGTCTTTACCAAAACAAACGTTCGCATAAATTAAGTTTGAAAGAGCGCCTTTCTTGTGTCACAATTTGTTATGTAAATCTACCGCTAGATGGCAGTAGCAGTTCGAAAATTTGAAAGACGTTTTTGGTATTTCACGTTTTGGCGCCACAGTCGGCTGAAATAAATTGGCTTTTTTCGCCGAATGAGTAAAGGGGGTGGCACATAATTTTCGTTACACTTTATACTACTTTTCAATATCTGATCTGAAACCTCTCGGCAGTCACACATGTACTCGGCACACGTCTTTTCTTAAAAACTTAGTTACACGTTTTTTCTTAAAAACTTAGTTTTGAACCAGAAGATATTCGTTCGACGTCGTGTAGCTGATTTCCTTCGGGATTATTCCCGTGTGAGTAACATCATATATACACCTCCCTAAAAGTACCCAGCGACATCTATGCACAAAATAGAGGAGCGTTTTAGACATTTGATTCGGGAATCGAACCCACTAACTCAAGGCACTTGTAATCATTTTGAACAACTAGGTAAAATAAAAATAGTATCTACTTGCTGGTTACTACTTAATGCTTAGATACTTAAGTAGGTATACAAGTACTAGTAATATGCACCATCACATAAATATAGCTTATGTACTAAAATATTATTTATTATTGAATGTCGGGTTGATATTTGATGTAAATAAATAATTATGTCACCTACTGAACATTGTTTTCCAACAGGAGTAAACGGTAATTAGATGATTTACCCATTTATTAACTCCATAAAATTCAGTTTACATTGAAGTTGGCTCTATGTCCAAGAGATGTCGCTACGTGTAAGAAAACTGACGTCTTTATTTCTATTGCTTTTACATGTAGTAAACCCTACGCACAACGACACACATTCCTAGGGGTGATTTATGTTTTACTACTGATTTGTTAATTACGTAAGTTTATAAAAAAGTTTTACTTAGGCTGTGCTACAGTCTTTAAGGAGTACTATATCAAGAGATATCTACAAATAAACCCTGGAGGTTTTAAACCGAGTTTAAGTTTAAAACCTCTCTATAATGGGTGCTGCCAGCAGTCCCTCTTCTCACAGTTAAGAACTATTAACTTTAATATATTTTTTTTTGCATTCGACAATCGTTAAAATCAATTTATGATAGGTAGGTATATATTGCAAAAAGTACTAGTCTTGGCAAACAAAATAGCCCTCTCTGCTATATTTCTGTTTTAATATGATACAGGTTGTAGTTGACCTTTGCTGAAGTGGCGCTTGTAAAGCCTCTAATCATCGAAGCTTTTTCATTAATAGCCATTACTGAAAAGCTTTGGTTCGGACTAAAGGCCAATCTTATAATTATTAGATAGGTATCTTGAAAAGGATTTCTTGCTAGACTACAGTCTCCTATGGATTATTTTCGAAATGTGCCTACCTAATTGTGCCTGCCGAAACAAGTAAGTATTGAATTAATTTTGCTTACTTAAATATTTATGTATTTATTAATGATGTGTTATATTTATAACTATTGTATTATGTAACTATAGTTTCTAGCGTTGTAGAAATTCAGTGTGTGATAAGTTGGTAGGTAGGAACCAAATCGTTCAATATATCAAATTTTCACCCGGGGCATTAGCCTTGAATAATCTATTGTAATGTAACACCTGCCATGTCGTGATGCGTCTCTCTATGTTCACATTACAATATTTTATCTGACTGCCACATTTTTTAATATTGTAACTCTTTCATCTACTTACGTAGTGCCACAAATGTATGCCATGTTAGGTAAGTTAGAATAAAGAAACAAGTTTTATAAAATAATCATGACGAGTTTATTTAAATAATTAAGGACTAGATCGAAACAAGCGATTAATCGCAATTCTCTTTCATATGCAAATTATACATAGTTTTTATGATACATCTCTCCGTGCGTCGAGTCGGGCGCTATTGGAGCGGTACGGGGCGCAAGGCCAGGCGAACGGTGACAACGACCGAGGGGCGAGTCCAGGGTCTCTCGCCAGATTGTGTTCAACGTGATACATCCGGTTCCGTCGCCGCTTCATCGCCCGGCGTCGGAAGTTTTGCTCTTTCTATAGTGTCTATGAGTCTATCCAAGCCATAAAGAAAACCTTCTTCGTGGTTTCCTTGTTGCCACTCTGCACGATGGTCTACCTGTAGACCTTCCGGTACACTCCTAGTCTTAGCAAAGTCGATCAGCCAGGCACCAACACGTTCATCATCGTAAATGATGAATATACTGCTACCGACGATTTCATGAGTTTTGAAGAAATCTGAATTTTCGAAAAGATCTCTGATTTCACGAAGGCGAGTGATGATGGCACGACGCGCCTTTTCATTGTTGCCTAGGAACCTTGCAACGGTGTTAGCGATTTGATGAGGTTCGCGAATTTTTTGCAAGTCAGTGAGGGGTGGCTCTCCTGGGACCTTCACAGCTTCGATCCTGAAGCCTTGCTCGGCGGACGAGGATCGCTGTTCACGGAACTGCATGTAACGTAGTTTAGTTACGGCGCGTGCGGCGTGCTCTGCTTCGGTGGGAGCTTTGGGGTCCAAACGCACCATCTTCTCGTACAGGTCCGTACGAGCACGAGCGTTGCTTACTTCATCTTCGAGGAAAGTGCGGGTGCCCATTTTGACATCCATAACATGGGGATCTCTGAAGCCGTGCAGCAAGTCTTGCAGTTCAATGAAACGTTCACCGCCATATTCCAATTCACGGTAGTAGCGCGGGATAGCAGAGCGCATGTGGGGGCAGGCAGCGAGCGCTTCATACGCGTCCCGCTCGGGGTTGTGCGCGGGGTGGTCCCCGGCAGCACGACGCTTCCATACGGTGCCCGGGCCTGCGGGTGCCAGGGAGCCGGGGTGGCCAGCTAACTGGAACCATTCCGAAGAGCGAGATTTCAGCAACGCATCAGATGCGGGTGCTGATAATTCTAAAGCATTCTGTAACAAAAGAAAGATAACGATTAATTACTAATTCCAACTTATCTCGTTTTTAGGATGAACCTTCTGTTATTGGGGATTTGTAAACTACATTACAAGATTTTTTATTTAACATTACAATTTTTAATTTAATTTAATTTCTTTTCGAATTTTTTTTCAACTTCTAATAAATATGCAATATAGGAAGGTTGAGAGAAAAAATATAAAAAAAAATATATTAGGTACTTACAATAGCTAAGAATTTGAGTAGCTCCGAGGGTTGAGGGGTGGGTGTAGCGGGTGCCGGAGTGGAGGCGGGTGCTTCAACAGTGGACGGGGTGCGCCGCCAACGTTTGAACAGCGCACCTTCATCTTTGCTGCGCCAGCGTTCCTCCTCTTTACCAGGCACTGCGACCTGAGAACAACGAAAAACACTCGTTTAAACACCTGGTCACACACCATGGTACACTTTGGGGATATTCACTTTCACACAAATTTTCACTGATCACACTTCGGTGACACGTACCGCTAAAATCTTATTGGCAGCGTAGAGTAGTCCGCCAGGGCCGAGGCGACTCAGCACCGACTGGCGGGAGACACTGTTCATCTTGCTGGTTACGGTCATGGCGAACGAGTGTGTGCGTAGAAGGCGCAAACACGAGTGAGCGATAGAACAATTGGAGCGCGGGTAGCGAGCGACGAGCGTGAGCTGTGGGCAGCTGCTAGCCAGCGAGTGATGTAAGTGGGAGGGACGCCGTCTGTTTTATAGAGACCTCGGCTTTCTCGTGACGTCGGCGCCGCGCGCCGCCCGCTACCCGCGCGTCCCCTGCGCTGCCCATGAGTTTTCCTAGCGTCTCTGCTGAAATGCATTGATTTATCGACCTGCGGGATAGATGCATGTCGTGATCGATGTTTACTCGCGCTTATACTGCAAGTTTCAATTCGTATTCCGTACGGACTAGACAACGAATATTAGTTATAGGAACTAGCTCTAGCACACAATTGCGAATCTTCAAAACGTTGTAAATATTGGTGTCAAGGACGTGTGTTCATTATAAGTTTAAATTACTAACATACCTCATTGTTGTCATTTGCTAATTTGTTTTGTTAATTTTTGACCACAAAATAAATCGTGAATCGTATGGAAACTCTTATAGGTACTAGTGTGAAATAGAAACTGCCAATTAGTGCAATGTTAGAAAATATATTTTTGCTATTCCTAGCTAGCCACAAAAATCAGTCTTCTTTTTTGTTCAACTTAAAAATTGCAATGTTATTGTGTAAAGTCCCAGCGAGATTTTCATGCTACATATGTACACATTACAGTAGGTATTTCGACATACAATCTGTTTATCGTAGTCAAAATATAACTTCGACCATTATATTTCTTGCGAGTGTAACTAAGTTCGTACATATGTATAATTGGGGAATCGACTTTTCGTCAATTTTATTAAGCTGAAAAATGATGTGGACATTTTGTCAAATTTTTGGTACAAATCGACAAATTGTGCCTGAACCGACGATTTGACTGAAAGGCTTTTACCAAAAAATAATTATTAAGATAAATATAATAGCAAATATATAATACATTATTGCATTTACATATTAGTATTCCTTTCGTAAACAGATCTAAGGACCACAGATACGTATAAAAACTTCTTGGCGCCACAAATCCTAACATAAATTATGTATGCTGTAGCTATACCTACTGTATTTATACGTATATCTACTTATTTTAATTTTTTCCCTCGTTCAGCTCATTTTTATTTCAGTTCGGTTTTCTCATATCTCAGAATACCTATATTTTCTGCGTAAGAAAAATATCGCTGTATTTATTTGGGCGTTTTATTGTTTTTAAAGGACATTTTTAAAAGTTTTAATTAGTATTGGTTTATGTGCTTGAATAAATAGGCTGTTGATACTAACCGTAGCTATGATTTTTTAAAGTGTGAGAGAGCCATGCTATGGCATGAATTGGTCGACGCGATCGGTAGTATCACGGCCTCACAGAAAACCAGCGTGAAACAACCACAGCGTTGTGGGCGGCGCCGATTGCTTACCGGTGATCCGTTTAATTGTTTACCGTCATATCAAGAAAAATCATCTATCTAATGAAAAGTAAATCAACCAGAAGTAATCTGTTAGGTACATTTTTTTTTTTTTATTTAGGCTCCAAAAGATAAAATTCCAAAAACTTGAAATGTACTTATATGAAATTATTTAAACATTTTTTATTGGCTTCTTATTGTTACGTCAACAATACGTGAGAACGAAATCTTGTTTGGCAATAGAGGTTAATTTCTACGCACGAAAATCACGAAAAATTAGTTTAAGATTAGTCATGAAAAGTACCTAAGGCTGAAAGAATGACGTCATTTTGAATGTCCTTAGTTGATGACGCAGGGGGAAGGAAGACCAAAGGAGGAGGCGGAGCGCGTGAGGGAACTATCCTCCTCGCGCCCCAGCCGCCGCAGAAGGCGACATTCCGGACGTCGGGGATCGAGGGATGATCTCCGGCCACCGTAAGCGCGGGTCTGCGGACGGCGAGTAAGGGTAGCTCGCCGCCCGACCAGAACTGGACCCGAGCGTACGGCGCGTAGCGTTCCGCGCGCGCCTCAAAGAGCCAATAGACCACCACAGTCGGGGCCCTAAAGGGCTGATGTTTAGCCGGGGCTGCGGGGTAAGCGCAATGAGGCACCGCGACCTCGGCCCAGAGCAGGAGAAGGAACGGGGGGGTTTTTAGTCAGTAAGAGTCTGACACTCTCTCTCGCCTTACCCTGGGCGGGAGAAGTCATTGGATGATTTTCCCCTGACAAAAAAAAAAAAAAAAAAAAAAAAAAAAAGGGGGAAGGAAGACGTTGAACAGTGTGTAGTGTCGGGCTAACAAAACAAATGACGGTGGCCATCCAGGCAAGCACGACCGCGACCACGGCGCACGCGCACTACGAGTTAGGCTCAAAGACGTGACGTGGGACACCATTTCATGTCATCTAATTACGTGCAATGTCCTAATGACTCTTAATTACTTTAAATAAAGTCGTTTTAGATGCTAAACAATCGTTATTTAAATTGATATACTCAGATGGGTAATTGATGAAGCCTTCATTAAAACATTGTAAGTAATTATGACGCACTCTACTTGAAGGTGAAGTTTTGTTGCGTCTATTACGTACCTACATGATAGCTTAAATATCTAATTCTGTCACTGAAAGATAAACTTAAATTATAATTGTAGTGGGACTATTTTTGTGTGACGTGGTACTGTGGAAGTGGAACAATGAGTTTTATACTCAATGAATGACAATGAAAGTTGAGAAAGTGTGGGAGAGTTGTAATGTCGCTAAGTGAGGGACCTCGGTGCGTCAGTACGCAAGTACCGGCTTGATGTTATGTAAACAAATATATTCAAATAATGGTGGGCGGAGCACTACTCAATTTCTGTTATGAGACCTCTGTGACCTTAAGTAATTTGGCAGCAAAAAAATGGTATTTCAATATTTTAAGGAATTTAGCGTTAGGCACGTAAAATTTGAAAACTAAGTTTACACATAAAGTTAGATTTTCATTGTCATTTTCTGAAACTTTTTCCCCAGAATTGCAAAGAAATAAATATGAAAAATAAAGCCAAATAACACCTTAAAAAAAATCTTCTGTATCTGCATTTTTATAACCTATTATTTTTAAAAGTCCGTTATACAAAAATCATTAAAATAGGAATGTGGATCGCGTTCACGATAACACGCCTACGAGTTACATAACAGTAAAGTTAACTATAGAACAGTTAATATTTAACCAAGATACGGACAAACTGACAAACTGATACTGAAATCCTGGGTTATTAATCTTTTAAAAGAAACTTTATTAAAGCGAGCTATAGTAGGAACCGACTTTCTACTGATATAAACGAAAGAACATTATTTTATTAGAGGAATCTAATGGTAGATGTCATTAATGGCTGATAGTCCTTTGGCTATCAGAAATACTATTACCATTATCTCATAATAAATGTTTTTAGTTATCTAAGACACATTGTATGTACCGACGGAACGCAGCAACGATAAACTTAACGAGAGTTAATTAAAATTATCTGTACCCTAACTTAGAATTTTAATTTTCGTATCCTAAAATACAAACTAAGCAGTTTGCTTAACATTGTTTAAAAGCGGTTGATACCATAGAGTCCAGACTACAACCATAATAATATTACTTCTAAGCTGGCTGGGTATAAATTCGAATCGCAATTCAAAATTTAAAATCAAACATCGAATGTAGATGTTATACTAGTATAAAAATTACAGCGGAATAACTGATCTACCTACATCTGCGACCAAATACCTATATACATATATTATCTACTTATACATTGTCAATTTTTGCCAAAATTCAACATATGGCAGGCGGATTGCGATAGGTATTCATATAAAAATCCTCCAAAAATGTTTAAAAAACAGTTATCTTACTGATTAATCACGCTACGTTTTATAATTATTTAACTTTTGTAAAAAATTTGTTACAGACGTAAGTAAATACATATATTGCACTATGTTCGTAGGTGTGACAGAAACAGTCGCGAAGGTGGCATAGCTTATTCAATGCACGCCACAGAAGCGTGGTCGCAAAGGAGTTTTATTGAAATTGATACAAAATGATATAAATAGAGCATCAAGTGATATGATTTGTGATTGTGAATAATACAGTGTTCGTATAGTGATGCAGCAATCTAAATAGCACGAGGTTCCGTGATGATACTTTCAGCCAGTCAATAGCCTTAAAGTCAACTGTTTTGTTTAGCTAACATGTTTCGTTATGTCGATGGAAGTACTTATATCTTGTCAATAATAAAAGTACAACGTAGAATGATCTAGATATTTTGAGATGACGTCTTGGGCTAAGTTTAAGGATTTCCAGAGAGTATTTCTGACGCATTGGGAATTAACGCAACTTTTTTAACCCTATCGAGTTGGTTGTTTGGCATTGTATCGATCGTCGAGGATATCTAAAGAATTACTCAGCCTGTCTTCTATCAACAATATATACTTTTTGGTATAATATAATAAAGTTTGGTTGATCGAATTCCTGAATCACTACCTCCTCCCAGCAAGTTCCCGATAGACTTCTGAAGCAAAGAGTGCTTAAAAATGGTACAGAGCGGTCATTCGGACAGTGAAAAACAGGCTCTAAACATCAAGCCATAGAATACAAGTTTATATGCCAATTTATTTGAAACGAACACGAAAACTACAAATTTTTCAGAATGTATACAATAAATGATTTTCCGCGATATTTATGGTATTTCCATGTCACTCATTTTACTGCTAAGATATGTCCGGGTCAAGGGGTTAGTTAGAATTTGCGTGTATTGTTTATATTTAATTCCACTTAGCTCTTCGGCCGTCAGTCTTTTGGAAAATACTGGTTGGAAACTACGACTGAATTTCCAATCTGATAAATCACCGGAAAACAAGCAATAAGCAAGTTTAATATCTATGAACTTTGTTCAGGGGTGTATGAATAATACAGGTGAGATGAATAAGACTCAACCGCGAATTGTAAGCCACATTGTCCCGCCAGAGGTCAGGTCAGGGTCGCTAGTAGAAACTTATTGTTGGTTACTGCGCTATTCCACTGCACTGTAATGCATGCATTTAGGGCTGCCACATGTGTTCCAATAATATTCGCGAAAATAAATACAGAGACTCGGTGTGGTGGCCCGCAGATTAGGGCGCGCGCTTCTCAACCTGGCTAGTAGTAATGTGACTTTTTCCGAAATTATATGTACTTTCTATGATTATTTAGACACCATTGACAAACGGTGAAGGAAAACATCGTAACGAAACCTGGACTACATAATTTCTAATTATAAGTTTGCAATCGCCAATCCGTCTTGAGCAAGCTTGGCTAATAATGCTCAAACCTTCTTCGTGTGAAAAGAGGCCTTTGCTTAGCACTTACAGGCCGATGATGTGATGTGAAATATTCCCTATATTTACGAGAGTTTCCTATTTGTTCTTCTTCATACGAATTACATATTGGACGGCGTAATTTAAATGTCAAAACAACTGACGGATATTCCTAGTTTGTTGTTACAAAAGTGTCTGTAACTGGATCTATTGAAGTAGATGGTTTGCCTTTGACTTCCGAGCTTCTATAGATACGATACGGTTTTATTTATGGTCTCAAATGGCGAGCATTTACAAATATTTAAACTATTAATTTGTCTGAATGATTTTCACAACAGCGTAGCAAGAAAATACTTGGAAAAAGGAAACGCTTGATTATGCCTATAACATTTTTTTACTTGTCTGTAATGCCCCACTGCTGGTCAAAGGCCTCCCCATCTCGCTTTCACACCTCCCGATCTTTCGATTGTGTCCACCAGTCTCGACAAAATCCACATGTTGGCAAATTCCTGTTAAGTCATCCCTGGATAAAGTGCATTGGTGCATTATGCACAGACGGCGCGTGGCTTTAATGTGCTCTAATGCACTCTAATGCACGTCTCGAGGTCGACCGTTTACATAGATCTTGCACTCTTAGATGCAATTTTTTGCAATAAAAATATATACATTCGATAAATAGGTGGAGACGTCAGCAGGTCAACCTATTAATCAATTTGTACCTTCATCAGATTTTCAACACTATCAGAAGAGCGAAAGTTTGAAAATCAAGAAATTTTGATGTAATGTGACCTATATACCACCTAAGAGTACACCAACGAGGTTCTATAACATCGTGACTGACGTAGTAAATTTTTGTAGTAACTCAATCACTATTCAAAACTGAGAGAGAGAGAGAGAGAGAGAGAGAGAGAGAGAGAGAGAGAGAGAGAGAAAGAGAGAGTCAAGTCATAACTTATTCAGTGTTGTTACCTACATAATATTGGATGACCGCAGATGGCAACTTAAGCCCATCACACAAGTTGAGCTCCACTTTAAATCGCTTCGTTACCTACTTGAGTAGTTACCAGTTTAAAAGTAGGTACTTTTGCAATATTTATTATTGTCAACGACCACGACAATACATCACTTAGGTAATAAATACATAGTAAAGGTTACATAATGAGCGGTAACCATGTTAATAGCGTCGATAATTTTTATTTCCCTCGATAAGAATTTCACACCTGCGATTGCGCATCGATTGTGTTTATTTGAACAACCTTTTCCAGCTAAGAGTCAATCTGTCTGTTAATTTTATTTTAATGGTAAGTATTTTGTTTGATGGACGTTGTGTTTACAATTACAGAAAGACTAGCAGATGCATTATATCTTTAGAATCTATAACAAGATTTTCTTACGTCGTGCCGTTGATTGCCAGAAAACCTGCGCTTAAGTTGTTTCGGCAGAACTGTATAAAGGAGGTTTAATTTAGGTACTCGGAACTCGGCCAAAACTAAATGTGATATTTACTGCTTAATACTCTTTAAATGATATTATAAGTAAAAAGGTGTAGATAGGTTACAAGCGCTCAGCAAGTGATACATTAAAATGTGGCTAACTAGCCACACTTTTTCATATTCGTCTCTTTTTCACTCGCGATTATTGAATCATGCCATCCCACTTTAACGTGTATCATACGATTTATTCATGTGTGCATAAGTGTGCCGTTTTTGAAAATCGAATGTTGTTTATGTAACTTATCTATACCATTTGACTTATAATATCATTGCATATACACAAGTAACTAACTAACAGGCGTCAAAGTTATACAAGGTACCTACTACTTATTTCATATAAGTATCAAAAACAGACCATTTTTTTCTTTCGAAAAATGTCGATAACATCACCAAAATTCCGAGTTTGGAACTAACAAATATGTTCTAATGTTATTCGAAATGTAAACGTCAAAACTTGCGTTTGTTTTGTGTGACGCGTAGCGTGTCGTAGGTGATGTCGCGTAGTACGTAAGACGCTACGAAATAAAAACCGCAAAATATCTGTAGTTACCTGACTTATTTAATCTGTTACGAATTTTAAATTCTAAATCTTTATACATAGAATATACTTATTGAATATTTACTAATATTTAAAATGTATTCTCTTCTTTTTAATATCACCAATATAAAATTCAGCGCATGGTTAGCAGGCTATTCGTTGTATTTATGATTATTTTTAATTACCTTCGAAAATAGATTGCATATGCATAATACATATATCCTGAGGAGTATGACGAAAAAAGTTTAAAATAAAATTTTTTACTATGTCATGACCTTAGCAAAATGATTGGCACGTGCAAATTAAAAGGCCAAATGAAATCTATGGTCATTCGAGATTTAAATATCTCGCGCGGCTATCTATGGAAAGCGAAAGGATGCCATGGAATGTTCTCGAATGCTAATAAAAATCAATAAAAGATCGGTATCTTCTAATTTATTATGTCGCATACCGAACACAAATAAACAAAATATATTCAGAGAAGAATTTTACTCGCAAATAGAGTTTATAATTTATTTAAAAAACTTAACGCACATTTAAATGCGCACTATTTTCAAATAAATTCACTCTCTAATTATAACACGGAGTAAGACTTACTCTGTGAATTACTAGCTACACAATTACCTAAGAAAGAATATTGTCCAGATAACTGTACAATTAATTTAGAAAAGGAACGGTATCTTCGGCATCTATAAGTCGTTAAGAGTCTGCTAATGTGTGTTGAACCATGTGAACTTTTCGAGCATCGAACGGCGGAAATGACAAGATTTTTTCTCGATTAATTTTCTTGTGCCATATGTATAATCAAGAGGAAATAGTGTATCCCATGATTACATTATGAAGAAGGTAAAAGAAGTCATTGTCTCTGACATTTGCATAAGCATTAATACCGCTACAACTAACCGCATATTATTAGACGGCCGAAGATGGGTACACGGATGTGCAGTTTTAGCATTTATGTGGATCCTTATGGACATACATTAATTATTATTATGTTTAAAGGGTACGAGCGTTGCCTTGTTTCTACTCCAAGCAAAATATTATAAAATATGAGAAAAAGAAACATAATACCAGTTTTCGACCGCCAGCTAAATTTTTCGGCTCTTCGAGATCAGTCAATCAATTAGATACCATCATTGTCTATTTCTGAGAAACTCATTCGTCCTTAATTGAAGTGTTTATCCCGTAAACAATTATATTTATTATTTTACAAATTGTTGGTTCTGTTTTAATTTCTCTTTTATCACATAACGAAGAGTTATTTCTACTATAAATAGACTTACGGAATTGTTATTTTTCATCAAAACTAAGAATCTTGTCTCTTTCAAACCAATTGATTGCTAATACCATTGACGTAAGAAACAGATTTAAATAAAGTATATAATTTATTTTTATGTTTTCGGTTTTCAAATGAGGTGAAAATGGCACATATTTTTGATGAAGATAATATCTGAGCTCAGCTATATAATTGGTTAAGAAATTTAAATACTTACTTAGTTAATTTTTTTCGTAGTAGTATGTTTTTTAATGTCCTAAAGTAATGTACTTATCATGATTTTTTAATTGTTACTAGCGACCCTCACCGGCGGCGACAGGTGAAGTGCTGATACTAAATTTATCCTCTATTTAATAGATCTTATTATACTTATAAACTATAAACCTTTCTCTTCAATTATCCTATCGAGCAAAAGAGCCGCATCAAATTCCGTTGCGTAGTTTTAAATATTTAAGCATACATAGAGATACAGGGACAAAAAGAAAGCGACTTTGTTTTGTACTATGTAGTGATATATGATTTTACAAATAATTTAACCAAGCTCTTCCTATTTTCAATTTTAAATGTCCCACTCTGAATCGTGCTGGTGTACTGCAACACGTTTTTTATTCACTAATTAAATGAAAATTATTATCTTTTCATTCAATTTTCTGCATTGTATTCCAAAAATAAAATTAAACCGGTTTTATCGAGTTACATTAGCGTGCTCAATTCGTTCGAAATTCAAAATGTGGTAACAGGACAATTTATTTCTAAAACAAGTTTTTATGTTCTTGACAATAAGAAACAATTTACAACGTGTCTGTACTCATTGTGATTGATCGTCGAACATTGAAAAGAAAAATTGTAGTCGGCGTATCAAACCAAAGCCCTTTCGAAGGCTTTTAGGTGTTTATTTCTTTAGCAGTAAGGTGTATTATTGAAGTGGACCAGTGTTTTATGGATTTCCGCAGCTTAGAAGTGCTAGTCACTGAATCGTGCACGCGTACTGCCAGTCTATACCGTACTTTTCCAATGTTTGCTCACTGGCCTCAGACTGGTCGTGGCGTTAGCGTTTGTTACCTATGTCCAAATCAAATATGTTTAACAGTAGCTAATAGAACATTAGTTTACTCTAGCTTAGACATGCTCAATACAACTGCAATTTCATCATTGAAAACGATAACAATATTGTAATAGGATAGATAATTGTTTAAGCAACATATGTACATTGTACATGTATGTTGTAGTATCCAACACGTTATTTTAATTACATGGCCACTACGCATTTTATTCATTGACACACTATACTTACTCCACGTCACTATTATAAAAAAAAGGTGAGTCTTTATAGCATTTTACGTAAAAATGTAATAATATTATTTCCACACATAATAAATATCCACCATAAATACCTGACAACCTTTACTAATAAATCCGTGCGTAATTTCGTCGAAACTAGCTCATTGTAGTGCGTTAACCTTTATGAAATCGGTTTATGTTTATGTATTTGTAACGCGCGTTTATAAATCATGGTAAAACATTTTTTTAGTTAATAACATTTTTTCTTTGTATAAACTGTTTTTTTACTTTCGTCCGTCCTACGTTCTACGTGGAGTTATGATCAATGTGTTGTTTACGAAAATAATGTTAATATTTAAAACTGTTTTGATGTTTTTTCACAACATTACCAAAACAAAACATAACTTGTAACTTTTTTTAATTCATTTTACGTACCAGCTTTTGTTTTTATTATATTTGCTTTCAAGTGTATTTTGCGATAAGAGTATCGCAATGAGCTCACAATACTCTCTTTTTCCATTCATACCACGTGAGAAACGGTGGTATTTTATCGTTTTTCCATTAGTATTTACCTATTGCACACGTTTTGTACGCAATAACATTAAACAAGAACTTCGAGTAGCTATTTATGTATATTTTTCTCTTACCACCTATTGTTTTAAAGGCGTTATTCTTAAAATGTTGTATTTAACTGAAGCTTTCGCTGACTCACTCCAGTTCTACTTTTAACGAAACAAATTATATTTAAGTATGTAAATGTCAAATAAATTTCATTCATCAGTGACACATATGGTTGACGTTAACGTCAATAAGTAGTGTTGTGCTCTATGAATATTTTAGCTTAATTAATGTAATGTTATTGAACGGTTCGTAGTGTTGCGCTGTGTTTCCAAATTGTTCAGATGACGCAGGATTTTGTTTGGCTCTGCGCAGGTGTTTGTGTTAGTTCAGCTGTCCTGTAACCACTCTTCAATGTAAGTTTAAAGTATTTAAAAATTACAGCGGCGGGTATGACTCACAATATTTAATTGCACTAGAAATAATTTTCTAGTTTTTTATGGAATAAGTCGGCAAACGAGCAGACGGATTACCTAATGGTATGCAATCAGTGCCGCCCATGGACATTCGCAACACCAAAGGAGTAACGAGTGAGTTACCGGCCTTTTGGGGATAAGGGTTGCGGATATAAGAATTGGGAAGTGATTGGGGAAGGGGAGGGGTTGGTCCTCAGGTAACCTCACTCACACGGCGAAACATAACGCTGTTATTATTTCACGTCGGTATTCTGTGAGGCCGTGTTATCACTCTGGTCGAGCCGAAGCTTGGCTTTCCCACGCAGATGTAGCGAAATTGTATGTTTCAGCACGCACAGTTGAAACTAAAAGTCACTTTGTTAGCAGCTAGGTTAAGTTTGATTTTGTTAACCTTTAGGTACCTACAATTAGAATGTTGTTTACGCAATTCCTTAAGCGTTGCATGAAGACAATTATATGAGTTTGTACATTCATTTATGAGTACGTGACGTGACGTTTATTGTTAGATGTTTTGACCTACTTGAATTTACAAAATTTAGCGTTTCAATGATTTGACGATAAGTAAGTTGGTAAGTAACTAGTAAGTATATACTTATATACTTTTTCTGCTTAGGTCAGAGCAACACCTGTGTACTTGACAAGTCCCTTTCTAAGTAAATATTCTATTTACGTATACAAGTACGTGTCAATGCTAAGTCGTCTTTCGTAATGTTATGAGCAGACACAAACAGATGTCCCAAAAGTTTCACAATAGGCCGTTAGCCATAGGAAACGGGCGTGCAGGCACGCCACATGCCTTACAGGCCATCGGCATGGTCCATAGCTGACGAATTACCATAACCATACCGTAGGTAGGTAGCTACTAGAATATTATGAAGCTCGCCTCGCCTCGCCACAGAACTAAATAGTCTAGCATGCCATTTTTTATTCAAAATGTCTGCTCATCTACTTATGTACTCTAATGACTTGCAAGTACATATATGTTATGATTTAGTATGGTTTTGACCATTAAACTAAAGGAAAATCAAAATATAGTGGACGCTATGTTCACAACCATAAATAATAATAATGGAACTTGATAACAAGCGTGTTTAAAACAGACAAAACTGTCATCCATTGTTATTCATTGAAAAAATTTAACAAAACATATGAATGAGAGTTACAATTTAAAACGTTTTACATAGGTATTAGATAAATGAGTCAACACAATTCACTTGACCGAGGCAACCTCCCTATTGTTATCGTAACCGCTCGCATTGTTTTGAAGGTTCATACAACTGTCAGTTGCGGTTTGGCCCGGCCTTGCTGTCTCGAGGGTTTTAAGTGTCGTGGCTTTATACCTGCACCTGCCTGATGTGGTTGTAGATGCCATGTTAAAAAAACAAGCCGATTTAAATCTTTAGAGTATATGATTTTGACCATTTTAGCGCCATTTAGCACGAAGTTTAGACCACCAATTATCGTTTTCCTGTTACAAAGTAGACTAATATTATTGACTTCAGGTGTTTCTTTCGAACCAAACGTTCGTGAATATCGTTTCCGATAAATCGATGGTGCTCAAACAAGAATTTTTGAGACCGGAATAAAAAAGTCATCACGGAAATCTTGTCGGCGATGTAGGAATCCACGAATCGATTTTAAATGATATATTAGTATGAGTAGCAGCATATTGTGCAGTTAGTATTGGACAATACTCAACCAATTCGGGGTCAAATGTTAATAATATCGGCAAGCGGAAATCTGTTCTCGCGAATACAAAATAACAATCCGAGTGTGGTCTATGGCGGAAGATAAGCTAGCCATGGTTTGAGGATAAATGGGCTGGCTAATAGGGCCAAGGCAGCAACAGTACGGTGTTACTTTGATTTTAATGTGTAGTTAAATTGCTTCTATAAAAGGTAAATAAAGTATAACTTTAAAATATTACCTCGCTGGATGTCACGGTAAGAGCAACTGTTCAACATGCATCTTGGGTCCTTGTAGTACAAGGCAATTTTTTTCTAAACTTTTCAACATTGGGTCAGCATTTTAGAAGTTGAAGTTTAACTACTCAGTGTACCAGTTAGGGAAGGTGCTGGTCGACATGTTAAGTTTAGTGTTTAATGTATCGCGTACCCAGCCGAAGTAGTAAAAAGAAGCGGGTGATTTTTAGTCAGCAAAAGTCTGACACTCCTGTTTTGCCCAACCCAAGGCCGGAAAAGTCTTTACATGAATTTCCCCCTTAACAAAAGCGTAAAATATTTTTGTTTTGCACAGAAGTAGTCTAGGAAACTCGGTTTTCCAGTTCTCTGTGTGCCATTGAATATTCATATCATTGTATAATTATGAAAATTTCTCGTTTCAGCCAGGATGTGACGTTGTCCGCTTTGTTGGGTTTCACGTAATTAGAATTTATTTTAATTAACACTTGTCGTCTCACCTTGTACCGAGTCGAGATACGAGATTTATAAATAAGTCATTTCAGTTGTTAGCGATTCGTGCGAAAAAAATAATCGACTATGTAATTAAATCCGTGCTCTCATAATTTTTTGCTAGTTATAATTACGTGTAGTTTATAAATATATGTAGGTACCTAAGTGTTATTATAAATGACATAATATAATGGTATTTTTCCTAATGGGTGGTTTGGTTTATCAATTACAGTAATCGTGTCCATACAAATAAGTACCTACTTAACTGTTTGCCAAAAAATGCTATTTTAAATAAGTAAGAATAAATGGACAATACCTAATTGCTACTTATCATGTTAAATTTTGGTTGGATATTAGTCTTTGTGGATTGCTATGTTTAAAACCTGTGCAGTATTTTTAACGTTAGGGCGAATAAATTAATAGTTTTTATTCTCTTCAGAAGCTATCAATATTTTATGACAACAGTAAAATAAATCGCCTGTAAAACAACCATTAAATGTATACTTAATAGGTAAGAAACAATACAGTCAGTCAATAGAGGAAATATTTTAACGAATGCCAATGAATCATTGAACCAAGTCAACGTCTCTCGTGTTGTTCAAATATTATTGACCATAAGGCAAATTAAATGGGTAAAATTAAGATCGCCAACTAAAGATGTATTAAGTGCCGACCCTTTTTACTTAAAATTGTAAATATTTCCGCTTTATAAAATTTTTAGCTTTCATTTGTAACGACCTGATAAAAAAGGTTTATAAGCATACTTAGGTAATATGCAAACGTCACATTAATTACTTGTCAAAACATCATTCAAAGATGGCCGAAAAGAAACATGGCTGACTAAATTGCTCCTTAGCAAAGTTAAATTCAATATTACTAAACTGATATGCTATTGCTCTTCTACATTACAAAATGAACAACGCAAATTTATTGATAAAGTAGGTATATATTATAAATCAAATGAAATAAGTCCAATATTATACCTACATATAACTCGCATATTACTGTTAACCTATCCGCAAACAATAACAGGATATTAATTCCTGTTTGTTATAATATAAATTAATATGAAGTTATATTTTTATAACATGAGAAAACTAAATTATAAACATCAATTAAGATGTATTAATAAAACTATAAGTGAAGGGTATTAAAGCAGCATCTTTGATTGGGTTCTAAAAATAAATTGTGTTTGCTGGAAGGTAATAATTTGGTTTATGATTTATTGGTCTATGACCCCCTGAGCTATCAGGGACGGAGAACCAATGACTCATAAAATTGTAGGCCTATAGAAAGGGACTTCATTACTGGAAGTTTGTTGAAGTTGATGACATTTGTACAGCAATAATTTACTGCTTGGAGTTGAATTGAATGCCAAGTTTAACAAGCCCCAAATAATTTAAACCATTCTGTATCCGACGAATGTTTCTTATATTATATTTCATATTATATATATATGATTATTGTTAATACTCTTAACAAACTCAGTGATGTTAAACATCTATGGCAAATAGAATTCAAACTTAATGGTTATTTCCCTAAAAAGAAAATAGTAAAATCCGTCCCAAAATTATCGGAATCGTTCGTAGTATCCGCAGAAATCTGTTTACGCATTAAACAACGTTATGGAACTGGGTATCTACTATTTCTATATAGTAATTCATTTGCGTGAGTAATTTACCAAAGCCGTCAAACCAGTCTCCTCACAATGAGAACTACAGTTTCTTGGCTCGCCAGATGGCGCTAGTCTAGTAAGACAGTTTGCCCAATCACAGTTGCTGTCAAAAATTTAACGACCAATGGTGTGACACGAGCTCATACCCTATTGGCCGAAACTACGAGGTTTATTTTACCGCCATCTGATGAGTAAAAAACGGTAGCCACAACTATTACGCATGGGAGTATATACCTACCTGCCTAGTGAGAATTGTAGCATGAGTCACTCAGACTCATCGACCCGACCATGTGCTGACGATTTCGTACGGTTCGGATTATACCATGCGTACGTAACTACGTAACTAATTTTATAGGAAAGATGTTGACATTTAATAAGAACTGTGGAAATAAATTCTAATGAATCAGTTAATACAGCAACTTAATCAAGTTTTTTTTTAAGATCCTGTGAATTGTATACTTGATGAGATTTCCGATCCGACTATGTAAAAGAAATTTCGATAAAAAGCTACTTATAACTTTGTTCTGACAAAATTTTGATTCTTAACGTGAATGGCGAATATTTACTAAGTATATATTTCAAATAGAACCTACTTATATCTTAATGTTCTTAGAATCTAATCGAGTCTTGGTTGTTCGCCATACAGTCTCAATAATGGATTCCGTCAGCCTTAAACTGGAATAATGGGGCAGATATCACAATGAGCAAAATAATAAAATCCAGAAAAATCTGGTTCTACCTCAGCAATGACCTCAGCCCAGGCGATAAAAGGCCAAGAGAAAGACTCAAAACAACGTCAAAACACATTTAATGATGTACTTCGATCTTTGAACAGTTCGTTTCTGGCCAGATCTTCGTACTGAAGGAAAATAATTATTAAAACATCTTCCAAACGGGTGAGGTTTTCGGGCCAAATGAAGTCTTGTCGACTTATGCATCTCTAACCCTTGCTGGTAAAATTTCGATACTTACATCCTATATTTGAGTTTTTAGTTAATTCCTTTATTTATTTCTTACTTTCCTTATTTCTTGATAAGCTTAAATCATCCAAAGACCTGGTTATCCTGGTACCCTGGTTGGACCGAGAAGGAGAATCAGACTTACTGTTAAAAAAGCCCATTCTTTCTTCTGATTCGAGCCGCGATACATCATTTTGCGCTGGTATTATCAACCCTGGCACGATGCTTATAATGCATACAAGTAAATCACGTGTGGTATTTAATAACTTCTAGAAATAGAAATGGAATAAGTGTCGTAACAGATCGTTAAGGGTTACATCAGGAGTTTGTTGTGTGTGAGCTAGTTAAATCATCAACCATTTATATCCCTTTGAAAAGAGATGATGCTCTCCTTTCAATACTTTGCCAAGTACCTATATGGAAAAACACAGTGACGAATATGAAGATTTATCACAAGACTATCGGCTCATTTCCATAAGCATTATTATTTGTCAGTCATCGTATTATATAATTCTATTGTTTAAAATGTTCTTTCTGAATTAGGTAATCTTTGGAAAGCTAACCATTTGACTTGAACGTTTTTCCAATACTTGCATTAGTAACAAAATGCGACCTAAACAGCGCAATCTTAAATTAAGTCTTACATACAACTAGGAGAATCAAACACATCTTGAGATTGAATGTACTGGCTAAATTTAAATTACAAAATATAAAACAAACGGGCAAGCACGTCAAATAAATCAAAATTCACGGTACATAGCGGAACGGGGAAACTGCAAACATCCTTATATCCTCGGACTCCAGTATCCTTGCCAGTATCCTGTTGAATAGGTCATATAAATCAGTACTTATACAGACTTCAGATCAGTATCCGACTTTTGGTCTAGCGACTAGCTAATCTAGTGATGCAGAAAATCAATATTACTTAGTTGAAAAATCTTCATTAACAGGTATGGCAACATTTCTTGTGAGTAGAATCAATCGTAGCTGTACAATATACAAGTGATATTTACAAACACGTTTGACATGAATAATAATAACTTTAACAGAATAATTTAATTTATTATTTAAATAAATGTTATACTCATAACCTTATTAAATACTTTTTGTCTATTTTAGATACACGCACAAACAATCTGCCCTTCTAAATCGCATCACATTGAAGATTATAATAATTTATACATTTCATGCCAAAATAACACCTACGACAAAAACTTCACAACCTTGTGAGTTCAATCACTTCAAATTGTAATATTTTTTCAAACCAAGAACGTGGCCGATCGCGCCATTATTCCATGGAATAAAAAATATGACGGTGTATCAGTACGTCCGCGATTGCATAGGATAATATCATAGAGTGCGGGAAATATATTTTACTTGATTTCAATGATCAAATCTAATGGTTTTTTATAAAATAGGTAGTGTACATTAGATAATCAAATGCAAATTTCCGCCAACGATATTAATTTTTTGTAGTTAGAAAAACTGATCTAATTTCCGTGTTCAAAATGGAACAACGTTACACAATAAGCCATTTATAACACTATGGTGTACTAAGATAGGAATTTAGTTTCAAGGACTTTGTTAATACAATCAGATTTTGCGTGTTTTGTAATTTTGACGATTTGTCGAATAAACGTGATCGGAAAATGAAGTTAGAACAAAGTGGGCCTTCAGTTTTGCGTGTAAGTGCACTAAAGTATTTGAATGCGAAGGAGGTGGCAAATGCCTTTATTATGAGCTAACATCGTGATGTTTTGTTAGAGATAATGAAGTGTAGTTATGAAGCGATGTTCATGAATATTAAGTGGCTAGTGTTTTTGTAAAGTAATAGTGGGTACATTCATAAGTGCCTTTATGATTACAACGTGTGGCTTGCCGTGTGTGCACCGGAGCGCTTGTGAAATGGGGCGCATCCACAAGGCTATAGCTTGCGTCACCTTATCCACATTATTCACGAAACGTTTCGAAACTCAGCTCAAAATTTATTGAACATAAATATTTATGCAATTTTTTTTAACCCTAAAATTGTTTCACTTTGCAGGACGTACACTTATACGTTTAGTACTATGAAAATATTTGAGGCGCGGGTAGGTAAACATGCCAACTGCATAATAAGGCGATGTTTGTCAACCGTCAGTATACCTACGATCAGCAAGTGCCAATGTATAATAAAACACGTCCTTAGAATCACGTAATAGCATTGACTTCTCTTTTTTTACGTTTATTGTGGTCTTGAATTGATTACCATTACAATATTGAAAGAGCATTAAGGCAAGGATTCTAGAAAATATTTTACCGGACAAAGAATAATTCGTTGGAACCCTTACTGCCTACTCAATCGTGTTAACCGTTCATCAAAAGAGATACCTACATTTTAATTTTGAGTGTGGTAGAAAGCTAAAGTTCCTTAAATTTTGAAATAAATATGTTCTTTATTTAAAGTATCCATTCCTTTATCCATTTACACCAACACACATGAAAAATTACCATTTACATAACGTCAATTTATTTCAGATCAGGACTGCAAAAATATATTTAATGAAATGAAAAAATGTTTATAATTTATTAGATAATATAAAAAATATTTTTACATTATATGCTTTCAAGCACCCAAACTTTGCATTTTCTAATTACTTGTTTATTGAAAGAGCAACTTAATATAAATTACGACTAGGTACGAAGTTAAGCGTCTTCAAAAAACTTCATATTAAGTATTATGTGCTAGCTTAAAAAAATGATTTTGAGATTTTTTTTTTTGATATTTCGTAATGCTTCCATGTATGTGATTATTTTTGTGTTCTATATTGTAAACATATCTACAATATTCCATACGTAAGACAAGCACTTGAATGTCACATTACAGTTTTAATGTTCACCCGCAATATTAATTCGTTGACCACGTACACTTAAATGTGTCCTTCCCAGATGCCCGTTACGCAATAGGGTGACAGACGATTGACAGAACATTACAACACATGAAATAAATTATACAGGCATGTATAATTTATTTATTTCATGTCTTATGTGCGAATAAACATCATCCTAATGGTGTTTTCTGATTGGCCGCTTACCTACATTCGAAATTTTAAATTCATTTTCAGATAACGTAATATTGGGCTTCGTTTTTGAATTTAGAATAGATTTTGTTGCTATCACTTTGAATATGAATTCAATCCGTGGAGGTTTGAATGAAAAAAAAAAGATAGTAGACTCGTGATTGTTTTATTTTATCTTAATAAATTAGATTTCTGTTATAATATATAAATAATATGTAATTATTTTTGTAATTGAGCAATTAATAGTCTAATTGGTAAACTTAGATATATATATCTAACTGAATTATCAAAACATATCACTCGGGTATATGACTCGACACAACGTTCGGGTAATGTGTACTTTGAAACTTATTGAAAACAGGGATGTATGTAGCCTCGCTTTTATAAAATATGATTCACAGTAGATAATTGACTAAAATCGTAATCAAGAGGACAAAGTCGGCAGGCTTATTTGCCAGTTACAATAACAGTAGCTATACAAACATAAGTTATCACACATGTACATAGTTCTGTACTGGTGTATGATTACGGCATACCTTTGACTTCTACGCTTTATACGCATAAAAAAACTATTAGTCCAATACACTTTTATATTATTCTTGTTCAATTCAAGGAGATCTTGCTACATCGCACCATAAAAGTGACATAATGGAGCGTACTATGACAATACGTTTGTTCTTAATATAAAAAATAATTCGAGTATTTTTATTCTACTGGCCAGTTACACAAGACTAGTACCCATATGATGACGTGCGCTGCTATTATTCAAATGAGTTTATTCTATCCATTGTATCATGAAGAAGCCTGCCACAGCCGCTGCCAAAAAGAATATCGTAAACCTCTTGTCGTTACCAGTTAGACGTATTATTTTTAACGGCGAGCTAAAATGCGCAATATTATTATACAATAAGTTTGACTTCAAATAGAAAGTAATACGTCTGTATACAGCTTAAGAAATTAATGGGAATTACTCATGTAAACACAAGAACTACTGTGTTACGTCTGCACAACAAACACGTCATGAGTTGATTGAGATGAAATATTTACTAGAAAATGAAGACTACGAATCCAAAGAAAATGCCTAGAAATTAATATAACTTATTTACAGAAGAGGTTTTTTTCTAATTTTTTACAGGGAAATACTGACAGGCAAGAACAAAACAGAATAAAAGGTTTTCTGAATTTAAATATTCTGCTCCGAATTTTTCCCGCTCATTTACATGAAAGTGATTTGAATAATTCTGACATTATGTAAGATAATAATGTGTTTACATCGTGTCATATTAAAATATTCTTACAACATACGATAATGTGGACATATAAATTCATATTTCACGGCAGAGCAGTATTTTAGCCTGTATTCTGTATCGACCTAACAACAACGTTGAACAAAATATAACCGATAGCTATGCGTACGGAAAGAAAATCATAAAGTAAGTAATATCTCCTAATATAATTATTATATTATTCAAGTGGTGTTAAGAAAAACTATCGTTTAATATTTATTTAACTAGGTATATAACAGTTTTACTATTTAACGAGGACCATAAAATAAGAAAATATCTCATGATTAATTATTACCTACCTACAATAATCAATTAAATATATAAATACGTCAGTAACACATTCATTCTATTACCTTGCAGAATAAAAAGTATTAATTTGTAGACATTATTCGATAAATATTAATAAGCCATTTTTTTAAGTTAAAACGTAAAATAGTTATCAAAATTAGACATAATTAAATACAAATGGGCCTGCTAATGTTTGTTGACATTTTGAATGATTTTTTTAGTAGACTGTAGCATTTTTTATCGCAGAAAACGTTAGTTATTACTTAATTTGCACAAAAAACAGCTTGGCTTTTTAAATTAGATTTTAACGTGTGACGTTAATACAGTGTTTATAAATGGCACGGATTTCTTACTCGAAATCCGTGCCAAACTATTAAGTCGAAAATTAGGATAAAAAGAAAGACCAATTTTTATGAAACTCGATACCTACTCTAATGTATGTATTATATTAAGGTTTAAAATCTTTGATTATGCACATTTTCGAAAAAGAGACAAAATAAGCCAATAATATGTTTCTATATTATTAATTTATAATACCTACATACCTATCTTGATTGATCTTGATCTTGAGTTGAAAGTTTGTAGAGAAACATCCACTACCTACACGTTCATTATAATAAATCGTTTGTCAGGCTCACATTTTTTTTAAGAAATGAAATTAAAGAAATCAAATAAGTATCTTTGTAATAATTATGACATTATGAATATCGAATGAATCACTAGTGCATCATACAAATTCAAACGTAATTTATTTAATTAGAACTATCTATTCTCTACATCAGCTAAGTAATTCGCCATCTGGATATTTTAGTGCATATCATTAAATTATTCTATTACATTTTTAAATTGAATTTTTAATACCAGGTGATATTTACTGAGTGTAACACCTGTTAAATAACATCTCGATTTTAACTGTAATTTATATTTATAATATTCAATTTACGAGTATTATTTTATATGCAGCTATCTACGCTTCAGGTTAAAGGTGCCAACTAGGAAGTAAATACAACCACAAAGCCTTGATTTCCGGTATTATCCGAGCCTATGTAAAAGGTACTTGAGTAATATAACAAGTATTTTATAATTCATTACAAACTACATAGAAAATGTTCATAGAAATGGCTCCCGTTCATAATAACCTAGTTAATGGAAATGCTAAGCTATAAACTCCATGTTTTATAGCAAAGCAAAAAACTCGTCGAATAAATTATGTTAACATTATAAGAAGCAAGCGAATGAACATGAAAACTGAGCTAATTTAGACTCTGATTCGAATAAACAAGATTGAAATACTTAGGAAAGATAATAATCAAAGTATTTGTCCTTAGAATAGATTCCACAGGATTTTAAGTTTATTCCTAGCCATTTTATTTTTATTATGTTGATTTTGAGCAAACATCTTCAGGCTAACTCGTTTTGGTTATTTTGTTCTCCAATGAATAGCTAAATTTCAAAGGTAAAGTGACTATTATAAAACTACGTCAATGCCTTAAAAACGTGGACCTCATAAGAGATCGCATAATTTAATGTGCTATGTTTTGAACGTAAGAAAAAAGAACGACTTTATTTGAGGTGCGGTTCTTGATATCTGAATAAAAGTAAAAGAATAATATGCTGTTTTTTAGCCTAAGTCTTTTATTTTACAAATACTTTATTTGAACGAAAAGAACATACAGAGCAGACAACAGAATAACATTACGAAAAGAACATTAAACCATTTGACAAAATCACAGATGTCTTTCAGCATCGTCTGTTTGGGCAACTTTAGGCTTTAGTATTTTAACCTACTATCAAACAATTAAAAAAGTAATTCTTTAGTCTCTCTAGTCTTATTTTAACACAATATAAAGACAATTGTTGACTGTACATATCAGCAGAATTATCTAAAGTTTCATAACAAACTAAGATTATAAGTTCACGTCTTTTCCTTGATACAAGACAAATGTTTTTTTTTTTTTGGGAAAACAATGTCAATGATACGCTATCTAAGTGACGGCTGTATTTTTATATTCTCGTACGATGTTGACGTCACGGGCACAACAACCTCGTCAGAATGTCACCATCAGTGTGTCCTATGGTGACATAACGCAAGACATCGGGCATAAAAGGACGATGCAAGTCACGTGAATAATTTAGTGAATTAATTTTAATTCTATTTGCGTATGGATAAGATCTAAATCGAGAGAACGTTCACCTTTGATTTTGTGCTAAAACACACGAGGAAAAATACTAGAGACACTGTTATTTGGGTTCCCCATGTTTGAACATTACTTAGTTTGAAACTGTTAAGCCATGTGCTTTGAAATGATTGGAATATTACTAGTTTGTATAAACGTGAGTAGGTTAGTTTTGAATTGTTCAAAATAAAACTATTTGCGATTAAAAATAATACTTACCTAATTTACAAATAATATAGGTAAGTACTAAATAAGTAAATATTAAAATAGTGTTTGTGATGTTGTTCTTAAAAAACTTTAATTCGAAATTCATTTCTCTGTGTATTCACAGTTTTACACATATTCCGAAAAAAATAGCGTCATGATTAAGAAATGTATGAAGAATTAGCTTAACCCATAAATAATATTTAAGTATGATCAAGCGTGAGATGCCGTCGATGATCTTTGTCTTAAGAGCAGCTGGTATTCAAACAGGAAATGAATGGACACTGGCTGTTTAACATGAGAACAATATTGCTTTTGTCCCTCCCGTAAACGACCCATAAATATTATTTATAAAAGCGTCGCCGGCGCAAGATTTTGACCCGTACTTAATCGGCTGCGTGTGCGTCAATGCTCCTCGTCACATCTGAGACTGGGTCTCTGTTCTGTCGGCTTATTCAACAATGACATTAATACGTACCACATCAGGGGTTATCTTGTATTTAAATATACGCACAAGTAACATTGCAGTGCTATTTTTGTCGGATAACGAAATTATTATCATTGAACGTCAAATTGTGACACGATGTTAGTATTTAATTATATCTTTTCATTCAACTAGAACGCATTGTTATAGAAATCGTCTACTTAAATGATTCAAGTTTTCTTTCGAAGTTGACTTTTGTTTTTGTTACAATCATTACGATATTTTTTGCTTTGTTTCTTGATGTATGTACAAATTGTACAATAACGAATATATTAATAAATAATTCAAATATCTAACGTAAACTGTTTGACCTGGGCGTTGATGTGTCAGTCAGTCAATCACCTTTTCCTTTATATACAATAGGTAAATTCAGGTTATGCGAGTATTTTTGGATTAATCATATGAAGACTGGGCATTTCCACGCACACATTTTCACATGAAATATGATGAAGTCTCACTTTCTAATGTATATAAAGGAAAATGACATAACATAGGCATTGAAGTAAATTGCACACTCAACTCTCAAGCCAATACGCAAGCGTAGTCTTCAGTTCATAAAAACTAAAACAAGATTGATTCTAAGAAACAATGAATTAAGAGCCATTATTATTACAATCAGGAAAGCCGTTGAAAGAATAAAGCAAGACTATTGGTTAGCTAAACGTTACTTTAATGGTTTCATGGAAAATTCTCAACGTAACTACTAAACAAGCATCGAAAATAGCTAGGTTTTTGTGGGGCAGTTTACAAAACCTAAATACAGTCTACTCCCGTCAATAATGTGTGAAACATACGTCATGGAAATGGTAAACTGCCTTAAAATATACGACGATTACTGTAATCATTGCTATTAACTCATACGACGTACTATTGGGTAAAGAATATTAACAAATTACTGTAATAAGGTCTAAACTAATTTGAATTATACTAAGCTACCATTAACTGCAGCATATTCCTAATAACATTCCTTGTATTATGTTCAAACTTACCCTCTTCATTCCTTTTTTGATTATTTGCTTAAAAAAAAAGATATTTTTAAATTTGTTTGAAAATGATTGTTGGCTGGCTTATGTCGAATAATATCTACTTTTTGAGGTGCATCTGCATTTCATTTATCTGTTTAAGATCCATTACTTATTTATGTTGCTTGTATATCTTTCGTGTGATATATCAAATTATTTGTTATGTTTAACGACTTAACAATAAATGTTGGCGCGTTATGCATTTCGCGCAATGCTGCTCATGAATATAAGCCCCAACACGGCTGGAAACAAGTCGAGGTCCTCAATCAGTAACCTGACTAAGGCGATTAATAGAAAATAATGAATCCATAACATTTTTCCGAAGTTCTCTGTGAATGACCAAGTTTGAATTAACGCAATTTTTTTCACAATAACACATTGGTATCGTAAACAGCAAATACACGTGTTAGAAAATTAAACAAATAAATTCATTGTGATTACGACTTACTTACTGGAATAGTTAAGCTGTTGTTTTGGTTCTTGTTTGTATTACACGCTTATCATATGTCTACTAAGAAAAACTAACTGCGTAGAGCCAATGGAATAAAGAAGTCAACCGCTAAATCTCTCCCTAGGAGAATATTTTATAAAAATCAAATTTTATAATAAATACTTTTTTGTTAAATTATGTTGCAACAAGCGTTATTAACCACGATTTTAGTACTTTTTGCATTGTTCATTAAAATTTTTCGCATCCAATCTTTTTGCATAGGTAAATGTCTTAATTTTCCTCACTTTTAAATTTATAATAGATATTACCTACAGTTTTTCGTTGACTATGCACATGACGCATTATTATTTGTAATCATAAGGTCGTAAATCGAATGATATGAATGGGTCGGCTCGACCGGACTGATATGTTACACGGCGTCACAAAACCGACATGAAACAACTACAGTGTCGTGTGAGTGAGATTATCGGAGGCCCAATACATCCTGCTCCCACAATCCCTTCCCAATCCTTGAATATCCAAAACGCTTATCCCACAAGCACCAGCAACGCACTCGTAACTCCTTTAGTGATGCGGGTATTTGCATGTTTGCCGACCTATCCCACAAAAAAAAGGGGAAGTTACCAAATTTTGTTAGATGGAAGTTGTATAGGTAGTGCAAGGAAAATGGTAGAATGCCGATCGTGTTTTTCTTAATTAACAATTCATCGGCTTCGTTTAATTTATCTTTATTGTTTCTTGTTTAGGTATTTCTTAATTGGTGAACCCACATTTAATTAAATTTTGCTTCCGTAAAATTTAACGTTGATATAAGTATAGGGGTATGACCCGGATCCCGTGTTTTGAAATTATTATGTATGTTACGTATGTACGTGTTTGAAAGTTCTAGAAGACTTTTAGTAAGTACATCTCGAAGTACGAAAACAAGAATACAATAAAAAATATCGAAAAGAAAACTAGTAAAACTTTTCATATTCGTTTGGTATTGTAAATCAGGACTTTTTCTCGTGAATTAACTGAGAAATGCTCTACTAGTTTCAAGTCACAACGGGGCTCTTATTCTCGAGCAGCGTGCACGTCGCGGCAACGACACGCATCCGACTGATGGAACAATGAAACTAGCAGAGCTTTCCTCAATTCATTACTTTCAATAAATATAGTATGTCTCAAGATGATTTCTACTCGTATTAAAAATATCAGTTTGTTCTTACATGACTAGTAAAATTCAGTTCAAGCTTTAACTCATTAGACACAGTATATCCAAGTTAATTCACACCTAATTATAACTACCTAATAATATCTCCTATCTTGAGCTTAATGTTTCAACAAACATCTCCAAGGACGAGAGAAATTTGTCAAATAATGCTAATTTTAGTCCAATTATATAACACATTGGTGTGTATGTCTTAGGATACAGAAGGTTCAAAGAGATTATGGTTACAAAAAATCTATTAAATTTTTAGGCAATTAATTGCTTATTCTAAAAAAAAATTAAAGATTCATAATTTTATATCACAGTTACTAATTATAGCGCGTTATTATAGCCGTCACGTGAATTTTTGTATAAAAATCAATCTCAAAAAAACTTATTTTTGACGAAGCACAAGAAAAGATAACGAGCGGTGTTCGAACTTTTTGCATAATATTAAATCAAGTGTCAAAAAAACAAGTAAAGTTTATGGTCTATTATTTTTTATTCGTATAGATGTAAACACGAATGTTCTGTTCCATTCCTAAATATTTCTAACAAGCCATTAA
Source organism: Spodoptera exigua (assembly GCA_902829305.4). Lineage (NCBI taxonomy): Eukaryota > Metazoa > Arthropoda > Insecta > Lepidoptera > Noctuidae > Spodoptera > Spodoptera exigua. The sequence continues at coordinate 6,815,170 of LR824608.2, read as the reverse complement.
AAGTCGTGGTCAACAACTAGTGTAGAAAATAGGATTAAGAGAACTAATCCGGTGTCTAAATTAAGACTCAAATAAGTAGTAATCTTGTTAAATAAGGCAAACATTTTTGTTCTCTTTGGTCATGTGAGATTCTTTTTTTAAACAATTTGGTCTTAATAGGGACCGGAAAACATTAACGCATTTTTGTTTTTGGCAAATCTGAATGTAGTTTCTCGAATGTACTCGTGGATAATTTGATGTACGTATTGAGAAATATAGCTAAATATTTTCTACTTATATAAGTTTGTGAAATATTTACAATAAATTAAAATATAATATTGAAAATGTATACCGTTTTTAAAAGAAAGTTGTTATAGTGATTAATGCACCTACAAAAAATTTTGAAATTCGATCGAGCATTGAAATATTTGGCGTGCTCAACGGTCTTATCAGAAAGTTGAAATTTCGTAGCAGCGAACATTAACAAAATGTCAATTTCTGGCAGCTTAATACATTATTGCTATAAAGGCGATAGAACCGTTGTATAAACGCGTTCGTCAGTCATGTGTGCGGAAGTGTCTAATCAGCAGAATGCAGAGGCTGTCGGCGTCATGGTGCGGCTTGCGGGGCGCACGCGCAAGAGGCCCGCTGCGGCATGCGGGCGCAGGAAGTAGCCGGACGCGGAAAGGCGACGCGACGTGCTCGCCAGCAATCAACATTCGTATATCGTGGCTCTATGTCCACCATATGACATAGATCAATTTAGACACCTAAATTTTAACCCAGATCAAAGTCAAAGTATATCAATTAAACCATACACTGGCACTTTTCAAACGTCAAATTAGAATTTCTCGTCAATCTATCCGTCAGTGAAGCTATGTGGTTGTTCGAAATTTAGATTCGTATGTATAACAAATAACAAGCGATAAACTCGAACACACACTTGCCTTTACAAGTACGCAATTACATTTACAAGCGGGGGCTTATGCTAGCCACGTCTACTTAATCCCATCGTCATAAATCCAGTTTATCGATCTGTCACTGGTAGACCAGTTGAAAAAAGCTTATCTGCTATGACGACAATCGTCTCCCAAAAGTGGTCACACAGTCAATCGGTTTAAAAACAGCGTGCGCTACTTTTAAAGTCGTTGCTTTGACGTACGTAGGACCCAAACCGGTCGGATCGAAATTAAAAGTGCCCATGTTAGGTACTATGTAGGTGCCGGCTAACTGCACCGTCCACCAAATCGAGATTATTGAGAGGTGAAGGATTATTTATATTGTTGCTATTTCCGTGAGACGCGCTCCAGCGCTTCTTCTGAAGGATCTAGGACTGCGTTCATAGACATTTAGGTATCTATGTGTAACTACACAAATTTACTGACAACTAGGCGAATAACTGTTTGTTTAATTATCAGTAGCAATTTTACAGCTGCATTTATTATAATTACTATCTAAGTAAATAGATATCATAGGTAAAGCTTTTAACACATTAAAACGAATATGCATTTTATTAACTAAGGACTATTACCCAATTTCGAATAATTATTTCTTAATTTTTGTTTGAAAATATTGCTACATTGTTTATATTATTAATTAATGTTATGTACGTCATCGTCTGCCTAACACAAGGGGTCAGCGGCTTGACCGGCGAAGTCAAATAACGTCGGAAACTTAAGTGCAAACCTGAATTAGCTTTTGGGAGGGTTCTAGAAGTTTGAATTTAGAACCAATATAAACGAATAAAATGTTATTTTCTGACGATATCCTTTGATTATGAGTTTAAAACTATACGTTAATATAACCAAATGCATGATGGCTTTTGTAGTCAGTACTTGTATAACTTATCTCTTAATTTTAGCTCGCAGACAACTCAGATAAGTAACAATAGTTGTGAACGTATGACGCACTCGTCCCATTCACGTTAGTATATACTTTTCATTAATTAAACTAAATACCCAGTAATGAAGTCTCTATATAACACGCTTCTCAAGATTGCAAAGAAAATTGCATAATAGTTGAATATAATTAATTTAATTAAAAATAATTACTTCGATGTCGTAATACTGGTTCGTTCCAATGTACAAATGGTACACGTGCTACTGTTATTACACAGTATCGATAGAAACGTGTAGATTTCGATATAAGCGAATTAGTATAAATGTACGAAGGAAAACAAAATAAAAGAAAAACGAATTAAAATTATAAGCAACTGCGTGCTTAGATACTTGTGCAAATACGAAATCTACGATATAAAAACAATCTACAAATTGATTAATGAAACTTCCCTGTGTAGTCTTAACTGACCAACTTTAATAATCAAAGTATCAATTACAAAAAACATTAATTAATTCAACAACGACCGCTAATTCGATAATACGAGAGATTAACTCGTTCGAACAATCTCTTTAATATTTTTTATCACTAGTCTTTATGCAAGTAGATTCTTATCTGTCATTCGAGGTCTTGATTCAGGAATGCATTACAATATTTGTCAACAATACATTCATGGTATACTCTATTATATATTATCTCTGCTCTATGCAAATACTCAAAGCACGATGATTTGAACTATATAGGTACTTAATTATTTCGATGGAGGCGGTGGGCGGCGCAGGCAGCCTTGAAGATGATAAACCCTCGACCGAGATTACCTCACTCAGTCGTTAGTTACTTTGAATGCTACAAAAGATCGTTTGTCCTCCGATTGAACTTGAAGATAAGCTTAAAATCTTTTTTTAACACCTGGCCTAGCCCAAACAAGGAATAACAAAGTTCTGCATTACCATAAAAATATCGTCAAAGGATTTTGAACGCATTGATTTATTTACATTAAATCTTTAAAAACATGTTTGTAATTAATTTTAGTAACTAATTGTATATTTTATTTTTTATAAACCTACGTAGGTAGGTAACATTTTAACGTTTTTTTTTTGCAGATGTCTGGCACACACACCCATCTTCTTCTAACGGCGTAGCGGTCAAGCGATGACGTTAGTGAATAGTAATTTTATATGCAAGGTGTTGCAAATTTGTAGAATAGAATTATAATACCTAATAGATATAGATAACTCGAGATAATATCAAATGGACTTGAAAATTGAAACTTTTAAATCCTTTTGCTTACATAAGTAGTGCGAAGTGGTTACTCACTTCCACGACATACAGGATGTATTCAATAATTACCCATGCTTTTAAATTGAATATTGATCATTGACTCACACAACAGTGGTCGTATGACTGCATCATCAACACGGTCCCTTATGTATTACAATATTTTCCTCATAACCGATCAAATTGTAAAACCCATCCTTAAATATTTCATCAGTTCCTGGGACGAGTGCCTGTTTTCATATTAATTAATTCGGAGCGTCAGGATTCCCTTTATTTCTCTTATCAACAACATGTTAGTTCAATGGTTCACGCTCAAAGCGCGCACAAGGTTATGCTTACTTAACGGCACGACATAAAACTTGCCTAAGCATACCTACTACTACTAAATACGTTTAGTTAAATAAATACACAAAGCTCGGCTTCAACATGATAATGCGGTCTCTAAACAAACTTAATCTAAAAGTCATGGAGCAACTATATAAGAAGGAATTACACAATGCTTACTTTGTCTTTGGATGATAGACGTCTTAGATCAAGGAGCTTTTGGTACTGGCGTAGTGCCCGCATGTAGAGCCGGACCGGGAGCTCTGCCGGCATGGAGACAGGCTCCGACGCAGTCCGGGACGCCACCCCCGCCCCACTCATCGCAATCCAACACGATAACACACAACACTTGTTCTTTATTCATAAGCACCAAACGCCGTCATAGACACGAGCGCCACTCGCGCGTCCGAAGTGAACGTAGGTTCCATGCAACACTGACGTATCGCGCGCCCCGCGCATGCGTGCCCAGCAAGCTACGTTTGCAAAAAGAAACTACAAGTTATCCACGCTTGAGTGACTTTCCCTGCACCATCCGTCGCCTGCCAGCCACAGACATGACCTGCTTTTACCTACACTACTAGCGTTTGATGTACACTATCAGCTTTGAAATTACTTCTACAATTGCCGTTGGTTCTACTACTTAAAGCTTTCCCTAAATATCGCTTTAGTCTTTTCACGGCTATGAGGACATCTATCGATCGATTTGAAAAATATCGATTGTTGTCGGTTGAATGAAAAATGGTGGTGGTTGCCTACAATCTTATCATTTATTAACTAAATATCCCATTAAATGACGGTGATTCAGCCTGCAAGATTTATAGCTTTATTTTTATAAAACACTAACAGATAAGATAACTACCTAAATGATTTATGCTATGCCTATAAGAAGAAAAGTTTGTATAAGTACACTTTGTATAGTAAAACTCATACTCGGTATACTTTACGACTACAATTTTATATTTGCATAAAACAATAAAAAGGAAGTTAAAATCAGGTCATGGATGTGTTCAATATCAAACCAAATCGATTTTTATATTTAACATACAAATACATATCGGTTTTGCAAAAACAATAAATTATTATTGTAATATTATGTATCAAAGAGATTATTATGTTAAACATGAAGCAAGCATTAAATTTTAAGAGTTTTTTAAATATCAAATGGTTCTAGAATCGACTCAAAAACACAGGAAACAGCTTTCCAAAGTTAGCTTCGAGTTCATACTTGTCGACGTTATCTTGCTCAGCGCCGACAATTCGTCAATATTATTCAATCGTTATCATTAAAAACATACGATAAATATGTTCAAATATGTCGCCATGTTAAAATTTTAGCAATAAATTATTAAATACGCTGATAAATGGTGATCTCTTGCTAGAAGTTGTTATTATTATTATTTAATCAAAGAAGAACTGTGATTGTACTGTTGCCAATCGTAAAATATACCCTTGTGTGTAGCAATAGTAACAATACCTACCTAATTTAAGACAGATAATACTTATAACAAAAAATAACAGAATAAAATTAAGGCTGCTTGATATAATTCTGTATTTGTTTACTTGGAAGACTTCCAAGTGAGGATCGACTCTGGATTTTTGTCTACTGCTTAGTTTTGTGCCAATAAGAACCCATAATTTGAATTCACGATACACTTTATTTAAAATTACAATAAATAGTATAGGATATGAGTTAACACAGGTTTTTTGTTAGCAAGAGTCCAATACTCCTTCGCGGTTCACCCAGAGAAGGAGGAGGATTTAATGAGTTAATAGTCAATTACAACATACACTTATGAATATAATTAATCAATAACTAATATAATGTCAGTCAGTTTGTTGACGCGCGCTAGAAACGGAGTCACGCCACGCCACAAGATAATTGAAATCATTACCTATGTAGGTAGATACTAAGTACCTTTTGTAATAGGACGGAACCATGACGATACACGAGTGCCTGCGTACATTTATATCAACCAGTGTGCCTTGGAAGTGTGGGAACAATCATTATTTTTATAAAGACTACGTTTCTCTTATGTACGACGATGTAGTGACGCTCACGGCTCACACAATCGGATAAAAAATGATTAATGGTTTGAAACGTTATTTAATTGAAGTGTAGAACTGTTTGGTAATCAGTTTTAAGTTTTAATATTACGAATATTATACTTGCTGCACGCACCAGCTTCAAAGCTGTTCAGCTATCTTGCTAACGACTAATGGGGAATCTTTATTCTCCAGTTTTCCCTGAACTTTTCTAAAAATTTCTTTCATGAGACCCTTTTCCTAAGTATTATACCAAACACAACAAAAAATTAATTTCCTATATCGGCCCACTTTACTCTGACTTACGACTTCAAACTTAGATATCAATCAAATTGTCAATATCGACAGTTTTTTTATGAAATTAGTACGGAATTGTGAGTTGCGTCTTGTTTTTTTGCTATAAATGATATATTAGATATCAAAATACGAATATTATGCATGTATTGATATCGTCAAATCAATAAACGAAACTGTGATCATTTTTATCAATTCTAATGCATTTGAAATAATTAATTTTTACCCAATCGATTTAAGTTAATTATAAACTATATGTACCTATATCATACACATTTTATAGATATTAAGTACCTTTTTTTTAGGGGAAAATCATCAAATGACTTCTCCCAATGGTTAGGCGAGAGAGAGTGTCAGACTCTTACTGACTAAAGACCCCCCTTTCCGTCTCCTGCTCTGGGCCGAGGCCGCAATAGATATTAAGTATCTAATATTCATTTATCAAGCACTACCGTTGGTGTTTAAGTCAGTTCTTAAGCTTATTCTCAGAATACTTGACACAATAGCTGTCTGACTGAATGTTTTCAGTTTAACGCAACTACGAAACTTACATTAGGTACTTAAGCATGACACGTTTAAAAGCTTTTAGGTAAAAATTAAGGGCTGATTTTTCAATGGTCAGACAAATGTTTTCTAGAGAATTATTATGATGCTGTCGCGTCAGAATGTTTGTATAAGACAGTGACAGCAACAATGTTTCCCCAAATAACATTTATCTGTCTATTAAAAAATCAGCACTTAGTGAAATAAATCTGTGAAATACAGCCGATGTCTAAAAAGGTTAGTTTAAATTTGTAAATAGTTTTTAGACAATATTTTGTTAGATATTAATATTTTTTTAGTATATACAATAGATTAAATGCAATTTGTACGTTTGTGGTTGCGTTGTTGTATTACACATAAAATATGCACCAGGAAATCATTGAATTTAGTTTTAAAGCACTTTTCTTCATGTCCGTACAAGACGTAAAATATATCAGCGGGATGAGTTGTCCGATTCAAAAATTCCACTAGGACAACTCATCCCGCGGGATGGGATTGAGCGGGATGAGTTGACCAAAGACTCTTACTTTTGATGTACATTAAGAGTTTGAGAGGCTCTGGCATAGAAAAATATCGCACAAGCCTCGACAAAAAAAAAACAAAAAGAACTGTCTATAATATGAACTATACTACCTAAGAGTATCTATCTACCTGTAATTTTTATTAGATAGATAAGCGTGCTACATATTAGCTATTGATAATAAATTAAACTTCACCTCCGTTTTGATAATAAACTAATAAATAATATGCTAATTGAATATGGTCTACGTGACGTTTTATAAGGTACCTCCCATACAGATAACCTTTATTTATTTATCTCAAATATAAACAACTTTATAGAAGTAGGTACGTTTATCAATCAGCTGTTCTTTATTTATTTTATTCATTGGATATACGTCATTTTAAAATATGCTTTAGGAAGTACGTAATTAGTCATAATTTTGCTAACAGCCGTAAATTATGACGGCTTTTAAGGTCCAAACACGAATTGGAACTCTTTCGTTGATGATGTACAAGGCAAATGACAGGACGCTGCCAATGTCAAAACAGTTATTAAAAAAGAATAATTATAGTTAATTTGTAGGACTAATCTAATATTTAGAATTTACATTAAAATTGTAATACATATAGTTGCGAAAATAATGTAGATAACAGTCTACTTACTTGCGACCAATACTCTCCTGTCAACATAACCTCTTCTCAGGAATGTGCACAAATTACACAAGAAAACGTAAAAAACAAACGTCGCCGCTATTGATTTCACTTTCGTATTGAGTATTTTAATGTATTCACGTGTTGGTGAGTAATATTTTATACATTTTGGGACTTTGTGTGTGGTGTTTGTAGCGTCTGTTGTACGCTTGCACTTGGGGAGCATCCCCCTCTCGTCTCGCCTCGCCTCTCCCCGAAACTTCCCGAGTTCCCGTTCGGCCGTTCATTGTAACGGTGATTCTTATTATAACCTACAAATTAAACCGGCGCGCCGCCGACATTTGGCGGGTTAACATTCTCCATGTTGAATATTTATTAAAAAGTTTTAGTTACATTCAAAAATGGAACTCCATTCAATGGTAGAATAAGTTTGTTTAAATAATAGTGGGGTACTTTAGATTTTTTATGTATCGTTAGCGTAAGCGTTGTCCCAGTTACGACATACAATACTTATCTATTAAATTTTGTTGTGCAGTTTTGCTATAAAAACATGGCAATTATATATGACATTTCTGTTGTGAAGAGATGTTTGATCACTATTACTTAAACATTGCGTAAAGATCTCAAACTAAAGTTTCGTCACTAAAATTACTACACGCTATATTTCAGCTACTTATGTGGAAAATATTTGAGAAAATATTATAAGTATGTATGACCTACATTTATTGAAAGAATTTACTCTTAAATTCTTAATGCATTTAAAACAAATAAGTACATGTTATCAGAATTATCAAAAATTAGTGTCAAATGTGATCAAGACTGCCACGCGTGAAGCGACACACAAGCATAGACATACATACATAAAATTAAAACCGTTGTCCTTACGTAATACACAATTAGTTATCGCACCTCATTTGTTTCCTTCGGTAAATGCCCCAACACTTCAAAGGTTGGATTAGGTCATGATTTCCAAATGACGTCAAAACTAAATGGAGAAAGTTGACAGTAGATAAAAAATTTAAAAGTAAAAGTAATTATCTTACATTTAAAAGTCTATTAGGGCGGTTCTTTAACTATAACCAATAGCGACTTAAAGTGAGGATGTCAACAAAATTATTGATTCAATCATTTAAGTCTGGTATGCGGTTAAAGTGGACGGAAAAGATTAACTGGGCGATGTTATGTCAAGATGGGATCGTATTGTATTTGTTAAATTACTTAAAGAAGAGGATGTTACAACCGTTGAACCCAATAGTCAAATATACATAAAGGTGTTACTAATGTTTTGTCGCTACAGTATAACAATAATTCAGCAGTGATAAAAAATTTGAGAAATAGTTAGTAGAAGTAAATATATCTATTCTATTACTGGCTAGTATTAGATTCAGTTGATAGATATCTAGGATAAAGCCAAAGATTTTTTTTTAAAGAAACGTTACCCCATCCTGTCGTTTTCTTTTGTGTCGTGGTTATGTTTACAAACATACAATTTCACACAATTTATACACATCACACCCAGACCCGAAACAACACTTTGTGGATCACACGCTGTTTCAAGCCAGCGCATCGACCGTGCAGTCAAACACAAAAAGGTTTGTCATAAACTTGAAACAGGTTTATCAGAGAACCCTAATCTTTATCAAATCTAACGACGTCTATTAGTAGTAAAAAAATTTAGCTCTCATCATACAGCACGACTAATACAGGTTCATACAATATTCCACTAGCTTGACTAACGAGGCATTAGTATTTTAATAAATGCATGCCAAATTTGTAAGACATTCTAATAAGTCATAAAAATAATTTATTTGCTCAACGTCACGTGTCTATTTAGATTTAATGAAGGTTCTAAATGGAAGACCACCCATTGGATGCTATTGTCTATACTTTAAAGCTAGATTGACTGATTTTAAATTTAGAATTAGGAACAGGGTTGCATCATCATTAAGACTAATAAATATTGAGCGCGAATAGTATTCACTGGTTGCGTAGTGTTATTAGATTTTATTGTTTCTCAAACTTAAGGTTAGATATAAAAGGCAGCCAAAAATGTTTTTTTTTTAATTTTATTTTCTATGATATTTCACCTCAAACCTAGGCTGCTTTGCGATTTTAACGTCTACATCTTATTGCCTATCAGTTAACATCGTTTAAAAATTTGACCCCTACCTGCCACTTCTAATAAATAAAACAAACGAAATTTTTACACTACACAAAAGTATACAGATTTGTCTACATACAAGTACATAAGTAAATATATTTGCTTGTAAAACATTGAGTTGCTAGGGAGATATTTTGCATAGTTTATGTTTATACTGTATTCAAGAACAAATGACTTGTTCAGAAAAGATAAAGCTAGAAAGATTTTAAACAATAATCATAAAGTTTATAACCTCGAAATAGGTACATGTAAAAAAAAAAAACTAGAAATCGTCACTAAAACATAATAATATCATTTTAACACCAACTTCTTGTTTTAAAATATTTCAGAGATTTATTATTAAGTAGTCAGCCTCTAGCTGTTTTCTCACATGTAAATTGATTTTACTCTAAAAACATCTTTACAAATAATGGTTTTTAATTAATAAAAAGTCTTCATATTTACATACCATTAAAAACATAATACGCATCTTGTGGGGATTCCAAGCCAAGTGTTCATACTACGCAATTCTATAGGTATACGCACTAACCACATTAAAAAAATCCCCTGATACTTACAGTAAATAAAAAGAAAATTAACACTTTTATAAACACACATCACACTACATCAATTATATTGTACTTAAATTCTTAACAAATATGAGTGCAAACATTCATCTGAGAGAGACATTTGTTCAGTTTATCAAACATCGTATATCTGTGCTAAAATGTTTCGAAGGTTAATTTATTTGATCACATAACATTTTGAAGATAAATAAAAAGATTTTGGTAAACTGTTATATCCTTCGTTCTCAGACAATAAGGTCCGAAGTGTAAATATCTGAAAGGATTTGCTAATGCTCTAGCAAAAACGGCAATGCAAACTAAAGGTGTGTGGGCGCCATTATTGAATTAGGCACACTCATTTCGTAATGATGGTCGTACTTATTATGAAGTAAATAATAGGATGATCATAGTTGATTTACTTTGGTTCTCTTTTTAAAAGTGCATATTTGTCGATCATATTCGATATTCAAATACCTATACTGGTGTTCACAGGTACTATCTGAAGAACACAGATTTGAAATGTCAATATTTTTTCGCAAGTTCAGTGTGTTCTCTTTTTAAAATTGATAGTCTTCTGACATGGTATACGATAGATCGGTTAAACCAAAAAGTATTATTATTTTCAGCTTATCAGTAAATGAGTATCTAGTCAGTCGTAATTACTAGACTAGACTATGAAAATGTTATTAGTAGATGAATGCTTGTTTGTAGTTATCTTTTACTATCACCTAATTATTACTAAGTGATGTATTTAAAAACAAATACTGGAAAATAAGAGCGTGTAATTTACTTTATTATAAATATTAATGCAGATTTAGATTTAAGATTTAAGTAGAGAAGAAGTTGGCTAATATTGCAGACGAGCTTCAAATTTACGATTTTTGGCATTAATACTGTTCATCATTATTACATAAAAATATAAATGTATTAGAATGTATTAAAAGAAACGAGAATCAAGCATTGCCGGCTGGGTCTTCAGAAACATCAAGTTACAGAAACATTAAGTTTTATATTTACAAGCCAAAGAAAAGCGAGTTTACGTATGGAGAACAAACAAAAAATAAGTAACGATAAGTATTTACATGTATTGACTTAGCTCGTTAACGCATGACGTAGAATAAATCCTGGGTCGCAACAAATCAAACAATCGATGAAGATAATATGGCGAACTCGGCCGCAAATCCAGGTATACTTCCCAACAAAAACTGACCTCCGGCTGAACTTAAAGGTTATGTAATACAAGTTCAAATTACAATGGAACTTTAATTTTTTTTGCCGTTGTCTGTACTAAATGATCGAGGTGATTGGAACAATATGAGTTTACTATTCGGGATGTGAATGTGTGTAGATTGAGTCACGACTTTGACATTTGGCGGCATTGAGTTGGAAGCACATGTGCGTTCGGTCTCAATACTCGAAAACTCAAATTGTTTACATCCAAAAGATTGCTTGTAATGGCTTAAGTTAGTTGAATGTTATTAAAAAAAATATTTACTATTATCATCACCTAGTAAAAAGTAAAGCAGCTTTCTCTGCTTCAATATGCTTCAATATTTAAAACAGTGTAACGCGATTATGTCCCGTTTTTTAATAGATGCAGTGATTGAAGAGGAAGGTTTATGTTTATAATAACATCCATAAAATAGGGGAAAAATTTAGTATCAGCATTGTATCCGTGCAAAGTCAGGGTGGGTCGCTAGTTTTTTATAAGAACGTTGCCCCCACACTAGGATTTTCAAAGTATTATGTACAATTGACATACCTACACATGACACTGAGACCTTTACAATTTGTAAATCACGCATAGAGTTTTTCCGTTCGGAAGTCGAACCCGCGACATGTTGCGCTGCAGCCAGCCCAGCCACCGCGCCAACCGTGCAGTGATAGCTATGAAATATAAGGTTCTATTTAATTAATGATTATTACGGATTTGAAATGGTTTCTGAGTAGGTGGTACATTAATCTATTTGACGTCATTGCTACTAATTGATTGGATGATAATAAATCTTTGGTTACTGACCAGAAGACCAGTAGGTTTAAGTGTCGTTCATATAATACTCCTAATGTTTCTGAGTATAAAATGGTACAGGCAGTCCCAGATTTCCAGTTTTTATAAACCAATTGAAATTCCACGGAATTGTACTCAATGGTATTGAGATCTAAACCCAGAAAGGAAATGGGAGAAAGTGTAGTAGGTATCACCCACAAGGAGGACAGACGACCCAATAGAGATCGTAGGGATGGGGGATGTAGGGCTAGAGCAATAAGGTACCGACCTGGAGCAGGAGCAGTGGTTTTAATTCAGTAGGAGTCTGACACTCCGCGGAGAGTAAGCTCAGGGTAAGCCCTGGAGGAGAGAAGACTTGCGACGATTTCCCCCCATTTTTTCACATCATGAATCTAAAAGTAGGAATTGGAGAAGACAGTCTTTTGTTCATAAGTGGACGTCTTTTGGCAGATAGTACGGGGAGATCCAAGTTAATCCAAAATGTATGCTGTTGAACTTGTTGACAAAAGGTATAGAGAAAACTCAGCATGACTGTCATTTATTTATTCACCGAATATAATAATGGTAAAATGCAAATTGAATTATTTACGTTAAAATACCAGAATTTTCGCATTGTATCAACAATGTTGCACTATAGATGCTAGAAAGGTTATCGCCACAAACATTAGAAGAGATCTCAACAACTTTGTTGCATTTATGAATGGAGATATTTTCTTTAAAAATTTTGCACTTACATTGTAAAGAGATTAAATCTCAGTACTGTTTACCGTTATCTTATATTTTCACAAAAGGCTTGTTATAGGACAATACTTACGCATGTCACTTCTAAGATTTTCATCTTTTGACGTAGGTAGTTTGCCTCGTGTAACATCTCGGTATCTTTTATTTTTTACTAGATGACACCATGAGGTTAGCCCAGGGAAGAGCACAGTCTCCATAAAATCAAAGAAAAATAGTCATAACATAACATAAAGAAAAGTTGCTTAAGTATTTTTCTTATTTATAACATCGATTAAAAGGCGTAGATACAAAGTGCCTCGTCTAGTTTCAAGCCATGCCAAGGGCCCAGCCAATCGCTACAACCGATGCAACGAGTGTTGCTGACCTCAAAATAATAAATTAAAGATTCTGTCCAGACGTACCCCAGTTATAAATGACTATGTTGTATCAATAGTATTAGGTACACCACACCACAGGTATCTTTAGATACCTAAATATTTCGTCAATGTCGAAATATGTGGACAGTAATATAAATTTATCGTTCAATTTGAGTGCGGTGACCTCAGTCTCGTTCTAGAAGCTTCTAAAGACGTAGGTACTAGTACTAGTTTTATAGTAGTAATATTTAGTAGTATATGAGTATACCATAGGTTAAATATTTTTGTGTGTTATTAGTTAGTAGTAGTAGCAATAGAATTATATATAGGAAAGAACATGAAAAAATCGAGTTTACCAGATGTGAATGTAAAAGAAAATTAAAACATTGAAACTGGTTGTTTTTATGAGACTAAAATCGTAAAAAATCACGTACCTATAACATTAACTGTAAATTTTACGCTTAGTTTCACATCTTTAAATAGATTTTTGTAGCTCTTTTTATGTGTGTGCCTATGTGTAAGTATTTCCTTTTCAAAATGGAAAAGAAGAATATCTTAAAAGTACCTAATTGTAGATTCGAAAGTAAACATAAAATAAAAAAAAAACTATTTGACACAATTATAAAAAATACAGAAAACACAATATAACAATTTATTTATTTTTTATTAAAAATAAAGGGTATCAAGTTTAGAATTTTCCACTTAAATGCGATTTTTAAATTAAACGACCGTTCAATAAATCATCATTAGATTTCAAAATCATAATAATTTATGTGATTTATTTGTGGTTAAATTAGTGGTATACTGTGGACCGACCCTGTAAACACTGACGTCAATGGCTTGCCGTGATCCACCTTAACGATAAGCGCGTGCGCACGTGAGCAGACTAAATTATTTAATAACAACACAATAATACAATTTACTTAATAAAATATAACTGTCCATTATATTGACCAACACATAAATGTCTGCTCTCTGAAATGGTAGAACAATCAAAGATTGTATCGAGTTTGACCTTCATACGGTAATTAAAACTCCATTCAAATTAAAAACACCGTCTAAATACAGTGATGTGCAAAATTTTATGAACAGAATGCCTACTTACAAAAAAGAAGTATTATTACAGGCTTGCAAATGACTTAGCACACCATATAATTTAAGTAATTACAATGAAAAAAAAACATTAAATTAAAATTACGCCTACAAAAACCATGAAGACGTCGTTGATTGTTTAAATATAGCTAACGGGTGCTTATAATTATATTATATAATAGCACTTAAGCCGTATTAGTAAAGGTATTAGTAAACTGCGTGAGAAACCGCAGTGTGGATAGACCTTTACCCTGACTTAACACTTGACAAAATGTTTCTGCCCTAAAAAAATATAATGACGAGGCCATCCGAAGTGAATTCGAGAGCTCTTAGCTGACGGCACACATGGCATTGGAAGATCCGAAGATATAAATACAAAGCGTCCAGTATAATACAAATACGCGCTTGATCCATCCATTAAATGGCGGATATTCTTTTTTTGTGTGATAAGATGGCAAACGTGCGGACGGATTACCTGATGGTAAGCAGTCAGCGCCGCCCATGAACACCCGTAACAACGGAGGAGTTACGGCCGTGCGAGACTTTGGATTTGAGAAGGAATTAGGAGAGGGTAAGGAATTGGTCTTCGGTAACTTCACTCACACGGCGAAACACAACGCTGTGGTTGTTTCATGCGGGTTTTCTGTGAGACCGTGGTCTTGCTCCAGTCGAGCCAACCCATTCGTGCCTAAGCATGGCTCTCCCACACTTTGTTTGTTCTATGGATTCTCATGAACTGTTTAGGCATGAAATATCGTGTGTAGCCGAAGAGCCGCGTCCTGTCTCATTCCGATTGAAACGATTCATTGTTTGCTAATGTGTCCCTGAGACTTTTTTATACCACAGACAAACCATATGATATTCAGCCTGCTTCTTTATATGTTCTTTAATTATAAAAATAAAACTGACTTGCAAACCATTTTTTTTCTTTCTTTTCTTTTTCTTTTTATAAAAACGTAGCACCACACTAGGATTTTCTGCTGTGTTGTGGGTGCGTTTATAAACATACAATTCACATACACATTACGCCTAGACCCGAAACAATAATTTGTGGATCACACAAAGAGTTGTTCCGTGCGGTAATCGAAACCGCGACACGTTGCGCCGATGCATGTTGCCCAGCCACCGCGCCAACTGTGCAGTCACTTCTTCTTAGATTATTGTTTAGTTTGATAGCAAAGTAATTTTCTTTCGTTTTAAGATTAACGAGCTCTTATCGCCAAGAGAACCTACAACAATAAATAAGTAATTATGCTTTTATCAGTACCTAGTAACAGTAAGCGGGAAGCAAGGAAAACAGGAAAATTTTCAAACACCTACTCTTTATGAATAAACCATGTTCTTCCAATATATATGTATACCAGGATAATTCCAATAATTTCAATAACGAAATTATACCTACTGTGAATGTTCTTGCCCAATAATTAAAGAATGCGAACCAATACGAGACTTTAAACAAATGTTTATAAAAATAAAAATATTGTCAACAAATTCAAACATAACGGTAAAAGACATTGACAGATTTAACATAATTTATCTTCTCCCTAGTTCAGGTGGGGGATCAGTAGCCAAGACCATAATAGACTACAGACTTCGAGCCTTGACCCCGATTCATAAGATGTCACGATCAGAACTCCCATTCGATGTTTACATAATGGGTAAGTTTTCTAAATTCGACACTTGTGTCAGGTCGTTGATTTATTTACCGTCTCATAATGAGGCATATAGCTACCTATTACCTATCTTAATTATGTATGTAAGTATGTACCTATTTAAATAATAAAAAATAAATGGTTTTTCTTTCTTTTTTTTTCTTTCTATTTCTTATAAGGTTTTTTTTTCTATTATTCGGTCAGTATTCACTTATTTCAAACTAGACATTACCTGTGAAGTAGATTTTTTGAAATAAAATAAATTTGAATCGGTTGGTGCGGTGGCTGGGCAACAGGCTGCCATGCAACGTCTCTCGGGTTTGATTCAAATCAAATCAAATCAAAATCATTTATTCCAAATAAACCATAAATAGGTACTTTTGAAACGTCAAAATAGAATAGTAGTCTGTCAGTCTGTTCGTCAGTGAAGCTAGGTGCTCGTTCCAAATTGTAGTTTCGAATGGAGAAGATCGTTCTTCTCCATCAAGAACATCAACGCAAGAAACTCCATCGTTACTCTTTTAAAAAAAATATTTGTTTTACAATTCATCAATAATACATTTTTTATACATTACTGTACCCCTATGTGAGAACAATGCAGAGACAAGTTGTTAATAAAAAGGAACAAATGATGGTCTATTTAATCTATCATTAAAATTTTAATCCTTTGTTGTCTCGTACATGGCGCTCACATATGCGTACTCACAATCCAAAAGAATGCTTCTATATAAACTCATTCAAGGTTTCATTAATTTTGAGAATTTTGATAACTACTGACTACATATTTGAGAATTGTCCAGTGGAGCCGAACCAACATGCTGCCAGGCATTCTTATCCTCAATATAATCTGAAAGTTTGTAGTATGCCTGTCTACATAATTCGCGTTTAATATAAGTTTTAAATTTTCGTTCATTAAGATTTAATACACTTCTTGGAATTTTATTGTAACAATTTACACAGAACCCCATAAAGGATTTCTGTACTTTGGACAGACGGAATCGTGGCACAGCCAGCCTATCTTTGCCTCTAGTATTAAAATTGTGTCTATCGCTTCTTTTTTCAAATAATTGCAAATTTTTCCTTACGTACATAATATTTTCATATATAAACTGACAAGGTACCGTTAGGATATTTATCGTTTTAAATAGTTCTCTCAGAGATTCACGAGGGGACAAGTTATATATCGCTCGGATAGCCCGCTTTTGCAAAATAAATATTGAATCTACTTCCGCAGCTCGACCCCATAGCAAAATTCCGTACGACATAATGCTGTGAAAATAGCTAAAATAAACAAGCCTTGCTGTGTTCACGTCTGTGAGCTGTCTAATCTGTCTAACTGCAAAAACAGCTGAGCTCAGTCTTCCCGAAAGCGTCTTTATGTGGGAACCCCATTGAAGTTTATTGTCTAGCGTAATACCTAGGAACATAGTCTCGTTAACAAATTCTAACTTTTGCCCATTTAAAATTATGTCACAATCATTATTGTGTACGTTGGGCAAGCTAAATTTAATACATTTTGTTTTTTTCTCGTTAAGTGCTAAATTATTGACTGTAAACCAATTATGAACTCGATGAATGGAGCTGTTTACTTCGTCCAAATTATTAACTCGTCGACCTATTCTAAAAATTAATGATGTATCATCTGCAAACAGCACCATTCTTGGCTCGGTTTTAAATAGAAATGGCAAGTCATTAACATACACTAAGAAGAGAAACGGACCCAAAATTGAACCTTGCGGTACGCCAATTTTTATCTCAGAGCCCCGTGAGTTAGAACCACCTACATGAACTCTCAGCTGCCTATCCTCTAAATATGACTTTAGTAGACGGAGTGCAGTATGTCTAATCCCGTAATGATCTAATTTCAGCAAGAGTGTTTCATGATCAACGCAATCGAACGCCTTTGAGAGGTCGCAAAAGACACCAACAGCATCCTGTGCTTCCTCCCAAGCACCGAATACCTCCTTTATCAAAGTGACACCGGCGTCAGTTGTACAACGACCTTTAGTGAAACCGTATTGTTGGTGATGAAAGATGGCATGTTTATCAAAGTGATGAAGCATCCGAGATAGCATTAACTTTTCAAACACTTTGCTAAGAACCGGTAGAACAGACACAGGCCTATAGTTGTTTGGTTCCTTAGTGTCACCATTTTTGAATAATGGAATAACTTTACTGTATTTCATTAGGTTGGGGAAGACACCGTCATCTATACTTTTATTGAAAATCAAAGCCAGATACGGCGCTAAAGTTCGGATAAGTGATCCGCAGACTTTCACCGATAGTCCCCAAAGGTCCTCAGTTGATTTAATCTTGATTTCTTTAAAAACCTTTATTATCTCTAAAGGATTAGTATAATGAAAACTAAAATCGTCTTTGCATGATTTGACATTTTCTCTAAGCAAAGTTACCGATAGTCTAGCTGATGATTCTAAATGAGCAGTTGTTGAGACAGGTATATTAGCAAAAAATGCCTCAAACTCCTGAGCTACATCTTTGCTTGACGAAATCTGTCCCCTTTCAGTGTTTAAACAAAATTCCGAATTTTTTAATCGTTTCCTACCTGTCTCATTCTGTATTATTTTCCACGTAGCCTTTATCTTGTCATCAGCTGATTTTATTTTATTACTGATGAAAAGTCGCTTTGCGGCTTTGCATACTATTCTAAATGTTTTTGAGTACAATTTTACATGTTGATGAAAAAGGGGGTCGCAATTGAATGGTTTCATGCCATAAAGTTCAAAAAGTTTATCTCTACTCTTACGAATACCTACGGTTGCCCAATCGCTAAACTGAAACTTAGAATAGATGTCTTTACATTTCATTGGCAAAATAGCTTGAAATTCCCTATTTAACACCGCAAAAAATTTTTCGTATAACTTGCTCGGATTAATGACATCAAAATTTTGTACACTTAATTTAGTTGCTATTGAATTATTGAGTTTCTCTAACTTTCTATTTGTAATATGTCTAAACTTTATTTGAATTTTTTGTAGAGGCAAATAAGTGCTGTAAGTTACCACAAGACCACTGTGGTCAGAAGGTAAACTGTTTAAAATTTTTTTTTCTAAATAGTTACTGTTACTAAAAATGTTATCAATACATGTGGCAGTGGATGGTGTTATCCTAGTCGGTTCCAGAAAAACATTTTTTAAATTAAATGATCCAAACAAATTTAATAGTTCCATGCTGCCTGCATTGTTTTCCAATAAATTAATGTTAAAATCGCCACATACAAGTACTGATTTATGGCTAGAACATACCTTCTTCAAAACATCTTCCATTACTGAATCAAACACTGCAAGATTCTGATAATTAGGTGGTCTATAAACACAAACAACAACATGTTTATCCAGCTCAACACAGGACAACTCAATAGTGTGTTCAACTGACAGTGCTACAATATCTTTCCTTTCTTTGGACTTAATGCCATTTTTAACTAAAATTAAGGACCCACCATGTAACATATATTTTCTACTAAAATTACTTATTACAATATAATTATCAAAATTAAAAGATATTAATTGGTCCTCTTTCATCCAATGTTCCGCTAAACACACAATATCAAATTGTGTTTTCTCGAGGAACATTTCTAATTCAAATAATTTAGAGGAGCAGCCCTGAATATTAATATAAAATAAGATAAGATTGTGCTGCCCCTGAGCCTGTGTAACAACATTTGATATAAGTTTTTTTTTGCCAGAATATACCTTACTACTAACATTATATATGATGGTATGTTCTGTTGTCTTAAAATCTAGTTTAAATCTATCTCTGTGTTGTTAGGTAGCCTAGACAGCACAGATTCGTCCCTAAAACTAATATCTGTTATATTTTTTATAACAGAGTTAATATTGAATGCTATTAGCATAGCAAGTGTTTTTCTATATGTGTTTGAGAGGGATATGCCTCTCTCTGTCAATATAAAATTCCGAGTAAGAGAAGAGAAGTCGATTCCCGCACGGAACAACTCTTTGTGTGATCTACAAATAGTTGTCCGGGTCTGGGTGAAAGTGTATGTTTGTAAACGTATCCACAAGGCGGGAGAAAATCCTAGTGTGAGGCAATGTTTATTCCTAAGAAAAAAAATCTTTATTTCTAGTTTTCGTTGGAAGAATGCTCTTGTTTCACTAAATACTCCAATCGCCGAGGTTAGAGTCATATTAATATGATTACTTAACCCAATCCTTATTAGAAATTGACGTGCAGTTCGCGCAGTGGCTGCCGTGCAACATGTTGCGGGTTCCATTCCTGCACGGAACAACCCTGTGTGTGATTCACAAATTGTTTTTCCGTGTCTAGATGAGACGCGAAATTCTGTATTTGTAGATGCACCCCCGACACAGAAAAAACACAAATTTAATGAGGAGGACGTAGTAATCATTAAAAACAAATTATGGCAGTGACAAATATAATTTTCGTAAGTTTTATGTTGTTTAGTATGTAAATAAAGTTAGTTCATAACCGCGTAACTGCCAACTCTGATGACGTATTTAATCTTCACATAGAAACAGCAGTTCTCGCTCAAGCCGCTCAACTTCAAAGCAATTTTTAGGTAATATAATACAAAAGTTAATGCATAGTTTCTAGTTTTCAAATTACATAGTCTTCGTCAACCAACCTCAAAATTAATTAAAATTGACCAAAACGCTAAAATCATAAGGTAGGAATCGCTTTAGCGTGTAATGTTAGCTTAGAAGATAATGACTTATTTAAGCACAACACTAATGTACTTACCTAACTACATAATTGCAGGTATGTAAGTTGCTTTATTCATTCCTTCTAAAGAGATTATTAAAATATGTAGAATGACTTTTATTCAGAAGCCTCGTACCTATTCATAAATACAAGCAACTTAGACAAAAGTCAGTAAAATTTTCAGAAGCACATGATATGTTTTTTTATGGTGTAGGTCGGCACACGAGCAAGCGAATTTCCTGATGGTAAGCAATCAGCGCCGTCCATGGACACCCGCAACACCATAGGAATTACGAGTGGAGTTTTGGGTTTCAGATATTTAAGAATAGGGAAGGGATTGGGCCTCCGGTAACCTCACTCACACGGCGAAACACAACGCGATGGTTATTTCAAGCCGGTTTTCTGTGAGGCCGTGGTACCACTCCAGTCAAGCCGACCCATTCGTGCCGAAGCTTGGCTCTTCCACACTTATGCAAATAATTGTAACATTACATTTGCAACGGATTTGTTTATCAATGCAATCCGGTTTGATCCGGTTCAACGCTATCAAGAACATGGCGCCGTCTCGGTCAACCATACGATTAGGTCACGGCATTATGAACCGTATCAAATAGAACCGAACAGACTTCCTTTATCTCCCTATTACGAGCACTAAAGTCGCAAGAAATCCAAGTTTATAAAGCTCAAAGTTCAATGTAACATTACGTCACAATTTCAACAGTATTGTTGATAGCCATTGTAATTTGTAATAATATGATCTAATGACATGGTTCCATTACCTATTTGCATTAATCTTTTGACTTTTCTACCAAAATTTGTTTTCTCTTGATTACAATAGATGGATACAAAGTGCAAAAATCTTAATTAATGTTACATTTACGTCAAGAATTAAGAGTCAAAGTCCTAAGATCGTGGATAACAATAATAGGCAACGAACAAAAAATCGACGCTTTTCAAAGTCATCAGTCAGTTTTAAGAACTACATTTTAACATCCTCGAAGTGTTATTTGCAATGAGCAAAGTAACCTACATACGTTGTAAATAACAATAAACACGCGTCTCAAAGTCAGGGTAATGTTAAACGGACGGATAAATAATTTGTGCTCTGAATATTAAACTCCCACAAAGTACATTTACATCTCGTTATGAAAAGAGCTATACAGTTACAGTCGTTACAGATGTACTTTACTCAAAAGGATGTTTCCTTGTTAGCACATCTAAATTTTCCACAAGTGACAATAATATTTTATCTAAAAATATCACTCCAATTAACACAACCAATCTATTTTTACGACACAGACGTCACATGATGACCATCCTTTACTTTGCTCATGTCGTGACAAAATTACAATACTGTAATAAGTAACAATGAAAACCGAATTAGCCCCTGTTAGAACTTTTCCAAATGGACCCAAACTATAAATAACATTGACTCGGGCTAACATTTGTTGTAGAAATTAGCAATTAGCAGGTAATATTCTGTCATACGACATCCAATTTAAAGTCGTTCTACTTAGGCTGTTATTTTCCTTGAACAGTTTAACCTGACTAATTTAGTAACCATGTGAAAATACATGTTATTATTTCGTGATTATCACCGTTTTGTTTATATATGGCAGCATGCCTTTTATATATAAGTGTGTCACTAATTAATTGCAACCTCCGTGTCAAAAATCTGTCTCACTAAATTGTTGATGATAACCTTTTTCTAGATAAAAGGTAAAAAGAATTATTAATTATTATTTTATTATTGTTCAAATCACGGGTTTCGTATCAACATTGTAGCTACCGTACCTACATATGTATTATAAGTATTAAGCAGATATTGGGATTAATTTATGATCAATTATTACTTTCGTAGAAAGTCTGGTGCACATATATGAATAATATGTTTAAGTATCACAGAAGTTTGGTTTGAAACAGCTGGCAAGAACCAATGTAGAGTTTTATGTGCCTTCCATAAGCGCACAAGCTGAAATTTAAGAATACTCATATTTTAGAAGCTGATAATACTGCCAACGTGTCTTGATGAGTCTGAAGTTAGCCGATTAGCTCCGCAGTATACAATTTTGTCCCTAAAAGATCCATTGCGCAGTCAAACGGCTAACTTCAGACTCGCCAAGTTACGTTGGCCGTACTGCATAAACAATCGCATTTAATGTATTTTAAAAAATGATGAACTTTTAAGCTAAATGTTTAAAATGGTTTAAGTAAGAACAAACATTAAAAATAAAATAACAACGATAAAAATAAAATAAGAACTAAAATAACAGCTAAACTAAAATAAACTTTGGTTCAAAATTACGTTTACGTCATTAAAAACACTTCATAAAATTTTGAGACAAAAATAAAATGCAAAATCGAACTCGCTAATGAACAAACGAACATTAACCGATAAAATTTGGGAAATCCTACTTAAATATTATTATTAGTATAGACTAATAATGATAATTATTTTGGTACTACGTACACACAAGACCATACTATTTGGAAAAAACGGATTTACTTTTCAGCGGATTTTCCTGTTTCCTTACATAATTTAGGTATACTTAAAAAAATGCTTACATTAACAACTAGATTTTTTCAAACATATTATATCACATTTTCTTTTCGTCCTAATAGATGAGAAATTGCGTGGGAATTTCAAACTACGTCGTAGGTTTTCCTCAGGTCAAGATTCTTTGGGTCAACACACGTTATCATTAATAAAATATCAATATTTAGGTCCATAGGTTGTTTTTATTTATTTATTTATTTTCCTGTATGATGTAAAATAATAAAAAACTACGTAATCCAGGCGCCGGGTGGCGGGCGCGTGCATCGCAGACGGAGGGTTATCATCAAGCTCGGCTCTTTCCACTCAGCGATATCAAGATGTCTGTTGGTCACAAGGACCATACACACAAGCTTATAAATTAATCCATATTAGTATTAAATAAGACCAAATTATGCATTAAAATAGTTTCCAAAATAGGATTTTAGGTAGCTGCAAAACTGTATCGTTCGCCCGAATATCCCGATCGTCATTGCTCAAGAACCATTTTACATTAGCACCTACCTAGTATTTATGATAAGTAAGTAAGTCCTTACAAAAAATGTATCGAAAGAAAAACTAATTTTAAGTTGTAGTCTGTATTAATAATAACAACTTTAACTAAATAATAATAGTGAATTAGATCAAGACCGTGGCTTTACAATGATTTGCCGACTCAATGCTGTCAAAGTGGAGACTGACGCAGCCGGATGTAACAGAACCGCACAAATTAGTGTTTCCGCCGCATTACATTATTATGAATATTAACTAACAAATGATCAATTATTTCCTCTTGAATTAAGCATTGGAATCTAAGTTTAGGCCACAGATATGTTAAGCACAATGTCTAAATAACCTCAATAATAATCTGAGTTTTAATAAAGGCCGACGGCGTAATACCTTCCTCTTAACTTCTAATAATAACAACGCCTTCAATTATTTTTTAAACTATTGATGTTCTGGATTTAAATTTTGCGATTTCTTCAATTCTTAATGCAATAGGTACCTACGTGCGAATATATGCATTCGAATGACAAAAAGTAAAATGGAATCTACAGTATAATGGCTCTAACTTGCCAATCTTTTTAAACGTAATTCTGGACAGCCAAATCCTAGTGTTCTTTGATAAACCAACCTAGAAACTTTCAATGATTTTCATTCCTATAACTCAAACTAAATTTACGTTAGCTTTGACGGTATGAACCTTAACTTTATCACAAGTCGTCAAGTAGACAAACTACAAAATTGCATGCAGGGCATAATGTTAATTGTATACAATCTGTAGAAAAATGACATGTTATCACTATCACTCGTGACATATCAGGGGCTGATCACGTGGCCGACCATGCTGTCAAGTGTCACCGGCTGACATTAATGACCGTTTCATTCAAATAATCATAGGTTCGAGAACACCTAGGTACTTATTTGAATCTTTAAGAATAGGTTGTTGACGGTTAATCAAAATACCGTTAAATATCTTCGGTTTAATTTAGGAATGCAATTGTGTTTATTTGTAGTTTTAAAGTAGAATACATTTATCGAACTTTAAATTGTAAATTGCGCGGTGGTGACAGACGCCATTTTGTGTTTTGGCACAACTTTACTTGTTTAAACGAAGTATACCTACATATTACTTCCTTTTTTATGGTATAGGAGGCAAACGAGCAGACGGATCACCTGATGGTAAGCGATCGGCGCCGCCCATGGACACCCGCAACACCAGTGGAGTCACAGGTGTGTTGCCGGCCTTTTAACAAGGAGTACGCTCGTTTCTTGAAGGTTCGAAGTTCGTATCGGTTCGGGAATACCGCCGCCGGAAGATCATTCCAAAGTTTTGCTGTGCGGTGCAGAAAGTTACGCGTGAATCGCACACATTGCTTCACAGTACAAAATAGTAAAAATCACTAGTTATATAATTATTACCTACAATTTAATGTGCATAGTGCCCTTAAATACGCTCCAAACTAATAGAGTAGAATGGCTAAACATGGGCGGCATGCGCGTACGCACCCTATACGTACGTAAGCTAAATAATATTTATAAAAAATCCTTTTTATAATTGAAACTTATACGTCTGTCTATAATTAGCAACGCAATCGCTAATTTATTTGTAAACAACATAATCAATAACAAAAGTTCTATTTTTATACTAAGAAACAAATGGACCAGGTGAAATCATGTATCATCACAGCCCCTCATGTTCAGATAAGCTAGAGTTACTAAGTTAATTACCTTTCGAGTGACGTTGGCCGTCGTCACAAGAGAGCCACGTGACACGGACATTACCGAGCCATGCAAAATAATAATATAGATATGACCATTACTTCGCCATTACTTGAGTCTATTTTTATACTTTGATCTATAAAGTAACCAAGCTCTGACGTCCAACGATCATTGTCTATTTGTTTTTAAAGCTAATATTGTGATAATATTTTAATTGCATGTTTATTTTTAGAATGTATTATTATGTTTAATTCGTAAACTCATTACGATTTGTAGATGGTTTAATCTTTCTACGCCTTTAGTTAATATCATATATGTATGTAACCAGTATAATTGTAACAATTGTAAATTTTGAATTTAAGTGTTTTTAAAATAACATCGGTTATGCTGTTAAGATGCTAAGAATGCTATTTAATCCTTGCTATTTACAGAAGTACAACAATATGGAAAGTATGCCCAGATACCCAAAACTTCACAGAGTAAAATAATATTTTTCCAAAGTAGTTACTATATAGGTACCTACTTATCGACGGTATAAGGTCGCTATATCCATTTATACGTTTCAAAACACATTTCCGTTCATTATTTCGACATGCCGATAACAATCTAATTGAGTGACATAAAAATATTCCATAACAAACATAAAGACAGTTTGGTAAGTTTTGTCAACCAACGTCATACAGGAACATTCCGGCTGATTACGTTGACAGACGCGTTCCTAGACAGGCCGCGACCCTTTATCTGCGCGCGCCGTAATGCGCCCGCGCCGTCTCGCGGCCATGACATGCTTAATTATACCCAACTTTTTACTCCAAATATTTTCTAAAAAGATATAAAATGTCACTGTTTATGAACTATTTATTACGGGTCACTGATGTTTGCATGTAATGACGCACGTTAAACATGGTTTTACGTAAATACGTATATGTGTTATTACATAATGCAGATGTCAGTAAATAAATAACATATAAGTAAGCACTCTCACGCTAGGTACATATTTTTAAATTGTATCGTCTGCATTCGTGGTGAGTCACTTGTAAACAAGTAATGAATGAGAATTTGGTTAACTCGAAAACAATAGTAACCTATGTTTAACTATGACATGCTTAAATAATTTCGGTATAGGTGCTGAATGGCTAGTTAACATAAAATAAATTAATTGAAATTCTTTTCATTCAATTGCTGACAAATACCGTATGGCATGACGCACGCCGGTGTCCTTACAAATGTCTAACTCGAGTAGGTAGACTTAAATACAAAACAGCAAAACGAATTGTTTAATTTTGTTAATAAATTCTTGCAAGTCAAGGTTTTTAAAATGATCAATATTAATTTCTATTTTCTGTCCTTTTTACGTTGTCCCTGCATAAATTTAATCTTTTAAAATAACATATAAATAAATAAAACAAAATCAGTTATAAGCATCTGTGTTTATTTTAAAAAAGAACCATCATTTTTCTTAGATTCTACGCACGCATGTAGAAGACATTAGTCAAAATGATCTTGAAACGTGTAGGTCGATAAATAATTCAATGATTTCCTACAATTTTGAAAACAAGTAGCCGTAGGATAGCGCTTCGGCTTTACCTATAGGTACAAAGTGACCAATGTCATTCAAATTAGATCAATGAACTCTTCAGTCAGTGCACTGGCAAGATGACGACAGATCAGTATAATATTAATCTAAAGTATAAATTACAGGCGCCACGACACTCCGGAATTAGGTATAATCCTTCAAATTAACACCTCGTGTCATAGTTGGACAATATTGACGTATTTACTCCGAAATTACAATAAGGTCGTCGTAATTATTTATTAATAGAATCGGTTCTCAAACGTAATTAATCACCTTTTACATTTAATAAGATTTTTTACTTCACCTATTTGTAATTGTAATTTAAAATATCTAAATACGTTTTACTTATGTTTAATTTAGATTTGCT
The DNA here is from genome assembly GCA_902829305.4 of Spodoptera exigua. Lineage (NCBI taxonomy): Eukaryota > Metazoa > Arthropoda > Insecta > Lepidoptera > Noctuidae > Spodoptera > Spodoptera exigua. Next base: position 6,787,769 of record LR824608.2, on the reverse strand, counting down.
CACTAGTGCGGTAAAAATAATTTTATTAAATTAATCAATAAATTGTGATTAATAGATATCGTTATTTTTTTAGGAATTCCATATGTTATTTCTGAAAGACTAAGCAGGATGCGTGCTTTTGCCTATTGACATCACTTTAAAGGGACAGGGCAGGTGTTCTCTGCCAGCAAGATAAAATCGAATAATAATAAAAAAACAATATTTTATTGTAAAAATCTTAATAAAAGAAACGGTAGCAGTGTTTCGATCTAGAACCAATTGATAGACATATTAAACAATGAATAAATTAATTTCTACGTCTCAGAAAATACATATTCATAGATACACAAGTTTCTTGCATTCATTGCGCATAAACTTAATCAAGCTTAGCTGCGATAGTGCACTACGTTTTAATATTGATTTAAATAGAAATCAATGCTATCTGAAATGCAATCGTTTATTATGTAATTAAATATTGTATGCATATTGGTTACGTAATACGTACGTGCACTTTCATAATACATATACCTACATGGATACTTCGTTTATATAAATGTGTAGGTATATCTGTTACTTAAAACATTAGATTTTTTGGTTTTACCTAGCTTTTTTTAAGAACGTGCCTAGATTTTTGGTGAGAATGACTGAGAAGTGTGGAGTGTAGAATTCTTATAGTAATGGGATGGGGTTTGGCGTTTGACTTTCTTTCACGCCTGATGATGTGAGAGTGATGATGGGACCAACGATGGAACATGGAACACGCCTACCCATAAGCAATCTATTCACTCGGGCCTTCAACACACCCAGGTTATAATTGTATCCTCCAGACCACCACACAGACTTCACTATGACCACGACTAGCACCAAGAGTCTAGATACTTTTCATGGGAAGTTTCTTTTTCTTTGAGTAACATATGATACTGTTTATTCCGGTAGTCTAACAGAGACGGAATCTACTCAAATGTAATCAAAATTTTCTAGATTGAAGCCACACGTATTAGTTAAAGTTTTTCTTAAAAAACGGTTCTCACTAGGGTTTGTTGCAGTCTCGTGTGTGCGTTTATCAACTTACAATGACATTTGTTACATTACATACATACACATCACACCCAGACTCAGAACAACTATTTGATGGTTACACAAAGAATTGTTTCGTTCGAAAATCGTCAACTGTGCAGTCTTCAAAAGAAATAAAAATAACTATTTCTGCCAGCCTATACACATAGATCTACTTCTATGCCAAATGACCGTTCAGATCCCTTCATACTTTTACATTACATTAATACTTACAAACTTTGTCATTTTTAATATTATTAGGATGAAAATGCAGTAGGTATACCTACTACAGTATCTTAGTGAATTAGTTATATTATATTTCCTTACAAACTTTATTAGAATAAACGTAGGCGTTATACCAAAGATAGAGATATTTGAACTCATTACAAACACATTTTGGTAGGTAGGTCAGAAACGTGGGCGATGCTCATTGTCAAGGAAGGTTGGAACGCGATGGTAATCCGTAACACGGTCAAGTAGTACGTCACACTTAGTAGTATTAAGTTCTAAGTTAGTTTTCGTTTCTTAGTATAGTCGAAGATATGAAGGTTAGGGCGGAAAGCTTTAAAAACTAAACGTAACTTTAAAAAACTATAATGACATGATGCTATGATTATTGTTATGTTTATATTTGTTTTCAGCCGGGTTTGCGGGTCAAGTGCAATTAGGTGCCGGGACCCCAGCCTGCAGTAGGAGAAGGAACGGGGTGGTTTTAGTCAGTAAGAGTCTGTCACTCTTCTCTTCTCGCCTCACCATGGGCAAGAAAATAAATTTATTGACGTACATATGTTTTGTTTCTTCGTGAAGAAGATTCTTGCTACTTAATTTTGAAGTGTTTGCTCAGAGTAGATCAGACAATATACAGAACCAGTAGATTAAAAACTAATTCATGAAAACTAATTTATAGTGCTAGGAAAACTTTAAGTTTGAAAATAGTTTCTTTATTCTCATCAATGTCACTTTGGTACATATTTAAAACTAATTTTATGATAAATGAACTAAAAGCAAGCTCCTCAACCTTGGAATAACCGCGATATTTTAATATCTACAGTTTCAAATTAATTCAATGAATAACAAATGAAAAAAAAAACTTTTTTCCTAATTCAGCAATTATGCCAATCAGCTACCTTGAGACCTCATTCTTTGGGAGACAATAAATAATAAGTGCAAGAATGATAATTTACATTAGTATATTGACTTCGATTATTAGTCAACGATGTCTTTACCAATCCTGCATATTTATTCATATTCACATGTTAATTAAGTTATTCCAATTAACAAAATTAATGTAATTTACAGTTATTATCTAGAAAAGCTTGTTACAATCACAGCTGGCTCACCCGAGCGTACGGCGCGTTGCGTTCCGCGCACGCATCAAAGAGCCAATAGACCACCACAGACAGGACCCTATAGGGCTGATGTTCAGTCGGGGTTGAGGGGAAAGCGCAATAAGGCACCGCGGCCTCGATAGGCCCAGCAAGAGAAAGAACGGTGGGGTTTTTAGTGAGTAAGAGTTTGACACTCCTCCTCGCCCCACCCTGGCTGGAAAAGTCATTTGATGATTTTACCCTCACAAAAAAGCTGGCCTGTGCAAACACCTCTTTATAATAATAACTTGGCAGACAGATTCATATTCGTGGTGACCTGGAGGGCGCCCGCATCTGATGCATGAGGGTGCGAACCTGGCAAGTACCAATGTGATTTGAAACTAGTAGAGCTTTTTAAAATTCACGTGAGTAAGTCATCAAAAATATTATAAATACATACATATTGTCATAACCTATCCAAGTGTAAAGTTCTCATCAATACAAATTAATTGAATCAAACCCAAACACGACCTTGCTTACTTAACCACTAAACGAACACTACAAGTTGCTCGGTTTCTAATCTACAGTAAATTGTAAGAAATCATGGTCATTGTGATCGAATTGTATGCAGTATTATTAAAAAAAAAACCTCAAAAAATATTCATAAGTTGTTGTTATACGGCTTTCAAAATACACGCACGCGCTGATTGTATCGCTGCTGTTAAAATCCTGTTTGCTATTTTTGGAACCAGAAATCACTTGATTAATCTTGAAGATATTTGATGGAACTATCTCGTTTCCACATTGCGAAGATCACTGCGTTCTTGCAACTAAAGTAAAGAAACCGGTTAAGTGCGAGCCGGAGTTCGCCCATATAAGATTCCGTATGAAGTAAAAATCTTTATCAAGAAGTATTTTGGTATCACTCATATCATATTTATACATCTATGAATTGATACAACGACCTCACAAACTAGTATGAAACAGCACTTACGTTGTATTTTACCATGTGAGTAAGGTAACCAGAGGCACATCATCCGTCAAATCCGGCAAATCCTCTAATCCCTAAATTTTTTTACAACTAACAAAAGCATTAAATTCTTTGGTTTTACGAGTAGTGTCCATAGGTGGTGCCGATTACCCAGGGATCACAACAGGTGATCGGTCGGCTCGATTTGCGATCTATCCCAAAATAACTCTCAAATGTATCTCCCGCAAATTAATTAATTAAGAAAAAAAATATACGTCAATATATTTTTTTAAGAACCATCCATCATATAATTTATGGAATTAAATGTCAGTCAGTCATACACATAAAAAAAATGAAATGTCGGTTCTATGTATGAGATTATAAAAATTATTGTTTTTATTTTAATATAATAAACCTTAATGCGGTTAACAGAACACGTCTGCTTACAAAGTTATAAGTAGATACCGTTTTGGTAATTTGACTGCGGAACCCTAAAAGTGTAATTATGTGAACAATTCCAATGCATATATTCTAAATTTGCCACCGATTTCAATAATTATTATTTGTATTTACATAAATTTATAACAAAATCACGTCGAAAAAGTAACTGTTCATTTAAATATTAGACTGTCCTAGGACACTTAATGATATTTATTTGTGTGATCTTATTTCCGTGTACGATTCCAATAAAACATAATGTGCAATTCTAACACAAGATCACTTTAGTACTTCCTTGAAGATAAACAAACGCTAAATAAATTATTATTAGCAAGAAAAATGGCGAGGCCTATCTTCCTAAAAACTTACGTTAGAACTAAAAAACTCAACACCAAGGAAGACGTTTCCACCCACAACAAGGATCGGATTCAGAATGATCGGACCACGTGCTGCGCACGACCTCCAGACTAAAAAGCAATAAAATATGAAACGAAAAATTCTAAATAAATTTAATATGTAACTAAAACCTCCTTTAAAACTAAAGCCTAAAAAACTTAAAAACTTTTGCTTTATTCAATCAGTTAGGTTAAATAAAACAGAAGTTTTTGTTCGTCATTAAGTATTAGACCTGTTAGGGATACTAGGTAACGACAAACACATTTAGTGACTCAAAATGAATAATTACATATGCGTGTCGATAAAATTTTATTATGTATGCGAGTATCCGATTGACGTCAACGGCCTCCGCTAAGGAGGGGGAGACGCGGCGGTTGGTCGCCTGCGCAGAGTCCGCAGCCATCGGTTATGCTGACAACCCACAAACGGACATTTACCTCTTAATGTAGAGCATACTTCGAGACTATTCAACATAAATACAGTTTACATAGCCCATGGTTTATTCATAGAATTGATAAAACTTAGGGGAAAGAAAAATTGCCTGTCGCATTTTCTGCGGTAGGTGCTTAAGCGCAAAAGATATTAAAACTCCTATATATTAACATATTGTTTAGTAATATGGACACGTGTTCATTTAATATACGATAATATAATAAATGACCAATGTACACGAGTTTTCAAAATAATTTAGCGTATGTAAGTCTAAAATCTCAGTTTATAGGGAAGCGAATTTTAGCAGTTTCTTTTGTTCGATTTTGTCAAGGGCGTCACGTGGTTGTAACAACTACGCTTCTGTTATGCAACTAAAATGCCCACCACTGAAACTTAAAGCAGCGTGTCTTCTTGGGATTTTGGTAACAAGAAAAAGTTGTCAAGAGTATCACAGGACGGCGCCATGCGGTGTAATTTTTTACTTAGTCGCCCACTTGGTATATATTAAAAGCTAATCATGTAATAGACAACATGTTATATGCTTCAGTTGTATTAAGTACTTTTATTTTGTTTTTTAAACTTGTATTGTTTCTTGTATTTAATTAAGTTTTTTTTTAAGTACCTAGGTAATAGTATTTATATAAAATTAACAATACAACTTAATGGCGTAAGCTGTAATGTTGTATATGTAAATATTCTTAATAAATAAAATAAATAAATAAAGCAACATGTTATTTACAACATGTAATATACAATTCATGTTATAGGCAATTGTTGTATTACGAGGCAAATACTTCAGATAAACGCGATATCATAAATATTATGGAACTCCGGTGATCTGAAGATCTTTCAAATTCTTAGTGGCAGAATACGAAAAGTCTAAACTAACTAAGACAAACAAGAGCCTTCTTTAACAAATATTTAGGATACTCCTGGTAACTAGTTCAAATTTCGAATTTCAAATAACTATCTCACTCTAAGTACAATGTCCTTACCAACTTATGTCAATTTTCCACAGAGAAAAAATCTTAATGACCAGCTGTACCATTAAAAACCAAATCATTAATCAATTAAATTTTATTACGTTGTCATTATGTTTTTAATTTACATTCTTAATTTAAATCATGATGACAACAAGCTTCAGCCTATAGCGAAACGAGACAAAGAAGATTTTTATTATATGTGAATTTGTTGGATTGAATGTTGAACGAAATTAAAAAAAACATTGAAACGTGAAATTTCACGTGGGAGAGTCATGTTGCAGATTTACAGATGGGCTGGTCTTCCAGGCGATCCATCATTTCATTTGTCGTCAGAAACCACAAAAATAAAAATAACTGGCAATCATAGCTTGCTTTGTCTATCACTGTGTGAGTGAGATTACCGGCCCAATTTAAGGCCCAATTCAAAATCCATAAATCCCTAACCCCCAAAGTAGGACACTGTATACTTGTAATTCTTCTTGTATTGCTTGTGTCCATAGAACGCGAGAATTGCTTAACATCAGCACCCTATACCATAAGAGAAAAATACAATAATGAACCGGTTTCCCACAGATTTCAGCATTTTGTAAATAAGCAGAAATGTTATGAGAACGAAGCTACAGTTGATGTTCAATGAAGGATTACGAAGAAATACAATTGACAATGTTTATCTGCAAAAGAAAACAAACAACTCTTTGCGTACGATCTCATGGGAAAAGTATACCCAAGAATTTTCTATGGCCTTTTACAAAGCAAGAGAATTATTACATTAATTGTAACCTATACTTATATCTTCATTTGGCACTAATCCTCTCTATTACAACGGAACATACTCTCCAGGAATAATAGCAGTTCAAAGTCACATTGTTATTATGGTTTTGTTAACAATACCTGTTTTTGAAAGAATTTTGGCCATTGCTTTATCCGAAAGGTTATAAGTGTCGGAACATTAGGAGTCCTTATCTTAATTACCTATCCTCCAGAAAATGACTATTTAAAAAACTAACAAGATTAATAGCAATCTAATTGTAGTCAAGCACAAACAAATATCTACCTAATTAAAAATAACAGAATTGAATTTGCTTGAACAAATATTTTGTCATAATTTGATACTTGACTTAGCCAAAAAAAAATTTTGCCACTTTTCAATGCAATAAAATGGTAAAAAATCACACTTCCGTTTAATTATTTTACGATATTTTCTAAGAAAAAATTAAGCTATTCGCCTTCGATGAAGAAAAATACGAGGATTCACAATCCCGTACAAAAATCAAATGAAAATATCACGACTTGGTAAATAAAAAAAGTTTAATGAATTGACTCGGTTGTTGTTATGTACCCGGTTTATCGCGGTCCTGGTCCATACTTATACCTGGACGTTGAAAACCAAAATGATTTTTATAGTTAGTGACAAAAATCACCATATTTGTCAGATTTACGTTGATGGCTTATGGAAGTGAAACAAGACTAATTATATTATTATTATAGACAAGTACATAATTGATATAACGTAATAAATTGTCGAAATGTAATTATTCACAGTTAAACTTTCCATAAAAGGCGATCACAAACATGTAGTATTTATGTACGTTATTGAACCTGCCAATGTTGAAACCGCTTTTCATGTTCATAATTGTAGACTGGGAAAATGTCTTCTCTTCTAACTTTAGAGTATAATTCAAGAACTATAAATCAAAAAAGGGATTAGTCAAACCAATGCGTCATGCTGCGAAAGACAGTTTTGCTCTACCAGTTATTTAAAAGTTGCTTTTCTCGAAGTATTAGTATTATTTATTCTAGTTAAGGAAAATTATTTGAAAGGTCATTGCAACATTCCACAAAGGAAAATCATACCATACCTAAATTGAAAGTTTTGTCTTTTATGTGTATTACCCATAGCAAAATGTGCGCCCGACCAACTAAATTCTGCAACAAATGAATTCTATAAAAGAACAATAAATATATTTATTCGATTTTTAAATATCGCACATGATGCGTGATAAAATTAATATTTCAATTAGTGTAAATTATGTGAGAACCAAGTGTCAAAACGTAATAATTTATTATTTACAAAAAATAAAAATGCAACAGAAAATCGCATGACAAAAAAAAACTAAATTAAGTAGGTGATTTGGCAATATGATACCTTTTAATATTTATTAAAAAATATTCATTTATTAAGCAGAAAATGACATTAGTACTAAGATTGGGTTACACATTAAAATAATAGAGATAATGATCTATTGATCAAGTTATCTCTGATTATGTTTTGAAATATTCAGTTTTGTTTCCCAGCGGTGGTTTAACCTCCACATTTTTGCAATATTCAATAGTCTGATTGATCTTTGATAAGAATTTACATACATATTTATATTTATTACAAAAATATTTCAATATTTTAGTAATCATCTCAACAGCATGCATATAGTAAAGACTAGACACAATCTAGATTTATATTCTCAACAATTTTAGTTTTTATTGTTGATGGTGTAAAGGCTACTCCGTTTCTGTTTATTCAGCAAACCTGGACTTATAATTTCTTAATATAAGTTTAACGTCACCAATTCGCAAGTTTGGCGATTAATGCTCACCTGTGGGCTCGTATGCTGACGATGTATGGTGTAAAAGCATCAAAGAGGCAAAGCTACTTTATCAACACAACGCTACAAAACTGTATCTGTAACAATAGCAGATTAATATTCTACAAATACCTTCGTTTGTCCTATTAACAATAGGATAATGACAACTAATCATTTATGCTGTAAGGGCGACTATGCACGTCATTAGGATCGCACGCGCAGCGCGCCTTAAGAGAGATCCGTCGACTTATTGTAGATAGATGCGAGGAATGGGACGTGACTGGCTTACTAGTGGCCTGTTTTACGTAGGACTCATTACGTAACCAATGCAAGTGATATATTGACGGTGTTCAGTGCCAAGGAGGAAGGATCCAAGCCGCCACAGCTTACATTACCACAACGGTCATAACATTTACTGCAATTCCGTAAACACGTATAATGAAAACGCGTGTCTTTTATTAAATGCGCATCCTGAATATTTAAGTGGAGAATACAAAGCTTGGTACATCAATAATAGATTGGAACAAAAACCAGCTTATTTGTAATCCAGTATAAGTATAATTTATATAATACCTGCTTTTCGCATCTTGGTGACCCACACGTCGGTCACAGCAAGCGGTTTTTAAATAACATTTTCTTGTAGAAAAACAGGTAAGATATGCTTAAAATATAAATAAGATTAGATTTCGGAGCCAGTTTTTCACTGACTTGGCAACTTTGTGACTTGTCTAGGAATATTTTTGGTCTATGCTGACGTTAGTGCTTAAACATCTGACACATAGCGGATCAACATGAGTTTGAAAATTAGTTGTATCGTCATAGAGATCTAGAATGTCTAGAAAAAAATTTATCCGAATCCCAAGTTACTTGTCTTATTAACTCTTTGTTAATGTTATCGAATCTATCTTTGTTCTTCAACAGACAACTGTTATTAGCCCCTAACGTAAAGCCTGAATGGCATTGCTTTAGGGAAAGCGAAAGCCGCACAGCATAATAAAAAGAAAACCGAATTCTCTGATTTTCATTTGATCTGACTTTGAAAGAAGGGTACTGTTGTACTGAATAAGAAACAAAAACCCAGTGATTGTTATTACTATAATCTATGCCGAACTATAATCTGGGCCGTTAAGTACTTTTAGTACTTTACGTAAAAGTGGTTTCTTACAACTAAGAAATATCCAACCCTTCAGCCATAGGCACTTTCAAACTTTTCGCAATCGCATTAGTTGTATGTAGGAGTTTTTGCACTTTTTAATATTAGTTTGGATAATAAACATAAGTTTCAACTTCAGTTTTATATTAGAGGGTTAACTATTAAATTATTTAAATAAATAAATAAACCTGATTTGATTAAATCGTATTTATACTATTACATTGACGTCATAATGTAAGATATTATTATAAGATAATGAAAGATAGTGTTTAGGTCTTCACTTATCAAACTTCATCAGCATTTTTGAACGGGTCATGCGCATGCGCGTCGCATTATGAAACGTAGCACTGGATTGACGTCAATGGCTGCCAGTAGCCTGCACTTTCTCCACGAAACCGCACGATTGTACACGAACAATGCGTGGGAAACGTGAGGTTTATTACAAACCTACAATATAGGACTTTATTTGCATTGTAATTGCGCTCCAAATTGATTGATTGACGGAATTTCGTTTCAGACGCTTGATCTCATGTGTTCCTGTTTTTTTTCTGAAATAGATTGATTTCTATAATACACAAAATGCTTCTAATGCTACTTTTCGTTGTAATGCTGTAACTCAACAATGCCTTTACCGATAATTTTGGTATTGAGTTAATCGTGGAAATCCAGAAAATGTTGGTAGGTACGTAGAGAAAATAACAAAAAAATCCAAATCCAGGCGGGCGGAGCCGCAGTCGACCTCTAACTACATAGAATTCTTATGCATACTCAGAGACTTCGATTATAAGATCATAATGTCTACTTTATTGATCAGTTTCCTTGTGGAAAAATATACAAAACAAACACTATTTAATTTCAGCTTTCCTTAATACATATAAATACTTACGGTTGGGTATTTTCATTTGCGTAAGTAAAACAGCTTATCGATTTACCTCGAAAATATCCTTACCAACCAGGAAGGATGGAAGAATATTATAAAAAAACGTATAGTTAGTTGACGCAGTGGCTGGGCAACTGACAGAAGGGCTACGGTCTACGGTGCCCGCTCAGAACAACAGTTAAAATCAACTAATTGTTGTGTATGTGATATTATTTGTTTGTAAAAGCACCCATGAAACTGAAAAAAATCATGTGTAGAGCAGTGTTTTTTAATACTCGTAGTTATTAAAAATAAGCACTACATAGTTTAAATGAAAGTCACTTTCTCTGTCCCTTTATCCCTAAGTTAGCTATGTATGCTTTAATGATTAAAACTACGCAACTGATTTTGATTAAGTTTTTTAACGGATAGAACGATTGAAGAGGAAAGATATATAAAATAATACAAGAAAATGAATATCGGGCAATGTTTTTTTAATAGGTATAATCTAATAAAAATAAATAATGTATGTGTAAGTATGTGTTTTTTATGTTTTAAATTTTAAGATTTCCATTTAAATACGTAAATCTAAAAATTCATATCGAGTTTTTTATTGTATAAATAAAAACACTAATTAGATAGAAAAACAAAGTGCAAGAAGCACGTGTAGAAATAATATATTAATAATATGTATAAAACAACAAAATATCACGAATATCTATATAATAAAAATCGTACCTATCAATAATTATGCTAATACAAAACTTGTAATAAAAAGTTCAAATGGCATCCACATTTTTGGCAACTGTTTAAAAGTCCAGTTTATGAATGCCTTTTGTGTTCATCCAAATACTTAAATTTTGATGATATTTTCCTGCCAACTAGTACATAATGTATACGAGAAATTGCGTATCAACTATTTGAGAAAATTTCCATAATTGTTAAAAATTGTGATACAAGAATGTTTATGGCGACGCATATAAATACCGCGAGAGTTGCAAAATTACTTTTATGGCCTGTTTCACATTATTTATTGTATGAAACCGGTTACTGACGTCAATACCAAAGAAGCTGGTTCCGAATTAAAACGCCGTCTACCTAATGTTTTTGTTTTTAGATTATATTTGTACCTACATAAAAAAGACTAAAAATATGGTTCGATTTTAATATAAACTAATTAAATCCAGTTACAAAAAATCCGATACGAGTATAAAAAAGTGATAAAGACGAAAACATATTAATTACTGTTTTTATTTAACTTCAAAGTGATGGTCGAACATTCATCGCGTAATTAAATTTCGTGTAAGTACATACAAACGCGTATAGCGATTTTTATTTTTTATAAGATAATTTTCCTAAACAACATTAATTGTATAGAACATTCATTTCAAAATTATTATTAATACTATACTTTGACTATACCTACTATACTATTAGGTATATTAGGTATACTATACTTTGAGCTGTTGATCCTCACGATATATACATATGTGTTACTGAACGGTTAAGTTGCGTAAAAAAGTGTCTATGATTACCTGATATATTTAAATTTAAAATATGGAAATTATGAAAGATGACAAATATAGGTATACAAATACTTTTGTTATTTGTATATGTAACAAATACACATACCATACACATAAACTGCCAATTCGACTGTATTTTTATTAGCATTATCAGTTAACCTTCTTCGAATCAAAATAGAAATTAGGAATCAATTCATTCATATTTCGAATAAAGAATGTTCCGGCAAAAATGTCGGCCAAAGACAACATTTTGCCTGTCGAAAACTTTTTACCTTTACCTACACTAAACCATAGACGGCTCTCTGACGCAAATATTCCTTACGGGCAGTGAGTATTCACGCTAAATGGTCTGACTCCATAGCCACTGTGAATTACAATTGGGTACAAAGTAGGTCTGTAAAATCGGATCTACTTTGAACATGTACTGTGCCTAATGTATCTAGTAAAACCTACATACAAATGCCAGCATACCAGGCTATATTTTTTTAGCTACAATGTCTAGACTTCAACTTTATTATTTCGCAAAAATCTATACAAGAATCCAGCATAGACTAGATAGATGAGCTGTGACACACATCTGATACCAAAAAAAAAAAGATTTATAAAACCATGAATCAGATTTTTAAGAAAGCAGGATGCAACCGACATTGGTGAAAGGGCGCTTTTGTGATTCACTTGTATTAATCGTTGAATGTCGTTCCACTTTTAAAATAATTGTCAATTGAATAAAGAAAGACGCATTCAATTTTAACCCACGCTCGCATTCTCATTGTACAATAAAGACTCGAATGCTATTTTATTTCGAACTAACGCATTGTACTCAGTTTTCACTTGTATATCTCCTCTGTTATTATGTAGGTCTTGTAATATGATATTGTTTGAGTTTAACAATTAACAATACAAAAAGGTATAGTCTGAGTTTCCAGAAATTTCGCTACTAGCAACAAGCAGTGGCTGGGCAACTTTTGTAGAATTTTTGGTATCCGCGAAACAGAAGAATATGCTAATAAAGCCCATTTTAGTTTGAAACAAGTGGTTACTTTTCTCCAAAACAATGAACTAAACTTGTACTCGGCAAAGCAAGGTCAACATTACAAATTCGGTCCTAAAATTAAATGAATGGATTCCAAGATATTCTCGTGTGGTCAGTTTTATGGCCGACATAGGTGGGCAACTATTAAATGGACAATGTAACTGTTGAGTCCCCATAGCGAATTAATTTTGCAATTAATATGCGCAAGGTTACCCATAATACTGCGGGTCCTCTGATACCGAGAATTCAGCTGAGCCATAATTAGACTAGAATACGAGGATTAAATTGTATGATGTTATTTTTATATTTAAGAGCTCGTGTCATGATTCAGTGTTCAAGCGAAATAGAGGTTAATTAGCTTATACTGAACACCGAATATGACCGTCTTCGTACCTTTAGTAAGATATTTGGAAACGTTAAAATTATTCTAACCAAACATTTTTTTATGTAATAGGTCGGCAAACGAGCACACGTATTACCTGACCGTAAGTAATCAGCGCCGCCCATGGACACCCGCAATGGAGGAGTAACGAGTGCGTTGCCGACCTTTTAGAGATTGGGAGAGATCGGGGAAGGGTGGGGATTGGGCCTCCGGTAACCTCACTCACACGGCGATACACAACGCTGTGGTTGTTTCACGCCGGTTTTCTGTGAGGCCGTGGTATCACTCCGGTGGAGCCGACCTTTTCGTACCGAAGCGCTTCATCTCTGATGGGTGGCCAATTCTAATTAAGTTTCACTACTATTCCCAACCAAAAATAATATAAAGTTTGAATGCAGTTTAACAGAATCTCACCAAGTACAAGTTTGTACTAATATTATAAAGCTTTAATAGTTAGTTTATTTCAACGCTTTCATCTTCGGAACTACTGGTTGAAATACAATAGTTATTTTTATGTTAGATAGTCATTTTACAGAGGATGGACATACTATATAAAATATCCCGCTACGACCAACGGGAGCTGACCAGTGGGTGAAACCGTGTACCAGTAGCTAGTACTAGGTACATAGAAATTTATACTCTCACACATTCTCTTCAAATTAAATCATACACATGCAAGCTTTCAAAGAATAATGATCATGATACTTTTCAAAAAGTATGCAATAAATTAGTCATTTAGGTCACTATACACTTCCAAGTGATTCGTTATAAAACTTGAGGATCTTACACATCACTCATTCGACAAAACCCAAACATAATTTTGACCACAATTTTTAAACATGACGTATCCGCAACAATGCGTCATATTTATATTCAGTATTCAGTTGCATCCGTAACAACGTTGCAACGTTTGACTATGGCAAAGTCACGCTTCGGCACGAATAGGTCGGCTCGACCGGAGTGATGCCACGGTCTCACAAAAAAACGTGAAACAATCACAGAGTTGTGAATCGTCGTATTTAGTTTCCTGTGAGGGACAATCCGTCCCTACCCTCGATCCCTAAATGTCCAAAATCATAAGCCTGTAATTCTCTAAAAGCCAGCACTGTACTCGAAACTTCTGGTGTTGCTAGTACATGGGCGGCGGCTTACCATCAGGTAATCTGTATGCTCGTTTGCTCACATAAAAAAAGAAAATATTGTCTTTTTTATGTGAGCCAACGACCAGACGCGTGTCAAAAAAATCGTAATGACACATAGAGTTCTTTAAATTAGGTAGAAAATTTAAAGTTTAAAACCTAATTTGTAACTTTATAACTTTAAGGATAAAATTGAAATTCATTGAAACAAGTTTCATATATTAAAGGAAAATCAGTCAGTATGATTTTATAAGAAAAATAACATTGTAAAACTTTAATTTTAGTTAGACTGCAGGACTGGTCATACCGACCGTTTATCTGTCCGTCCGTCTGTTATGACGATTACATATAATAAGCGATTCCATAGTGTAATGTATTTGCGCGGGAAACGGGAACGATGCAATACGTCAATCAAACTCGCTAATCTGTGGCACACTAATTTATTTTTTAAAAATAGGCGGGAACGCGCGGTACGCAGCCCGCGCATGTCATACCAACATTACGGTGCGCATTCGTCGCTAGGTTTACCAACCTAACATCTCTCCCCCCTAAGATAGGGAATATAACGCTTAGCTTATCGCCTAAGTACTAGTTAAATCTACTTAATAAAACTAAACTCCAGAGTCCTAGGTCGACTAAGGTGTCGAAAAGATTGGGCTAATTGCCCTTCGCCTGAAGGGCGAAACGACGCGGGAGCTGCACGGCGAGGTCTCCGGTGACGTCCCAGGAGGTGTAGGGTCTGAACCCGGCGCGGCCGTAGCTTGTACTGGGCCAGTTGTCGCCTCTTCTTCCCTCTCTGGTTGTGTGACAGGCTCGTCGTGGTCGGTAGCAGGCGACGCCACATCCGGAATCACGTCGGGGTCCCAGTCCTGTTCTTCCCCGGTTGCCATTGATGATGAAGGCAGTCTTTTTCTTATTTGGTCCATATGCCTGGTGACTTCACCATTCAACTGCGGCACGTACACAGCGTACATGACATTCCCGATTTTTTTTTCTTATAATACCTTCGAGCCAACAGATTTTGTTGTTATTAATATTCTTAGTTATCCAGACAAGGTCGTTAACTTTGAAGTCTGGTCTTTGTACACCGCGATAATATTTAGCCTGTAAGGACTGCTTACGCGCGACGGTTTGCGTTAGGTCTTTGGACGTCGATGACGAAGGCGATGCGAAAGGGTTCAATAAATCAAGCCGTGAGCGCAACGAACGCCCAAATACTAATTCTGCGGGTGACTTACCAGTGGTACTATTCTTGGAGTTCCTGTAATCGAATAAATATTTTGCAATTTTGTCATGTATTGAAAATTTATTACACCCTTGTAACATTATAGCCTTTAACCCCTTTTTGATGATTTTAACAAAACTTTCGGCTTGTCCATTACTGGCCGGGTGATACGCAGGTGAATACAAATGTTCGATACCGTTAAGCTTACAAAACTCTTTGAATTCGAATGATGTAAACGATGTGCCATTGTCACTCACCAAAGTATGTGGAATACCAAACCGAGACATAAATTCGTTAATTTTAGTTATGACTGACTTTGAATTATAGGATGATGCCATGCTATAACACTCGACCCATTTACTGTATGCGTCTACAATAATTAAAAACATGTAGTTGTGAAACGGCCCTAAGAAATCTATATGAATTCGGTAAAATGGTTGCGGAGGCAGCGGCCAAGGTGCAAGAGGAGCGTGCGGCGGCGCGGGGCGCAATGCCGCGCACACCGCGCACGCACCCGCCACCCGTTCCAGCGCAGCGTCCACGCCAGGGAACCACAATCGCTTGCGAGCCTCTGCCTTCATCTTGACGACGCCGAAATGCGAACTATGCAATTCCCTGCATATATTTTCTTGCAAAGTCGGCGGAATAACTACCTTATGTCCCCGCATTAATATACCGCTTTCGTAAGATAACTGAGTTCGACAATTGAAAAATGGTTGTAACGCAGCGTCAGTAACCTTCCTAGGCCACCCGTTTAACACGTAATTTTTAATAGTGGTCAGGTTAGTGTCTTTAGCTGTTTCTCGACGCAAATCATTTAAAGTGACAGGGAAATCGCCGTCCACTACGAAATTCACGTAAGCCGCGCGGTCCTCGCATTCCGTGAGCTCGTCCGCTGTTTCTGTCTTGCTGTCATCGCCGTGCGCGCGAGATAAATAATCTGCACTGTTTTGCTTACTACCAATGTACTCAATTACATAATTATATGCGGCTAGAAATATAGCATATCTTTGCAAGCGATTAGCGGATACTTCGGGAATACCTTTATAGGGCCCAAATATAGCCAGGAGGGGTTTATGGTCAGTTCTGAGCACGAAAGGCTGTGAACGACCATACAGGTACTGATGGAACCTCTTAACACCAAAAATGATAGCTGTCGCTTCCTTTTGGATCTGTGCGTAGTTTTTTTCCGCTGGCGATAATGTTCGGGAAGCGTACGATATGGGCCGCTCTAACTCATCCGGACCTACTTGCGACAGAACTGCACCCAGTCCCGTCGGTGACGCGTCTACCGTTAGTATTAACTTAGCATTTGGATCGAAATGTGCCAGGGTTCTATCAGACGCTAAAATATTTTTTATTCGGACAAACGCGTCATTGTGCCTACGTGTCCATTCCCACTTTGTGTTTTTACTTAGTAAATCATATAATGGACTTAAAATCGATGACGCGTCTGGCACAAAGTTACGGTAATAATTTGTTAGACCTAAAAACGACTGTAACTGTGTTAGGTTTGTCGGTTTGGGAGCTTGCAAAATTGCTTTAACTTTATCTGGCGATTTTCTGACCCCGTGTTTATCTATGATGTGGCCTAGGTATGAAATTTCATCCTTAAAAAATTCACATTTATTCATTTGTACAGTTAACCCCGCATCATCTAAGCGTTGCAAGACCGTAGTGAGTCTTGTTTTGTGTTGGTGTCTATTTGAGCCCGTTATCAGAATGTCGTCCAATAGAAAGATGATACCTTCAATTCCTGATAATAAACATTCCATCGCGCGTTGGAATATGGCTGGTGCGCTAGACAACCCGAACACTAATCGTGTAAACTTAAAAAGACCGCGATGAGTATTGATACAAGTTAACATTTGCGACTTTTCATTTAAAATAAATTGGTTATACGCCATAGATAAATCTATCTTACTAAATTGTACGCCCCCGTGTAGCTTAGCTAGTAAATCATTTACCGTTGGCAAAGGATATTTGTCAATTACCAATTGTTTATTGATTGTAACCGAGTAGTCAGCACACAGTCTAATGCTACCGTTTTTCTTTAGTACGGGCACAACGGGCGATGCATAGTCGGAGTTTTCTACGGGTTTTAAAATGCCTAACGCTAATAACCGGTCAAGCTCCTCGTCTAGTTTCTCCCTTAGAGCATAAGGAACGGGTCTCGCCTTAAAAAAAATTGGCCGTGCATCACGTTTTAACTGTAAGTCAATTTTATATTTATTAAACGATCCGAGACTACCTGAGAAAAGTTTGGGAAACATTTTACAAAGTTCCTTATTAATACTAATATGAGACTCGCAAGGCGTCTGCTGACTCACGACGTGCACGCGCGCCGTCGCGGGCTCCGCGGCCGCCGGCGCTAGCTCGAGGTTGAACTCGCGAATAAAGTCGCGGCCCAGCAGCGGAGGCCCATCGCCGCGCACTACGTACACGTTAAGTGTATGTGTGCGACCTAAGTAAGATATAGGCAACAACACAACTCCAATAGTTACGATGTTTTCCCCCGTATAACTATATAGTCGTTTTTTAGTGACTGACAATGGCAACTGTTTAAAATTCGAATTGTAAGTTCTCTCTGAAATTACGCTCACCGCGGAACCGCTATCAATCTCGAACTCCAAGGTTAGACCACTGACCGTCACTCGCTCTGTCATCGGTTTCCCTTTTGTGCACCGAATATTATAAAAACACTCACCGTCTTCGTCACCGTCGTCCACAATACCTTGTTCGACGTACTTCACTCTTCCCTCGTTAGGGCACATTTTACGCAAATGACCTTTAATATTGCACTTTTTGCACTTGAAATTTTTATACCGGCACTGACTGGATTTATGATTGGTGAACCCACACACACTGCACTTCTCTTTCTTGGAGATACTGAAGACACCATCTGTGGCCGCTGCGACCGGCCCGGCCGCCGCCGCCGCCGCCGCCGGCACCGCCGACGCCTGGCGTGCACAACGCACGCTCTCCGCCAAGTCGATCGCCTTTGCGAGAGTCAGCTCCTGCTGGTCCTGTACGAACAACTTGTCGCGCTCACGTCCCGGTGCCATGCCCATGATGAATTTGTCCAGTAAGGCTTCCTCCAAATTTTTGAATGCGCAGTGCGCTGCCAATCCTCTAATTCTGGCCGCCCATTGAGTGTGCGTTTCGCCTGGTCGCTGGGTCGCTGCATAGAAAATGGACTTCTCTGCAAACCCGAACCTTTTTGGTGTAAAATGACTGTCGAGTAGTTTGACAATCGCGTCGTAACCCAATTCTTCCACCTTGTTCGGTAACGCCAGGTCACTAATAAGCTTGAATGTCGATTCACATAATGACGTTAACAGTATTGCCCGACGCTTGATGGTTGCCTTGTCGGTTTCAAAATTTATATTATTAGCGATAAACCATTGTTCTAATCGCAACTTAAAGTTGTTCCACTCTTGTGATGAGTGGTCAAACGTTGTAAGAACGCCAAAAGTCGCTCCCGTGGACATTTTTCAAAATGTGAGTCCCCTCGTCGCCACTTGTAATGTATTTGCGCGGGAAACGGGAACGATGCAATACGTCAATCAAACTCGCTAATCTGTGGCACACTAATTTATTTTTTAAAAATAGGCGGGAACGCGCGGTACGCAGCCCGCGCATGTCATACCAACATTACGGTGCGCATTCGTCGCTAGGTTTACCAACCTAACACATAGATGGTATGTCACTTCTATTTATAAGTGCTGAGACTCTGGATAATGTGAATTTGTAATTGGGGTCAATGCTTTCCAGATTAAATGAACCTCTACTTCCACGTATCATTGGGATAGACATTTTGTATTCTTTGAAATATAAAAAACAAGATGTAATAATAGGTATATTGAGTGGTTTTCGTTTATTTCCTTCGTTGAAAACCATAGAGCTATTATTAGTCTTATAATCGAATATAGTTCGTTTTAATAGCCTTCAAAAAAAATTGTATGGTGTTCTAAATATGAACTGTAAGTATATTGAAAAGAGAATAAGTTTTTTTCTAAATCAGATTAAAAGTCAATTTTTTATTTTAATAAATAAATCACGAAGTTATTTTTAATATCTTAGAGAATGAAAGGTTTAGTAATAGAGAGTATTTATTTCTTTTCGTAAGAGTTTTCTGACAAAAAATATTTTATAATTTTTGTTTTTCTTCATAATGTAACTTAAATTATACTCTGTTTTTATAGTACCTACCTGCGACTCTAAATCAAAAGACACAGAATGTGTAAACTATAACTTTTAGCGACTTCAGTGAATTTCCTAATCTAATTAAAGAATTCCTTATTCTAAAGCTCCTGTTTAGATTTTTTATATTGTATAGCCTAAATAATGTTCTACTTCAAAAGCTACAATATCTGACTAACCTTTTTGGACGACTTTTGTAGAACAATAGAATAGCATAAGAGTACAATACGTCGTAAAGAGAGCAAGCAGTCTTTTGTTTTATTTTCACGGAATCATTATAGAAAAATAATTTTCCGATCGCGACTTCCTGTTAAAGAAGAACAATACTAGACAATTGTGTCAAGCTATACATCAGTAACTAACAGCCGTACTCAGAAACATTTTAATGATTACTTTTGATATTCCTTTGTAACAATTTTGTTCCGAGAACAATTAAGTACTAAGTACCGATTCAAGATATCATTAAACGACTCTAGTACCTATAGTGGTAACTTGTGTGTGTCTGCGGACGACAAAGGATAGCTTGCCGCCCGACCAGAACCAGACCCGAGCGGACGGCGCGTAGCGTTCCGCGCCTCAAAGAGCCAATAGAGCACCACAGACGGGGCCCTATAGGGCTGATGTTGATTGAATTACCGCGGCCTCGGCCCAGAGCAGGAGAAGGAACGGGGGGTATTTAGTTAGTAAGAGTCTGACACTCCCTCCCGCCCGACCCTGGGCGGGAGAAGTCATTTGATGATTTTCCCTCACAAAAAAAGACACATTCCAAGCAAACTTCCTTTAAAATATGTAAGTATATAGTGTTCTTATATACATATAAACCAAGACTAATAGTTGTGGCTATCTGACTAATAACTCAGTCATTCACTGACGGAAGAGATCTACTATGTGATCGGAAAGAACACATTGACGTGATCTTAGATAAATTTTAATGATTTAAGTGGAATTAAGATTCAACGAATCAATGAACGGTTATTCTCTTACAACCGTTGAGCATTTAAATTATAATATTAATGCTTGCCACATTTAAAGATCTTTAACTTCTAACATAGACTTGAAACTTTACTATGATGACTGCTTAATAGAAATTTTTTTTTTAAATATCTCATTTTAAACGATTTGTTGAAACTTATAGGTAAATATTATTATTTATGCAGATGATGTAATTTTGAATCTGCTAAGAATGAAAGAGCCATGCTTCGGCACGAATGGGTCCGACCGCAGTGATACCACGACCTCAGAGAAAATCAATGTGAAACAACGACATCGTTATTGTTTGACCGTGCGGGTGAGGTTCCTAGAGACCCCATTCATCCCCTCTCCCTATTCCTAAACCGCAAAACCCAAAAAGTCAACAGCGAACTAGCAACTTCTCCGATTGCTTTGAATTAGGTAATCTGACTGGAGGTTTGCCGCCGTATCACATGGAAACTGTAATATTTTAAAATGGCCAATTAATTCGATTATACATAAATCGAATGCATTATTATGAAAGTGTATTAATTAATAAATAATCTTGGTGTGTCGTTAATCTATTAGAGTAAGTTAACCTTCTTGATTTGAAAATTCGTACCTATTGCAATAGAAATATATATTATAGACACATACAATTTGGAATACGGATACCCTAAGTAAAGTTTTTGATATGTGTGTATTTTTTCCTTTGCTCAAACTCCACAGAATCGCACAGCATAACAGCATCAAAGTTTCTAGAATGTTATTCCAGAAAGTTCTAAATTTCCATATGAAAAGACTGCATCAGATAAAAAAGTGGTAACCAAGTCAATGTACCTAATAAGAATTGAAAATCTCGCCAAGCCAAGCATGGGTGAGCGGACCGAGCCAAGGTGGATGAGAAATTAAGAGTCACTGCACTGCCTTTTTGAAAAAAAAAACTGATTTCCTAGAACGAGACTAGTGCGGTAGCGGATGGAGGCAACAGACAACGAGTAGTTGGAATACATTGTCTTAATATTTTTTGTAGAATTCAATGAACCCGGCTGCGCTCCGCGACCCCGTCAATATAAGGATCAACATGCACTTTCCGATAAAAATGTTAACTTTATAAAACACGACAAAATAGCCACGTGTAACCTTTAGTATTTGATGTATATTAGCGTGAATAATCTGAATTCTGGAGTCTTTAAAACCAGATTTGTTAAATTTATTGTATTTCCTAGTTTGCATTTTGTTACAAGTTGGTGTGAATGGCACGTGTCGTGTTTAATCGCAGACGTGGGCGACATGTCGCAGTGCGACGTGCGACAGAGAGGCGCGTCGTGCGCGTGGTGGCCGCGGCGTCGGGTGGTGAGCACGCGTATATACATGACTCTCTGGATGACCGGTCCATGGCCGAGGTCGCGTTGAATATGCAGTACCACGAACCGCGTTTAATATTAATAGGAGCTTCTTAAAATACTACCTGGGGGACAATCAGAGAGAT
Organism: Spodoptera exigua; assembly: GCA_902829305.4. NCBI lineage: Eukaryota > Metazoa > Arthropoda > Insecta > Lepidoptera > Noctuidae > Spodoptera > Spodoptera exigua. The sequence continues at coordinate 6,765,666 of LR824608.2, read as the reverse complement.
AATCGAATGGAGATATGAAATGTGAATGTAGATGGGGCGGTTGACCTGCTCGCCCTGCGCTCCCGTGATCTACGCCATTTTGGGATTCCGCAAAGGCAAGTTCTCACAATGCTTTAATTAAGAATTCTATGGTGTCTCAAAAAGAAAATTGTACCTTAGAGTAGGACCAAATTACTGAAAGTAAGTTGCTTAAAATATCTATGAACCAATCATTTACCTATAGTTTTTCTATTACTTTTGTAAATAATAATATCAATTTAGTTTTTGAACTAATTCTAAAGTAACATATATGTATAAAAGCTTCTTCCTACATTTCCCAAGAGCTATATTTGTTCATAATCACCTATTTAATACAAATATACATATTTAGTTATATAAAGCTTTGAGTTCTGGTCATTTTTAAATATATTTAAGCAATACGGTGATATTAGCAAAAAATTTACACTTTCAAATTGAGTTAATGTTTAAAGATATAAGTAACAATATTTTATAAGTACAAACTTTTGTGTCTTAAAAACAATATCTTTGGGATATATTTTTTTAGTATGATGTCATGTTTTTGCACGAATGGAACAGTAACTCACCCGAATGAGGGCGAAGTCCGAATATTGATCAAAACTTCTACTTTCAGAGAAAGTTATACAAAAGGTAAATAACCCCGGGTAACCCTGCGACCAACCAAGTCAATAGGTATGCGACTATCGAGCCTAGGACCCTAGGGTTCAACGCCTAGTGCTTAAGATTTTTTTAATTTTCAAAGTTAGTAGGTGTCTAATTAGATGTGAATAAAAATGAAATAGAAATGAATTTAATACATATGTATAATAATGATTTACAGCATTAAAACTCTTTTAATTTTTTACTGGCGAAAAGTTTAGTGAACAAAATGCCGCGAAGAAAATATAAAAAAAAAACTATTATTAAAGTATTAATTCGTACTCTTGTATTAAATGTGATTGGTCTTCGTAACATTGAATTATATGTATTAACCTGGTTCCCTCCACATATTTGAGAGTTCAAGAAACTATAGTACCTATTTCTTATGAGAATATATTTAAATGTAAAAGCAGGGTCACTACAATGTTTAATGGAAACACGGAAACTCAAATAGATACCTATCGTTCTCCCCTCACAGGAATCTAAGTAACAAAACATCAACTTGAAAAATACACTTTTTCCTCTTGTTAGGAAAAACCAGAAAATTAATATTGCATATTTTTTTTGTCAAAATATTATTCAACTAGCTTTTGCCCGCGACTCCGTTCGCTTGGAATAGTGACTTCCTGCAGATTTTTAGCATAAGACTGTCCTATGTCCTTTCTCGAGTTCCAAACTATGTCTGCAAAATTTTTTACAGAAATCGGTTTAGTAGTTTAGGCGTGAAGAAAAAACACACAGACAGAGTTACTTTCGCATTTATAATATTAGTTTAGAATATATTTTGGAGCAATAGACTGTCTTCCCCTAATAATGCAATAAAACTTTGAGGAAGTCGATGGATAAAGAAAGCTTTCAATTCCAACTGCCTGATGTGGAAGTCACTATGTTCACCACTGGAAGTGTTGTGGCTCAGATGATGATGATAAGTATCAACATTATTTTTATTCGAGATTCTGACCCAGGTCATTAAGTAGCTTCACCTGCGTTATAGAAATGAAAATGCTATGTGTTATTCTGACCTTCATCTCTCTCTGTGTCAAGCAGTATTTTCATTAAAAAGAATGATGAATTCGTATTTTTACATTCTTATAAACTTTTCAATGAACTGGTAATATTAATAAGACTCGATGCACAAATAAATATGGTTCTAAATTGTGTTGACAATTTAACATTTACATATATATTGGAATCATTTTTGTTTCAAAATTATATTTCTTATCAGAGACTGATAGAGCTACAATAAGCTAATTTTCATTGCTATACATTACTTATACGTAGACTCCACAGATATGAAACTTTCAGTAGATTTCATCATGAAAATTTCATTGCTCTTTTTGGGTTATTTTTTCTTCACATAAAGTCAATGCTTTCTATTAAAATATTTATAAATATTTTTTTCAAATTTCTCAGAATCTATTAGGTAGACATTTTATCAGACTAGCGAAGTCAAATTTATTTTAGAATATTACCAATGCCTTTTATTTGTGTGGAATCCCTAGTGCACATTACTTCCGCGCCAGCTAGTTATTTTTTTTATATTAAAAACTAGCTGCAGCAGCCTATAAACCTTATACTTAGTTGTAATGGATGAAACCTTATTCATTAATTTATTAAAAAAAATATGTTGAATGCAAAGTTTTTGGTTTCCCTACCAGTAAATAAAATATACACCCGACGAAAAACGTCACAACGTCGACAGTATTAGCAAGCCCTGAAGAATTACATTATAATTAAATATTTATGGTCAAAACCCTCGGAGCAATCACAGAATATAAAATTTCGAACACATCTATGACGCCAAATAAACAAAACGACGTCAACCGTGGGAGACTTAACTAATTCAAATTAGGCATTAGCAAACTCATACTATTTTCATGAGAATATTATTGGGCTTTCATAAAATTGCAAATTAATGATGTAGTCTTTGGAAAACAATACATATTATCTATGGTGCTGGTGGAAAAATAGAAACTGAATTTAAATGAATTAACTAGATTGTTTACAGGGTAATCCCACTAATACCTACAAGTGCATAACAACGAATTCTAAGTATCTTAAGTAGCTAATTCGGGAATTTAAGGAAACGTGCGTCACTGCAACTGTTTTGAGAATAGCATCCGGCGAACATTTTTGTTTTTATATACACATATTTAAATTATTTGTCTTGTAGACATACATTTAAATAATCCTGGTCTATCCCATTTCAGCCGGGGGGAAAACAAAACGTCATCAATTAAATATCCTACTCGGCCGATAATACATATATACATATATGTGCATCAAGCACGTACCTAAGCCTAATATCAAGAAACATTTATTTTTCACTAGAATGCTGATGTATTGCATTGATGTATTGTTTCTATATAAACTTTCAAGTTAGAATTTATGAAAACTACTGAATAGATTTCTTCAGTAAAAGACAAGAAGAATACCAAGTGTCATTTTAAAAGCGCCATTTGCCTAGTGTCCAAGATTTTTTATTTCAAAGTAAAGAACATTTATTTCATCGTAATCATTACCATCTCAGCAATAAACAATAAAATGTCCAAAGCTAAACATTACCCTACCCCAGTAATATTCAGATCTCTATCATTAACCATTTTTTTAAACGATACTTCGCCATTATATTTTCTCCTGTATCATGGGTGTGTTTACAAACATACAATTTCACATACACATGGCACCCACACCCGTAACAACAATTTGTGGATTACACAAAGAGTTGTTCCATGCGAGAAGCTAATCCGCGCCAAGTTGCGCTGCACTCAGTTGCCAAGCTACCGCGCCAACCGTGCAGGCGAAATAAATGCTATAAGCACTCCATTTGAAATCCTCTTTAATCTTTTATTCGTGGTAACTAGAGACACAATAGTAAAATCATGTACATGAAAGTCCGCTTGGGGTTTAATAAATTAAATATATGCAAGTACCTATACGTGTATCAACTCTAGAACATCATATTAAATGCTGCATCAAATAGTCAAGTAAATATTTTGCCGTTGTCAATTAATCTAATTTCTTTTTCCGGGTATTTTTTAGCAACGAGGTCAAAATCATATACTGCCAGTACGGAGAGGCGTCCGCAATAACTCTTTTAAATTAATTAATTGGACAAATGTTTCTAGAAAATTCCAATAACAATGTTCCAACGTCCATAACCTCAGATACGAGGTCGAATGTGGAGTATAGTGATTTTTGTGGCTCGATCCTATAACTTTCCTAATATGTACATGAAAACGTTTCAAAAGTATTTGTGGAATGAAATTAATAAAGTGTAGGCTTATTAATTTCATTCAAGACGGGATGGAAAATTGCGACTTCTAACCATCTAAGAGCCCTCAAACATACAAGTAATGTTTTCTCATCTTTGGTACATTCGTTCAGGAGTTCAATGACACTATATCTATATCTATTACTGAATAAAAAATCTACTACTGAGTTCGTATACAAATAAACACAGAAATTTCAATTACAAAAATAAAATCTCTCCCAAGTTGTCACACAAGAGTCATACCACAAAAATCCTGTAATTATAACCACACCTACGGAAAGTGCGGTCGTATACACGTATGGTGATTAGCTAAAAAAAATACAGAGCAGTTCTATTTACAGTGTCCACTCCCTTCAAAGTACATCATGTATTGTGAAGTATGATTCTGTATGATTGTGTTATGATTGAAGCGAGGAGCAAACGATGCGCGGGCGGCGCGGCGCGTGCGCTGTTTGCGGACTCATTGCTCCCAAGCCGAGATTGATTCGACCATCCGCTCACCGCCCACGAGCGCACACGCGACTTTATTTCACCGAACAATAGGTAGTTTTGACAACAATAAAGTTACAACTCGCTTTGATAGTTTTTGTTATCTACATGTCTATAGATCTATGTTCAGATCATTGTTTAGTTGGAAAAAATCTATTCCATATTCATACATGTAATCGAATTTGAAAAACGAATTAATATTGTTGTCCGAAAGAAAATTGCTGCCCTCTTATTGGCTGGGCTGAAAAATACCATAATCAAAAAAAGAACAACTAAACCTTTTAGGTTTGAGAACTCCCTTTTGGGAGGCCTTTGGGCTGCGTATTTTTTGTGCGTCTTTTTTGTCGTATTCGCGTTCCGTACAGCAAGCGTGCGAATTGTACCTTAGCCACGCATCGCAGCCGTGCTCCATCGTTTCATATTAAAACTGAGAGCCTGTCACGCCCAATTATGATTTAACCCACGTTTAACCTCAATTGGTTAACAATCACTCATTTTCACGCGACGTTACATGATCTCCACGTGGTTTTATTTTATTTATAAATAGAGAAATTAATTACTTTGTATTATCGTACATAAAGGGGAATTTATGTTGATATGCAGTAATAAGTGGCGTTATTACTGGTGTATTTAATATGTAGCGGCAGTTCTTATCAGTATGAAGACTTCCATGCAATTAAAAAAATATCAGTACCTACACATTCTTAATCGTGTGTAGGTATAACCTCTTTATCATAGGAAATTGGAGTAACCAATGAGACTCAATATATTTATAAGCAGGCAGTCTAAGGTTCTATCAGCCAACTTCCAATTCTATTACCACATCAGCTTAGATATCATAGTGCCATGGTCTATCATCTAATATGCATATGATGTTCTTAATAATTATAAGAAAATCTTAATAATCACTGACTTGATAAAAGCGCGGTAAATATTAGGATGACATTAATGTCTTACACATTTTGTTTAAAAAAACGCATTTAGAAGAAGCAGGAGCATGTTAAAAAATATGTCATAACTTGAATAAATAATCAAATTTTAAATAAATTATCAACACTGAAACAGTGATTAACTGAACGTTGTAAAAACAAATAAAATATTGCTAATAAAAATTATCCACGCGTTACAACATAAAGCAATCAAAACAACAGTAAAATAGTTATTTTATGGCATAATCTAGGTCTCGAGAGAATTTACCGATTACACATGAGAAACACGTGAGATTTCTTATCTGTAGTACCTAACCATAGAGTATATACGTACTTTTCAATATAGATTTACAAGTACCTACTCTTTTTATCACTTCCCTACTCAACTGGTACAACATTGAGCCAACTAAGAAATTTCTTAAAGGAATCCTTGACGTATTTTTAATTTCTATTACCATACGATGACGGAAAAGGGAGCGACGAAAACATTATAAAATATACGGAGAGTTCAATCTCCCGGCGCGAAAACAAGAATAAATATTAACGTCGAGAACTAAGGACAGTAGCGCCATCTATTTTAATAGATCAACACTAATAGTAACAGAAATTGAGAGTTGCGAATAATTGAAAAGGAGGAACTAACTTGTGATTTTATTAAAATAATTATAGATAAAGAAAATTGAGAATTGTATGAACTGTTGACATTTGTTCCAGGTTTCGGAAATACAAAAACCTTTAAAATATAAGGTAACGTTAAGAGTCAGAGAACAGAGTGATACCACGGCCTCACAGAAAACCGGCAACGACCTGAAACAACGTTTGTGTTGTGCTTCGCATTGTAAGTGAGGCTACTGAAGATTTTTCAAAGGATTTAGGCTTTGAAAAATGGAGCAGATAAACCTAAGATATATATTACTCATAGACAAAATAAACAAACTCACGTCACACTAAACTCTGAATTTTGTGCTGCTACTGAGAACTTTAAAAAGAGGAAATCCCACAAACGCAATTACGTAGGTATGTATCCATATATATATATGTCATCGTTAAATAACGCTTACAGAGTTTCTTTCCATACTTTACCGCAAATGACCTAACGCAGATTAATTTATCAAATTCAAATTAATTGGCATTTCAATTAAAATGCGAAAATCTTGTTAGTTTTGTTCAAAAGTGATACTTACGAACAGCTCCGTATGTTCTATAACTTATAAACACTAGAAAAAGATAAACAAAATTTTCAAAATTCTCTAACAGAATATAACGTTAACGTTACTCCAAAATTCAAAAAAAGAAAATTAAGAAGAAATCAATTCAAAACCGGAACATTCGGAACATTAATAAGACAATAAGACCCGTCTAGTATTTTCAATCATGTCTCCCATTTTTAACACGCTGCAGAGACGTAGATGTAGAGTTGTTGGAGTTGCATGCTTAAGTTTTTCTGACCAAACCCACTGAGTTTCGCCGAAAAATATCTACCCAAGTACAAACTATGCGGGCTAGTTTCAAGACGCAAAAACGACTCTAATAACATTTTACTTTCGGGAAACAGTGGGGGACACAAGATTGGAAGGATGATCGCCAATGCTATGAGCTAATTGAGGAAAGACCAAAGTCAAAGTCAAAATCATTTATTCCAACTAAACCATAATAGGTACTTTCGAAACGTCAAAATAGAGAAGTAGTCTGTCAGTCTGTTCGTCAGTGAAGCTAGGTGCTCATTCCAAATTGAAGATTCGAATGGAGAAGAACGAGCAAGAAACTCCATCGTTACTCTTTTTAGAAAAAAAACAATTTGGCATATTTTTAATAAGTATACAAAAATTGGACTAGCTGAGAGAAACAGCGGAACATCATGAGGCGCGCTACCGCTACTGATTCTGACTTATAATGTTTACCACGACCACTCTGCCAAGAGAAATTAACATGGCTGAAGCGTAGACTGGGATTTTGCCAGAATAATACTGTATTTCCCACTTTTGTGTGGGCAAAACGAGGACATAAATATTTATCATCAACATACTTATTCAGTCTTCTATTATATTGGGGGGATGGGAAAAAAATATTACCTAAAAAGCTAATATTAGAAAGTAAGAAAATTAATACAAGTATACACCCAGCCAAAGTCATACCACTGTAAAGTAAATAAAGAGGAAGAGAACAAGTGCGGAAAAATCGTAATGGCAGCCACTTAGAATGTTCCAGAACCGGCCAGTCAAAAGTGCAAGGTTAATAAGGTCCAGGTTTATCAAATACCCTAATGCATTAACATTATAATAAAATGCTTATACTTTAATCACGTTTTTGAGGGGTTAAATCATCAGATTCACCCTGGGCAAGAGGGACTGGCAAACTTTTACTGACTAAACACTACCCGTTTCTTCTGAGCCAGGGCCGCTGCACTACGGCGCTTGACCGCTTACAGAATATATTGACCTCTAAGTGGTGGAAATTCCTGTAACTTTCTTATACTGGATATACGAAGTACAAATCTGTGCACATATGTAGTCTAGAAGTAAGTAACTAGTAGTATAAAGATTAGCTCAGTACATACGATAGCAAAACGAGTACAAATTATTTTATCGTTACTAAAGCCAATAATTAAAACATGGCTTCACGTGACTAACGCCCATCAGGGTTCAGATAATCACGAGTAAGTATTCTGATGATTATTTATGTCTTCATGACTATATAATTAGTTTACTTTACTGTTATATAACAATTAATTAGCCATTGTTTTATTACTCAATAGTGGCAGCCATTTTGAATTCAGCCAAAGGGCGCCAACATGTAACTTGACGTCTGTAATTGTGATAAATATTTTGATATAAACTTTAATTAATCTCTTCACTTGTTTGTATTACGCAACGACAGTTGTAAAATTTTCAAAATTTTAAATTTTTAATTTTTAATTTCTAAAATTACATTATTTTACCATTAACTTTCCGACAAGAAGAAGATGGCGCATTTTGCAATATAATAACTTAGGTACAATTATAATCGTGCCATAGAATAGTTACTAATGAAACATTTAAAAACAAATATTCAATAGATTGTTCTGTCAATAAACCTAAAAACTAGCAAACTGATTTATCAGAAATGGCTGATTGACAAAGATGATTTTACTATAGTGCCTATGAATTGATTAAGATTCTTCTCTGAATTAATAAACATAAGGCCGTGGGAAACCTGATTGAGGCTCTAATGAAAAATAAGTATGAAACTGGGTGACGGATGAACAATTAGCAATCCTTTTAAAGAAATCTTATTAAAAAGTAAGGTTCCACCTGAACAAACTAATAGTAGATATAAAGGTTCATATTTCGCTGGCCAATTTTTCTTTGCACTTATCAATCACCAATCTTAAATACTTATTGGGTATTTTGGAACGAAATCATCCCATATTTTGTCTCAATCTATTTAACATGGATCTATTTCTTTTTCTACTACTATATAACACAGGAAGAACATAACCGTGAATGCACCTTAAAAAATATCAAGAAATTTCCAGTAAAGTCATGTCAACAAAAAAAACAAACTCACTTTTATAATGATCCTACTCGTAGTCAGAATTAAAATTTATTAACTGACGTTCACAACACAGCCAGAAAATTCTTTTATATAATAGAAACTGTAATAAAGAGGTCTTTGGACCTTCCGTAACTCTAAACTACTCCAAACAACAAGAGTTCAAAACCCTGTGGGAGGGAAACTGAATTGATCAAAGTTCATTTTACTTAAAGGTGATGCATCCCGTCTCCGAGCGAAGGATGTGAATGACATCAGACATCCATTACTATACGATCATACATTCATGGATGTTGATGTTCCTTGTAAGTGGTATTCTTTATGTATCATCCTGATCGATACCAATAAATAAATATAAGACTGAATTATTTATTATGCATATTCGTAAACACCTGAAAAAATTTCAAAATCTTTAGGCATGAGCTTAAACTTGCCAAAATTTTAAGGAAAATTCGAAATATTCGAAGGATATTTTTTATTGTCAAGATCATCAGTTGTTGCAATATTCATGAGTTTTTTTTCAATCTTATCATTTTTTCCATTTCGTAGAAATTCGTGATGGCAAATGGCATGGCCTTTAAAACTAAGTCAAGAATATTTATTAATTTTAAAATAGGTAACTTCACTTTAAAAAACTTTGTGATAGGCTTAGAACTTTCTTTTGAAATGTAGTTTACAAGCATGGACGGATATTTATAACTATTTTATGTAACAACTACTGAATTTGAATGAAATTTGGCCCAGAGATAGGATCTAGTCTGGAATAATACATGGGGTACTTTCTCTCAGTTAATTGGTCGAAACCGCTAGCTAAAGATAGTCATCAAAAATATAATCAGAGGGGTTATGGAACTCTAGTTGAAACTATTTACAACATTAAAGTTGACTCTGAAAGTAATAAAAACTACACGCATAGCATATTCTTGCCGTATAAAGTATGTAAAGTACATACTACGTATACCCATATCGCTTATAGCATAACTTTATATAACGGCTTCACAACACGCAGCTCTGCTGACGTGACGGCACTGAAAGACCCCTCAGTGTCGATGTGCTGTATAATCATATCTCCGAAGCCTTGTCACCAAGGCATGCAGAAACGGAGTCCTCATCACCATATTTTCCCTGACAGCGGATTTTCCTTATCGCTAATATCTGCATGTATTCTGCAAAAAGGGACCGCTCTTAACGTTGATGAAAGCAAACACAGTCCATCAGGATCAATAATGCATCTCCTGCATAATGCATAGTCTTCGGTCAGAAGTGCATTTACCTCGAAACGTCTGCATTCGTAATGTGATCTCTGATGATGGAGCATTGCCCTTTGCCCTATACTGAATGAACCTATCCTCTTCAATGTGGGGAATACAGTGAGACAGACGAGCATTGTAAACAGTAACCCTTAACCTGATGGATGCGCATAGAACATTCTACTGTTAACCTACTCAGTAAGCTGAGACTAACCGATATTAGAATAAACAAGTTCGTCACAGCGGACGTCACTACAATAAAATTTATTCCAGATTCCTCATTATCCAATGGTTGGTGCTAATTATATGCTTTCACTGGTATTTCTGCGGTTAGATATTGCTATTGGAGAAACCAAGTTTTGCCAGCGTGGCTGCGGTTACGTTATTTCTAACCACGTAAGAAGCAAAATATGAGGAAAATCAGAAACAAAATTCTAAGTAGATTATATTAAAAAGCGATTAGGTGTGAATTAATCAAAGTCCCGCCTACTGGATCTAATGAACTGACACACTTGGTTCAAGTCACGTAGGCTTGAATCAAATTAGTTATAAAAATATCCTATCTCTTGTTAATGAGAGCAATCATCACAGAAATCGTACTAACCCTAATGTGCATCGCAACAAATTAATGACCGCAAACAAAATTGATGTCGTTACTCATTATCATTAATTGCCATGTGACGTGCTGAATGATATGACTAGTTTTATGCAATGATGCATATGCTGACTAAGCCGTTTTATTTTTCATCAAATCACCAAATTCAAAAGAATCCTTCACAGAGGATGTTCCTTCTCCTGCTCTCCGGTATATGGTGGCGATTGCTCCTTCAACCCCGGCTACCATTAAGCTGTGGATAAATTGAGCTTTTGACTCTGTTCGTTCTATTCACAATCTACAGGTTTGTATATCGTATGCTTCAAGGTTTACAAAAAAAAAAAAAATATATCCTGCATCGCCATTAAAAAAAGAAATTGCACACCCGATCACCACATTTCCTCAAGTTGATATCATTGGAAATTTTACGCGGTAATTTCGGTTTCCTTATTAACTAAAAAACTTATGTGTTTTTACAAGTGAGTAACTTAATCTCCGGTCATATCATATTCATAGCATAACCATCTTAGACACAACCTCTCGTTAGAAATAGATGTATGTGTATAACTTATATGTACCTATATAGGTACATATGTTAAGTACTTGGTATAAGGTACGAGTACGTGGTGCTGTAATATGCTTTTGGTCAAAAACCCTTAAATAAAAATCTAGACAAAAAATAATAAAGTCGTGGCATCCCAAAGGCTAAGGCGCATGGTGAGGGTTCGAAACCTGGCAAGTACCAATGTTACTGTTTCCGAGTACTATGTACCTTCTATGATTATTTAGACAACAATATCATACGGTCAAGGAACACAACGTGAAGAAACCTTCTCCGTGTAAGAAGAGGCCTTTGCTCAACAGTGGGCACTCATAGGCTAATGATGTGATGTCATGAATTTGTGAAGTCTTTATGGGAAATTTTCCTTTTTAAAAGTTTAAAGTTTTCAAATCAATGTGAAAACTGTTGGATATTTAAATAAAGAGTTCAGTGAAGCAAGTAAAATGAGGAAACATGAAGCTTGAGATGTTTTCCTTTGATATTTGAAATGTAAATAAATGCAAACATTCACATCAAGCACTAGGTTCTAAAGATATTAAAGCGAACATTGACTTGTGAATTTAATAAAAAAATCCTTTTATCTGATTATAGAAATGCGAAACCATTAAAATAAATCACGGGCAACTTGCATAATAAAACATCCATGCATATTAACTGGAAAATGTTTGAACAGCTAAAAATATAAGTGGTGTAAAATTTTAATACGTTTTGAAGATTAAAGCCGAAATTGTAATGTGTTTGATATTTTCTCGGTGTTTCAATTAAGCTCATAAGTTACTAGGATACAGAAGTGCATGAATTTAGTTATTATTGAGATATTATGAATTGATTTCCACGTATGTAAGTAGGTACTACAAAGTAGGTGTCCAAAATACTTAGAAAGAAACTTCAACGAAACGCGACGAAGCGATGCCGTCACAATGGACGCCGGTGTCCTCTTGGCGATTAGTAGCTTAAGACTTATTTTACAGGATATACGACAATTAGGAACAGGTACAAAGAAAAAGGCACATCAATTGCAAAGGTTTATTCCTAAAAACGTATACTAAATCCTTAAAGTCAAAGCAACTGACCTAGAACCTTAATTACATGTAAATAAGATACGTTTTGTTATTACATAATACCATCCGCAGCTATGTTAGGGCACGCGCCTTCTGTTACAGGCCCTAGAGCCTACGTGACTTTTGTCAGGGCACGTAGCACCCACCTACCTAGCCCTAATCGATTTACATTCAGAATCGATTTGATGACCGGATTCTTAATGATGACTCAATAATTATCTAAATAAAATGTTTATTTGTAATAATATCGAATGTTATAGTTTATAGGTTTCAATAATTTTACGGCGTAATAAAACCTCTTTAGAAAAAGAATGTTTAGATATTGTTGTGAAATATTGTCTGGCTGTAAATATGCGTTATTTTTTTTATGATAGGGTACCAATCGAGCTGACTTGTTGCCTGGTGTTCAGCAATCGGCACCGTCCATATGCACCCGCAAAACCAGAGCAGTTACGAGTGCGCGGCCGGCTCGGTCCATCTTTGAAACCAAAATTGGGGTGTGTATGGGGGTGTTTTAAAAAATTTGGGGGTTAGAGAGGGATGGAGAAAGGGAAGGATTGGGCTCCGGTAATCTCACTTTCACGGCGAAATACTGAAATACAACTCTGTGGATGTTTCACGACGGTTTTCGTTGAGGCCGTGGTATCACTTGGGTAGAGCCGAACTATTCGCGCCGACACTCACTTGACTTGAGTCAAGTGAGTCGAAGCCCTAAGGTTAGTTAAAGCCCTAAGTTCTTTAGAGACTGAAAGATCCCGAGCGTAAAGCGCGTAGCATTCCGCGCGCGCTTCAAAGAGCCAATAGACCACCACAGATGGGGCCCTACAGGGCTGATGTTCAGCCGGGGTGGCGGGTCAAGCGCAATGAGGCATCGCGGCCTCAGCCTATAGCAGGAGAAGGAATGAGGGGATTTTAGTCAGTAAGAGTCTGACACTCTCTCTCTCTCTCTCTCTCGCCATACCCTGGGCGGGAGCAGTCGTTTGATGATTTTCCCCTGAGGAAAAAAGAGCCTAAAAGATGCAAAGCTTTAGTCACTTCGAAATCTGCTTGTTTACTATTACTTCCATGTTCTATGGATAAAAGACTACAATATAGGTACTAAGCACAAAACCTAAAATACGACCACGTTTGCCACATAGATAAAATAAATATATCCCTGGTGTTGCAAAATGCGAGAAATCATGAATTAACGACAACTTTCGCTGCAAAATCAGACTTAAAAAACGCTGTCGAAATAAAAAAAATCTGTGAGAAAGTCACCTTATGATAGTACTTCAAAAAGTACTAAGTACGGCCAAATAATCCAAAATTTCATGTTTTGTACGTAGATACAGTTGGGCAGATAGAGTAGTCAGGTACTTAGGTCATACACAGTTACCTAGTAACCCTAGTTTAATTACCTAAGCATTAAATACAAGGTAATTTATCACATAAATGGTATCGATTGTTAATAAAACAGATGACACCATTAAATAACAGCTCTTCTTATTTTTATGATGATATTGAAAAACAGTGTCATTGACGTCATTGCTGATGGGAATTGATTTTGTTTTATACAACATTAATTTATACTATGTATTAGATACTATGGAACATTAAGGTTTAATTTAATAGACAGCTGTTGATTGCTAAGAATATACAGGTTCGTATGGGTTAGATTTGAGGTTTTAAATTTACGCTGTAAAAAGTATTGGGAAGCGGGAGTGTCCCGAGTCCTGAACATGCCTGATGAATGTTATTTTAAATATTTACAAATAAGCCAATGTTTACTAAGTAGATATTGTTAGTCTATCTAACCCAAAAACATTAAGAATTAAACATACTTTACGGTTCACACACGAACCTCTTTACTTTCTTGTTCATTTTCATAATTAGAATTGTCAATAATTTGCAAAACTGATAAATAAATATCTTAAATAGTATAAAGCACTATTCTTAATAATATTTATATATATATATATCAATATTTTATACTATACTTATAAAATATTGATACTCATTTACAATTTATGAATTTTCCCGGTGCTTGTATTAAATTTTCAGTGATTTTCAGAGAGCTGAATATCAAAATGGATCACTGAAACTTAAATAAGCACATAACTCCAAAATTACTTGGCCAAATTTGATAATTTATTTTTCTCAAGTTCTTTATTCTAAGGACAAGGTTTGTGTGAAAGAAGAACAACCAGTTCTCCGAGAAGATCAAGAAATAGTTCCCGGATCAAGGTGAGACAGGCCGCTAGTATGTATCAAAATAATTATGCATTATGCATGATTAAAAAAAAGAAAGGTCAATATCACCAAGCACCAACAAAAAACCGAGAGAATGTATCTCAAGATAACAACATTTGTTTTGTTTGTATCCGTAACTTTTAGAATTCATAAATATTTTCTAGTAAGAGTCTAGAACTATCGAATGTGGATACATTTTAATACATATTAGACGATCTAATGCGTTTCTGTCACAATAAGAGATAAGGGATTCGTTGGACAAGTTGTAAAAGATCCAATACATAAAATAAATTGTTAACCGATTATGAAAAATATATTTTTTTAATAACAGTATTACTTCTGAATTTTTGGTGCATTTACAAATCAGGGTTATTAACGGATTATCAGGATTGGTTTCAACCGCAGCCCAGAAGGCCCACTAAGGCTGATGTTCAGTCTCGCAGCCCGGCTCAGGAGAAGAAACAGTTTGGTTTTTAGTCAGTGTCTGACACTCCCTCTCAAACTAGCTAAAGAACAGCGGGAAAATACATTGGATGTTTCTTTATTGAACTTGAATTTTTTGACCGCTATCACGTCTAATAGGCGCTTGCCACAAACAAAATTTAAGTTTTAGGTAAGCTCAAAGAAACCAATAGATAGAATGACAATTTCATGATTTTGGATTATGCAATTTCAAATATGCTATGGCTGATGGTCTGTCGTGGATCCTACTATTGATAAAAATGCCTTTGTTACCTGACGCACTACTACAAGAACCTACATAATAGGAAAATGCCCGTGTAATTGATGTCATCATAGTAGTTCAGGTAAAATAAAAAAAATCGATATGCGCCATAGGAAGTATAATTATTTTACTCAATAATAGATACCTAATAATTATTTAAAAAGAATTTATTTATTAGATACAACACAAAAACAACAGCTAAATCTAATGAAGACGGGATCGAAAAATGGAAAATAATAAATGAAAATTCTTATTAAACCGGATCAGTAAGTAACATTTTATATTGATTTTAAAATGCCATTGACGTCATTGCAACTCGGGCTATACCTACGTATTCTAATAGGTACCTAGGTATCTCTGTACATATATATTATGTATATCGAGTAACTATCGTAATGTCCTAGAGCGTTAACTTCAATTGTTTCCATGCTATCGTTTCTGTTTTTCAATTTTTAGGTTTATTTTACTGAATGTATGTAAGAGTTGGAAAGCCATGCTTCGAGATGAATGGACCGGTTTAACTGGAGTGATACCACGGCCTCACAGAAAACTGGCGTGAAACAATTACAGCGTTTTGTTTCGCCGTGTGAGTATGGTTACTGAAGCACATATTTTCTTCCCCTCCCAAACTCTCTCCCATTCTTAAATCTCCGAAACCCTAATCCCCAAAAAAACCGGCAACGCAGTCGTACTATGTCCTCTAGTGTTGGGGGTGTCCGGCGCCGATCGCTTACCATCAGGTAATCAGCCTGCTCATTGGCCATCATATCGCATAAAACATTTTTACTTTAAAAAACCTTAATATTTATCTAATACTTTAGACGTTTCCAATTAACGGGTCCAATTAACCCGACATTTGGTCATTATTAGGTAATATAACAACCTTCGAATCACGGATTTGTAACAATCTGTAATAAACCATGAAACTTTACAAGTACCGGTAATAAATGATATCAGTAAAAGAAACTACCAACTAGAATACTTATTTGGAACAATCTTTATTCATACAGTACAATTTTAAGTCACCGGAAAAACTACAAAAAAGCATTTTTTAAGAATTAAAACCCAAAATCAAGTGTCATCAAGTGTTTTAAAGTAAGTAGGTACACAACAAATGCGCCTGATCAAATATTGAAGAGAAACGTTCAAGTGTAACATTGTTGCTTTGAAGACACAATAAGGCACAAGTCGGTAAAACACATGTTACGAAAATTACACTCAATTGCGAAGCGTATGTAGTTCAATTTGCTTCCAACTTATCTAACATCTAACTTTAAATACTTAGATCCCTGTTTTAATACACACAGCTGCTACAATGTTTATTTTTGGGACAGGAGGCAAACGTACCGACGGATTACCTGGTGAGTGATCAGCGCCTCCCATGGACATCTGCAACACCAGAAAAGTCACAGGCGCATTGCAGGCCTTTTAAGAAGTAAGCTCGTTTCTTAACAGTTGAAAGATGATCCCAAATTTATTTTAATTTAGAACGTAATTCGTATGAACTATGTGCTACAAAAGTTTCAAACGTTTATTAGATACCGATATGAAGGAGGCTGCTTTGTATGTGTATCTGTATAATGGTGGTGAAATCGTATAAACTTTTTCCGTTGCATACTTCATATAATTAACATTCGAAATTCAAATTTATCCGGTACGGTGTATGATGTGAAACGATTTAGCAAGGCATCTCGCATTCGAAAAACATTGTTTTTTTTATTTTCTTTTTTCTTTTTAGTAGATCTTGAATTCGGCATTAGCAAATGTGCTAATAATAGGCTTACTTCTTATTCGGCTCCAGTCTGAATCAAGACAAGGGAATGGGTTGGTTTAATCAGTAAGAGTCTGACTCTCATCTAGTCCCAGCCAGGGCGAAAGGAGTCATTTGACGAGAATCCTCTCTCAGAAAAAAGGCTTACTACCAATGAATATGTAATATATATACATATATATATTTTAATTAGGCCCTGTTTCAAGCTGCTGAACGTTACTACCAAGAACAATACTGCTTCATACATTTATCAGGTAGGTACTTATAATATGAGAGAGGTTAAACAGGAATTTGATGTTGTAATTAATACGTTATTATTCAATTCTTTCACTGAATAAAATTCATAATGTTATGTTAACAATGTAAGATTTGTTAAGTCATAATTTTATAATAGCCTTTAATAATGCTTAGGTATTATTTTCTTTCTTTGATCACCATCAAGTACACATATTAAAATTGACGTTCATATTAAAACCTAGTTCCTTAAACTATTACGTTGTCTCTACCTAAAAAAACTGTGTAAAAACGTGGTAATTATAAGAAAAGGAAAGAGTAAAGGAGAAGGAAAATAGACTTTCTCTTTTTACTTAGAAATAAAAATGTCTCCGTTCAAATATGGTCTTTAAAAAGCATTCTTCACCGCTTGGAAACATTAAACCGTTAATGCTTGATGTAGACCGCCATTTGCACATAATTTGGTAATATTTTATTAAAAGTGCAACTATAACTGCACTGTCGACGCAGTAGTAATCAGGTGTCGTGCAACGTGTTGCGGTTTTGATTCCCACACGTAATAACTCCTTGAGATCTACAAATTTTGTTTCGAGTGGGGTGGTGTGTACGTGAAATTGTATGTTTGTTGCACCAACAACGCAGGGGAAAATACTAGTATATGGCAATGTCCGTTTAAAAAAAATAGTAGGCTTTACTATCTACATAGTGCAATACTTTTTTCTTTTAAAATATTGACCGTAACACGAATTTTTGTCATAATAGGTAACTAGGTGTAAAAATAGATCACAGTGCAAAAAAATATTACTGTGTTTCATCTAAGTTTAGTGCCTTAGTTCATTTTATCATTATATTTTCAAAATGTTGCAAAACCACGTCTATCATTTTCAACTGTCAAATTTAAACACATTAAACGATTACTTAGAACTATTCCTTAGTAACTATCTTGTTCCGAAAACTATTTCTAAGGACTGGGCTAAGTATTCATCAAATGATTCTGTTCACGGCAGTTAAAATAAACAAATTAGCAAAAAAACTACTATCGTAATTATTAGCATTGTTTGCAGGCTACACACGCCTGCTCATGGAGGCATGTTGGTCATGAATGCGGCGCCCGCGCAGCGCTCCACGCTCGGTAGGTATGTAGTAGTGGTACAATGCGATCACGTGACTCAATTGACGTCAATACTGACCTCTGGCAACGGCAGCATCGCGCCTGCCTCCTGTCTGCTTATCTCACTCAAAATACCCTACATACACACATAAAACGAACAATACACGTACTATAATAATGAGGTTATTAAAAATCAGTTTCGCATATATTTATATGTTGATATTACCTTTATGTTCAAACAAAATAACTTTGTTTTGTTTTAAGGATAAACTTAGTACTTAATTGGGTTATCATTGGCTCATTTAATTATTGCTTGGCCAGGGCTGTTAGATCAAAAACTAGACTTAATTTAAAAGACCTTTACGTAAATAACAAAACTCTAACCGCCATATTAAAAAACAAGATTTACCTTCATTCTAGATTTAAACCATTCAAAATTCGATTGCAAACTGATTCAAAATTCGAAACCTGACAATCAATGTCAAGTTTCGAATTTTGAATCTTATTCTTACCTACCTTCAATTCGAAATACAAAAACTGGCTGAATGGTTTAGACATAGACTAAAAAAAACCTTGTTTAGTAATAAGGCCGAAAGAGTTTACATTCAAAAGAAAGATAATGTATCACGAATGTACAAAGGATGCGAGCATCATAATGGAGGAGGCATTGAACACAAACAACTGAAAGTCCTTATCGTTTCCTTGTTCTCAATTCCTACATAATTTTCACTAATTTAGACATTTGTATGTTTTATTGCAGACCTGCAGATAATTTTATTATTTTAACTACGGTACTAAGGTTACTTAGTAATTTAGAGATACCTACTTGCTTAATTAGTAAATTATACGTAGGTTACTCTGTTTTTCGTGAAAATTGTAACAAAATAACTTAACAAAACATTACACATCTTAATTCTCTAAAGTGGTGCATACATTTTGAAACAGCTTTTGCAAGCGGCGTCGTCCACTGTGTACCACGCCAACCGTGCATTCAAGTTTATAATCTATCTCTATTGTAAATTTAATCCAAATCCGTTCAGTTATTTTTACGTGTATGAGTAACAAACATTCTTATCAAACGTTTATAATTTTACAATGATGAAGCTAACTAAAACTTATATTTTGACAGTCTCTTGAAATTAAAGACCGGATCGACCTTTTTTTTATTGCGACAAGCCTGTCAAAACCTATAGCCGCTGCAACTTTTGTCAGCCCGGCTCTACTGAATTGAACCGGAGTTCGGCGCGTCCCAGGGCATGAATGACGAGAGGCTTGGATCCCGCGAAGAATTAAATCACAAGAGTTGAGGAGTCGAAAATAATGAAAAAATATGTAGGTTTTGTCTTTTTAAATTGAATGTAGGAGACAGAATGGAATTAAACTTAAAGGTGCAAAAGAAACTGTACAATTGGGTGAAGCCCAATCACCAAACAAACTCCACGAATACTATTTTAATGGGACCTATGTGTGAACTACTTCCTTTACAACTAAGACTAGAGAAGTGTCTCGCAAGAATGATTAGACTATTGATTAACACCTATACTCTTACATATTCCAGATCAAAAAGCGCAATAATATTTAAGCCATTCTGGAATTCATGCCTTGCTTGATAGTGACGCAGTTGGCAACTTGAGCCAACCTCTAACGAGGTTAAGCCGTGTGACTATCCGTGTCCGAGTACATTATTTTTTATAGCCCCTGTCTTGCTGCTTCGCCTGTAGATTCAGAGTAAAAAAGAGCCTATGTGTTAATTCAGACTATAATCTATCCCTAGGTAAAATTTCATTCAGATGTATACAGTAGTACCTACATTAAAGATTTACAAACATAAAACCACGTATCCATCTCCATACTTACAATATTTCGCGTTTATAATATTAAAAAGATATCCGACTAAAATACAGATATAGTACAAGGTCTGACGGCCAGAAAAGTGATCAAGTGGAGACCACGAACAGGGACTATTTATGTAGTGATAACACGAGCAGATCTCCCGTCATTAAGTAAGAGTGTCAGACTCTTACTGACTCCCCTCCCCGTTTCTTCTCCTGCTCTAAGCCTGCTCTAAGGTAAGTTGCGGCACCGGAGATCATCTCTCAATCCTCGACGCCCGGAGTGTTGAGGCGTGAGGAGAAGGATAGCTTTCTGACACGCTCCGCCTCCTTTTTTGCGGGCGTAACTGCTTCGCAGAATAAGAAAACGGCTTCCCAATTCCTATCGCTTCGCACCATGGCATCGACTTAGGCAGGCTGCCAGAGGTCGCCGTCGAATAGAAAATGTAGATTTCTATGGCAATGAACGGACAAGAAACTGCATGTTGTTTACTCGCGATCATAGCAAATATCTAACCCTATTCGAACTTTCAGTTGGCAGGTAACAAAAAATCTATAATTTAATGTGGATTTCAGAAATTTGTATATTATTATGGGATCAACAAACATCAGTAGTATGTGTTATGTCATACGAATTTGGCCTTCAATATTTACCGTTAATATAGTCACGTTCCTGGTATTATTATTATTTTACTTGCCTTACGTAGCAAGCGATTTATGATATAAATTATACAGGTAGGTATTGTACACATTTCTTATATTCTAATCGTTAACTTTTCTTTGTGAAGAGCTGATTTGTAATAGACAGATAAATGTTATCTGCGGAATAAAATTGTTGCTGTCACTGTCTTATATGTACAAACATTCTGACGCGACAGCATCATAATAATTCCCCAGGTAACTCGATCTAACCGTTGAAAAATCAGTCCTAAATCGAAAGAATTTATTATTATCCACCCATAATTTAGATGCGAAATCGTACCCACCAACTTGCTTTGCCACCGAAAAAAGTTTTTTTGTTGTGCTTACTTCTTTTGGTAGCTATAAAGTATATACTATATACATATACTTTAGGTTAGATACACACTTGTGTGGCTTGATGCTTCGCAATGGAGAATAAAACAGGATGGGTTTTTAGTCATTAGGGTTCTGACACTTTCTTGCGAGGTCGAGAAAAGACTTTGATAAATTTTCCCCCTTTGAAAATGCGTAGTAGACTATGAAGCAAATTGTTTAATTTTTACTTTGACTCCCGAAAATAATGACGCCATAAAATAACGGGTTGCACATATCAAATTTCTAATTTAATACCTAGGTTGTACGTACGTTTACGACTTATGCCCTTTTCCCTTTAGGCGATGTCGTGGTGGAAGGAGCCCGCTTCTTATGCATGAGGGCGTGGGCTCGAAATCTGGCAAGTACCAATGTGACTTTTTCCGAGTTATATGTACTTTCTATGATTATTTAGATACCACTGACATACGGTGAAGGTAAACATCGTGAGGAAACCTGAACTTATAATTTCTAATTATAAGTTTGAAATCGCCAACCCGCATCGAGCAAGTGTGGTGATTAACGCGCTTCTCCGTATGAGAAGAGGCCTTTGCTCAGCAGTGAGCACTTATAGGCTGATGATATATGTATATACCGCTTTCCCGGAAAAGTCGAGTCGACTGGTCAAATGATCGCAAAAGCAACTTTTGATAAACTATAGAATCAGGCGCTACAAAACACGCGGCGTTACGTTACAGGCGTTGAAAAATATCTAGTTTTGTTACAGGATGCAATCCCACTCCATGCAATCATGCATATGGACATGCAGCAAAGGAACACTGGTTGACTCGACATTGTCGAGTTGAATATTACCAAAACATACCAATAATTAAATTGAATAAACTTAAGGCTCGTTTACATTACACCATCCGTATTGTTTTAGCCATATATGACGTTATTATCTATTTCTTTAATTGATAGTATGGAAAATGCAACTTGTATCGTTTAAACGGGGCTTGCCTAAGTTATTTTAGTTTTATTTTCGAGTAAATAAATAACTTTTATAAAATTTTGACATTTAAAACGACACGCTCTATATTTCTAGGATAGGTATCGATTTAATTGTGCATTCAGATAAAACCTATATAGGTTTTTATGAGGATCAAAGGACATAGCCAACTTTTGTATGGGCGTTTGCATAGTTATTGAATTCAATGTACATCAATGATTTTTGGTGTTTACATTCGTGAATATTATTAAATTAAATTGCAAAAAATAAAACACATGAAGAACTCGTAATTATAACAAACAAGACGAAAATAGTTTCACTAAACCTTTAGTCAGATTACTGGCCATAAGTGCACGAAATAAGATTTTTCTTTTAAAAACCATAGCGTTTTAATTATTTATTTATTTATTTATAAAATAAAACAAAATAATATGTATAAAGAATAATGATTAATTTATTAAGGAGAATAAATAAAATAAAACTACGTAATAATTCACTTTTATATTTTTATTATAAAGTGTATTTTATTATGTTTTTGTATGGAATGTACGTTTTTTTAATATATGTTCTGTATAATTGGGTAATAATATGGTAGTACTTTCCATTTGAAGCGGCCTGCTTAAAACAGGTGGTAATGGTGGTGGCTCTGGTGGGCTAACCACTTGAATATAAGGGGCTACTGCATTGTTGTCCGAACCCAATTCCTGCAAGTTTCGTGATAAGTCCTGCACTGTCTGTCTATTTGCCCGCATACAGCACACATGACAAACATAGTTGCTTCTTGCGGTCTGAAAATAAACCCCAGTTAGAATAAACACATGTTTTCAAGTTTTATGTTATTGTACAGTGAGAAGTATTATGTTACAACATGCCTATTTTAAAGAAGTCTATGCAAACATGGAAAATACATAAAGATAGATATTATAATCACACATACCTATTATGAGTACTTTTTTTATAGATTAATATAGATAAATACAAGTACATATATAAAACAATGAATAAAAAACAAAATGCTTACCACATTAATAGTATTTTGCGATATTAGGCCAGCTAGCAATAGAGAGTCCATACTGACATTATGGTGTCTTATTTTTCGAACCGATTTTCCACAACCAAGGCAAGCCATGTTATGCCCCAGTAGTCTCTCATGTTCACCAGCCTCAGTATTCAATAATAAGAAGCGTGGTTGACAAATGAATGTCCCCAGAGGCAACTAAAAAAAAGATGCACTATTTAAAATCGCATACCATGATAAAACATAAAAAAAACAGACTAAGTATTATATATTCCGACTTCATACCTGGGTTTGAGCTGGTTAACCAACGTGAAAGTTTTGTTTGATGGTGTGCAGAAAGCGAGGATATAAGACGCCTCTGCAGCCTTTGTACGCCTATTCCGCAGTTGATGCACCTCATCGTAATCCACAAAACAAATCCAAAACGCAAAACAGTTACTCCAGTATTATTAGCAAGTTTAACAAAAACACGCTGTCAAAAGTGCCAAACACGTTCCGTTTCGTTTAAGTTTTTTTTTTTGGTGAATTGGATAAAATAAAACATAACATTATTATAATATGAGGATATTTTAAAATGCAACTAAAACCAATGAATACAGTTTCGTATGAATGAAATGTTCCTAGTGTAATGCATTTGTCGATCATATCACACGTTTTCTACGAGTGTAGTTTAAGACACGTGGTTTGGAATTGGAACGTCTTTTTATTTTTATCTTTCTCTATGGACTATTATGGCGAAACTTGACAAACGAACTTGATTTTGTTGCATTACTTTTACATTTTTTTAATAATAATTGTCAAGTCTGGAGAGGCTAAAAACTACGTAATAATTCATATTTCTATTTGTAATTTACAGTGTATTAATTTTGTTCGTGTACGTGAAATGTACTTTTTTGGCCATGTCCTTTTGATCCTTATTACACAGAAGTCATGATTTTGTATTCAGTGCAGTAATCCATTGCGACTTATATTTATTAATCCCTTCCTACATTTAGGATGACGGATCAATATCTAAATAAATAATCTTAATTTATTAGCAATTGTTTGTTTAGTCAGCAGTTAATAACTTACGGTTCAGGTTTAGTCACGTCATTCATACTCTGTTTTTACGTAGTTAATCCAAACTAATATTATAAATGCGAAAGTAACTCTGTCTGTCTTTTCGTAACGCCTAAACTACTAAACCGATTACTATGAAATTTGGCACATTAGTTTGGAACTCGAGAAAGGCCATATGATAGTTTTATACCAAAAATCTGCAGGAAGTCACTATTCCACGCGAACGCAGTCGCTGGCAAAAGCTAGTGTGATATAATTTAGATTTTATGTGTCGATTTCTTTTCTTAGGAATATTTGCTTGCCCTCTAGTTTCTTGGTATTTTAATGGGAAATTTGATTATTCTATGAAACATGATTATATTGGAAATAAATTATATTGAACTATTTAATGTACACATGGTTAGGTCAACAAACGAGCAGACGGATGACCGGATGATAAACAACCAGGGCTGCCCAAGGATACTCGTTACATCAAAGGAGTAAGATAGGGCATTTGAGCATTAAAAATGGGGGATCGAGGAAGGATTGGGGCTTCAGTAACTCAGCCACTCGGCGAAACACAACGTAAGTATTGTTTTTTAAATAAATTCAATTATTTTTGTGGATTTCTTTTTGATAAAGTATGGAACACAAACAAAGAAAGTGACCTTGTTAATAAATAATTAATGAGACAAAATGTTGAAAACACTAATCACAAATTCAGGACAATCAATAAAATATAAAAAGTGGGAAAGTATATCAAAATATTGTAATGGATTTCAGACACGTTTCCCCAACGAGTGATCGCAATTCAAAGTGGACACTTACACTGAGAAAAAGCAGCCAAAGCCACGTGACTTAACATTATTTATTATTCATGTTATGCCACGTATAGTTTTCCTTTTTATACTAACACAAAATTTCATTGAAATTTACAATGAGATGATCCTGTGTATGTACATTTATTTTGATGAAAATGTCAAGCTTTTATACACCTGCAATCAAAAAGAAAGAAGGTAAGAGAAATCATTGATTAGCAACAGATACGAGTATGCACTAAATGTATTTACATTAATACTAAGTAGAAATTAATAATTTAAATGGCACGTATTGTGAGGAGGTTCCTGTCTCTAGAGCCCTAACCGCCAGTAGCTTGGACCTTGCTCCCGCTGCCGGCTGGCTCTTACTTTTATATTTTTAAATATGATTTTATTTTATTTTAGAGTAATATTTAAAAATGTAATTTTAGAGTGATTTTAATAAATATGTGAAGTAGAAATAATACAATAATTAAATAAACAACGAAATGCAAATAATACGAAAATACATAGAATGCAATTGCAAAAATGAAATTACAAAAAAGAAGACCTCTTAAATTGATTAAGTAATAGTTACTTATAAGTGTATTTAATATAATATATTGTCATCAAATGGTTTAGGTTGGATATGTGCTGCTAAGTCCGTAGTTAACGTTGGAAAACCAATTGCAGTAAAAGTTAAAACTGACCAAAATTCTACTCGCATGATATTTTTCTAATTCTATAGATTTCATAATCCTAGAGATAAAAAAAATATGAAATTTATCCTGACCAATTATGACTGTAAAAGCTCTTGAATTATTTGAATAAAATATCAGCTGGAAAACTTTGGTGAAAGCGGATTTGAAGATGGAGCTTGTGATTGGCGAGAAAGTACCAAGAACTGCGAGAATTGGTGAATTTTCATATCGGAGGTCAACATCAAGTTTGGGCCACTGAACCAGCGGAGTGAGTAAACAGGTCCGTAATTACAGTAGCTAGATATAATATGCATTTTCTTCTAATAATGTCACTTATAGAAAACATACGTCTAAGCTATGTATCAGTCCAAAAATAAAATCGAATTCACAAGAGAGTAAGTGGTGAAAAAATCTACATTGTCAATTCGTTGTTTTCTTCGTAACCTTGTACTTATGCTGCAGTTACAGTAATGTACGACATATTCCGGAAAGGTTTCGTAAAATTTCACATAAACAATAAATAAAACACGTGCCAGTTTTTGTGAAAGATCGAAAACGGTAAATAACTTAGGTATATACGGTAAGTATTGCCGAAGACATTCAAATAATATGAATCTCAAGTTAGGATACATTAAAGATTATTTTCTTTTCGTGCACTTACACGTGACCATTAAATTTATAAAAAGAGTAATGAGTAATTAGTTGCGTTGATCTGTTTCAAATGAGTTCGTGACTATGTGTGGCAGACGGACTTATGGGACAATTAATGCTAACTAAATCAGTGTCTGAGTCAGTGCACCAGGCGATGCAGTCTAACGCGGGACAGCCGATAGTCAAACACCCATTGACCGGGCAGACATAATACGTGACAAACAGTCCACTGTTAAGGAGCTTTGATAGGATAGAATTCTCATCTGCATTGCCACAAAAAGTGAATACTGATAACTCTGTAAATAGAATTGATTGTTTAATGCATTGAGCATATTTAAGTAAACATGTAGTGGCGCTCTTGTTGTTTTAGCGTATACAAATTATAACACATAAATAGGTCCTTATGTATATTTACGATCCAACATTAGCTCTAAAAACCGTAAAGGTCCAAGACTACGAGTCGAACAATTTTTAAACATAAAAAGAGATGTAATTGTATGTACGTCTTTACCAATCATGGGACCAAAAGCTCACGGTCATTTAGGAGGAGTACGAGGGGCCGGAGCCAACTGTGCAAAGGCCAGACAAGAAAACTACGCAACAATTTGATAATACTTTAATCAAAATGAAATGGGACACAAACCAGCGACTGTCTCTGTCTACACTATAAAATGCACCCAGAGACAGTCCCCGGCTCTTAAAGGAATTTTGCGGGTAATGGAAACAAGGGGGTATGGGTGTGGGTTACAATGGAATGGTTTGATAGGAACTATGGAAGGACTGGCACCTGCCAAAACAATATAATTAATACACGTAAAAATGGTGCTTATTATAAATTAAACTAGAGGGCCGCCCCCGTTTCGCAAGGGTGTCGAACTACCTCATTGTCTGTCATTTGTTTTATAAGCTAAGCACCACAGCATAAAAAAGTTGCTATATAAATATATCTACATATTATGTATTTTAAAAAATCATAAGATCCTTCTTGATCCTTGATCATAACAAAAATATTAAAAAAACAATCATTGGAATCGGTCTAGCCGTTCATGCGTGACGCCATGAT
Source organism: Spodoptera exigua (assembly GCA_902829305.4). Classification (NCBI taxonomy): domain Eukaryota; kingdom Metazoa; phylum Arthropoda; class Insecta; order Lepidoptera; family Noctuidae; genus Spodoptera; species Spodoptera exigua. The sequence goes on along the minus strand of LR824608.2, from coordinate 6,738,144 downwards.
CAAGGGAAATTCGGTTTTTTTATATAAATTAATAGATAAATTTATGCCAACCAACTTGTAATAGATACCCAACTTATAAAAACATATTATTTGTAGATTAAAGCCAATTCAAAGGCATGAAAACCAATATACTTTGCATATACTTAAAAAAAGTATCTGAAACAGAAAACAAATACCAAAACTTCTGAATGAAAAATTATTGGCAACACTAAACAATAAATTAAAGAACTCGGAACGAAGAAAAATGGGAATTTTCGAGTAAAATCTCGGGGGCAAAGTTCTAATAATGATGAAAATATACCTATTCCATCGTGATAAATACCAAAACAATATTGTGAAAACAAATTATTTAGTAATCAGTATCCAACATGTCAATCACTTTCACCGAATATTTTATGACAAATAAATAATTCAATTAGGTGACCTAAAAAAACAAAGCATACTTGCGTAGAGCTTAGCTAATATCTACCTATTTTAACTTGTAATAAAGCTTAAAATGCCTAAAATTGTTTTATTGATTTTTTGTCTGATTGGACGTTTTGAAGTAATCTTTTTTTAATTGTATAACTAGCCTTGTCAGGAATCGATTACCTTTAAGTTGTGACTCATAGAGTCGATTCTCGCGCAAGTGATTAATAGTTCTTATGACATTTTTGTCTTTGAATTTTAGGTGATACGAGTACAAATTAAAGAACTAGACGAACACGTAAGCGAATTGAAATTATATAGAAACTATAGGAATAGATTCCAAAAAAGAGGTTCATTGTCCTTCTCGATTGCAACTTAAAATTTAGATACATTAAGAATCTTAATTCATCCATATATACCACGTGACAAATAAGCCTAACCTTATGGAAGTACAATGATCCTTAAAATCCTACTTTAAATCTCCCAAATCAAACGAAAAACAAAAACTAAGTACACTAATTTGAAAAAAAAGGAATAATATGTAACTTTAAAAACAAATGCAATAAACTTCTAGAAGTAAAACAAGAAAATATCGGTTTTCACTTTTGTCACAAAAAGTGTAATTGAGAATACGTTTACCAATTCTAATAGTGGAGTACTCGTGCTAAGACTAGCATAATGGCGGCTTCAATTATTCCGTCACGTGCAATACAAACAAATGGAAGAAAGGAAACTGTATTGTCTAGAGATCCATGGACTGAGAAAACGTGAGTCGGGAATGTACGGGAGCGCGGGCGCCGGTCACTCACCGTCCGACGCATAAGCATGCTACCAACCTTCCCAGAATGTTGAACAAGTGACGAACAAACAACATCAATATTAATACATTTATAGACTTTTTATAAGGTTTTCGAGGACTTGTACTTACTTGACATTTCAGCGTCATATTGACTTATTCTGATAGAAACGTAAGTAGATAGTTAAAATACTGTGTAGTTCGGTTATCCTTATAATGTATATTATTATAGCCACGTGTTATGGAATTCCAGTTCTGTTTTTCAGTCAGAATTACCGCTGATAAAGATTGACGCAAATAAATAGGTAACTACGTACTGTATTTAATACAGTGATGATATACGCTTCCTCATTTTTTTTCGTACGTAGCGTTTATTTCCTCATTTTGTATATAAATGTAGGTATTTATGTATTTAGATAGGCAGTTTCATTGAAAGAGTACTTTGATCCCGGTTTTTTTTGGAAGTATTGCTACGAGAAAATAATCTGTTTTATGTATAAAAACATCTTCTTTTTTGTTACTTTTTTTGTATGACATGAATTAAATTGTTTATTATGAATAATGTAACGTTCGTACTATATACACATTATAATAAACAAATTATTTATTTACTTACAAAAGAAAATTGATATTAATTCAAATTATAAATATTTGCAGTTTGTGTTTTGTTTTTTCTAATTGCTTAATATTGCATGTTTATTTATTTTAATAGCTTATTTTGTGTGATATAAAATGTGTTTGCGCATAACTCCAAAACGATTGCACCAAATTGAACTCCGAAATGCCTGCATCAATATGGATATTTTTTTGCTGTTTTATTATCAGATTAAAGTTTTTATGAAACAAACAAAATAATAATGTTATAGAGATTTAGAAGATTGACGGGAAAGTCCTACATTTATAAAAGCAATAGTTTTTTTATTAATGTACCTACATTATTTTCTTGTTGTTATCTTCATTGCAATCTTTTCGAAAGTTATTTTTTTAGTATGACGCACATACTTGTTGCTACAATCTGTATTTTTTAATGTCCAACGTAATAAAATACAGTGACCTCAATATCCTATATTGTAATTTCATCTCGGTCTTAAGTAAAGCGCAGAGGTTGCTTTTTTTCGGTAAAAAATAAAGTACCTTAGTACGTAGGTACTCAAGTAAAAATAACTTCAATTTGTACCAAATCGACTATCGTTTTTATTTAACCAAGTTTAAGTAAATTCAATAATTCCCATCTTACGCATCTAAACAATCAACTCAGTGAGCAAACGTTACAGTTAATGTGAATAATTAGCAATTTCACATTATCTCCAGACATTATAGAGTTTTTGGACATTATCCTCCATTCGATTCTACAATTAGAAACGAGAACAGACCGACAGACTATTATTCTTTTTATGGTTTAGTTAGAATAAATGATTTTGACGTTGACTGTCGAATTTTAAGTTTCATTTTGGTAGCAAATCGATTTTGATATAAATCAATAATCAGTATCGTGATGATGATCGTAATGATCTAAGACTGCTTGTTTGTAGAAGAAGAGACTTTTCCCCAGCAATATGATAGTGACAAATCAAAATTACAAGCCCACGATATTAAAGATAAATATAAATACCTAATAAAACTTAATAATAGATTATTCATGATCATTACTTTTGTGGGATTGATAGTAGGTAGATAAGTGAAACAGTTTGATTTTAAAAATCATACTTTTCATTTCAGTGGGTTATGCCGACTTGTTAACTTAGAGTGAGGATCATTTAACATAGTTAATTTTGTATCAATTATACATAATATGTATACCTTTACATATGTTGACAGTACTTAGTTAGTTAGAAAAAGCATAGGTATACTCTAGAAAATACGCGGGAAGAAGCTATCAGGTTAGGTACATGTAATTGGGCTATCTGATCAGTGACTGATTAAAAAACTTTAACCGCAACACAAATCTTTAGTGGGAAAACCCCAGCTTCGGCTCATATTTGCCAAATATCTTGTGTCCGTACTATTCAAACATACCGGAGCAGTACATAAGCAAATTTAAAAATTTGAATAATACATAATACTCAAGACGTTTACTCAGACTCACGACAAACATACATATAAATTAATTTTAGCATATAAATATATCGTGCACTTATGCAAGGCAAAGAGTGATAAGTGTTGTTTTGATGTGGAAACATCCATATTTTTTTAATCATAAATTAGATGACACTGTCTAATACAGGACTTTTGGATCAATATTAGGTACTATTGTATAGAAGTAAGTCCATAAAATGAATACTAACATTTAGCTCAAAAAGTCATTTGTTTTTTTTTCAGTGGAAATTGTAGAAAATGTTTAAATTATTTCTTCTCCCTTGCTTAGTGAAGTGATATGTACTGTCAGAAGACTCTTTCTAACGAAAAAGTACTAAAATCCACCCCTTTTTTTCTCCTGCTCCAGATATTTGGGAAAGGGTAAGGGTATTGCTTTTCTTTTTAAAAATAGATGATAGATAGGTGATTTTTAAAAATAGAAACATATAGGTAGGACAGAAAAAATGTCATATTATCGACTTAAATAAACGTATACATAAGTTGTACTAACTACATAGCTACGTAATATCAGCTATTAACTATGATCATATTGAATACTCCTTTTAATCTTTCGTTACGTTTGTAAACTGTCTTACTTTTGTTTATTACAAAAATATGAAAATTACACCTTACATCTATCCTTAATATTATAAAGAGGTAAAATTTGTAAGTTTGTATGTAGGGGGTAATCTTTTGAACCGCTGGTCGGATTGCCAAAATTCTTTCACTGATATATAACTACAATATTCCTGAGTGCTATAGGCTATAAAACATCACGCTACGATTAAATGGAACTGAGCAGCGGTCAGCTAGTCTACAATACAAATGTCATCCTAAAGTATGCTGGAAGTAAGTCGCTTTGGCATTAAGTAACTCCGTCATTCTACGTATTGTGTGCAAATAAATCATTTAATAATAAAATCTACTTTTACAGCTTTAAAATATTTTTTTCTTATAACTAATTCGCGGCACGTTATACGCTCGTTTTCATAATATGTATCAGTATAATAATAAAATATAATATTAAAGTTCTTACCTTATTATTGGTTGCGTGGTTCTCTTTTCGGCGTTTCTCCTTTCGAGTGAAATTGATTCCATTCTGAAACTGCAAAACAAGTATATTTATATATTTTTTTATAATATTTATTATTTGACATACAGACAGCACAATTCAAGGGTACGTGCAGTGCAACGTGTTATTGAGACAGTTTTGATGTACCGAAAAAATACAATAATTATTTGCCTAACGCGCTAAGCAAACCCACCAAGTTTACCAAATGAGGCAGTAGAAATCAAAGTAAGATCCTAAAAGTAAAGAAAGTAATTAAAAAAAAATTTTGGATTAATCTATCGGCGGTGGTATTTTGATGACGAAGAAAAGAAAGGACGCCCTTTTTCTTCTTCCTTTTTAAAAAAACGACGCATCTGAGACTCCTCTATTGTGACATGGCCACATGGCAGTGCTGACCACTTACCAACAAGTGATCCGTAGGCTGGTTTAAAATCTCCTATTCCATAAAAAAAATCTTCTACAAAGCTACAAATCTTTGTACTTATGAATGTGCGTTTATACAATATTTTAATGATGATCGCGATTACGGAAACGTGCTATAATATAGTTATGTAATAACAACAAGCCACATCTTAAGAAAATAATTGATACAAATTGCATGTTATCATCTTACATAATGTGTTGACTCATAATATATTATACTTGTTAGTAATATTGTGTATTAAATGTGTAAAAGGTACAATTTGTTACAGTGCTACGCCGTAGTCCTGCTACGAATATTGATTAACCAGTCATTTATTAACAAATGCGTGGTGGAGGGAGAAGTGTGATTCTCTAAATTAGGACTATTATTAATAAGCTAGTAATGTTCAAAATTAATCATATTGACACGAAGCCTGCATTATTTTATATACAATTGAAGACTTTTTTTGGGCAGTCCTGACCAGAGTGATACCACTTCATAAAAAACCCGGGGTGAAACAGCCACAGCGTTGTGTTTCGCCGTATGAGTGTTGTGTATGAGAGAGTAGAGTTACCCTAGGCCCAATCCTTTCCCTCCCCCAATCTCTAAATCTCCAAATCCTTTATCCCCATATAGTCTAGTATATATAGGCCACGCACTCGTAATTCCTCTGTTGTTGCGGGCGTCCATGGGCGGCGCTGATTGCTTCCCATCAGGTAATCCGTCTGCTCGTTTGCCGACCTATACACAGAAAAAATGTTTCTACCCATTAGCTACAAAAAAGGTATCTTTAGCCTTATGTTGCAACAATTTGCGAATTGTATAAATAGTGCCAAACATGCGGCAATGACTTCGACGAAATAATGGACCAATGGGCCAAGTGTTCCATAAAGTCGACCCATGAATACAGGCCAAAGTTCGACTGGAGTGATAACCAGGCTTCACAAAAAAAAAAAAACCGGCATGATCCCCTCTCATACCCTAAATCCCAAACCTCAAATATATAACATTCCAAAGGTCGGCAACGGTCTTACACCTCCTCAGGTGTTTTAAGCGTCCATTGGCGGCGCCGAATGCTTACTATTCGATGATCCAGAATCTATTGATTGCAGCTCGATTTCATATTCCCAATGTATGACAATTATAACGCTAAATAAAAGTGTGATTATGTTACAATAGAAGCATACAGAATAAGCTTAATACTAAAACCGAATCTTAAAAATAAACTTAACACTTTTTTTGTATATCAAGTGCTAAATTCGTCATGCATACTCCATGCAAACAGGTAACACAATAATGATACTAAAATTAGGCACAAACTCAGGTCTAAATTTAGAATACTTAATTTGTAACTGTTGTAAAACCTGTTTCTCACTTCGAATGCTTCGTGTTATTTCGTTAAGTTACTTAAGTAATGTAGCTTAAGAATTATTATCGGAATTACTATAATACATATACCTAATAGTCCAGGCAAAATCGTTAGTACTATTTTTTAACGATGGTATCCCCTACAAAGGGATTTTCACCTGTGTCGCTTGTGCGTTTAGAAACACATCTCACTCGGAACCGAAACAACAAATTGTGGATCACTCAAAAATTTCTAGCGAAAATAGTAATGAATTTCATAACAACCATTTCCTGACAAACACGAAAACAAAAGTAAAAAAGTAATCTCAAAATCGTTCCAGCAGTGTTTGAGAGTCAAGCTTCGACACTAAGGGTGCAGTATCATTGAGGCGGAGCGGAGCAGAGCGGAGAAGAAGAGCTGTGCCACGATTCACCAATCACATGGCTTAAAATCCACATCGGAAAAGAGATGCTCCGCTCCGCCTCAATGGAACTGCACCCTAATGGGCCGATTATACCAGATTAGTACCACGGACTCCAAGAAAACCAGCGTGACACAACCAAAACGTAGTGTTTCGCCTTTTGTAAATGAGGTTACCGGAAGCCTAAACCTTCCCATCCCCCACCCCTCCTTAATTCATAAATCTTCGAAACTCGGAACTCCTCGGTCCATAGGCGGTGCCGATTGTTTACCATCAGGTAATTAATCCCTCTGCTCGTTTGCCGACCTATCACATTAAAAAGCAATTTCGAGATTCACGCTTAGCAACATTTAACGACTCATTTTTATATCATCGAAAATGTAAATCATAAACCTGGAAGCGCAATATTTGCGTCTTCGATCATTTTTCCAAAGATCTAAGTAAGATAGAGGCGATTATGTAACAATATATCTAACGTTAACGTAACATTTTTACGTCAAGAGTTAAAATTTAAATATTAAAAACAGTTATATGATATATGATACCTACTTAATTACATACAAATCACCGTCATGTTAGTAATACAAGCAGCTGATTATTTCATTTTAGTTAATTCACCGTTATTCGGTTGTATGTAGTTGGTAACAATTTATTTATTAGACACACACGTGCGTCATTGCAATTTGTATAATAATATGTAAGTATTTATTTTTATTTGTTAAATCGTAAAATAAGTAACTGACACATTAAATATATGTTTGTAATTGTGACAGTGAAATATTAGGTCTTAAATTGTTATTTTCAACACTTTATTTTGAGATAGATTTTTGATTACGATTAAGATGTCGTCAAATTTAAAATAGAATTTCGCTTTGATTTTTTTACTATAATATAAATGTCCTTGTATAAAATAAACAGTGGCTGAAATAAATCATTCTCACACGGACAATGTTTATTCGCATTATTTCGCGTCCGTTTTCCGTGAGGCTGTGTATCGCTCTGATTGAACCGGCCTATTCGTGCCAAAGCCTGGCTATCCCACACTTAGATGGTCAACAATATCAGTATTACGCAAATGTCTCAGTGTCATAAAATAAGTATATTTATAGAATGCTAAAAAACTCGCGTAATTTTCTGTGTTAAAATTCCCGAACCGATACGACCTTCAAACCTTCAAGAAACGAGCGTACTCCTTCTTAAAAGGCCGGCAACGCACCTGTGACTCCTCTGGTGTTGCAGGTGTCCATGGGCGGCGCCGATCGTTTACCATCAGGTGATCCGTCTGCTCGTTTGCCTCCTATTCCATAAAAAAATCAATTCTTACATCTTGTGGGTCATTTATCTTGGCTACAGATCTGTAGATTAAAATCTACATCCATATTATGTATGTAAAAATGTTAATTACATATTTTAATAAATAAATTGATTAGTCGTGAATAGGTACACAATGACAGTGAAATAAATTCCTTCGCAATTTTATATCCTTACGAGTAACATTATCGCTACTAATAAAATTAATTCTTTACGCGCATTTAATAGTGATCAAACTTGAATATCTACATCTACTCATATATAATCACGTTATTATTTACGTATCGAATTCGAGGTGAAAATTGTATGGCTTTAAACTGATAAATATTTCATTTTCCCTCATTTTGACAAGGGAATTCATTAAATTTCTGACTTCTCCCGCCCTCGGTGGAGCGAGAGGGAGTGTCAGACTCTTAATGACTAAAACCCGCCCTTTTCTTCTCCTGCTCTAGGCCGAGCCCGCGGTACCTTATGACAATAAGCCTTACCACCTTATGTCTCTGTAGACATATTGTGCCGAAAAAGTGGACGGCAAAAGGCCTCTGGGTAGCAGCTTAATTCTTTCGATTCCACTATCCACAATGCCCTCCATACCTGCTTGGGTTGAGCACCGCAGTGTTGCTTGAGCTGAGCACCACCGTGTCCTCAGAGAAGTGATCGGCGACAGTGACGTCTCGCGCCCGGCCTTATCTGAGGCCATGGTTCATATCGAGAGGAACTGGGAAGCTGTCTTCTCTTTCTGCGAAGCAGTTATGCTCGCAAAGAAGGAGGCGGAGCGTGTGAGGGAACTATCCTCCTCGCGCTCTAGCCGCCACAGAAAGCGACATTCCGGGCGGGAGAAGTCATTTGATGATTTTCTCCTCACAAAAAAACAAAAATCCATACCACCAGCGATACAATCGCACAAAAGCAGATCGTGGGAGAGAAAGGTTTGGTTTTCAGCATTGAGAAACCCAAGGAAGATGAAATTGCAACAATTGACGGCAAACTTTCACGAACGTCTTTTAACCTCTCGCCCTACCCTGGCTGAGAGAGAAGATTTTCCCTCCTCAAAAGAAAAGGTTATTTTCATTGAAATGCGATGTGACCTAAGTATTCAAGGACTATAAGTATGCACTCGGATGACAGCCAGCAGATGTACCTAACATCTACGGAAAAGAAGGTGTTACTTAAATAAACTTACAGCACAGTGGAAGCAGCTGAATAATGAAGATGGCGGCGTGCGGACCGTCGTGGGCGGGGACGCCGAGCCGTCACACGAATCCGTAAGGTTACATTTTGCCACCACCTGTAAACAAATCAGAGTTTAATAATAATAAATTACAAATTAATGTAGGCAATACATGCTAAATAATTAAGTACTTTTAAAAGACGGCATGGATATCGTATATTTGTAAACGCACCTAGGAGAAGATCCGAGTCTTTTTTTATGCATGTGGGAGAACCATGCTTTGCCACGGATTGACCGGCTAGACGGAAGTGATACCACGACCTGAAGGTAAACCGGCGTGAAATATGTACAGCGTTGTGTTTCGCCGTGAGAGGCCCAAACCTTCCCCTATCCAGCTAATGTAAAAAAATAAATGCTACCAAGCCGTCCTTCCCGTTTACCGCCGTAGGTATCACATAAAAAAACAACTACAATCAACATAATATCATGCGGTTAATACTGCAATCACACTGCAATGCTAATAAATTGAAACTGTTTTTCGCTACATTTTTCTATTTCCAATGAGATTTTGGTGTGACAAAATCAATATTTTACAAGGTAAGTTACATAGCTACAATAAAAAAAACATTGTCGTTTTTACACATCTCTGCTACTGGGTACGCGGTTTCCGGGTAAAATGTTATCGAGCTTCCTCACGTAACGGTACTATATAACGTAGTAACCGGATAACCGTCATCGGCTACTGGGGCATAGGAGCGTCTGAACACGCTGTACATCTGTACATCTACCTGATCTCTAAGGCATACAATCTCAATGGCACAGAAGTATTTTTTTTAATATTTTGATATGAACTTATGATACTTAACTTCGAAAAAAAACTGTTAATATTTGTCCGACATCTTTTAGCTGCATACGAAAGTGCATCAGCACCGAACAAGTCGGAGGTCAAACTCCTGTCCATAAGAATTCTTCTGCATATTTAGCGGATCAAAGGATGTGCAAACGAAAATAAAAATTACACATTAGGTCATAAAGTCACATTTTGCAAATCACCGCAACCCAGACATAGATCAACGTATTTCTGGAAAACAATTTTAAACCAGTTTATCCGAAGTCATAATCGGAATCAAAAACTAATAAATTGGAACTCGTTTCACCTAACTCGAACTAGTTATTCCTGTTATCAGATTTGACCAATCAAATCTGAGATGTTACCTACTTATGCAGGAAAATATTTTATCTTCGAGTCTCTTGATATCTTGCAGTTTGTTGCTCTATCAGTACTTAGACAGTTACACGATTTATATTTAGTTGTTTTTATGCGTTACGGAAACAAATGAGCATACTATCTGATGGTAAGCCACCAACGCCACCCATTGACGCCCGCAACAATAGAGGAGTTGTAAATGATTGTTTACACATAGGGGGTGACATAGGGGGTGATTAGGGGAGAGGAAGAAGAACTAGGCCTACGGTAACTTCACTCTCACGAAGAAACACAATGCTGTGGTTGTTTCACAGCCATTTTCTGTGTGGTCATGGTATTTCTCTGGTCGAGCCAACCTATTCATGTCGAAGCATGGCTCTCACACTATACTATTGTTATTATAATATCAAGTAGAAAACTACTTCGTGAATTAAGCAGTCGTTGGTGTAAATGCCAGGTGTTGATTTCGATTTATAGGTACCATATATTTTTCAGTTTTTTTCGATTTTTTAATTTTAGTGCTCATATTTTTGTCCTTTCAAGTATTTAGGATCATACCAAAGATTATGAATAAGTAGTAAAATAAATATATCATGTTCGTACTACTGGGCAAAAGCCTCCTTTGCCTTTTTCCACTTTTCTTTGTGTAAAACTTTCTACGACTAAAAGTTGAAAATCTAATTGTAGAAATAAATCAATCTCAAATCTCAATGTGACTTAATAACTTCACAGATGTATTTACAAAAACAATGTTCACTCGAAATCCGAGGTACTTTACCTGCTGTAACCATATTCAGTTCAATTAGCACTTATAAAGTATATCAAAGTGTTTTTTTGTTATCCACTTCTTATTATTGTATTTATCTGAAACATACCTACGTATAAGTAACGCACACCAGGCTTCCACCTGTCTGCCCAGTAGCTTTGTGATTATCAATTTTATCCTTTTCACAGTAAAGTTGAAAATGAAACTGCGTTTAACAGTTTAAGGTATGTTTATATGATGTGAGGTATGTACTTGTTTTCAAGATGTGACTTTGTTAGCGACAATTTCCCTAATTTGGTGTCTCTTGGAATTGGTAAATCTTAGGTTGGTACTTTACCGGGTACCGATTAGTGTAAGTCTTTGGACTCTTAATAACAAGAACATAGTAAATATTTAAATTTAGTGTTTGTTTTACAAAGGCTGAATAGCCGCTTATTAGTAGATAAATTTCAATTTGTATGAACTATGGTCCACATACGCTGATTGAAAACTTATATATTATTAAGCAAGTGAGGTGATTAATGCTCAAAAATCCTCCTTCGATTGAGAAGAGGCCTTTGCTCAGCAGTGTGCACTTATGGGCTGATGATGATGATGATATCTATTATTAAAGTAAAATAAACATTAATTCAGTATATTAATAGAGGCAGTGACCATTGGTTGGTTGGATCATTGCATTCCAAACCTTTCTTCACTTTTTATGGTAATGTGACTTGACACTTTTATGTTAATGTGGTGTTTGCAAAACACAACGGAAACCCAATCCTTCCCCTCCCCCAATCTCTCCCCATACCAAAAATCTCTTAATCCTTAAACCCCAAAAGGTCGGCGACGCACTCGTAACTTCTCTGTCTTTGCGGGCGTCCATGGGCGGCGCTGATTGCTTACCATCAGGTAATCCATCTGCACTTTTGCTGTCCTATCAAATAAAATAAAATTTGTGCCGGTACGGAGTTCGAGGAAGATATATGTACCCACGTATAATTCGGTACCAACATTGTATTTCTGTATCTTTAGTTACTAACTACTGTACATAAAATGGATAGGTACTTATTTATTTACTGAAAACTGAAAAGGAAACATTACTATGTTAATTCCTGTTTTGACGCACATAATTATTATTGCTTGTTGACCTACATATAGAGATGCTATTTTTGATTGATTTAAAACATACCGTCCAGCCAGTGCTCCATTAGGGGGGGGGGGAGGGGTGATGGGGCGATGGCCCAGGGCGACAAATTCTGAGGGGCGCCAAGGTCTAAAGTTCTTGCCTCTCCAAGTGCAAATACCCTCAGAACTGTGCTCTACGTTCTGTGCATATGCAAGTTTTTATTTTACTTGGGATCAGATCAAAAAGGTAACACTAGATATTGCTTCCCTCAAGTGAGCGCCACGATATTTTCGCTCGGGGTGTCAGTGGCCCTTACGCCGGCACTGCGTCCAGCTAATTTACCTGACTATTAGGCATACGTAAAGAGCATAAGCCCTATCAGCTTAATTAGTCACTAGCTTCCGACCGCAAACAAACATCCAAACATCGTAACATTTATAATATTAGTAAGATAAAATCCAACCAAGCAACGACCTGAATGACTAGCCATTTGTCGGAATAACAGGATTATCTTTCACGTCTGAAGTTGAAGGGCGAAGGGAGTTTCTATTAGAATTATTGTAAGGTTATTTTGAAATAGCTACTACATTAAAACTGCTTTTTCATTTATTGAACAGTCTAGGCCTTTAATTGAATAATGTAGGTACTAAACTAGTTTGCTGCAGCACAAACTGAGACGCACGTTACGCTGCTTACGGCTAAAACCACAGGGAACAACCTCGTACGATCCTACAATATTACAACTTTCATTAAAAATAAATATCATAAATATTTTTTTTACTTATTTGTAAGTTTGTATGTAGGGAAAATGTGCCTTTGGAACCGCGGCCGCGCTGGTCAGATTTTCTTTGGTTCAGCTTTAGGCTATAAAATATCACGCCACGATGTAAAGGAGCCAAGCAGCGAGTGAAACCGCGCGAGAGTAACTAGTTACAAATATGTATGATAAACTTCAAAGTTTCAAAGTATGAATTAGTGGATATTTGTAACTCTTTACTAGACATGAAAATAGATATAGTCAGAAATACCACACCAAGCTACTTTTTTTACCCAAGTACCTACTGCGGGCAAAGCCGCGGACAGAAGCTAGTAATTAATAAACAAATTGTTTATAAACGTATTTATGACGGTTGACGTCCAAGTTTGAATTAAAATGCAATTATTTAAAACAATCCAGTACCTAGTTATTTTAATTTGTTTCGTTTTCAATATCATGTGCGCAAGCGCATAATCAATTTATTTACTTGTATTTATATGTACATATATACCTATACCTATTATTTAAATTTGGTTTGCCTAGGGTTCAAATTACGTACGTATAGTAGGTGCGTATTTATAAGCACCTATCTATGTATTCATCATCATCATCATCAGCCTATAAATGCCCACTGCTGAGCAAAGGCATCTTCTCAAAGTCCAGGTTTCCTCACGATGTTTACCTTCACCGTATGTCAATGGTGTCTAAATAATCATAGAAAGTACATATAACTTGGAAAAAGTCACATTGGTACTTGCCAGGTTTCGAACCCACACCCTCATGCATGAGAAGCGGGCTCCTTAACCTCCGGGCCACCACGACCACACCACAATCTATGTATTAGTTATGTAAAAACATAGCTACCAATAAACTAACATAATAAAGTGTTATTCCCTTCCTTCCGATTAGAATGTGCTATTAAGACGGGATATACTTAATATCCCGTTTTAATAACTTGTGTTCCGTCCAATTGACTCATCGTCTATATGTATATTAGGTATAGGTATAAAAATGGATCGCAAAATGTGTTGGTAAGCGCATAACTCAACGACGCCTGGACCAATTTTGCTAATATTTTTTTTGTTATGTTCGTTATTGTGAGAAGGTTCTTATCAAAGAAAACATATGAAAAATAGAGGGTAAGTTTAGGAAAAAGTGACCCTTTGATAGCGAGATAGTTGGACCCGTGCGAAGCGGGGACGGGTCGCTAGTAGATATATAAAATTCGATTTGTATGAAGACCAGATGAAAGCTTTCTTATTCTCTTCCGTAGCTCAATTTATCAATACAACAATTAGTTTCTATTTGTACATATACGGAAGGAAAACTTCTTTCACAATAACACCTTTAACCTGTAGGAAATAAAGGTTTATGCTCTAGTAACGGTACGTTGCACTGACAACTGTGAGGCCTGTAATCCCCCTTTACTCAGAACTGCTTTACGATTGGCCGCTACGAAGTTAATAATATAATAATGACGCAATTTGCACCAATCAGAGCATGAACTTTAAGTAGAAAACATTCTGCTTACAAAATATAACATTCCTACATTACTGTGTACAAAAATAATCCAACAAATTGAAAAATAACTCTTATCTAAGTAGGTACTAATTTATTTATGTAGGTAATATACCTATATATAGCACATACGTATCTATTATTAAATTAATTTAGGAACATCTTTTGTTTCTAATATTATTTTTAGAAAATACTACGTTCAATTGGTTCATATACAAATACTGTGATAACCTTGGCAGGACAAAGAACAAAACAGATGTGGCGCCCAAGTGCGTGCTCCAAGACGACGCGAGCGACCGCGCCGTTGGGAATGTTAGGATTAAACATTCGTTTTATTGCGCTGACTATAAACTCGGTACACACATAATGCCTGCATAAACAATACGAGAATATGCATTGTTGACCATACAGTTAGTCGTAACATGATATTCAAGAACATTGATTGAACCCATGTTTTTGACCCCATGATGCAGACACTGTGTAGGCTACCCAATGAATATTCAACAATTAAACGCTTAACAGTATTCATTTCGCTTTAAATTCTACTTTCTGAGGCACAACAAACTAAAGCCAGGTTAATGAACGTGTCGACGCAAATAAGATTCCTATACTATACTCATATTATGATGTTATGAAGTCTATAAAGTTCAAACGGATGTAGTTAATACCCTCATAAACCATATCACAATGCAAATAGGTAGCACCGTTTCTTTAATGGTCATGCGTATTAGAAATAGCAGCAAGATGCTGGCTGGTAGCTGGCTAGCCCTGAGAGCCCCCGCAATGCAACGCAACGCTAGTAGAAATATGGACAGTGTTTCGCAAAACGAGTTGAATGCACCAGTGTGCGCTGTGCGGCCTTGTCAGTGTGCACACGCACGCCGACGTCGCACCGTGATAACGTCTCTCGCCAGTGCCACTCACCGGTACTCACATTCGCATTTGTAGTTCCATCAGCAGTGTAAACTGCCGAGTAGCTCTCCGGCGGGAAGTTGAACTGAATCGATGACATCTCCTCGCGTTGCCACTGCACTTACACTGGGTGGGAGCACACAAACACTATGAACTATGACGCGATATGTCCGGCGCCGGGGGTCCCGTTGACTCATTATTCCTTATTGATCAGCGCGTGGCGGATGTGACTGACATGAGCGCAGACACGGAGGGAGGCCGCGTGAACGTATCGGCACGAAGCCGGCGCCTTCCAAACGCGGATTATCGCTCCTTGCGCCGATAATGAGTAACGTAAACTTCCCGTAAAATAATGTTGGTCACCGTGTGCGCCGATTGTGCGCTATCGACAGCGAACCTTATCGCGGAACCGGCCGCGTTGCGACTGGTTATACGAGACGTGTATTTGTTGTCAGTTTTAACACTGGAGACTGCGGGTACGCGTTCCTCATTCCATTATTTATACTATAAGTACCTACACAATGTACAATAAATAAACAATTCAAGTTGCTGCAGATGGAGTTAGTACTGCGAACACACAATGGACATTGTTACTCGTTATCTTCGGACTCGATTAAATATATGACCAAGTATTAAAAAGTTGGCTACGGCTCGTGAACACCTTTCTATGGACCGGTCACAACAAAGGTCAAGTAAGTCCGACAGTTGGAACACATTAGGTATTGTTGAAACTATTTTATTATGACATCAAATCGTTCCATGTTGGGTATTCGATAAGATTTGTGAGTAGGTACGTGCGTGACAGAAACTGAAACACTGTATAAACTTATATAAATAAATTGAATTGAATTTATAATTCAGTATCGAATAAAAAGGAACGCGAGCGTCTTACACATCCGTATGAAGCACTAAAACTATGTTCAATTATCACTATCCACCGTTCGTGCGGCGGTACCTAAGTAAGTGTGTAACTACGTACATGTACGCTGACATAATAAACAGGAAAAAATGTGTTTATTTAATTGTATATTTATTGTTGGAATACAAACGATTTGTAATGATCCATTAAAACATGATACTTGACTTAGATTATTAACTCAACTCATTACGATTCAAGATTCATAATCATCGGGCGATGTCAATATCTATTATTTAAAGAAGATCGACAAATCGACTTGTTAGACTTCTAAGTGTAACATATTTTTAATAACACTAAACATTAATTTGATAGAATTGATATTTGTCTTTGAAAATTAAATAATGTTTTACAACAGAAAAAAATAATTATTTTGCAAAAACATATCATAACATTGACCCTCTTAATCCTCTTATGGAAGAAGTAACAAACACTTTTGATAGTCTAAGTGTGGGAAGGCCATGCTTCGGCACGAATGGGTCGGCTGGACCGGAGTAAGACCACGGCCTCCCAAAAAAACGGCTTGAAACAACCACAGCGTTGTGTTTCGCCGTGTAAGTGAGGTTACCGGAGGCCCAATCCTTCCCCTTCCCCAATATGCTTTCCAAATCCTTTAATATCCAAACCCCTATCCTCAAAAGGCCGGTTACGCACTCGTAACTCCTTTAGTGTTGCGGGTGTCCATGGACGGCGCCGATTGCTTACCATCAGGTTAACCTTCTGCTCGTTTGCCTAATCTAACTCACTGATCACAAAACGATAGTTTACAACCCTTCGACTAATGATGCGGATAGAATGACATGTCCTAACAATAACTGTGCTTCAAAAACTTGCCAACTGGTCAAATTCAATATTTTTTTCGTTTCGTACAAACTGTCATTTTTTAATAAATTCGGTAATGAAACAACGAATTTATGTTTGTAAATCCAAACTAATTTGTATTATAAATGCGAAAGTAACTCTGTCTGTCTGTGTTTTCTTCATGCCTAAAGTACTGAACCGATTTCTGTGAAATTTGGTAAGTACAGACATAGTTTGGAACTCGAGAAAAGACATGGGTAGTTTTTATCTGAAGGAAGTCACTATTCTACGCAAACGGACTCGCGGGCAAAAGCTAGTAGACCATGAAACAGCACTTTTTTAAGACATTAATGTAGATGAGGCCTGAGGGATGAGATGTCGTTATAATTATGTACATCAAATAATGTGTTGATCAGCTAGAAACAAATATATTATCTAATATTAAATAGCTTAGGCCAATAAATTAAAGCGTTGTTTCGAAAAGGCCAAATTTTTTATTTTAATATACGGGTATGTTAAGTAAGCTAGATAAAAAGTTAACTTTATCAAGAAAACAAACACTATAAATATATTCAAACGTGCATTTATTAAACAAAATACAAACCATTTAATTACATCTAGTATAAATGCGAGTTGCACTCACACGACGAAAAATTTTTAATACTGTTATTATACAATCAGATCAGAGAAAACACTAATTTACTTTTACAAAAATCATGTGACTTTGGGGCCAAAATTGTTGAATACAAACAAGAGACCAAGAGATAAATGTAAAATTCATTATCAAAACCATATGACTTGGGTTAGATGACACAAGATTTCAAGTTATTAATGACTTCGCTAATTTTAACATGCTTGCACTCCTAAGCCATTCTGATAAGTTTGTTTTAGAATCAGGATGGCATGACCTTAAACGGCTTACAACAAATCGTAAGAGTAACTTTATTTCATAGACATAAGGACGGTATTTTATCATTTTAAGCGTTTGTTATGGATCAATATTAAAATATTGAATTTTTCTTTGATGAGAAACTCTAATTTAAAGTTCATACAAAAACAAATCTGTATTATTCATCTTTACAAAAGAATATTTTCGTAACAATAAATTTAAATCTAAAATTAAGATAGGAAAAAATGCAATATTACAATTTAGTCTTTTATCTCATTGAAAAATATACCTTAGTATTACTGGACTAGAGTCGGTATTACAAGGCATATACCTATCAATTCGAACATGTCATAATAATTTAAAAAATATTAGTTTTGTCACGTGGTCTGTAGGACAGTGTTGGTGTATGTGAGTAGTTGCAGGGCGCGCTGTACGTCAGCTTCTCGGGAACAGCGCTGCAGCCGCTGCAAGGCAGTTTGCACTGCTGAAGCGACCCCTGCACTCCGAAGTACCAGCTTTGCCTAAATAACGAAAAGAACAATGTAGTCTTAGGGCTAAAGTCAAGACATTGATTTAATTTAGACAAAAATATTTTTAAACTTTAAAAATTTTATAGTCCGTCGCTCTGTCCATCAGTGCAGTAAGACATTCATTCCAAAATGGGAATTGGTAGAAAAAGGACTTATAATATAAAAATGAATCATGAAACTTGTTGCTAGAATGCTAGATCATACCTACATCTAGCGAACAGCGGCGCCGATTTTACAAGCTCTTTATTTTTTAAATTGCCAAATGTAACAGTTTCCGGCTTTATTATCCAATCAAACAATTTGGCATGATGTTTTGATATATGTATACTAATTTAGCTATCACTAAGCTAGCTAATTTAGCGATTACCTATGTAAGTAGTAAGAGTTATTATGTCAGCCTTATCGTGGTTTTCACATAATATAATTAAATATTCGATATCTATAAGTACCAGTATATCGAACTGTTAATAGTCCCAAGTACTCTTAACTACCTTAACCATAATTGGAAAAGGTAAATAAGATTAATCGTTTCTCACGACCACCTCGAATATGTGCATGCATACCTAATATCCAAGTGAAAATCAAAGCATTTATTTTATTGAATTATTCCAAATTCATTTTTACAACGCCGCAACATTTTATTCAAATGTTATTATTTATAGATATTTTGTTATATTTATAATGTATGGTTGACGAGGAAAAACACTAGTGATTTGACAACGTTACATCATAACACCAATTCTCCTTCACAAGGACAAATAATAAGCTTCTTTTTCTTCACTAAAAATTTATTCGTTCGACATTTAAACAGCAAAATTAATAACGAATATATTTCTGATTATAATTTAATAATAGCAATGTTTCGACAGCAGAAACAAAATGCATACGAAAAGGTTGCACATCACATATTGTTAAATCTATTTTATCGATTTATAAATTAACAATATTTTATGAAACAACGTCATAACGTCAATTTTTTAATTAATAAACTGTCAAACGATCATAGAACTGACCTTAATAAATAATAATTTCATACAAAATTCATGAATTTTTGTCTGATTTCATTTTAATTCTGCGCTATTTTAACTATTAAATATTTAACTGTTAAGCGTAGTCCGTCAAAAGCCGTTATTTTGTGTAAAATATTGCTAAGGGCATGTTTCATCCCCTTTATATATGTACATATAAAACGCCGAAGTGATACCACGGCCTTAGAAACCTGGGGTAAAACAACACTTGAAAAAACAGGAATTTTACTGTGTAAGTGAGATTACCGGAGGCCTCCAGGCACATAGGAATAGTGAAATTAGAGTTAATTGAATAAAGAAAAACTTAGTTTTTATCAACTCCAAAAAACTTCTTACATCCATAATCTTAATTAAAGTTCCGAAGAATTCCAGTTCAAACTAATTTAAACATCCAATATAAAAACAGACAGATAACGTCACGGTATACTTCCAAAAAAATATATTTGGCTGGTAGTGAACAAAAAAGGGTATAATTTGAACGTTTTATTAAAAAACTTTAAAAAGGTAATTTATAGAATCAGGCGTTACTTTGCGGAAATCCATGACATTAAATGTTAGGGAAAATATTTAGTTTTAATTCCGCGACAAAAATCCAGGCTTGTTGCAGGATGCAATCCCACTCCTATGCAATCATGCATATGCACATGCAGCAAGGGTCCCACCCTCCCGCCCACATGCATATGCACACATACACAAAACGGAAAAACATGCCACGCAATCAAACCTATACTCGACACGTGTTTCGCCCCTCCACAGGGCATCCTCAGGAGATGTTGACTCGACGAGCGCTCGGCTGCGAATGAGCTAGTACGACAGCTCTCGCCTCTTATGAATATATTAGGAATATATATTAGGAATGGCCGGCCATTCCTTGAGCGACAATAACAAGTATACTATTCTGCATGTTTGTGATAAAAATTTCCGGTTGTGTGTGTTGGAGCAGTTAGAAATCTCCAAACATAATAATAATAGTAATTTTACACTGTTGAATGAGCAAACAAACTTAATTACATCCCCTCTTTTAAGTGTGATTACAGGTAGATCGTAGTCGATGCAGGCGTCACAATGACGTTTGTATCGATTGTATCGATTGTGTAGTCGATACGGGCGTCACAAAGACGTTTGTATCGATTATGTGTCATCACGACACTATATAAGAGGCGAGAGCTGTCGTACTAGCTCATTCGCAGCCGAGCGCTCGTCGAGTCAACATCTCCTGAGGATGCCCTGTGGAGGGGCGAAACACGTGTCGAGTATAGGTTTGATTGCGTGGCATGTTTTTCCGTTTTGTGTATGTGTGCATATGCATGTGGGCGGGAGGGTGGGATCCTTGCTGCATGTGCATATGCATGATTGCATAGGAGTGGGATTGCATCCTGCAACAAGCCTGGATTTTTGTCGCGGAATTAAAACTAAATATTTTCCCTAACATTTAATTTAAAAAGGTAGGTAAGATGTTAAATATCTCAATCTTAATTAATTATAATATATTAGACCGGTAATTTGATTAGACCACCAAATTTACTAAATGGTAGCTATTAAGCTTGAAGCTCTGAGATATAACATCTAGAACATATATCATGCTATATTTTTTAATACTAAGTTTAGTAGTAGTACTACTACTAAAGTTAGTGGTAGTGGGTCCGAGCATATATTTTTATAGGCAAAATAAAACATTCGCTACTAGGTACGGCGAGAAAACAAGCACAAAATACTTCAGGTTTTTAACTGAACTGCCTACATAAGCCTGCCTACCTTAAGATGACTGTTGCTAAGAAAGCTAAGCTACCTTTCTTAAGCTGGTTTATGAACACAGCTCTTTAATTCGATCTACCAATCAGCAGGGCAGTAATGAATTCATTTCGAATTAGTAATGCAGGATGGATTGGTACAAGATTAAGCCAGGTGTACCACCACCGATAAGGCCCAATAGGGCTGATTTTTAGCCGGGCTTGCAGGTACAAGTATCCGGAATAATGGACAACAGTACCGGCCTGGAGAAAGAATGGGTTGGTTTTAAGATGGATCGAAATGTAAATATAAATAGCAAATATAAATTTCGAGCACTACCTTGAAGTATGAATGAATGAATGAATGATTGAATATTCTTTATTGTACACCATAATGATAAAAAACACAGGAAACAATAAAAACAGAAGATGGTACAATTGGCGGTCTTATCGCTTAAAAGCAATTTCTTCGAGACAACCTTTGGATGGATTTAATTGTAGAATAATTTAATACGGGTATTTTACGGAATACATAAAGATAGTTTAAAAAATAAAAAAATAATAATACATAACGTTTGAGGATATAAAGAGTAAATAAATAAATAGTAGAAAGGAAGATATACTAAAAATAAAACACAACAATAGCTATAGTGATGGTAAATAAGTTACTGTGCCATGTAGTGATCCTTCACCATTTTATTAAAAAAAAAGGGATCAAACAAGTATGTAACTTTAACAATATTATTTCACTGACAAACTGACGGACTTTTGTACGTAACTATTATTTAATAATACAGCTACATTAAACAAATATAACAAATGCTAATTTATTAATATAAGGAAGTAAGTAATGACAGATAGATAATCGATTCTTATGGGTTCGAATTTCGACAATTTATATGTACTTTCTAAGTCTATTTAAACACCCACTGACAAATGTTGAAGCGAAACATCAAAATCCTGAGCTTATGATTTCTAATTATAATTTTGAAATCATCAATGAGCAAGCGTAGTGATTAACGTTTAAACCTTATCTGTGTGAGAAGAGGATTTTACTCAGCAATAGACAGTTATGGACTGGTGATGTGTGACAAGATGAGATCGTTAGGTTACAGTAAGATCATGAAAGATCAAACTTGGAATTGACAAGAATTTACGTCAGGGTCGGGCTTCATAATTCATTAGCAATACCATTACATTGACAGAATTTTATTAATTATGGTTTAGAAGAAGTATTGTTGTTATAATCGCTTAATTACCTTGTGGTTATTAGCAGCTAAAGCCCAAACAGCTCGTGAGGCTGAAACGACCTCCGCCGTGTCCCCGGCCAGTAAAGTCCCAGAGAGCAGTTCCAATAGGTCCGCTGAAAATAAAAAAAAAAGATTTATATTATATCCTGTTTATATTTTAATCATTATTTACGAACATGCATTATAACGCCTGCAATAAATCTGCTGCAAAGTACCTAACCGTATTTTTCTAATATTATGTGTCAGGCCAAGTCTAGATATTAAAGTAATACCTTTGTTGTTGTTTTTTTCGTTTTAATGTGAAATATTGAATCTATGACGGCTTATTTTGAGCCTCACTTTCATAAGTTAACATATTAATAAAATCTAGATTGACTATTGGATTCAAGAAGGCTTTACTAACGATCTTCTTAAAAAAACACGGACTTTTTTTTCACCACATCCTACATCCACATATATTAAATAGGCCACCTCTATATTATTTATTACGCGCATCCAGTTAAGATCTATATTAATTATTTATGTATGTTATTGTAATTTAATAAAAAGAATCGAGTTAATTAATTAAGGGCTGATTTTTCAATGGTTAGATAAAATTTACCTGTGAAATTACTATGATGCTGTCGAGTCAAAATGTTTGTTGATAACATTTATCTGACTATTGAAAAGTCAGCCATTAATATAATAACATTGGTAATACAACGTTTGCTTTAAAATTTTAACAACAATTAAATTCAAAATACTAAAAATCTTGATATGAACTTACGCGATTGTAGAAACGTGATACGCTGGTGGTGGGCGGCGTGAGCGATAGCGGGCATGAGTCCGGCGCGTACAGTCGCGGGCAGCGCGGACAGCGGCGCGGCGCCCGCAGGCAGAGCCAGCACTGCGGCAGCGCCCTCTGCCGAGCGCGCCGTCTGCTCACACAGCCGCACCCAGCAAGCCCCGCCCACACCCACACCACGTACTCTTTCACGGATACACAGTCGGTACATACTTGACAGTACCTCGCTCTGTAATCAACATAATTTGTCAAAATAATCTTCAAAATATTCAAGATTATTGTGAGAATCAAGGGACCAGATAATAACTGTATTACTCAAATGTATATCGTGTATTTCAGGTTTTTATAAAAAAAATGACAATAGCTTCTTTTATCGTGTACGTCGTGCCATCGTATATTCAAAAAACTACCCTTATCTCACTCACTCTTTAATTCAATTAATAAATTGTCTCTAACTTTCAACCATTCGTTCAGAAACGCCCATCATATATATTTGACATTCTAAAATATTAATACAAAAGTTTAATACAAAAATAGGATAAATAATACACCATATAAGCTATTTTTATATAAAGACTTGAAAACTAGTAAAACAATATATTTTTTCTTATTATACCTTGAGCAGTATAGTCCTGCAGTGATGATGCGGCAGTAGGCGGCGCAAGGCCTGCAGCGCCAGCAACAGCAGGCTGGGGGCGCGGGTGCGGGCCGCCAACTGAGCCTCGCGCGTACATAGCGCGCATACCTCCGAAACTAAGCTACGCCCCCCCACACACGCGCACATACAGCCCCATGCTGCATAAAAAGAATAATTAAGCTTTACTATGTACAATCTATACATATAATAAATCTGTAGAAAACTAATTTTTGTACATTGAATAAATTGAAGAAAAAAATAGCCAGCGTGTTAAAGGATAACTAACCGAACCCATTTTCGTAATTTTTGTCATTTTTGTCTGTTTGTCTGTTTGTCTGTTTGTCTGTTTATATGTTTGTTTGTGCGCGCATCACGTAAAATCTACGAATTAAATGCAGACAATGCTTATATACAAAAATTCTACACAACTTGAGGTATAACTTAGTTTTTGTTTCATCGAAATCGGTTCACTATATCACAAGATATGATTAATTTAGTGAGTCAAGAAGTAAAATATTACAACACGCATTTCCGTATAAGGTAGTACTTGCAACGACACCTTAAGACAAAAAATAGAACTAATGTTGATAGTTGATATCTTTATTCGATAGATGGCGTTGTGCAAGTACGTCATGATTAATGATTATATTAATGATTAAATGATTAATTAAGACAATATTGCGAGGATTTTTCATTTTCAACTCAAAGTTTTGATTAATCTACTTACAAAGGAGAAAGTTTTCGGTTCAATTCTGTGTTTTATGTATAGCGTCGAGTGGCAAAAGCGTGGTTTACCCTATGCGCACATCGCAGACGCGCGTCGCCGGGGTGAAGATCCTCTGCCGCGCCAAATTAGTGCGTGGCGGAATGAGCTCCGGCGAGATCTCATGGCAGAGTGGAAACAACGACTGTCGCAACCGAGGGCCGGGCACGCTACCATAGCAGCGGTAAGACCCCTCTTTGAGGAGTGGCTTGAGAGACGCCACGGCGTCCTCACCTTCCGTCTGACGCAGGTGCTTACCGGGTACGGCAGCTTCGGTAGGTTCCTGTTTCGGATTTAGCGGGAGGAAACGCCCGAGTGTCGTCATTGTGAGGACCACCTAGAGGATACGGTGGAGCATACGGTAGCGGTATGCCCTGCCTGGGCTGAGCACCGCCGTATCCTCAGGGATGTGATCGGCGGCGGCGACCTCTCGCGCCCGGCCTTAGTCGAGGCCATGGTGCGGAGTGAGAGGAACTGGGACGTCTTCTCCTCCTTTTGTGAAGCAGTCATGCTCGCAAAGAGAGAGGCGGCCCGCGTGAGGGAGCAATCCTCCTCCTCACGCCCCAGCAGCCGCAACTGGCGACACTACGGGTGTCGGGGATCGAGGGACGATCTCCGGCCACCGTAAGCACGGGCCTGCGGTCGGCGAGTAAGGGCAGCTCGCCGCCCGAGCGTACGGCGCGTAGCGTTCCGCGCGCGCCTCAAAGAGCCATTCGACCACCACAGACGGGGCCCTAAAGGGCTGATGTTCAGCCGGGGTTGCGGGGTAAGTGCAATGAGGTACCGCGACCTCGGCACAGAGCAGGAGAAGGAACAGGGGGGTTTTTAGTCAGTAAGAGTCTGACACTCCCTCCTGCCCGGCCCTGGGCGGGAGAAGTCCTTTGAAGATTTTCCCCTCACAAAAAAAAAAACCCTATGCGCACATTGTTTTGTGGCTGGACGAAAAAATTCGTCCCGACGCTATAGACAGTGTCATAAGTTTAGAATTTCCAGACCATAGCACAGATCCGATTTAACATGACATAACCACCTTGCTCGCATTTTTTCGCCTTTGCGAAAGAGACAATTTCGCCAAGTCTCTGTTGTACAATGAAGTGCCACATTATTATACTTACAACAAGCAGCAAGGTGTTTTTAAACGCAGGAGACGTGGAACTGCTGTAGAAGGTGAGCCGTATACACGGAGCACCCAAATAATGCAGTGTTATTATTTACGCCTTCTTCTTCACATAGTGCGAGGGCCTACTTCTTTTACTGATTTCCGCAAAGTGGACGATATAGAATATCCCTCATTTCAGGTTGCTTGCCGCGCACAGCCTTTATTATATGGTGATCAGCATTGGGATGATGCTTTAGCCGAAGCATGCGTCAGCGATAGTCCACATCGTCTTCGTCATTTGTTTGTTTTATTGACATTTTGTGGCCTATCGGACGCTGGGCAGTTGTGGCAAAAATATAAAGACGCGTTTGCCGAAGATTTTTTTAGACAGGAAAATAGTAATAGAGAAACTTCTGACCAAGTACGAGAAAACTGCTATAATAAGTCTTGGTTAGCTATACAAGATATAGTTATAAGTATAGGAGGGAACCTTCTTAGTCAATACGGCTTGCCAACGCCGACAGCTGGTGGGGAACCAATTAATAGGGAGAAATAAATTACAACCCTGAAGAGTTATATGAATATGACGTTAGTACAGCGTCAAATATTTGATAGAGTATGCTGTAGTGTAGAAAATTCTTTAGGAGAAATATTGTTTTTAGATGCACCTGGTGGAACAGGTAAAACTTTCCTCACCAAAGTTATCTTGGCTCAAATAAGGAGCCAAAACAAATTTGCCCTTGCGGTGGCCTCCTCAGGAATTGCAGCCACTTTATTACCAGGAGGAAAAACTACAAATAAAACATTTAAAACATCAATCGACTTAGAGCGCACAGAAAAACCCTGTTTGCAACATCTCTCGCAATAGTGATAAAGTTATGGAAGCTGTAGATAGAACGTTGCGAGATATAAGACAAAATGACCGACCGATGGGCTTAATGGTGCTATTCTGTGGAGACTTTAGGCAGACACTCCCTATAATACCCAGAGGAACGAGGGCCGATGAAATAGGTGCATGTTTAAAGAGCTCTTTTTTATGGCGAAGTATCATATCATCCAATTTCAGCTTTAATATGCGAGCATATTTGGGAGGTGACGCGAACGCGCAGGTCTCCTCAAATTTACTACTTCAAATTGGTAATGGTACATACACGACTCAAAAAGGTGTTAAGGTAACTTTAGTCGAGAGTCTGTGTTCTTCTGTTGCCTCACAGCAAGAACTCATTTCTTCTGTATACGGAGATCCATCAGAGATCTCGAACCATGATACTGCTTAGCTATGTCAACGAGCTACTTTGGCACCTCGCAATGACCAAGCAGCAGCAATCAATTCTCAAATATTGGTACATGTTTCTGGAGAAAGTAGGGAATATTCATCTATTTACACGGTTTTGGAAGAAGGAGATGCCACCCACTATCCAGTAGAGTTTTTAGACTCTCTAATGACACCAGGTGTTCCAGCACACAAAATTTATTTAAAAGTTGGTACTCCACCAATCATTCTACTCAGAAATTTAAGTCCTCTAAAAGTTTGTAATGGTACACGGCTGAGAGAAACAAGTCTCCAACGCAATAGATGTGCAATTCCCTGTAAGGGTCTGTTACCCCATGACCATACTTTTGATTGTTTTTCACACGGCGGACTCTATGTTTCTCTATTACGTGTTAGCAACCCAAACAACCTTTTTGTATATGCCCGGAGCATGTAATTCCACTGCTAATATAGTATAGGTATAGGGAAGCATTAACGTAATCAGCTATACCAATATTACTAAATAAATATATACTACAGTCAGGACCTTAAATAGCAAAAAAAAAATTTCTTTCTTGAGTGGAGTTTATAATTATGTGTATAGCCGACTGTTATATAAACGATGTTGTTTTGTTTTCGACAACCACGCGAACGAAGTCGCGGGCACAGCTAGTGAATAATAAAAGGGGACGTTTAATTAGATTCATTGTATTACGGTGTTACTCGACTAGTTTCGAGGCGGAACGGAGCCCGCAAGTATTAAACTGCGGACGCAGCGACATCACTACATGACTGAAAAACTATTTTTGTTTAATAATCTTTTGTGTCAGCTACTGCTATGTACGATTTTTTAAACATTTCAATATAACACCTTGAAAAAAAAGATGTGTCTTACAAATATCAGCGTGCCTTAAAACTAATCGAGTTATCCAGTAAGACAGTTACGTGAAGAAAACTTTAAGAATAATCAACCTTAAAAATAATATCGAGTTCTTGTATTAATATGTACATATGTATAAAACATTACAGCGTTGACATACGAAAGAAAATTTTGCTTAAAATCTTCCATACCTTTAGGACAATTGTTAGTGAACGTGTATAGGAGATGCATGACGGCCAGTCGTAGCTGTTCAGTCATCATGCACCAGGGCCACAGTCTGCAGAGGGACACTGTCAGGTTGTCGTCGGCGAAGCTCTCTTTAGCCGAGGGACACTCCAGCATTAAGCAGTCCATTACCAGCAGGAGCCAGTACAATGTACTCAGCACTGGATTCTGAAAAGTAAAATGCGGAATTTTAAATACAATATCGCCTAAATAGCAACTTAGTAAACGGCTTCATTGAAAATCGACGTGAAACAATACGAAATCTTATCTATGAAATATGACGTCATAGTATTTTTGCGGCAATTAGCTTACTTGTTTCTTAATAAATATCTCAAACTTAGTGTTCGATGAATAAAAGTATAGTTATTTTTCATTATTTTATTGTATTGAAACGTCTTAATATTTTT
Organism: Spodoptera exigua; assembly: GCA_902829305.4. NCBI lineage: Eukaryota > Metazoa > Arthropoda > Insecta > Lepidoptera > Noctuidae > Spodoptera > Spodoptera exigua. The sequence goes on along the minus strand of LR824608.2, from coordinate 6,709,676 downwards.
TTTTGACCTAGGAATCTACCCAATTATCTGTTCTACCCTACTAATGACGCCACTGGAAGTCCAATCCTCCCTCCCTCTCTCAATTACCAACAGGCCGACAATGCACGTCTCCGTAGCAATTCCTCCTCCCATGTTGCGGATATTCATGGGTGACGATTGCTTACCATACCATCAGGTGATACGTATGCTCAATTACCGCCGCATGTAATAAAAAAGGTGTACCTATGGTACATCTCCTAATGTTCCTATCAGTTTCGTATCTAACGCCATCTATCATAGGTTCTAATCAACTTCCACTCTGGCAGACTATTAATGAAGAAAAGCTTCCTCAATAACTTTAATCTCAATAAATAAAAAACTTCGTAATACTTTGGTCTAACAGATAATAAGATCAGTCTGTCTGACATTAGCACTTGACCAACAGAAGAATAATAAGTAATTGATTTACTTATGTATTTCAAACGCATACCGCCATTATGTATTCTATCGATCGCGAAATGAATAAAAAATTATGGTTCGACACGTTGCAACGTTACTGCATCGTTGTACATAGAAACAACCATATATAATTTTATCATTGTTTGTGTACAACGTGTCCACAATAAGTAATGAATAAAAAATAACGATTACGTCTTCATAACGTGGCTTTGACCGCGTCGTTTACCAACAGGCCATTACACAAAGAAAAACATAGCAGTTTTTTGTCCTACACTAAGATTTTCTCCAGTATCGTGGTTACATTTAAATACATACAAATCACATGCAGACCCGAAACAAAGCTTGGTACATCACGCAAAGATGTGTAAAAAAAACATATTCAATATACAGTAAAAAAAATTGGAGCTGGTCTAACATCAATAATTTGATAGTAGGCAAAAAGTCAGAAATTTAAATTCTTACGACGAAACTTATGACGTTAGTCTAGATTTGCTTTCAAAACTTTTTCTCTAAAAAAATAACAAAAGATAAAGCAGGTTTATCTCACTCACATTGTTAGCAGTTTTAATGACATCTGCTGGTTTCCCATGCATGGAGAGATGATCCCTGACAGCCTGCAAGGTCGTAAGCAGTACTCGAGGCAGATGACGGTGCACCGCATATTGACGACTACGATCGCTTACCGATAGGACGGATGCTAAGCATGAACATACGCGGATCCAGCGTTCATCTGAAAATATTATATTAAAGTTTTGAATTACTCTAAATACAACAAACAAACACATAAATTCACATACAGAAATGGAGCAGCATTTTGTGATAAAAAAGTTATTTTTAGTAATTACCAATCGTTGGAAGGTTGCTCTAAAGATTGAGAGAATCTATTGTACTTATCCATGTTATACTTATATTAGGTTCTCAGGTTTGTATGTAGTGATTAAATAGATTTATAAACTTATGACTTAAACTTCGAATAAAAAATAGAAAACATATAAAAACTAACAACGATTGGGTAGTTTTCTAGGTCAAAAGTAAATTAATTCGACGTTTCAATACAATAATATTATTATATTAAAAAAAACTATATGTACTTTTACTCATCGATCTGTCGACATACAATTTTTTTATATTTTTTAGCAAATTTGTAAGAAATAAATGCTATTACGTCATAATTTGGAGTTTCATACAAATTTCATAGAAAAGCATCGTTTTTAACAGTTGGATAAAAGTATTGAACTTGACTAGTTGGAACCACCCCATTACAAAACAAATATCATATTACACTAACAACATTAAACTCAACTAATTTTTCATCAATATTCTAGATTCAGATCTCCAATCTAATCCAGTACCGAAAGGGTCATTTACTGAACAGCCCCAGTTTTAAGTAATGATTTAAATCAGTCATGATTGTACACAAACACAGTCCACACAACTATCACGAACTATCAAAATTAATCTTGGTAAAGTAAGTGAACTATGACAGCAGACTATGACGAAATTTCCTTCATAAACACTGAGTTACGATTACTGCTAGTAAGTAAGTACGTTAATAAAGTACCATGTGATATAAATCTGATTAATTACAGTAGTCATCTTTGAATAAACAAGATTCTCTCAGTCTGATTGAGAGCAATACGAACTATTTATAAGTAATAAAGTTATACCATCTATATTCACGACAATGTATTATTTGTTAGTAATTGAAAGTATATAGAACATGAAAGTATATATAAATCGCATAAACGGTCAACATGTTTGTACTATATAATTCATCTAAGTCCCTACCTAAATCACAAGCAAATATTGAAGAAAAAACTATATTCAAAAGCTATTGCAGTACTCGCTAAGTAATGTTATTGACACATTAGTATGTGCTCTTAAAGTCAAATTTGAATAGAGAACGGAATTATTTATAACTATATAAGGTAATATAAGCTTAGCCCGGCAAATACATGACTGATAGCAAAGGGGGGAAAGGCCCCAAGGAAGACCCAAATTGAAAAACAAAGAAAGACATTCTATGGCAGATAATAATTACTACATAATTATAATAACTTAAGCTTACAATAAATTTTAATGCATCATATTACCCAAATTAATTAAATGTAACACGAGTTTGTATGCGTGGAAGTTCAAGTCATTGTTTTTAACACCCAACCCATCGTCACTAAAACTTTAGTAACTTCAAATAGTAAAAGTCACATCACCCATACTAGAGAAACAGTAAAATATAACAAAAGAGTAATGACGGAGAAAAAAGAGTAAGAAACTCCTCTTACTCTTTTTTCTCCATTTGGAACGAGCACCTAGCTTCACTGCCGAACAGACTGACAGACTACTACTATTCTGTTGCCATTTGAAAAGAACCTTTTATAATTTAAATAAATGATTTTGACTTTGACATTGATTATTGTTTTGTTTTTCAAATGAATATTTTCCATACCTTCACTAGACTCAGGTTTCTTATTTTCCGTCGACAATTTCTTGTACATATTAATCAGGGCTTTCACTATTTCTTCGGCCAAGTACTCGGGTTGGCAGTCGTTACTTCGTGCGCTATCACCACCGCCGCACTTGGCAATCTGCACTCCGTCCCAATGTGGAGATTTGAGATTGTCATAGAACTCCGCACACGTCTCGTCTTTTGTTTTATCTACATTTCTCTTCTGTGACATGGATTGAGCTAGTTGCGTGAGGCAGTATAAGGCTGCGTCTTGTAATTCTGTAATTGTAAAAAATACATATCTTTTATTATTTTTATGTTATCTCTTTTTTTCACAGGTAAAAATATGAGTGCGAGTCAAACTTTTAATAACTAAAAACCATTTCATTTCTTTTCCTGCTCCGAACCGGGCTAAGGTAAATTATTGTGTATCCACAGCTCTGGACGGGTTATTACTAGTCCTACTATAGTCAAGAAGGTATTATTTCCTTCTTCATAATCTGAACTGTAAGTAGGTGTGCATAATTTTAAGGTCAGTGATTTCATCGGGTGAGTAGACAAAAGCGATAACAAATAAAAACAAAAAAATTAAGATCAATAGAGGCACGAAAAGCCTGAAATATTTGTTTCAATTCGTTTTTCAGAAAACTGTCAACTTGACAACAGAATTGCATTTTACTTTGATAAAATAATGTAATTTATTGTAGATTAATGATAAAAACACACAAATATAATTGAACATTAGTAACCAGATATCAATCGTGCATTTTGCAACATTTAAGTTCTTATCGACAGTTCCATTTCCACTAGTTATTGGGATTGGTATTTTTAATTTCACCCGTATTAAAGTTCAAATTTGCCCACCACATGTAGTCGAAACGTGTTCTAATGCCTTCCTTATTTATTCTAAACTATAGTTATATATATTGCGGTATATATGTATATATATATATGCGATAGGTATGCGAATAGAGATGACTTTATCTGCTCACTAGTGTCAACATACGAATAAGATAATAAAATTTCGAAAATCATTAAGTATAGTATATCTTAAAATATTTTGAATGCTTTCCCTAATTACAAATATTTTAAAATTTGCGTTGAACATAAATTCTATAAATCAGGTTATACTACCAATTACAAATGATGTAATGAAATACAAGACAACATTTAATATATTTTTATACAAATAAAATTTACCAATCTCATCGCTTTCCAAGCTCTGCAGAAGTAGATGGAATAAGTCTATCGAATGCATATCTTTGACTGCTTGCCACACGGTGTCGATGGCTGCCTTCTCTGCAAGCAACGACGCGAGCAGCGACATGGCTTGCGCACGCGCCTCCATAAAAATCTCTTCCTTTTCATCTGCAATTTTTGGGAACAAACATTGATTTTTCTTAACATATTATTTGTGTATGTGTATTCAAATGTGACCTACAAGTAATCAAGTGCGAATAGATAATTAAACCGCTTTCGACCTGCTCATCAGAAGTCATTAACCTTTCAATCGATCTTCGAATTCGAGGCACGATAGGTGTGCGAACGCCGGCGTTGGCTTGGGGTTTGATGAATTAGGGGAGGTATCTGTGTGTCTTGTCTCTCAGGCGGTGGATGTCGATAGGCTGACATAATGATGATGAAGTGTGACTAAGTAAGTACATATACATATAAGTAGTAGGTATCATTACATTGTTCAGTTTTTGAAATTAGTAAAAGCACGAAGCATTAAATCATGGTTTATGTATAAATTCTGTCAGGAGTCATCATATTGATAGTTGATATATTATTTAAAAATAAAGAACTTGAAATAAGTGTCTCAAAATATGATACGTTTGGTGATATGTATACGCATGTTAATACGTTATTAGATTCTTTCGGGGAATAGAAAGCCTGTTTTATCACTACATATGTACACAATAGTAAACTTAGTACATAATGGAAATCAAAAGATTGGTCAGTAATTTTCCATGCGATCGAATGTCTTTACATTAGCTGAGCAAAGTGCAAACAAATGAAAACGCAATTTGGCGTTAGACTTCACAACCAATTAATTAATTGGTGTATCAGCCAATTACGTCGTGCCTTAGATACTTATGCTTATTTATTAGACGATATAAGGTACAGCGAGATTTTTGAAAAGCGTCAATCATACTTTCAATGTACATCAACATTACATTTCAAATGCCCATGACGAATTAAGTAAGAGACTCATTTATACACAGACGCAATATCACGCCTTTTTTGGGGACAAACTCACTCTACAATAACAACTACCTCGCAAAACCCTGCACCCGCTGTAAACCAGGATCTACAGAACATACAAGCATGAAACTACCGAAACATTGAAGTCCGGCGCGTCCCAGGGTCATTAATGATTGTCTTGGAAGAGAAGAAACAAAACGAATTAGTTTCCATCTTCCTCGATCCCACTCTTTGTAGGTATTTAATGACCATAGTTTGCACAATAAAATTTGAACTGAACTCCAGTGATATTTTTTGTAATACGCAATGAAAATGATTACACAATCATCACAAACTAGCATATATTATAATTAACAAAAAAATAGAATACCTAAAAAACTATAAGTACATAAATATGACTACAGTAACGATTTGTAAAATCGGCAAAAAATATTGAATAGACATAGAACCTATAGTAAAAAATGTATGTTTAACAGACAAAGGCCTCTTCAAAACGGTGCGACCATATTTGATAGACGACCTTGCCATTTGCACCTACAAAAAATATTACTGAATTCTATGTACGCGTTCAACTTCCGAACAACTGCATTACATTGGATATCAAATGCTGTTTCGTTTCTGTTGTGTTATGGGTTGTGGGGTAATCGCAATGAGGCACCGCTACCTCGGCCCAGAGCAGGAGAAGGAACGGTAGGGTTTTTAGTCAGTAAGAGTCTGACACTCCCTCCCGCCCGGCCCTGGGCGAAAAAAAAATGTTGGAATGAGATAAAAATTGACAGCCATCGGGCAAATTTCCATTTTAAATACAAAATAAATATTTGAAAATAATCAGTTACGCAAATTATGTGTTTTGTAATTGTTAGAATCTTTGCCCAGTTAATTCACTTGAGTAAATTGTTATTTTCTATGAATAATGTATCTACGTCTCACTATAGATACTGTAAAAACATTAAAATAATTTAAAGAAACTATTTTAATTATCAGGAAACTGAAATACCAATAAACATAGGAATTTTGTATAAAGTTCCGTATAAAGATGTGATTTTTACTATACAACATAGAAACACAGTGTTCCATAAAAACCTTACACGGGCTTAAAATAACTTAAAATAAATAGTTCTGAATTGTAGTACCTATATGATACGGGGTGAATAAGGCAGGCAGTCAATCAACCATTTGGAAAAACAAATCATAAATATCTATTTAATTGCTGTTTACTACAAGACCTTTGAATTATAGACCAATATCTTCTTGTTAGATATTATTTATATGAAATCGTTATCGTATAAGTTAAAGTCCATATTTAATGATTATGTATTACAAGAAATAAAGTCCTTACGAGTTCCTACGAACATTGAAATTGGCTAAGATTTGCACTCGATTTGGATAATGGATGACATCTTTTTAAGGTTCCGTAGTAGACTAGGAACCCTTATAGTTTCGCCATCTCTGTCTGTCCCTACTTGTGCTACTTAAGCTGAAAAGATTTACAATAACTCTTACGTAAGGGGGTTCTTTTTGTGACAGACGGGAAACTTCGGATTGAACATTGAGCGTAGCCCGATACGCTTTTAGCCGGGTTTTTTATAGACTAAGGATGTGTCATTGTTTTTATCGCAAACCTTACTAAACCACTTGACATATTTTAAACTTTTTACCTCCTAATGAAATCCATACTGAATCATTTTAAAGTTGTAATTTAATATCATAAGTCAATAATATAAATCAATATAATAAAACTCTTTGTATTACAAGCAAATAGGTATGCTTAGCACATAAAGCCTCCCTTCGCTGTACAAGATAAACCTAAGTACTTTCCTCGATAAAACAAACACATCTTAAGTGTTTTCCTTGAAAAACTTAAACTTCACTGATAAACGAACATTCAGATATATTTCCGTAAAATTTGATAACGTTTTGTTTATTTTCTTTGTTACATGATGGTAGAATTTGGTCATAAAATTCCCTTTTTGTGTCGTTATAATGAGAGAGAAATAATTCTAAGGAGTAACTACATACGCGTAAAAATTTAATCGAAAACAAAGTAAAAGAATAAATTTCAACATTAAGGGCCTATATTACCACCAAAATGAGACAGATAGTTGATACAAATTACGTTCTATTTTCAAATTAATATATGAACAGACCATATAATTAAATGCCCTATTAGCAAAGGAAAACGGAGAAACTACCAACTTAAATGTGAAGTCAACATAATGAATAGTATCCATAAAGCAAATTTACTGAAGATAAGGCAACGTACCGTCCCCGAATGGCATTAATGTCATTAGCAAGTTGTGTAGACAGTCCTTAGTGGCGGCGAGGGATAATCGAACGCATTTGTGCGCTGTCACGGCTAGAAGCGCGCGACACGTTGCGGCACGGACTTCGTACGTCTCAGCTTGGTTATCTACAGACCAGGAAGCGCATCTGAAACATGGATATACAAAAATAACGTAAAACAATCATTAAATGAAACGTTTATAAATAGACTTAAATATTGTAGTGGCCCGGAGGATAAGTCGCCCGCTTCTCATACTTGAGTGCGCGTTCCAACCAAACAATGTGACTTTCTTAGATTATTTAGACGCCACTGACAAACAGTGAAAGAAAACAACGTGAGGAAACCTGGACTTATACTTTCTAATTATCCAAACTTTAATATTATAAATGCGAAAGTAAGTCTTACAAAACTTCTCCGTGTGAGAAGATAACTTTGTTCAGCATTAGGCACTTGTAGGCTGATGATGTTGATGTTGATGCATAGATTTATAAATATATGTAAGTAGTCCTTTAAAGACAAAGATGCCATTTTCAATTATAAAATAAAACTGCGTCCATCCCATAATAGGTAGCAAAATGACCTTTACTTTATCTCGTGTATACCTTATTTTATGTAAAAAAATACACTAGCCATATATTCTACTAATTATGTCCAGCTATTGCTTCGGTCTAAAGTGTGAACATTTGTATGGTCTTAAGTTTATCTTTACTTAAGAATAATGGACTAATTATTCATTAGCCAAGACAGCATGTGCAAGCCTTGCAGCATATAAATAATATTTTTGCATTACAATGTTTTATTCAAATATTGATTCTTATAAAATAAAGAGATCTACACTTATGTTGGATATGGGTATATCTGCCCATATCAAGAGAGAAAATGAGTTCATTACAGTTCTGACTGAAAAATTAAAAGTTGAGGACTATAAAAGGAAAAAAATGGTGAAAAAACCTCTTATAAGTAAGAAAGATATAATTGCAATACACCAATCTTGCTTAATTTTAAAGAAAGTTTTACTAGAGAGAAAAAATTTCAGTAACAATTTGAGAGCATAACATATAGATTTTAAGCGAGTACCTCTCAGAGTAGCTAACAAGTTACTGTAGTAAGTATAACAATAGATACATTAATTTTAATAACTCCCACCTACCTTACTACCACTCTTTCTCAAACATGTATTTTTGAACGCGCGTAGAACATTCTATACTTTTCTATTAATAGTAATAATATATATAAAAATGGATCGCAAAATGTGTTGGTAAGCGCATAACTCAACAAAGCCTGGGCCACTTTTGCTAATTCTTTTTTTGTTGTGTTTGTTATTGTCAAGAGAAGGTTCTTATCAAAGAAAATATTAGAAAAGCAGAGGGGAAGTTTAGGAAAAAGTGACCTGTGAAAGTGAAAAGCGACATAGTTGGACCCGTGCGAAGCGGGGGCGGGCCGCTAGTAGTAATATATATTCTCATTTACAAAGAATTCTGTTGTTTATATCGACGAGCTGACGGATTACCTGATGGTAAGCAATTGGTATCGCCCACGGGCAATAGCAACACTAAAATAAAAACAGCGTTACCGACCATTACGTGGTCGGAAAAATTGGGATATGGAGATTTGGGACATTTATGAAAAACTGACTCCATGACTAAACATTTTTTCACATTCCCCGAGTATGTATGTAAGAAGGTTGGTTTGAATAGGCAAAGCTTTAAGAGGAAATAAATAAACGAATGTTCGTAGGTACTATCGCGTTTATAAAGCGGCGCGTTTGAAAGCCTTCAAAGCCGGCGGGACTAGTCGAGTAAATGATAGAGGGGGCGGAAGCAATATTACCTGTTAACAGCTTTGCAATTTACTTGTGTGCAAACTAATAGCGAGCTTAAGTGGATTTCTAAAAGGTTTAATATTAATTAACTGGTTGACTGATGACAAACTGGGTAAGAGCAGTTACAGAACTTAAAACTTCGCTCAATTCCGTTCATACACAATTTTGGATGTAACATTTCAACAATACACAGGCAAGATTTTTTTTCTAATAGACATTTCATATTTAAGAGACGTGCGGCGCTAAATTATAAGAAATTGTTATAATTTTGACCTTAGTTTATAGAATATTATTGTTACAATATATCAGTATAAACAACTGGTGGTGGGATTTTAAAGAAAAATAAATAAGTAACATAACTGGGACTCAACATTTGGCGAAAAATTGGCATTACATTTTTATCTCGTCTATTTTCTTACTCTTTTGAAAAACAACGGTCACCATTGTTCTGTTTTAGGCTTTATAGCGAAAATCTTTAAAAGAAATGTTATAACTCGTTTACATATTATGGAAAAACAAAGGTTATTTTTTTCAATTACGCCACGTGATTATTTAATTAAGTATTGTAAATTATATTTTATTATTAAGTCGTTTCAAATACAATGACAGCATAACTGCTTCTTTTAATCCCCGCTACTGTACAACACAGTTTCTAATATTCATTATACGGTAATGTTCTATTGTTGTGGTTGACGCTACCAATAACTATATCTCGAACGACTTCAGATGTTTGCCCAAGCTATTTCTTGGAAAGTCTTAGAACTATTATAAGTACATTTCACCAAGGAAGTGCGATTGAAGTGCATCGGGGAAGACCCAATTTCTCTTGTCGCTTGAACATTACTTACGGACGGAAATATTTTATCTGTAAAACTCAATTCTATAAAACTTCAGATAAAGGTGTTATCTGAATGATTTGACACCTCGTTTTGCTAAAGATTTACTGCATTACTGGGCAGGTATTTTGTAGCAGGTTTTTGTGACTTGCAGCCTGAATTACGCATGTAACTAAACATTATACCTGAACATCAGTCTGTAGAGTCCTCGCTCATTCCACGCTTGGACGGGGCAGTGTGGGAAAGCGCTGATATTGTGCAGTGCATCAGCTAGAGCCATCACTAACGCAGCAGTAGGAGGCGGATGCCGCTTGTTCGTAACCGGAGAAGCCGACACATGTTCGTCCCCACATTTTTGAGCCCGAACCTCCAATTCTGAACGACGCTCCAACAAACTTAATGATACATTCCCTTCTAGAAATAAAAACATTAACACGCTATCATTATCAAGGCATCAGTAGGCAATTGATACCATATGTTAGCGATTAAATACTCATAGTGATTAAAATTCCTATAACATGAATATGATTTAGATTTATTATCGCTTTCTGATAACGCGATACATACACTTCAATTAATGAAATGTGTGAAGTCTAGACTTCTTGGAAATCGACATACTTGTATTCATTGAATCTTAATATTTTAGCGACCGTAATATAGGACGCTGTTATTCTCGCGAAGTGTTTACGTAATCTATAAAAACAAATCTAATCTTAGAGATGTTTTTATTGACTATCAGTGATAAATAAATTGCGAATCAATAAGTAAGGCGTATCGTAAGTTACTTTTATCTTACAAGGATGAACATAACAAGTATTTCATGAAGATAGTAACTCACCGAACGACTGTTTGTAATCTTTGGCGTTGCAGAAATCTACGAGAATTTCTAAACTATTCTCTACGAAGTTATTTTCTTCCAATTGTTCTAGCACATCGGACTCCAACACCTGGGAATCATAAAATTGTATCAAAATGTTAATTTCCGCTAACACGTTCGATTCTGTTTATCAAGTTATTATGAAATCTTAATGAGAGCCAATTAAAACATTTTTATCTTTATTAATGTTGTTAACTTTATTATCTCAATTAAAACCGTAAACAATTATAAGAATATAAAAACTTTTTCGTACATTTTTTACTATGGATTATAAAGATTTAGTTATATAGGTAATGCTATATTTAAAATAGCTATATGTTAATTTGTACAAAATAAAACAGCCTCATTTTGTACAAGTTCCATCAAGTTACTCTGAATTACTTGTAAAAATAGATAGAGTAAAACTTGGAAAGGGCGAAGATATCAAATCGAACCTTTGATTACTTATATTAAGTACTAGACTTCCCGTCGGGGGAGAGGGTTATGTGGGGCTCCCCGGTAAAGACGTTCCCGATACACCCACTAAAAAACCCAGTGGCACTCCGGCCTCGCCTGCGTGGATGGGGTCTGGGAATCCATTTCGTCCAGTCCTCTACCGGCATCTAGACTAGCCTAGACTAAATAACCAGTTGCCAATACATCACATTATAAAAAAAAAACAAAACTTCAATAAAACAAAAAAAACGTCGGAAATATTAATCGGAACACATAAAATTTTATTGCACATTGATACAGATAGTTGCAACTCGTTGGTATTAAGATTTTTGTTTAATAGTTGGCTATCAAAAATGCTTCGTCTCTGCGGTTTCGACATCATTTATGCATACAATGGGAACAACTGGAATAGCATGCATTGTCCAAGTAAAAATAGCACGTAAATACTGATAATTTAACTAGCCGCATCAATACATTGGCGGTAACAAATAAATGTCAATTTACTTTGAATATGCAAATGCATCTTATTGCTATGTTGGAAGTGTTACACAGACGTGTTAGCGAGGGAATGACTTTTAATAGCGTCTGCAACTAGGTAAATATGCAAATAAATACAAAATATTTCGCTTAAAAATTTACTAATTACGTTAATTATAATAATTAGAATTTTGAACTTTATAAGCCCAATCTAGAAAGATTCAAATTCCATTATCAGTGAAGAATTAGGTGTCAAACATTAAATTGATACGTGAATAAAATAGCATGCATACAAATATACGCAATCTTGATGTATAAAAATTTCGTGTCACGGGTGTGCATTTTGATCCAACTTGAAAGATAGGATAGCTTACATCTCAATTTATAGTCGCAATATTATTTTATTGCAAATTATTTGTCCATATGTAATATGACAAGAACCTTAGCCACAGCAACGTGTGGCTGGGTCTGCTAGTAAGTGATATTACAATTCGAGTGTACTTATATTTCTTTGTCCTAAACCCTATTTCTGGTTTATTAATTAGTCTTGGCCTGTTTCATATTTTGACACTATTAGAAAGGAAAATAATATGTAAGTACCTAACATTATTCTCCGTATCATTAGCTAATCATATACCTAAGTAATATGAAATAGGAACTTGATGATGAATTCTTTTGCCCTATGTGGGGCGATAAGGACTGTCAGACTCTTACTGACTAGAAACCACTCCTCCTTTTCCTCCTACAGGCCGAGGCCGCGGCATATATGTATTATTGCGACTGACCGGCAACCCTGGAGTTAAGGAAGCTGACAGCCAATCCTAGGGAGTGAAGAAGTATCACAGGAAAAAGAAGAGCAAATATATGTTTATGTTAAAGGATAGGTTGAATAGTACGTAATAAAATAAACGAAAATAGGTTTGTCTCATATATTTTTAAACTACATGATCATACTGCATACACAGTTTAGGACACAGGTACAAAATTATATTCGCCAAATAGTGGTAATATAATTTATAAGTGATAATTAATCTATAAACTATCGGTGTAATATAAGAACTTTATACAATTTCGAATTAATTAAGGCACCAAATTATGTTTTGTAAAAATACACAATAACAATATTATCATTATAATATCCAAATTGACATTTTGTTTGTTGATTTTTTTATTCACTGTACAAAAAGTTTGTGTTAAAATTTACAAATACCTTTTCCAAGGTTTAATGTACTTATGTAAAATTTATTCTGTCACCTATATGCATTATGTATAAACGAGTTACTTGAGGTTGCTGTAAACAGTCAACGTACATAATAAAATAAACTCTATTTACTTAAGTACAATTTCGTACTTGGGATTAAAAAAATCGAGAAAAACATTGTGATTTAAAGAGTCATAAGGTTGATTTTCGGTTGTGTCATCATCACTTAGCTAAATACACAGTCATTATTTACTTTTAAACGTAGAAAAAAAATGCAGTCAACCTACAGTTTTTCGACTTAACATAATTCCTGTTTGGCATGAAAACTATAAAAAAATTCAATTTAATTTTAAAGCATATAAACTATAAACATCGACTACTTTTAAAACTGAATATTAACTGTTTAATTAAAAAATATAGGCTGACATAAAACGCTATGTATTAATTTAAGCACAATAAACCAGTTTGGCGTATCTGATACTAAAGCGATGAGTTCAAAGATATCTGGCACACACAATATAGTAAACAGAAAACGCAAAAAAGTGGAATAACTTTAAAATAGACGTGGTTCGTACTTGGTCGAGTTGATGTAGGTAAGAACCAAGAAAAATAAAAAGACCACTTATGTTCTCAGACAATATTTACCGCAATTACATGATCAATTAACTTCAGTGTTAACGTTTAGCAGTTGTTTAGTGAAGCAGCTGATTGATATCATCGGCTGTTCGGTTGGGTTCGCACCATAATTAAATGGTAGATCGAATCTATTGATAATGATCAACGCGGTTATTTTAGTTCTTGATTGAGAAATGTTCGCAACTACAAACTAACACGTAATTATCAATTTATAGCTGCTAACATCTTCCTCTGACAATACATAATTAACGTTAATGTGTTTGTGAACTTTGTTTACCAGTTTTTATAGATATTAGGTACCTACATTATCCTTTTGTCTTAAATTATAACCAATCCCTAACAATTTTGTGCTTGTTTTAAATTAACTTTTAACAATTCGTACATAATAAAACAATACGAGGATAAACTTTGAAATAATTTTTCCGTTACATTTCAGAGATGACTTACTGTGAATTACATCAATACATAAGGAATGTTTGTAACCTAAAAACAATAGAAATATAACAACTATTCACGATAACTACATCCGCATGAATCACGCAGCCAAAGAGAAAGACAATGATAATAATTATTAATTGTGTATTCCATATATTAATAGCTACGTGTTTATTAGCAATTAAGTAAATAACTAATACATGAAAGAGAAGGAGTATAAACATCTAAAGTCTAAAACTAAAACTAAATACTAATTAGAATAAATAAGAGAATTCTTTCTACAATTTGAACAACACGCTAGATAAATATACGTCTAGGTACATACAATAAAGGAGTTCTTATTAAAAACTTAAATAGTAATTAAGTCTTATAATGCCGTGTATAGAAAAAAAAACCGACAGGTGGGAACCACGGCTTGCGTGGTTATTGTTCCGTGTTGTAACTTTCAGCCCTCTTTTGTTTAAAACAGTTATAAAATAAGTAGATATATTTATTTTAAAGAGTCGATAAAGCAAATGCTTAACTTTGTTTGAATTGTCAAAAAATCATCATATTGTGAGTTGTGATGTCACGATTTTCACGTCAAAAAATAAAGTCTTTCTTTTTTATTAATTTGCTATTTAAATACGATTATGTATATGTAGTATATTGTGAAATCAAGTGATGAAGGTATGATTTTTAATATCTTATGTTACATTGACATAATTTATTTTTGACTTCAAGTAAGTCAAATATTTTTTTAAACCTTTTCCCATCTACTTCGTTTTTAAAACTTAATACTCGCCTAAAAATTTATCTACAATTCGATTTTTCTCAACTACTTGTAAATACAACACTGGCTTCATATAGAAGAGCCTTTTTATCCTACATCACAATATTCACGTTTTTAAAATGTGATAAAATGGCTGACTAAGGACAAACACCGAAGGTAGGTGTCGGTTAGCACTTCTCGGTATAAGTATAACACCAATTAGGAAGGATCTAATTATTTATCTATGTCAGTGATAGGCACGAACTTCAACCATATTCCTCCTTTGTTCTTCAGCATGACACTTCTTGGGTCGTACTGTATAGTTGGAGTGGTTTTCTCGCAGGGTTCCACCGTGAATGTGGATAGGATCACTGATAATCCAGCTGCCACTGTCAGCTGGGCGAATCGTGCACCTAAACATTAAACAATAGTCAGTTCCGTTGTTTTGATTAAATAATAACATCACGTTCTATTTCATTAATAAAAAAATCGGTTTTCATAAAAACTAAAAAAAAAAACATTATTTAATTGTTTGGATTGTAGCAAAACACTTATCATCCGATTTAATTAGTTGCTTATGCAAATAACTGATACGGATAATACATTTCTAAATTTCATTTTTTAATCTTTATGTACTCCATATCTTTTAATTTTGTTATCTTTAGTTACTATGTATACGTAAAGATCCGAAGTACGGGTAATGTAAATTTACAAATCTCTGTGTGACTTGTTTAAATGTGTAATAACAGAGAATTTTGTCTGTATGTACTGTTTGCGTGGACACAAGCTCAAGTTTTGTAAACACAGAGATACTAACGAAACAATGAAATGATTTTTAAATATTAGTCCTCGTAACACAATGGGAACAAAAGAATGTTTAGACAAAATGTATAACTCCCACAATCTAGCCATAATATCAAACGTCACACAATTATAGATAATATTATAATAGTCTACTATATACTAACAATAAATTAGGTAATTAAAATCACAGTGAACTTACCGGGGCAACTCCTTGGGCCTTCGCCGTAAGCCATAAAGCCCGGTGGATTTAAATCGTCTTTAAATCGGTCCGGGTCGAACTTGTCTGGATTTGGAAAATGTAGTGGGTCTCGCTGAATGCAGTGGATGGGTATTAGAACAGGATCTTTGACTTTTATAGAAAGCTCTCCGTTGAGTTTGTAGGGAGAAGTGCAGAGCCTCGTCGTCATTGGTGTGGGCGGGTGCAGCCGCAACGTCTCCGCTACTACTTGAGACACCAAACGCATTGCAATTACAGCATCATAATTAAGACCTCCGTGCCTTTCTTGGCACTCTATAATCTCTCTTCTTACACTATCTTGAATATCTTTATCCTTTGCTAATTCGTACAAAGAGAATGACAAAGTAGTTGCAGACGTTTCCAGACCCGCTAACATAAATATGAAAGAGTTCGAGGTGATTAAAGCGTCTGTCATTAAAAAGCCGGAGTCAGTTTTCTGCTCGTTCAACATAAGTTGAAGGAAATCGTGTCTTTGAACACCCGATCTTCTCTCAGCCAAAACTTGATTGATTATAGAAGTAAAAAATGTCTCCACATCAGAAGAATAAGATCTTAAATTCAATAATTTAAACAGCCTGGGAAAAAATGTTCGGCAATACCGTTTAAGAAGGGTAGAGCGATCAATCTTAAACATTTTTTGTGACATCTGTAGAAATGGTGATTCGGAATCTTTCAGAGCTCCAGGATCCACTCCGAATGCACAACTTCCTATAACATCTGTAGTAAATCTGGTCATCATACTGGGCACGTTTATATCTTCTATACATTCTTTTAAAAGAATAACTTTTAGCGTTTGCGCACATTCGGCTATCAAGGGAAACATGGCTTTCATCTTAGCTGATGAGAAGGTGGGAGTAACTATATGGCGCATGGCCTTCCACTCAGCGCCTCCCATATTCGCCAGGTTACGCAGTAGCGGCTCACGCTGCGTATCAGTAGACACGGACACACGGTCACTGAAGCACTGGAACTCTTTGGAGAATATAGTTTTTGCAATATCCAGGTCAATAACCATCAGTGTTGGTCTCCGAGCTTGAAAAAGTCCAACATATTTCTGGTCTCTATAATTGTCATAGAAGAATTGTAACATTTTTGTGTAACTTCTTCTCATTGTGAACGTTGCTCCAAAGTTTCCGAATATGGGACAAGGCTCCCTGTAAGCAACATTTTTGAAGTGCCAATACTTTCTTCCTTTGGACGTGTAGTGAAAAACAGCCAATAAGAGGACGAGGAACAGCAGAATCACAAACAATATACCAAAGAGCCACATTTTGAATCACGTTCACTTTATAGTTTAGATTTGAATAAAATGTTTGTTCACCTTGTATATTTAAATAGCCGACATTTCGTCCGTATGTAAACAACACAATTCGCGATACGTACGACGGTGCCGACAACGCCTGCGGTGGCGGCGGCGGTCAGTGATCAAGTGAGGCATATCGGCAAGGCGCGCTAAGATAAGCCCTACGCGAGTGTACCGAGTAGCTCGCGCGACGCCATGCACTCCAAGGCCATGTGTGTTGATGTACTGCGCCCGTGACTCGAATGTAACCGTATATCGATTGCTTACGCTAACCATTGTATTCTAAAATGTGAATTACACCAACAAAGTTTACAAACCCCTTTTATGTATATGCGAATCGTCTTAATAGACGGACACGCGTTTAATAGCAAGGAATTAACCAATGTTTACATTTCCGGCGTTAGTACATCTCTTAACCTCTATTTTTTACTCCACGCCGGCCGGTCTTCAATACAATCGTAAATAGAATCAGTTACTAAAATTATACTCACTAAGAAAGTTCTACATGTTACTGTATTTATTTGCGAAAACAAAGGGTCAGAATATCCATGCTAACGGTATGCATGTATAAATAAATATTCATAGCCTCGTTTATATTTACAACTTTTAAGGGTCAGGGAAAGTTTTCGAACACTCAACAGGAACTTTATTAAAAAGTAATGAACCATATTTCTATTATATTTTATGACCCAAAGTACCTTCCATGTTCTATTTTCGTGTCAGTCGCCCTCGATGGCTAAGTAGAACAACTATGTACATTAGGAGTTATTTGATGGGGGGAAGTCATTGAACGAGTTTACAAATTAACGACAGACTATAACTCTTTCATTTTATTTTTTTGTTGTTCTTTGAACGTTGCTTTAACAAATAAGGCTGTATGAACATGACTGCTGCATTCTAACAAAGATTTACAACTCACATTACATTTTGCAAGTGATTAATAAATCCAATTCAACAGACAAACTGTGTATACAGTTTTGTTGGACATTTTATACTTTTTATAATCTAAAATGTACCTTTTAAGCCATAAATAAATAAATAAAAATAAATAAATAAAATAATCATTGGAAATCTATCTTTTTTATGCGATAGGTCGGTAAGCAATCGCGCCACCGATGGACACACACCGCCGGCCTATTAGGGTTAAAGATTACGCCTATTTAAGGATTGGGAAAAGATGAGGGGAGGGATTGTGCCTCCGGTAACTTCACATACACAAACACAACGACGCTGTGGTTGTTTCACGCCGGTTTTCTATGAGGCCGTAGTATCACTTCGTTCGAGCCGACCCATTCGTGCCGAAGCATGGCTCTCCCACACTTAAATATTCGTTACAAAGTAAATTAATTTATATATTGCGTGAAAGTAACTTAATACTATATTTTGCAAAACTACTCATGTTACTGAGCTACATACTAAAATGTAGGATACTGAAACGAGTGGAAATATATTGCGTTTCAACTTTTTTCAGTATATATTTAAAAGAGCCTTTAAAAACAAATGAACGTCATCAAAAACTGTCTGTAACTATCTCATTGCTGGGTAAAGGCTTCTACACACATGGAAAAGGAATCAGCATTAATCGCCATGCTTGCGTATGAGTAATCTCAACTTTATACACATAAATTAAGGTCCAGGTTTCCTCCCGATATTTTCCTTTTCACAAAATTACTTTAGTATCAAGTTGTGTCATCATGGGTAATTTTGATTACCTTCATATTAAGACAGCTATTAAAATGCTACACAATGACTTGATTAAAATACTGTGAATCATTGGCACAATTCTACGATGTTTGAGGAAAACGGACGTTTTTCCCAGGAAGAAGTTATTAGCTTGGCCCACTAAAGCATCCGTGTATCTCGAATTATACACAAAGGGGTACGCAGAAGAAGACGCACGAGGATATTCTAACAAAATATTTTTAAAAGAACTTCTCTTTCTCGTCTGCCTGTACCGTCCTAACTCAAAAACTGCAGGACACATTTCAGTGGATACTACTTTTACAAACAATGTGATTCCTGAGAGAAAATTAGAAGAATAATCTACTAATATTGTACGTTTCAAATACCTCAACTATAGGATAATATTATAAAATTATACCATATCAAAATGGCGACTTTATCGTCAAACACTGCATGAGCTGTTACTGAGAATGTTTTAAGCCGAGGAACCGAATATTATCCCTTAACCGATTCTAATATTCCTTACTCGCCAGACATAATGTGCCGTGAGTAAGTAGAAGTTATTTCCACAATAAAATCCGCGGGTGGTCCCATTCGTATTCGCAACTGTTATACGCAATTTATAGATCGTTGTGGCACGTGCTCAACGACCCTAAGCTTGTTTGGCGCACCTTGTACGGTGCTAATAAATTACTTTATTTAAACTTGGTATTCAAAGTTATATTACAATGCAATAAAACGGAGTGTAATATCCACACAAATATTGACTGTATGTTTAAAATTTCGATGACGATAGTACGTACATGTATGAACGACAAAGGAAGATGTTAAAAATAATCAATTTTTCTTTTGTGTGCCGGGAATAAAATTAAAGAGTATCTAAGTCATTTTTTATTTAACAGGAGCCTGTTAAGTAGTGTCTGAATAGCCCTTGTATCAGATAAATTTGACTATAAAACGTAATTGGTATTGACTACGTGCTACGTAAATTGCAGCCCGGGATGCGGGGGCCAGCACAGTAATATATCGCGGCCCGGCTCGAAGCAAAAGAAGAGACCGGGTTGTTTTCCTCCGTCAAAAAATGACACGTATAATGATGGTAGTAAAGGAAAATACAAAAGAAATAATTAACACTACAACTTGGGAAGATATTTGTTATTGAAGTCAAATAATATAGCTGTAATAAATCTAAAACTGCAGCTACAAAAAGCAAAACCACAAAGGCAAAAACAGACGGAAAAAGTTATAATGAGTCGAGGCGTATAATGTTTCATGTTCAACTTGTGTGGTCAGTTTATCGCACATGACAGTATTTCGCCAATATAAATACTCACTGATAATTATTGTTCTATAAATACATCTCTTTGTTATCAAATTTTGCCACACACACATTATTTTACGCCTTTAATCCTCAGATTAGCGACCCGCCCAGCTTCGCAGAGCGATGCATTGCTGATACTTAATTTCTCCAATTTTATAATTTTTTAAAGGATGATATCATATAAACCTTCCCCTTCAATTGAAAGGATGGTTTTGTATACATAAATATTCCCCTTCAATCACTTAATGTATTAAAAAACTGTTGCGAACTTTTAAAGATTTAAGCATATATAAGGAATTAAGGATATAGTGACAGAGGAAACAACTATGTTGTATGCTATGTTATGAAGGGTAGAAAACATATATACCCTGCCGGGGTTGCGGTATACAATGTAACATTACAACCAACCATAGAAGGTGGTAACCCCTACTGTCATACATCTGGTTCAAAATAAATAGGTAGATTATGTCCACGCGTAAAGAAGAACAGACAATTTTCAAAAAAAAAACCAAAGACAACACAATAATTGTTTGCCTGATCCGTGCAGCTACTTGTTTATACCACTCAACATCACACACTTAAAAAGGTGGTCATAAAAAAACAATAGAAAAATAAATTCTGTCTTATCGCGTTCTCAATGTTCGCGCGAAAAAAACACGGATGTCCCAATCATCATTTAAAGAAAAAAATCACGGATGTCCTTCCGGTGTCATTTGATTTGATATCTACGCATTTCTTGGTAAGATAAAGATACTTATAGTTGAAATTGATGACTAATTATATCACCTACGTAACTTCACTAGAAAAATATGTACAGTTAGATTGTCGAAACGGAATAACTAATAACTAGAATATGAATAGATAAGGCAGTGTTATCGTCTTTTCACATTGTCCACCGGAACTGGGAGAATTGAGTAGGTCATATTGTTATGTAATATAAAACCGAACGGGCCGGTGTGATTGTAAACATGATTATAAGCACGCAAACCACCGCTACACAGCGGGATTTCCCATGTGAAGTTAGCTGCAGTTACAATCATAACTTTCATAAGGATAGGTTTAATATGTGTATAAGTATACATAAATGTAACACACCTACAGTGCAAGAAAAAAATCTAGTGTAAAAAGGACTTAAGCCATAAGTTGTTGCACAGACAGCACCGGAACAATGAAATGTAAAAAATCTTAATAACTTAATGAAATAGTCGCTACACGCAATTTTAACAGCTCTAACAAGTTTTGGTACAACGTTCTCAAATGGACTACTTAATACTGAACTGAACTTTGTAAATATAATCAAGCAATGTAAATTTAATCAGGCAACGTATATAAATAACAAAGAAGAAAAGAATAAAGGTTATACAAGGAACCGTCGGGTCATTGATTTGTACTTGTACTTTAAATAAAATAAAATACACTTACATCGGATCGTGGCGAAGCTCTCGCCGCAATGGAAGCAAGAAGGGCAGCCGCCGCAGCTCGCACAGAATTCGCTTCACCGCGCTGAGCAAATATATTCGCAGCAAACTGGGATAAAGACGGCTCTTGTATTGCTAAATAGGAAAGTAATAGCAATTTATTTCACCTTCGGTTTTTATTTAATATCATATTTTATATGTTTTTGTACAAGAGTAAAATTTGTGAGAGATGTAAAATTTGTAAATTTGTATGTAGGGGGTATTTTTTGGAACCGGTGGTAAGATTTAAACTCTTTCACTGATAGATAGCTGCAGTGTTCTTGAGTGCTATAGGCTATGTGACATCACGCTACAAGCTGTAGGAGCCGAGAAGCGGGTGAAATCGCTACCGAATTGCTAGTTGAAAATAAAACAAGCTTAAGAAGCCTCCAACTTAAGCGTTAAGGCGCTAGTCAACATGGTACGAGCCGGTGGGATATCTGGTCCAAACCTACAATCGCCAAACTAAAGACAGTTAAAACTGCTAACTAAATGACAGCTATAATATTTTGGACTTAATAGGGCAGACGTTTGGCCACCAAACCTCGCCTGGCGCTAGGCGATGATGCGGCTAACGATTGCGTACGCTTACCTATAAGCAACCTATTAATTCCAAACTAGAAGACACTTGGGTTTTATGATACTAGAAACAGAACCTTCTGGAAAAAAAATCTCACCTTGCATTAAATGTGGCATAAGTTGTGTGTAGTGCGCAAGCGCAACTACCACGTGTAGCGCGGCCGCTCGTAGCTGTGGGCGTGTACCACTAACACTTTTCACTACAGTGCGAACTACATCACTGTTGAAGACCTCACTCCATCTCTGTTTTAAGAAAAAATAATATTATTATGAGTACCCGTTTCTAGTTGAAGATTACAATTAATTAAATTGTATCGTTTATTGTAAATAGGACCCAATCAAAAAATTGTACATGGGACTTAAATTAACAACGGTAAAACAATAAAGTCAGTTAAGAATCCATTTTTAAAAGACCGCTTAGGAAATTGGGTTGAACTATTTAATAACCCTACTAACATTCACTACTGACTGCGAACCAGAATTATTAAGTTCCTAAATGTAGGTCAAAATAGACCTCACACTTTAATGCACCAGCTGCCAATTCATCGCTTGGCACGACTCCACAGCGTCTTAATGATCAAGGACATTAGCTACAACTATTATTATAAATGCACCGATAAATTCATATAATACAAAACGTATTTTTGTAATTTACACGCGTTTATTTTATCTGGCAACCATAAAACGAAATACTTGGCGACATTACATCACTAGTTTATTGCAACAAGATAAAAAGTCTCAATGATTATCGGGAGCAACTGTTTTTTTTGTCAATGAATACAGATTAATGTACAATTTAAGAAGCAGATCGCATGACACCCATTAACTACTTTGAAAAGAATCCCAAAAAAATGCAAAATATAGTGTGTACCCACACAATTTGCATATTTCCTGATGTAATATGCTAAATTATTGATTAGAGATATTTAACAATTATTTTACTTAGGTAACATGAATGCGCATGAATCTGTCCATTCCCATTGTTTTTTTCCTTCTTTTTCAATGTGAGAGAGCCATGCTTTGGCACGAATGGGTCGGCTCGCCCGGAGTGATACCACGGCCTTACAGAAAACCGGCGTGAAACAACCACAGCGGTCTGTTTCGCCGTGTGAGTGAGGTTACCGGAGGCCCAATCTTTCCCCTTCCCCAATCCTTACCCTATACCTAAATCTCCAAATCCATTATCCCCAAAAGATCGGCAACGCACTCGTAACTCCTCTGTTGTTGCGTTTGTCAATGGGCGGCGCTGATTTCTTACCATCAGGTAATGCGTCTGATCGTTTGCCGACAATCACATAAAAAAAGAAAATCCTATAAGTCATACGAATCACGCTTGTTTAAAGTGATTTGGCGATATTCATAACTAGATATGAATAATAAAACCAGGTCTTCTCATGATGCTTTTTCCTTCACCTTTTGTCAGTGGTGTCTAAAACTTTGTAAGTATCTACTAGTAACTCACAGTCACATTGGTACTTGAAAGAGCCACTCTTGGCCACTACGACAAAAAAGCCTTTGGTAAGTGTCCACGGGCGATGCCGATTGCTTAACCTTATGTAATTCTAATCTATTCAAAAAAATCGAATGGCTTTAATACCTATACATGTTATGAATGATATAGGTAAATTAGTCAGAACGAAAATAGATAGCATACAGTAGTAAAGTCAAAATATGAGTTAATGTTTTATCACCTGACTAAATATAATTCGATTGAATAATTTTATCTACTGAATATCGCGTAACAACTTTTTATCGATACCATGAGGATATTGTTAATAAACTTTTAATACAAGTCGAGCATTTCGCTTAATCATTCAATAAAAAAAAACAAAAACCAAAAATAATCATGTTATATTAATTTATGAACTGCAGTGATGCGAAATCCAAACATCCTTGAGTACCATACCAGAGTGTTCTCCGAAAAACCTTAGCATTTGTTAATCAAATCATTAGCCTCCCATGTTTTTAAGAATGTAAGTAACTTAAAATCATATAAGTATATGCATAATTTTATTGGATTGTCCTCATGACAGAGATAAGATCTAATTTTTATATTGGAGAACTGCCCACCAGTGTATTAGGAGCATAGTAGAAATAGGTAAATCAATTAGCGGCCCGCCCGCGCTTCGCATGCTTCCAACTATCTCGCTAACAACGAAACGGTTACGTTGTTCTAATGTCACCCTCTATTTTTCTAACATTTTCTAAGACTTCTCTTGACAAAAATGAATACAATCATAAACAGAATTGGCAGAATTGGTCCAGGTGTTGTTGAGATATGGGTTTACCAACACAAGTTACGATTGTTTAAATATATAAATAATAGTAGTTACCTGCACAGGTATAGCTTCTTCATGTATTTGCCTCAACAATGCCAGTAAAGATAAGGTAGCATCCAGTCTGCAAGCTTGTCCCTTACAGCCCCCGCCCGAGGCACATCCACTCAACGTCTTTGCAACTACTGCCAAGCATTGAATCAGAGTATCTTCTGACAGTTTACAGTAGCGAGAATTTACAGCGTATCGTATGCAACGCATTAGTTCGTTCAGGTAACCTTGAAACAAAAAAAAATATTAAGTAACTAAAACTTAAATGTTTTGAGAGTCATTTTTCCACTAAAAAATATCGCAATAATTTAAGTCTTATAGTGAATAAATAAATAATAGTTTACTGTCTCAATAATTTACAGTTGGTATTAATTCATGCACTCTTTGAGTAATACGGTAGTTTCCAACTAGTCAAATTCAATACTTTAATCCAAATGTCAAAATCGATACTTTTCTATGAAATTTGTATGAAATAGTGAGTTATGACGTCATAGAATTTTTGCATCAAATAGCTTACTTATTTCTTCGAAATTTGCTAAAATATATCATAAATTTTGTGTATCGATCGATCAACGAATAAAAGTATAGTTATTCTTCAATATTTTATTGTATTGAAACGTCAAATTAATTTATTTTTGACCTAGCAAACTATGCAATTATTACAAAAAGTATTGCTACTGGAATTCGAGAAAAGATGTGTTGAGAAGATTTTATAGGCGTAGAATAACTTCCCAGAAAAGCATTCCTTTTCCACGTCAAGAAAAGAGGTTCGCAGTTGATTTTCTTATTGATCGTAACCAAAAAGAAAATTCACAGCGTTCCTCCTTTTTAACCGACTTCAAAAAAAGGAGGAGGTTCTCAATTCGATTGTACTTTTTTTTATTTTTTTATGTTTGTTACTTCAGAACTCCGTCGTTTATGGACGAATTTGCAAAATTTTTTTTATGATTGAAAGGATATGCTTCCAGATTGGTCCCATTCTTTTCAAAATCGCCGATTGTTGCCCATTTGTATTTCCTTGCCTGGGCTGGCACCGACTCCAAAAATAAGTAATAAATTTTGAATATTTGCAAAATATTAATGACAAATAAGTTTACCTATAAATTAAATTTCTTTACAGCAGTTCAAAGTTTTATTTT
The DNA here is from genome assembly GCA_902829305.4 of Spodoptera exigua. NCBI lineage: Eukaryota > Metazoa > Arthropoda > Insecta > Lepidoptera > Noctuidae > Spodoptera > Spodoptera exigua. Next base: position 6,683,982 of record LR824608.2, on the reverse strand, counting down.
TTACTTTTTAGTGTAGGAACTTTTATTGCTTGACTTTTTTTGAAGGCGGTTTTTTTATGCCATCAACTGCGAATAAACAACCTAAACCTGACTTGTTGAGAGACTTGAGACTCTTTAAAGTTTTTATTTTGAGCTAGACCGCCCTATAATTAACAGCTATCAACTTTGAACGCAAGACATCGTGCCCCAAAGAAATCAATGCCGCCCCACGCACTAACCATTGATTTAAAAACCGCAATTACATGCATACAATAAGAAACAATTGAGAATCTATTTTTATTCTTAGTGCGTGCACACATTTGTTTTGCGGTTAAGGCTTGCAGAAAAAGTTTGTGCGGTTGCTTATATTCTGTGTTTATAGATTTATGTGTACCGTAAAACAATGATTATTAAAGAATACGTAAGATAATAGGAACTATAGTTCCTATTATTCGCAGTATACTGCGCAATGAGAAAAGGTAACTCAATTTAATAATTGATGCACAGTGAAATAATTTGGTTTACTGTTTGTTTTGTAAAATTACTATCATGCCACAAATTGCATCAGAATAACATGTGATATAAGAAATCAGTAGGTGTGTCATCTATGAGTACTATGTAGGTAATTTACATATCTATCGATGAATATTATCAAAGTACTTATATAAAGACGCATCCATATTAAACTTGCCTTACCTATCAACTTTGTTGAATTTTCAATTTTTACACCAAACAATAAGGTTCAAAACTGGAAACGGACTTGTACTCTTTTGGAGTAAGTATCTGGTGTCTATGAGAGGCGTCGTTTGCTTACCATCAGGTGATCCGTATAACACTGAACATTGTGAAGAACTATCCCAAAAAAAAGTCAAGAAAAACAGAAACAAAAAGAAATCTTATAGAGCCAACTTTTTTTGTAAAAAACTGCTACTTATTATTATTAGGTACAATTAGTTTCAACTTACCAAGCATATGAAAATTTTTCAAATCAATTCTGTCCAAGCAGGCTAGTAGAATTTTCAATAAACTCTCCAACTTATGTGTATCATAATCGTCCCAGGTTTCAAGCATCATGACACATCGTAGCAAAACTTTGACAATGTGTATGTGTAACTGTGTGACTTCAATGCACTCCTGCGCAGTTTGCTGTGGATACAACTGTTCTCTACTCAAGAGAGAAATTATATGCGCTTCATTGCCAATAAACGACGATTTTATCCAAGACATTGTGCCATCTATAAAGACAACATCTGATTATTAAAGGACCATTCATAAATCTCTAGAATTTCGAGTATACTTTTTCCTTATAAGATTGATTTTAATAAGTAGTTTCTGAACCAATTTTTAATTAAGTATTTACCAATTCAATTTTTATTTATTACAAAATTTTTACTCTAAGTTTTGCTGGGTCTGTTATTGTGTCTTAGCTGTAAGCTAATTCCGTAACACCATTTAAACATTATTATAGTATTATGATACACAAATATGAATAGCAGCACTTTTTTTTTATTTAATAGGTCGGCAAACGAGCAGACGGATTACCTGATGGTAAGCAATCAGCGCCGCCCATGGACACTCGCAACGGAGGAGTTACGAGTGCGTTGCCGACCTTTTAGGGATTAGGGATTTAGGAGGGATTGGGGGAAGGGAAGGATTGGGCCTCCGGTAACCTCACTCACACGGCGAAACACAACGCTGTGGTTATTTCACGCCGGTTTTCTGTGAGGCCGTGGTATCACTCCGGTCGAGCCGACCCATTCGTGTCCGAAGCATGGCTCTCCCACACTTAAACTTAGCACTTTGTATAATGCTTGTATATTTTTTGCTACTAGGTATATAGGTACATAAGTACCTAGTAGCAAAAAAATAATCCTCATAATTGTTGCCAGTGCCCTAAAGATTCTATTAAACCCCTAATGACTCGTGTGATAAATAACAGAGAATTTCGTAAAGGTGTTTTCTTCTTATCACACGTATTTCATATCTGTGTATCACGTACTGTTGTACTCATCAGGTATTAGACAATTCAAGATTAGCGTCAGTGTCAAGACATAAACTCTGTCTGTATTTTTCGTCGAATGATCACAAACTATTTGGGCAATCAGTACCAAGTTCGGTTATTGCTATTTCACTTTGACGTCTAAACATACGAATTGTTCATGTGTGTATCAGTGTGTCATTTTTGAAAATCGAATTTTGTTTAGATAACGTATCTACACCATTTTACTTATAATATCATTGGGGCCAAGTATTAATGACATTACAACTATAATAAGGAAAAGTCATATCACGGAAAGAATATAAAGACTATAATAATGTGTAATAAATCATATTCTATTTTAGTCAACTCTATGACTCCCATAACATAACTCGAAGAACCGCAAAAAGTATCATTCTACGTATTGAGCACCTTTTTAAGGAAATTTTATCAAATTACTTCTACTGCCCTGAGTGGGGAAACACTCCCTTTCACCGGACTCTTATTGTCTAAAACCATCCTGTGTATTCTCTCTATTAAATTGCTCAACCCCGGATCTAAGTCTTAAAGCTTATTACTACTTCAGTAGAAAAAATAAATTATGATAATGATGATATTTTTTTTTAACCAAGATATAAAAACTTACCAGACTTCGGTACATTATCCATGTATGCTATAACGAAGTGCAATAGAGAACAAAGCAGTGAGGTGTCGCGGGATGAGGCAGGAGGTGCATCTAAGAACCGTCGCATATGTTGCCATGGTAACGAGCTATACTCCTTCTTGTTGACACCCGATGATGCAACTAAATACACGTAGCTAAAAAATAAAGCCATATGATGAAAACAATATTTCCTAGCCTAAATACGACCTGTTTTTCTAATAATTTCAAAACCATCTTTTTCTAATTAATTTATTTTTCTTATTTTAACTGTCTGTACTACTTACCTTTCTAATAAAAAAGACACTCACCTTTCTAATAAATGCAGCGCTTCTGTGACTTGCCTATGCGTAGTAGCATTCTGTAAAGCTAGCAATGCTCTAGTGCTACTGAAAATAGGGCAAGATGCTCTCAAGGTTGCTAGGTCACGGGTCGTAGGTCGAAGGGACAATGGGGCAGAAGGTGGTGGCTCTGTCAGAAGTCTAGCCCGACCAGAATTGGTGTACCACCAACGAACTCGTACTGCTGTTCTCCACTCTTCATCAGCAAGCAGCCATTCTGTTATAGGAACAAAAGTAAGTTCTAGGGATCTTGTTTGACCGCCTTCATATAAGTACCCGATAGACTTATGTGGCGCATATTTTATAATATTATCTAAGGTCTGATTTTTCAATAATCAGATAAATGTTGTCTGAGGAATAAAATTGTTGCTGTTACTGTCTTATTCAAACATTCCGATGTGACAACATCATAATTATTCCCCGGGTAACTTTTACTTAACCATTAAAAATCTGCCCTTATACAAATAATCTTCTAACTAAATTCATCATCTTTAATCTTGTACGCAGTGGCTATATCTAGAAATACTGTAAAACGGCCCTTATTGTAATCAAGTGAAAAAAAATTGTTTATCGATATTACGTGTAAATGTTTTAGTGTCCTTAATGTATGACACGGTGTAAGTGTGGGAGAGCCATGCTTCGGCACGAATGGGCCGGCTCGACCGGAGTGATACCACGGCCTCACAGAAGACCGGCGTGAAACAACCACAGCGTTGTGTTTCGCCGTTTGCCGACCAATTACTTAAAAAAAAAAGACTAATCAATCTTACCTACTCGTATCTAAAACTGTTCATTACAAACAAATAAGTGAATATAATATGTTATCATTATTTTAACAAAATCAACCCAAAAACAAAATGTAAGGCAAACCCCACGTGCATTTTATATGCCTTAAAATATCACATAGTCGTCACTGGCAGTGTTAAAAACAATTACAATTATATAGAAAAAGTGTTTTATTCATTATAATCAAGATTACTAATAATGACTAGTGTGATCCCAGCCTTCGAACGTTATGATAACATTTATGCACAATCATAATGACACGCACAAATTGCAATAACACGAACGAATTCTATAATTACCAATAACTAACTTACAATAGGTATTAAGTATGATATAAATAGAAAGCTCCATTAATATCATAATATCTATTATAATACTACACGAACCATAACCTAATCCAATATAATAATAATACAACAACTTTTTTACCCAACACAAGATTAGAATCAAGTTGAAACAATACAATTATAAAACAATTTAAATTCAACGCAATAATTTGTCTGAGGAAGAAACTCATCTTGACGTCCTTTTGTTCATACGTCACAATATCCTAATTAGAAATCCAACAACTTATGTAGTAAGAAAAACAATCTATGTATGGAAACTGGAATCCTATCAGTCCTTGAGATTCTTCGATCGGGCTTCGAACTTGGGACACGTGAAACGAATAATGATTTTGAATAATGTTCTCAAAACGTATTAAAATATTCAAAAAAGTTTTTAGAGTCGAGGTGATCGCATATTGATATCAGTCAAGTTCTCAAAATAAATTAATTATCATCAGAGAAAGTGTACATAATTTACAATATTTGTTTGCTAAAATATGTATGTAGAACCGAATCATGAATACTGTTTTCACCGATTCACAAAAACAGATTTAGAAAAAACAGGAGATTTGTCGTAAATATGCCTATTTATTGCTGTCGCTATGCCCAGACTACATCTTTATAAATATATTTTGAATCAAGTTAAAGTAAAGAAACATTACAGCGATGGAATAAATTTTAGCCTGTGTCACTTGTTCGTTGAAAATATTAATTTTCATTTCCCGATTCTTGAGAAGGAGGTCTTTGTAAGTTTAAATCAAATTATCCATTCAAATTCTAAATGTTTTATGTCTGACAAACAACGCAGCAAAAATCACGAAGAAAAACCGGGCCAATTCAATCAAAAATAGACTTCACCCAACTACAAATAATTTACATTTACAATGACATACTCACCAACACTTGAGTGTTCAGCATTAGGGCTGGTATTCCAATAGCTATTAGCTTCGAACGGTAGCGAGGTTCTCTGTGTCACATTGAGCGGTAATGCTGGTATGCGGTGCCTTGATGCATCCAACTCCTGTAGAGCGAAGCCTGCCCACGCTGTGATAGCCAAGACTTGGGCCGCCATTAGCACTGATGAATCATTTGCAGGGAATACGAGAATCACTGAAATAGAAAATTTGTTTTAGGTTATGTCTAACCAATAGCGGCGTAAGAAAACTAACACTATGTGTGCGAAGTTTATCATCAAGATCATCAAGATCATCATAATAATCATCATCACCATAAGCCTAATATTCAATACTGGATATACATAATTACTATAAATTCAAGTGTGGGAGAGCCATGCTTCGGCACGAATGGGTCGGCTCGACCGGAGTGATACCACGGCCTCACAGAAAACCGGCGTGAAATAACTGCGTTGTGTTCGCCGTGTAAGTGAGGTTACCGGAGGCCCAATACTTCCCCTTTTCCGATCCCTCCTCAATCCCTGAACCCCCAAATCCCTTATCCCTAAAAGTTCGGCAACGCACTCGTAACTCCTTCGTTGCGAGTGTCCATGGGCGGCGCTGATTGCTTACCATCAGGTAATCCGTCTGCTCGTTTGCCGAGCTATTAAATAAAAAATAAAAAAAATACTGGATATAGGCCCCTTCAATGGCACGACACAGGTCTCGGTCTTAAGCCAACAACAACAACAGCATCCAACGACATATCGAATAATGATAAATCCGAAAAGCGGCTGGCAGTGGTCGGAAGCGTCGAGCTGAAGATCGAGCTTAGTGGGTAAAGTTACTTTTCTAACTGAAACTTAATGTGCAAGTGATTGCCGTTGTTGTGTAGTTGTTTTTTTTTACGGTATAGGAGGTAAACGAGCAGACGGATCACCTGATGGTAAGCGATCGGCGCCGCACATGGACACCCGCAACACCAGAGGGGTCACAGGTGCGTTGCCGGCCTTTTAACAAGGAGTACGCTCGTTTCTTATTGTCACAGTGGCTAGGTGCCGCCGTGCAACATGTTGCAAGTTAGATTGTCGCATGGAAGAACTCTTTGTGTGTTACAATACTTAGAGTTTCTAGTCTGTTTTTTATGTATGTGTAAAATTGTATGTTTGTAAACGCACCCACAACACAGGAGAAAATCACACAACGAGGCGAAATTAGAAATGATAATTAGGTATGAATTCTAACTTATCATATAATTGAACCCATTGGCAAAGCGTTGACCCCTTTTCTAGTCGTTATAAATTACATAAAAAATATGTACAAACAAGATTCTTCAAAAATTTGTACCTATAGATTACCAAAAAGCAATTTACGCAGTTCAGGGATCTCCCAAAGATCGGTCATTACAAACCTCGATAAAAATATTGTTTATTGTACTGTTTATCACATGCAATAAAATTCTTCCACACGAACGCAAAAGAATTTCCCATTTGTGTAAGATGGGTAACCCAAGCATAACTATTCCTATTTGATTAATATGTTTGAGTATACCCATTAATAATCTAAAGACGAAAACATCCTGCTTGGAACTTTAAACATATATTATGGTTTTTCCTTGACAAGGTTTTACGTAAGTATACCAAAATGCGCAAGACTGTCACGTTTACCAAATGGTTGCAATTACAACTATCGTACAGGCTTCATCTAGTGTGGTTGTCATTATGTTAAGGTTGGCGCGGTGGCTAGGCAACTACCTGCCGCGCAGTATTGCGGGTTAGATTCCCGCACAGAACAACTCTGTGTGATCCACAAATTGTTATTCCGCATTGGATGTCATACGTACATTTTTAAACACAGGAGAAAATCGTAGTGTGATGCAAATTAAAAATAATAATTGAGCAAACAAGTACTTAATTAAACGCTAGAACTAGTCCTATCACATAAAACGTTCGATACGTTCCTGTTATAATTATAACTGGAACGTTGGATACGTTCCTGTTATAATTGTTGATGCGTGATGTAGGTACGTATCATTCAAAGTCGTCATCAAAAATTACCTCTGAGCAAAAGCGCAGGTAAATCCGGTATCTTTGCCAAGTTGTGTCTACTGGCGAAACATACGCTGTTCAGTATGGACACGCAACTGATTGCACACTCCGGAAATGCTAGATAATCGTCCACCATCAGTGACATTCTGAAATTCAAAGATTAAGATAAAACTTAGTTTTTATATTTTGAGATTGCTATCTCTATATGCGTCAACACTGAACGCTAAGCTCGTATGATCGTACGATTGATAAAACAATTGAAAGAAGAGTTGCAGATACATTGTGTACCGCAGTATCTATAGATAGGAATGTTATAAAATCAAAATAGTGCTCTCACTGCTTTTATAATTATTTTTAGACTATAGAACTGTCTCGTTGGTGAGAGTAGGCTCCAGTCTCTAAAACATCTTTTAATTTGATTGGAATCACCATTGCAAAAAAATGGTCTTAGCTTAGCTTAAGGTTTAAACAGTAAGAAATCAAAAATTGCGTGTCAAATAAAAAATCGGCATTTTATCTGCCCCACACAAACTGCTCTGTAAGTACATTACTGCTCTGTAAGTACATGTGAACAAAACTGACCGTATTTAACATTTAGAGGTGGTTCGGATTAGTTTGTTCACATTTAGTAATTCTTTCACAGTTTAAAGGGCAATATAACTTATCAATCACACTGTTTTTCAAAAGGCCATTCCTCTTTGTAATACAACGATACTTCTTACAAAAAAGCTATGGTAGACTAGAGTAAACAAAGCTATAACACTTGTATTGTTAGCTCATGAGTACATACGGTATATTAGTTTTCCACTCTACTAACCTTAAAGTAGCTACAATAATATTAACACCATCGTATTGCAAGAAGACATCGTGTATATTCTGCTGTCGCACTATAACAGCGAGTTGCTGCAACGTGCTACGTCGCAATGAGGGTTCGAGGGAAGGTTGCATCGTGTTGCGAGATATGTAGTGCCCTTCGTCGTCGAGAACAATGTCTTGTTTTAACACGTCCAGGATTTGGGTCAACCCTGTTGTCTAAACAAAAGTATTTCTTACAATTTAAATCTTTACCTCATAAAAAGCTATGAAGTAAATGTAAAACATTTGTTTATGTTATCTCAAAAAAAAGAAAATATTTCAAGTCTCAATAGTAAATACAGATGACGCACTATTTTTAAGAAATAAATGTTACTGTAAACTGCTCTGCGACTTCTCGACTGTAGATAACTAAGCTAGAGATGACTTGAAACTAGACGGGTTATCCCCGAAAGTACAGAAAACATGAGTAAGCCATTAATCAGTGTTTAGTTTGTTACTTCATTTGAAGTATTAGGTACTAAGTCGGCGTTTGAGTATAAAAGATATGTCTTACAATAGATATTTGACCGAATACTAAGCTTACCTGGGGCACCTTAGTTGGTGAACTTTCGTAGTCTATATTGAACTCCTGCCGTTTAACTCTACGTAATGCGCTCAATAAAACATCAGCTCGCAACGAATCTTTGGGTGGCAAATAGCGTTCATCATCTAAAAACATCAATTAAATATGATCTTTTATCCATTCACATACTTATAAATTTTTCCAACAGGATAGTTTCCAACAAGTCAAATTCAATACTTTTATCGAAATGTCTATAACGAAATCTTGTATGCAATAGCACGTTGTGACGTCATAATATTTTAACGTCAAATTGTATACTTATTTCTCTTGAATTAACAATAAAAATACGAATATCAAGAATAACGTAAAATAATGAATGAAGGTATGATTGGTTTTCAGTATTTTTATAGTTTTATACGTTGAAATAATTTATTTTTTACAACCAACAAACAATCTAATTCTTATATACTTGTTCATGTCATAGGTTGGCAAACGAGCAAACGGATTACCTGGTGGTAAGCAATTAGAGCCACCCATGGAGACTCGTAATACCAAAGGAGTTACTACAAGTGCGTTGCCGACCTCTTGTGGGTTATTGGGGATTTAAGGATTGAGGATGGGGGAAAGATTGGGTCTCCGGTAACCTCACTCACGCGGCGAAACACATTGTAAGTGTTGCTTCACGCCGGTTTTCTATGAGGTCGTGGTACCATGGTACTTACCTAATAGTCGACATAAGGTGTGCGCTGCATCAAGTTGTACAGCGACGCATCGTACGAACAAAAGACGAACCAAGCCAGCCATCACTTCGGACGCAGATACGCCTAAACAATCCGCTATGTCGCGCTCAAGCGATTTACAAATTGCTTTTCCTGTGAAAGAGATAAAAGGTCATTTTAGGGTAGACAATATTCAAAATGTTGGTTTTGGCATACCAAAGTAGTCTAGTCCTGCCTTTCAGGTAAGGTTGCCATATCCTGTGGTCTTGGCATAGACCGGGATTTGGAACAGGGTAATTTTTATTCAAGGTGGGAGAAGACCTTACCAAAAAACCAAGGAAACCAAGAAATGAATAAGTAATATCGCTCTTTGATTAAAATAATCATATTATTATGTAGCATATTTTACCTAATGGAGTGTCATGAGCAGCATAAACATGTAACAACGGTAGTACTGGCAGCAAACTAGCCAGTAGTCGCCACCAACACCCCTCACTGAGGACCAGCCGTCCACGTAGTAAATATAACATTATATCTGAAGAACTCTCTTCTACCTGTAAGTATTAAGAAAATACACGCTTAATTCTTCTTGCGCAAATCTATACAAGCAATACATGATTGCGCAAAATATCGTAATTATTTTGCGCAAACAAGTTTGTATTAAACAATTTCTACTCACCTCTTTAAATTTAGAAGACAGTCCATGACAACAAATCTCCGTCAGTACACCAACATCACACAATAAAGTCAGAGATGTCTCGTTTTCGTCTCCAACCAAAACAGATTTCACCATCTCAGCTAATGACTTGTAAAATGTAATTTGCACCCAATCCACACTGTGACCCATCAAAGACAAGGCAATACTCCGAGCGACAGACCAATCGCTATCATTAAACTCCAAATCTTTCGCTTTTTTCACCAAAATATCTGCTATATCAACCAAAAGATGTTCACTTTGAAAAAGCTCTAGTATAGGGATAGAACTCTTTATGCACGCCAGGACTTTCTTGGATTTATGTAGTTTCTTATTGTTCATAAACTGGGCAGCACCATCCATGCTGGAGAATAATTTCTTTAGTTCCCTATATTTGCTTTTATATTCTTGATTTATAGTTATTTTAGTACTCTGGAAATATATATAATACTCCATTTAAGTAATAAATAACACAAAAAATATCTGTCAATTTGCGCAAGGGTTTAAAAATTTTGCGCATCAACTGTAACCATAACAAAACATTTAAAGTAAACTTTTTGTACACGTACCTGTAACACCAATTCAATCTTCTTACTTAATGTCGGGTAAAACAGTTCAACGCCAGGATCGAGTTGGGCTACTTGTAAAGCATTTACAAGGGACGTCGGTGGCAAAGCAGAGTCTCGTGCCCAGTGTAATAGTTTCTCTGCACAAAATGTCAGACGCAACCACGCCACGCGATGGTGACTACGGTCGAGGTCATCGAAGAATGATTTTCTGTAATAATGCACATAGAATTAGGGCAATTTCATAATAAAATGAATTACTGTTTGTCTGTCTCGCTAAGACTCGAGAAAGGCTGGACCGACATAGCTTATAGTCGTCTTGAAGTATTTTTGGATATTAAGGGAAGATTTAAAACGTCAGAAAAAAATATATAGGAAATATACAGTTACCTACTACAAACATCGAAAAACTATAGAACTAATTGACTGCACGTTTAGCGCTGGCTGCAACTGGCTGCCATGCAATGTGTGTTTGATTCCCGCAGGAAACAATTTTGCATTATTAACAAATTGTTGTTTCGGGTGTAAGTAGGTTGTGTATGTGAATTTGTATGTATGTAAACGCACCCACGACACCAGGATTAGTATTTTAAGAAAAAAAACATCTATCGTTTAAACTGTAAACGGTTACGAAGTTAATTTATGCAATTTGCATAAGTACTCAAAAGTAAAATCACCTGTATTTATTCAGTAGATCTCCCATCAAGCGCATTGCCATGCAACTTTTATGCGATATATCCCTATAAGTCTTGGCATTATGGTCCATTATCCAAAAGCTGTCGTTAATGCAGTCGAGTAACAACTCGACTAGACTTTCTATTAGGCAAAGACACGTGTTTAATTCTCTCTGAAATGAAACAAAGTAAGATAACAAAATTACAAGGAAGAAAAATTAGGTCATTGTGGAGAGTCTCTAAGGCCCGGTTTCCGAAAGCCTGATCAATGTTAAAAACAACTAACTAGGTGTCAAATGTCTTGTCAAGTCATCTGATTGGTTGTTGATAATTCAGTCAACCAATCAGATGATTTGACAAGAGATTAAATTGATTTTAACATTAATAGGCCTTTCGGAAACCGGTTGTAAGTGTGGGAGAGCCATGCACGTGCACCACGAGTGGGTCGGTACAAAGGGGTCGGCTCGACCGGAGTGATACTACGGCCTCACAGAAAACCGGCATGAAACAAGCACAGCATTGTGTTTCGCCGCGTCCGAGTCCCCCAATCCCTAAAACCCTAATCCCCCAAAGGTCAGCAACGTACTCGTAACTCCGCTGTTGTTGCGGGCGTCAATTGGGGGGCGCTGCTGATTTCATACGATCAGGTTATACGTGAGCTAAAAGTGTCCTATCAATTAAATAAATATCGCGAGGAAATTTAAACTCGTATGAGGTGTTTAGTAACACAATTTTCAACCTGAAGGTTACCTGGTTGACATTAATTATAGCGATAAAGCAGCCTTGTACTTTTTCAATTCTTAAAAATTGTGCAAAATTCTTAAAAATTGTGTACGAGTTCACTAAATAAGTACTTTAATTTGCACTTTATATAATTGTCTTATATATTTACCAATAATAAAAAATACTACGTATTATTAATAGAGACCTAATCAAAATGCAATAAGCCGTTTTTAAATCTCGATTCTACTCTCGTTCGACCTCGATATTACTTACAATATTCAGAAACTCAGTTTTATCAACTGGGTCAGCTAACACGACGCTTCTAGCCATAATAGTGAGGACTGCGTGTAACGTGTCCAGAGCATACAAGGGGGCAGGCAGTTGTCGCAGTAACACAAGCCCATCTTCTTCAGCAGGAGTGCGTGGGTGTGGCTCGCCAGCTATCTCCTCCAATTCTAGATTTACACCTTCGTCTATCAAATCTCTGTGGTCTTCTGAAACCTGGAGAACAAAATACACCTTAAATATATTAATTGGAATATTTTACAATAATTTTCTCATAATACATTAAACCTCAACCGAACGCCCGCGTCCGAGCCCCTATTGTTCTTCTACTGTGTCTCGAATTACCATGTTTGCAAAGTTAAATAAACATTTTCCAACATTCTTATTTTTTCATGTGGAGACAGATCTGGAATACAAAATGGTGGGAAATCCAAACCATACCAACAATGCGGTCAACTATGTTTCTGGCATGAATATTCAAGACGCAAAACTAAATACGCCATAACACCGCGGCGACCATCGTGACCTGGCTCCCTCTACTTTCTAGCTAACTTCCTCTTTTTTCTACTTTCGAGTATTTTTAACTTACCTTGTTAGCTTCATGTATCAAGTCCAAAGAGGACAACTGTAGCAGGCGTACGCGCAGGGCTTTAGTTATGTATAGTAAGACGCAAAGAGCTTCGCCAGGTCGCCCGCCGTGATTACCGTCTGCTATTGTTAATAAACTCTGCAAAATACATAATATGTACATAGAATATTTGACATATATACATATCTTCACGTGATCTCAGAAAAGGCTCCAATGATTACAATTGTTATTAACTTTGTATGTTAATTAGTGTCCGACCGAAATTTCGGTTTAGGTTTCGGCCCAGTTTCGGCTAAAAATCAAGTTTCGGCCGCAGTTTCGGTTTCGGCCGATTTTGGCTGTCCTACTAATTGTGATCTAGGTAACTTTGTTAATTCTAAATATGTGATTTTTGATTATCTATGTTGAGACTGGAACTGGGTGTGATAGTAATTATTATTTTTGTATAACAGGTACCTAAAAGAGATTGATTATTCTTCCTACAAATATAATACCTACAGATAAGTACCTAAAAATAAAATCCAAAGTATTAAAGGGAAAGATCTCAAAATGCCAATACTTAGTACTTAATGCAACAGTGACAATTACTGATTTGATTTAGATGAATGATTTGACCGAGAAATTAATTTGAAAAAATAATAAAATTGTTAAGTATGCCTATTTTTAATTTTGTATTAAACTAGCTTTTGCCAGCGGCTTCGCCCGCGTGGTGTGTTAATAAAAAGCAGCCTATAGCAATAGAACAAAATCGAAGTATACATATTTTTTTTTTATTAATCGTCTCATCTCATTTTAATGGTTAAATTACATAGACAGAATGGTACGGATCTAACCAAGACGTAAGTATTACAAAAATTTCACAAAACCTATTATATTATATTTTACACCGCGTCGCGTCGAGCACGGCAACCGTTACACAAAAATAGTCCTTAGCATGATTCAGTGTTCACATGCGACGGCGCGATGGCTTATTATCAGAACTGCTATTAGGAGTTACACGTGCTATTGTGAGTTAACCATAAAAGATAGATATATTCTGTATAACAATTTTTTTTTTTAAATTTTATGTAGAATATTTTCGTCATACATAATTTCTATGTAACTTTAACCATTAAGGTGTGGTTACACAAGCGACGGAAACTTACAAAAGGGAGTAACTTCTCCCATTTTCCCAACATTTCCCTTCACTGCTCTGCTCCTATTATAAGGACATACAGACAGACAAAAATTTTACTGATTGCATGTTTGGTATCAGTATCAATCACTTATCATCCCCTGGTAGTTATTTTGAAAGTATATTTAATGTACAGAATTGACCTCTGTACAGATTTATTATAAGTATAGATAAATGATTACAACAAACCTAATATAACGTGTTTCCCTTTCATGCCCTAATTAAGGCAAAATAATAGGTACTATGCACCAAATTTCAGTATTCTAAGATATTTATAAGTACCACCACGTTAGTTTCGGTTTCGGCCGAAACTGAAGCCACGGCCGAACATTCGGTTTCGGTTTCGGCCGGGAAACCAGTTTCGGTCGGACACTAATGTTAATTATCTCATTTTAATCCAAAACCCTTTACATTGTAACTTTCATTCTCAAAAAAACCGAGCAAATCTCGATCATCCAGTTATTAAGTAATTATGTGCACTCTACGTACCAGTCCAGGAATAAAAAGAGTAAAGTTAAAAACTGCTTACATACAAATAATATTTTTTCTTTTTCAATAGTTTTTATTATCACTTTTTACTCCATAAATAAATATATTTATTCCATAAATAAACATACCTTTATGATCTCTGGTCTATTTAAGAATACTTCAGCATAGAAATCGCGCAGGAAGACATCGCGAATGAATCTGCAGCATCGTCTTGTGGACTTCAATAGTCTAAGGGCATCCTCCACCAATAGCAATGTTTTCTTGTCAGATTGGCTCAGCTCCACCCAAGGGAATAGCAGTACTCTGACACACTCTGTGGTATGTAAGCTAAAATAATTTAAAAGGAATTAACAATATTTAGAACAAAATAAGCACATAGTATTCTCAAGTTCTGAGATTTTGGGGTCATCACATCCACCATTACCCTGGCACAGGGCACAAGTTAGGCAAGGGTGATTTTTGGAAACTCTGATTTAACTCAGGAGTCATTTAAAGAATTTTCAGCAACAAAAGTAAATAACTATTCTACTACTTCACTGTTCTGATGTGTTTTTATCAAACAAACCTCAATATTTAACTTTAACTGAGATTTGTATATGTATTATGTATTTTTAAATGGTGCCATGTTATCTCCACACTGACAAACTAAATACTAAAGCTTTTAAATTTTTAATTCCTAAAATACTCACTTCCTGTATCTATTGAAATCAGAGTCATCATTGGAAATGGATGTAGTCTTAGAAGAGTGAATATTAGGCTCCAAATTGTAATAACCACTGCTCGATCCTCCATCGCTTTCGGAACTGAAAATATTATATCCAATATTAAATATAAATTTTATTCTTAAAGAAATTTTATTTAATTAGTTATAACAAAGGAAACTCATTAAATAGCTTTCTATCGAGTACAAAACTTTTTTAAATAATATTTCTTTATTGACTTAGTTTTTTCAGGTACACCCACACCTTCTGGAAGCAATCTTTATTAGAGATGCGCAAAGGATGGGAGCCATCCTTTTTTTTAAGTTACCTGGTGATATCAGGGAGAGTCAAACGAGGGATATCCACATTAACATCAGATTCAACTGTATTAATAAATCTCAGGGTATCAATAACATCATCATACAGTTCTAGGGCATCAATAGAGATCCTATGACGGACTTTGTTCAAGTTATTTAAAATAGTATCTATTCCAAACTCCTTAGCAATGTAG
The DNA here is from genome assembly GCA_902829305.4 of Spodoptera exigua. Lineage (NCBI taxonomy): Eukaryota > Metazoa > Arthropoda > Insecta > Lepidoptera > Noctuidae > Spodoptera > Spodoptera exigua. The sequence goes on along the minus strand of LR824608.2, from coordinate 6,668,467 downwards.
GTGCCAGCTTTTGTCTGAAACAAAGATAAAACATGTAGTTAGTTATGAAGCTAACAGTAATTTATGAAATATTTGTTACAAAATATATGACAAATTAAAAAATAATTCCCATATTATGAAGAACCTCACATAAAGTATATTATACTTTAAATGAATAATATAGCATTTATAGGGAAAATAAATACGGATAAATCCTTAACCTTGATAGTCGTAAGTAGTAATTCCAAAGCCTCGCGCTGTAGGGATTGTTGTGGAGTCTGGAACCATGCCAGAAGACTTTCTAATAACTCTCTAGTACCCGACAACTCATCCTCCAACTCCCAACCTAATTTCAACTTTGCTAACAGCAATAATAGAGATCTTTCACGTATTTCTTTCAAGGGGTGGCCTAAAACATTTCAAGAAAACATTATTATGATAAATACTTAGGCACTGAAACGAATATTTACAACCACTAGCAACTTACTTAATTTTTTGATATACATAGTCAGAATTTCAGCATTAGCCATAATTTTATTTAATTGCAGCGTAATATAAAAAGAAAATAAGCATTGTTTTGTTTACGACTTTTGAGAGTTTTGAGTTGTTGGATTTCAAATTTGACTTTGACATCTGACAATGACAATAACAGTAAACAACGTTCCTTTCAGCCCAAGGAGGTTATAAATAATCAACCGTGGTACAATCGTGCTGTAACTGGTAAGAATTTTTGTAATAAGGGAGCTGAAATTAATAAATCTTGTCAGCTTAAAATATAAACATGTACATTTTTTTACTTTTGAAATTATGAAACGATAACATCAAAGTAAAGTATTTTTACAGATTTTTTTTTATCTAAAGTGTCCCTAGATTCAAGTCTTTGTAGTCGAACTTTTTTTTGATATTATATTCGAAATTCGGGTTATTACAAAGAGCAACCTTTTATTACTATTCAGAATTATTATCGATTGTATATGTTTTGATATATTAGCAAAATAAGTTTTCCAAAATCCGGTTTGGGAACTGAGTTGTGCAAATATGGCAAACTGACAATGACAGCTTGTCAATTTCTAACATTCTGCGACCGAAGTTGTTCTTATCCAGATTTTTTTATTTTGTCCTGTAATATAATATCCCAGTACAGCGTCCCATAAAATACCTATTTGAATTATTTTAAAATATTTTCAATGTGCATTTCCTTAATTCTTCGGTATACATTTGTATAGTAAAGAATACGGTATGTTATTTTTAGTTGTAAATTTAACCAAAACAGATCATTGTACACCGGCTTTTAAGATTCTACGTTTAACACCGGAGTTTATCCTGATTTTACTTATGACTATAATAATAACCACGCTATTTTTTATCTTAAGGGATTCGTTTAAATTGATTACAATTATTTTTATTAGCTACATATGGCATGCATACTTTTAATAATATAAGTAATATTAGTAATTGATATTTATCATTGATGTGATATCAATTTCAGATGGCAGACATTAAAGCTTTACTGAAAGAGGCAAGAAAACTAATAGATGAGAAAAACTTTAAAGAAGCTCAAGAATGTTGCAAAAATATTTTAAGAAAAGACAAGCAAAATTATTTTGGTCTAATCCTACTTGGAAAGTCTCTTCAAGATTCTGATCAGGCACCACTAGCCTACCAAAAGGCTATAGCAAGTAAACCAGATCACCCTCTTGCATGGCAAGGCCTTGCCAATTACTATGAAAGAATAGAAAATGATACAAACAAAAGCAAATTAATTACTGTTTACAATGAAATGTTAAATTTGCAAATGGAAGAAGAAAAGTTCACTGAAATAATTACCAAACTTGGACAGCTAGGTTGTGCTCTAAGAAGCAAGGAGTGTCTAAAAATGCTGGCGACATATTTAACAAAAGATCTTCCAAACACATTATTTCAAACTGCTGAAAAACAATTTATTGATCTCTTGAAAGCTGATATACCTAGTGATGAAGAAGCTATACCAATCATCCTGAATGTTTTGCAGAAAATATACAAAGATGATCCTCGAGATTCTCTAGAAATTTTACAATGCAAACTAATCATTCAGAAACCCGACTTAGCTTCAGCTGTTGAAGAAATAATTAATTTGAGTTTCTTTCCTTCAAATGTACTTTTAAGGGAATGGCTCTGCAAACAGCTATGTATTAAGTATGTGGAGAAAATGTCATTTTGTGAGTTGAATATTGAAAAACACATTGATTCAATTAGTGAAGGCATCATGAACTCTAAATATCCAAGTCTTCTCAGGAGTATGATATGCTATGACAAGGGTTTATACCTTGAAGCCTACAAACAATGTGTTCCACTTGTAAATTATCAAGAAGCAGATGTTACTGAAGCCACCTTTATAATAAAATGTACAATCATGCTCAAAAAATGGTCTGTCACACAGAAACTGGCAACCAACTTTATAACTAAAGTAAAAGATCAACAATTTGCAGTAGCTCTCAAAAGATTTCTATTTTTATCCTTAACCAAACAGCAAAAATGGTTGCAAGCAATAAACACTGTCAAAGAAATAGGTATTGATTCTATGGAACCAATAGAGTTGGCCAGTCTTGCTGAATGTTATATTGAGGCAAATGAACCAGCGGACCATATTCTGAAACATTTAGAAACAACTGATTATTATAAGCAGTTACAGGCTCTGTTACTCCATAAACAGAATAAATATGATGAAGTCATAAAACTATTGGAAGGTTCAGAAAATTCAATTGAGGTATATTATTTGGGTAAAGCATATTGGGAAATAAAACAATACGATAAATGCTTGATGAGTCTACTGAAAGCCGCAAAACTAAATCCTGACCATGCTGATACATTTTTGTATTTAGGTCATTTCTACTATTACCATAAATCTGACTTACAGAAAGCTAAAAAATGTTATGAAAAAGCTCATAGTCTAAATGCAATTAGTATGAATATTGCTAAAAGTCTCAGTGAAATTTATGTTAAACTACAGCAAAAGGATGCAGATTTTGAACTATTGATTGGATTTGCAAAGAATATTTCTACTACTGAGTCATGGGTTAGTTTCAGATTGGGTCTGCATTATTTAAACAAGAGAGAGTGGGAAAATGCAATTTTAAATTTCAGAAACGTAATTAAAACTAACCAAAGTGATACAACTGCTTTTGAATGCCTGGCAGATGCATATTATTCTCGAGGATCTTATACTTCTGCATTGAGGGCTTATAACAGAGTAATGACTTTGGATCCAAGTAAATCAGCACACTGTCTCACAAGAATTGGTCACATATATTCTTTGCTCACACAATATCAGGAAGCTATATCAACCTTTGAAAAAGTATTCACTATTGAACCCTACTCTTTCTTAGCTCTCAAAGGGATTTCTGAAACATGGATGAGAGTTGCTAAAAAGAAAATTGAAGCAAACATGTATGGCAGTGCCAGAGACTGTGCACAGCATGCAATAGACTACATAACTAAAGCATTATCTAAGCAAAATCAGTATTTATGCTTTTGGAAATTGTTAGCAGACAATTTGATGTTTATTACTAAATTACCTGATAAATATTCATTTGTCTATATGCCTCAACTATCAAAGGAAGGTGGAGCAAGTTTCGAAATTACAAAGAAAACAAAACTTGAAATTTTTCCCCAAGCAATTGCTTGCTACTCGCATATTGCTAAGCAAAAGCAGCAAGTGTCATCATACGATCTAGCACTATCCTATTTGACTTTCTATCATGAAACTAAAAAAGTGGTTAATTGTCACATAGCTTTTAACTTAACTTTAAACTGTATAAAAGAGGGACCCACGGTATGGCGCAACTGGAATTTACTGGGAAAAATATGCTTAGCTATCAAAAAGTACGAAATTGCTCAACACTGCTTCATTAAAGCCCTCTCGGTGACTCGGAAATGGTCAGTCGCTAAAATATGGTGTAATTTAGGAACACTGTATTTGAAATTGAGTCTTTATAAGTTGTCAAACTATTGCTTTTCTCGAGGACAGTCCGCATTACCATCTCACCCACATAGCTGGATTGGACAAGGATTAATTGCAGAAGCAATTCGTGAAGAAGAAGCCATGGATTTATTCAGACATGCTTCTCGCCTAGGATATCATCCAGAGAGTGCACTTGGGTATGCAGACTGGGTGTGTAGAACTTTGAAAAATAACAAATACAAAGGAAACTCAGAGTCGAAATATGAAATAGAGGGTCTTTTTGCAATACCATATGCTATAGACTTGGTGGAATGGTATTGCAACTTTGAACCTACTAATGCATGTGCTTATAACATATTGGGTATTCTACAAGAAAGGTTTGGGTTGCTTCGTTCTGCTATTCAATCATACGAAAAGGCATTTAAATATGCAGAAGAGGAAAACAAGAACAAGGTACTTCTTAACATAGGAAGAATTTTTGTTAGGATGGAAAAATATGATGAGGCAATAAAAATATATAAAGCAATAACTGAAGCTAGTTTTGACTCTACAACTGGATTAGCCTTAGCACTGTATAAAAAAGGCTTGTATGAGGAATCTTACTCTGTTTATGATACAGCACTGCACTGGTTGAGTAATGAAGATGATGAGAAGGCTGATCTTTTGGTAGCCATGGCTGGTATCGTATACATGTATAAGGGTGCTGATGACGCTAAGACGCTCTTATTCCATAGTATACAAATAGCTCAGAAGAAGCCAACAGCACACAGCTTATTTGCAATATGCTCTTTGGGCTTAATACATTCAGACCAAAGTTTGTCAAAGTTGGCTTTGGGCGAACTACGTAAATATGAAATGGAAAGTGATTACGGGTTTGACATAGGTTTTTTGAAATCCTATCTTTCTGTATGTGAAGACAACATGGAACAGGCCATTAAGTTATTAAGCGATTGTCTTCATGATCATCCTAGTAATGCTCTTCTATGGTTTTGTATGGCCCAGTATTGTCTGAGGTCTACTGATACAATGGCAAAAGTTGCTAGCTGTTGTGCGCAGAAAGCCTTATGCTCTGCCCATTATGGTGAATACGACTGCGATTTCGGGAAAATTCTTGCCTCTGCCAGTATTGCTGAACACATAGCTGGAGATCGTGTTAAGGCTATGTTATTAGCAAAACAAGGTCTTCATAAGTACCCCAACCAGCCAGAAATATGGGCGGCTCTGTTGTTTTCACTTTTGTCCCACAACACTTGGAAGGAAAATAAAACATGGCTTTTGGGGGCATCAGGATATATGCGCAAATATTTGAATATGTCTCGATCTCTTGGAAGATGGGTAAATCTTATGGAAAAAAAATTGGGCAAAACTTTATAGGTTTTCAAATGGGTATATTAAATATTATCTCTCATATAATCACATGAGTCGCCTTAGTTATAGTTGAAAAAATAACAAAACATAAATACTTTGGAAGAAGTCTAAGAATTCATGTGAAAAAAAAAACTACTGTACTGCATGAGGCCATATTACAATTCTAATCCAAGCTTAGCTTTTGGAACTATGTAGAATATTAATATTGAAATAGATTTTTTGTATCAATTTATTATGTAATTAATAAGTATAATAAAATAAAGTGCTTATATAATTCAATCAATGAATTTTACACTTAAACTTTATCAGGAATCCTTCTGAATACTGCAACAAATTTGTCGCCATTGTTCCTAGTCACTTTTTTACCTTCTTCTGTACTCTCATATAATTTATCCACTATTGGGTCTGATTTCTGAAACAACAAAATGAATGATTAGATATTGCTATGTAATATTCTAATTTTCGAAGGACCTGCTCCTGGATAACTGTGTGTACTTAACCACTATGTATCAAATGAGTTTAAATATAAAATGTGTCAGATGTACTATTCTGCTTCTCCCATAAAAAAATCTATAGTGTATATGGAAAACAAGCCATACTCAAAGGTCAGTATTAGTTGAGTGGCAATTTAATTTTTTATATAATTTCACAAGTTTTCATCCCCAGATTCGCCTGTGTGGTAGGTTGATAAAAATAGCTTATGTGTAAATCCAAGTAGATGAAGTAACACCTATCTACATACCAAATTGGTAAAGCCGTTTTTGTGTGAAAGAATAACAAACAAACATACATCCATACATTCTTACAAACTTTTAGTTGGTTATAGTAGGATTGTTTTCTTTAAATGTGAACTATGAATCAATTGATTGCTTACCATCAAGCAACTGTTTACTTGTTTGTCATTTTAAAACAAAAAAAGAATTAATTCTTACCAATTCTTCATCTGGTATCCTTTCGAACAATGGATGTTCTTCAAAATGAAATACCATCCATTCATTTAAATCTTTCACATCTGTAATAGTGTAGACAATACCCTGAAAATAAAAGACAATCATTTATCAACAAAAAGTAATAATTAAAATATATTTACAAAATCCCTATACTACTACTACTTCTTTGACTCAATAATGTAGTGCTTAAGAAAATTCAACCACTATATCTTAGTGGTTGTCTACAGGCACAGAGATAATATTCTAATTTCAACAAAAAAAAAAAAAAATGTTACCTGTTCAGCTAAGACGTAAGCATACTCAGACAACAACCACTTATTGATAATTCTCCACTTGTGTTTTGCCTTCTTGAAATGTGGGTCTGGATAAAGGAAGAACATCTTTTTCAGCTGCAATAAAATAATTCATATGAATTTGATCCACATGAGGCAATATTATTTATAAGTTAAACATAAATTATACACTACAAAAATATATCTTACAGACAACTTTTAAATGGTTAATATTCAATAATATAGGTAATATGTACAAGAAATTAATTATTTATATAAACAACACAATTAGGTACTTGAACATACATACATAACTAAATACTTACTTGTCCTTTATGGAAGAAATTTGGCAAATATTTCATAGCATTTGTTCGTAACACAGCCACATTTTGGTATTGATCAGTATGTTGTACTCTCAGTGCTTGAATCCTGTCATTAACATAATCAGATACCTTTACTCGTATCTCTAAACCTAACATCAAGCTTTTGGGATACATTGGTGATAGTGTAACTGAAAATGACAAAGTTATAATTAGCTTGAGCACAATAATTAGAAACATTATTTTAGTTTCAAGTTAAACTTATAATATTATTTATACAAACCTAAAAGACCGCCATATCCACAGCCAACATCTAAAAACTCTACCTTTCTATTCTTATACTCATCATTATTTATCATAGGATACAAAGCAGACCAATCATAATCATCCGGGTGAGCTGGGCTGTAACATGCATAAACTGTAAATTAACTTTGTAATTAGAACTCATTTCCGATCACAATTTTGTGAAACTTACTAATCAAAACAATGATCTGCGATTGGGTTAGAATGAGCACGTTGTCTGTAATACTTTTTCTGTGGCAGAGACATTATTTGTTAGTTTGCTGAAGCTATTTATTATTAAACTGTCTTGGTCATGAACAGTTAAAAAAATCATTTATATCTTTAGTTTTCTGACCAGTGTTTCTTCTACAAGATCGACAAACCGACAAATACACAATACACATGGCTTTGACACTGACACTTGATTTAGATAAACGTCACACTTTTTTTCTCTTCTTTCTTGGCTTTTGTCAGGTTTGCAAATCCGGCGCCATGTCCTTTTAGCGGTACCCAAAATGAATGTTCGCTCTGAAGGTCTGGACCTCATCCGTCAAACAAGGTCCAGTTTCTAAAAAATTAAGCTTGTTTATCGATAACACTATTTTGAGGGTGGTACTCTAAAAAAAGAAAATGATGTTTCAAATGTCAAAGATTCAAAAAAAAACATGCTCGCACTGACTACAACAATTTGTATTGTTTGACTAAACAAAGAATGAGTTAATTTAATTGATATCTGATGTGTTTGACTAGTTATAAATTAACGTGCAATAGCTAATGTATTGCTATAACATAATGTAAATATAGTGGTTGCTGTTAACAACCTTTCAATCTACTATTGATTACAAGTAAGTGGCGATTCCTTCAGCTGTTATTAAATTTATAAAGTCCCTTTAAATATCCATATAAGATTTAATTTATGTATTTTGTCGGATCTAACTCTACCGGGTATTTTTGTGCAGGTATCTATTATTTTAACAGCAATTACATGTTATAGTTTCACCCACTTTTTCTACTTTGTTTCCATTTCTATAAGCTAGCTAATCTTTAAAATATTATTCTATCACATTAACTACCGGAATAAGTACTATACTCACTTAGAGTATAATTCCAATATAGTAAGAAGAATGAAAAAATGTAAAGCTTTTAAAAATGTAGGTAACAAATTGAGATTTTTATTTCATCAAACTGATCACCTTTCTGTTGTACTAAACAACATTTAAACATGACAAGAAATAAATAATCATAACACTATCTCACATCTAAATTATCAATAATTATCACCGTTATCACTCTATTTGTGAACTCACCGTGACGGGAGACAATTTATGTGATTCATTGTTATTAATTAAGTAGGATGTTATATCAAGATATCAAATATTATGAAGTCTATTCTATTCTTCTCTAGTAACAGAGTTTCTAAAATGATCCAAAATATATTCTAATAGGAACTGTTGCTTGTGTGCATTACTGAAATTGTCCTTGAAACCACAACCACATTATATATTATTGTATCTTTTTATTCTTATATTCAATCTTTTCACATAATAGAATAGAATAGAATAACATTTATTTCAGACAAATGCCCATATTTGGTTAGTGAGTTAGTAACAATATTAACTTACTATGTATGTTAGTGATGTTAGTATCTTTTATATTCTTTATATCTCTTTACAATATGTGACTAATTATCCTCCTTAAAAAAATTGTAAGAAAAGATTTTAACATCTACTTACCTGTTTATTGATATACCATACCCAAAAGAAAAACCTTACCTCCTTATATTGATTCAGCCAATTATTTAGTTATAAGTAATCTTATAATATAAATACATCCTTTTTCAAAATCTTCTAAACACATCTACTTCACGTACATCTTGGTAGGTTCATGACCATGACCTTGAAAGACTAGATTTCTCAACAAATTCATTGGTACAAACATGGATCAAATTTGCAAACTTTAAGAGTCAAGAGTCTCGACGGCGCCGTTGTTTTGACGTCGCTGCGTCGTCACCCACGTGCGCTCGTCGCCGGCCACCGCGCCGCAGTCTGTCTCTGGCGTCGTCCACGCCACACGTTACTAACACCGACGCCTGCACCACCGTTAGTGTTTGCGAAATATTATGAATACAGAACTTCAGTTTTACACTCCTTAGTGAAATAGTTTTTACATTCGTTTGTGATATGTGACCAGTTTTAAAATGAACAAGGAAGATTCTCAGTGTGGCCCTAGCAAAGGTGTTCGCGGGTCGAGGTCGGCTCGGTTGCTCACGGATAGTATATCGTCTGACGAGGGCCCAGAGACGGAATGTCTGCTGTCGGCGCAGCTGCAGGCGGTGGTAGTCAACCCGGTGACGAGGCGACGAGAGTCCCTGACTGCGCCGCCTTCGCCCACCGAATCCCGCAAGAAGCGGGACCACAACCGGCAACACAACTACAAGAACCACTTGCACCATCTCATCCACTGGAGAGATATCTGGAGCGGAGAACCGCACAAAGGTCATGAGGTATAGAAGTGAATGCTCTATACAATAATAAACCCTTGCCGGCAGTAATAACCACTTCTGAAATAGCGCATGTCTACTACTTGTTGTTGTCGTTTGTTGTTGTTTTGTGCAATGACTCGTCGCACCGTGCAACAAACTCTTGCCATTGTTTCGTAACTTGATTGTGTACCTAACTCTTCCTTTACACATTTACCACTGTTGTCTTATCATGAGCGTTGTCGTCTCCCTCCAGTATCATTTCCTAAAAAGACGAGAAAACAATGAACGTTTTAAAAATGTAGGTTCCTTCCCCATTAAGTACATTATTGTGGTTTACTTCGTCACATTGTATCCAGGTTTAGAGAAAACGACATTCAAAACTTAGAATAAGGTTGATTTTTTTATTTTCTAAAGGTCTTTCCTCGTTGATCTCGCGGCTGTCGTTAAGTTGTTAAAAGAGGTCATTGATATTAGCGTGAACTGGAAAAAATATGCATTGTCTCGGTCTGATTGCGGCTGGTGTTATTTATAGAGCAATTTATGATAAGGTCGGTGCTATAGACCTCAACATTTTAAAATAAAATTAATTGCTGAGGTTTAAATGTGTATACATATTCACTAGACACGTTCAACATCGTAATTTTACTGTAAATTTGTGATCGTAATTTTATAATGACTCACCTAGAGACTTTATTGACACATGAATACACTCTGGTTACACGTGTTTGTACTTTTTAAGCCTGCGTTGCGCTGCTGTTACCGTGCAAAGCGTTACAATATAAGTAAGTACTTACCTGCCCATATCAAATTGCCTCAATGTCGAACTAGAAGACTGCATCGCCCTACAGCCTCTACGTTGTTGATGCTAGAATGAACTGACATTGACCGACAAGTTTAGTTAAGTTTCAAGGGCTGGGCGAAGTCGATGTCAAAACTATTTGTTACACTCGTGTAAAGTATGGTAGCGGTTGCGTGTTTGATATTGATAATGTGCAGCTCTAAACATTCCATTAGTTTTCCTCATTTATTGAAAACATTGCTTTAAATGCGTTCTCAGAAACTAGCGAAACTGTCATAGACGTTCCTACTAAATTCTGTTTTTATCTTGCAACGTATTCGAACTATCGTATATTCATATCGCAAGATAAGTAGTTTTGGACACCAAATTCGTCCAGAGAATCATAAATCTAGAAACGTGTTGCTTTGAGTGCATGGTGACAGTTAGAGCTGGATGTAATAATGCTCGTATGATACAAGGCATAAGTCTGATAAATTACCGAGAACGAGCCGCGTGCATTCAATTTAATTCTGACAATCAACTATCATCACGAGACGCACGCTTACATCTGTGTCATGTCATTACGTGTTATGTAACAATTTAATGTAATGTAACACATTTATTGAACCGAAACATGTTATTGTCATTTCCATTCTCCGTTGTTCAGTGTTCAATCAATTAATTTATAAATGTACCAATGAATGTCAAACAGACGAGGCGACTGATCCAATAAATGAGCAGCGCTCTGTGCTTACATTTTTTTTACCAAGAATTGAAAATGAAAAGTCATGTCGGCAAATTGACCGAAAATAAAAAAGCGTCGTTAAAAATTATAGTGTCTTAAAAAGTAGCTCAGATTTTTCAGAGATTGCGTAATTTTATTTTCCGGTTTAATTTCGTTAGTAGTTAGTACCTGCCTACGTCAAATTCTTATTCAGACTATTAGTCTTGAATCTGAGCTAGTAATCTTATCGGCGAGATTAGTAGCTAAGAGAAAACGAAACAGTGTAAGGTACTTTAGGGAAACTCACTGAGCTACATATCAATGCAAACCTAGGTGTGAAGCAAGAAGTAGTCACAAGGTGTGCCTATCGTTAACATCTTGCGTGAGAGTCATTCGAAACCTTATTTCAAAACGTTCTACATATTGATGTTCTTTCCAATATCGATTCATCGTTTACTTGATTGTTCTCTAGCAAAAAAATACTTACATCACGGAAGTCATTTTGTTTTTTATCCGACCAAATATAATAATAATCGTAGGCCAGTTATTATTCCCACATTACATCGCTTGGAATTTTTCTTGTATTGTTTTTGTCACGTTATATTAGGCTGAACACCGCCGGAGATATTTCTCAACAGCTAAATGTAATGTCACTTTAACTGGTTTACTTATAATTATTTGCGAATGTATAATAATAATACTAATTTATTCAAAAATTATTGACGGTCTTGTGCCATGAATTGCGACGGAGGTGGTACTGAACACTTTTGGCAATAGTCTAGTCGTATATGAGAGAAGGCACGTTAAAATTAAAATTCCATAAACGTTATTTATTGTTTGAATTGTCATGTTCCCGGTTGAAATACCTATCAAATATTCCTTACAATATTACAAAATGGTATCGATGTTACGATACTATGCGTATTGTAACAGTAGCACGTTTAATATGAATTTTATTGGCACGAATAATAAGATTGATTTGTGAATCACATTATTTGAATTGTCATTCCTCAGTATTGTAGACAACACATTAAAGTAAGGTCAACCCAGTAACATAACTAATGTCTTTGAATATTGGAGTGCTCTATCTATTTACATTTCTATTTAGCGAACATTATAATATTAGTTATAAAGGAGGGTTTCAGTAATTGTTCAAATATCTCGTAAGCTTGACACATTTTCGCAACATAACTAAAAGCTTTATCGTCGACGAAATAATATAAGGGACGGATAATGCCGAACTAAGAATATTTGTTCCAAATAACTTAATAACTAATATTATTGAGAAGAGAATAATAAGACAAGATTACTGGAATATTTCTTTTGAATTCTATTCTATAATAATGCAGAAGATACTTATAAAATACTGAAAGTATTCGAATACGAAATAAACAGATAATGGCAAGAGGAAGCATTATATCAAGCATAGGTCAAAGGTAGCTTCGCTATCGCAAAACCTTTACAAGCTGCGTAAATACTAGGTCATGACATTATGTCAATCATTGTACATTTTGTTTACAAGATCACGAGAGAAATTCAAGGATTGAGGAGTGAATGAGTTTATCTATGTGAAACAGATGAACGACAATAATCAAAAAAGCAGTCAGTAGGTACTTAACTATTCAAAACAAATGTGATTTCTAACTTATTGACTTACCTGCTTGTTATTCTGTATTGTGCACATTATCATGGTTGTTTATGAAAAAGCTAGAAATAATGGCTATGATTAATGATCACAGCTCAACAATGTTCTTTTTTATTGTTATTTTTCTCAATGATTTCTACGTTTACCATAATGTTGCAGTCCATACTGTTTTAGAATTTGCTTTGATGGAATGACAAAAGAATACAACAATAATTTTATACGGGAACTTGGAGGTCTAGGCCTGTGTTAGGGCTTTTGATCGAGTCTTAATCTCTTTAAACCCTTGTACAATATGCAGATTTAGGGCAAGTAACATAAAGTTGACTCGTATAAAAGAGCTTTGACCTACAATGACCTACATATATTTCGAAATGTTGCAGTTTGCTTTATTGCCACAGTTGTTCACCTGTAAGTGGCCCATTATGCTAGCGGAGTACTCAACCGTTGCTACTATATCATCAACTTGACGAGAGCAAGTACTCAGTAGAAGTATGGCACTCGGATTATGACTTTGCCACTTTGAGTTATATTTTTTCCAAGGCCTGATACGTAAAGTACGATAGAGTATTAAATAAAAATGTATCTAGTTCGTACTTCTTTGTCGCCTAGATAAAAATTCAAGGTAACTGAAGTGCGTTTCGCAATGGATTCGTCAAATATAGTTCTATTTGTCCAACGTACTAAATGAATAGTTTGTTCAGCTTAGGTGGGATTCAGTTTGTTTGTTGTACGATTCTTTTGTTGTACGATGAATTTTAGATGCTACAACTGTGCGATTGAAATATAGGAATTGTTGCCATCCGGCTTATAGGAAGACATTATATTGATACATTTTGTATTTGGATACTTTGGAGTTGCATTTATCCTGTCAAGTAGATTAATATAATATCAACTCTGCAGGTACATGGGTGATTCTCCAAAAAACCTTAACTTTTATTTAACAAGTCATTATCCTCCCAGGTTTTTAAACATCTTAGTAATTTATTTTATACAATATTTTTAATCGGTTGCTTGTAAGCAGTGGTGAGATTTAATTTAATAAAATAATTATCTGTGTTTTAATCAGCAGACTCGTTAATTTTCGGTTGAGGATAATGACATTATTAATTTTTTTTTAATTGATGTGAAGAATCACCCACATAATTACTTTCCTCATATTTCAAGGTTTATGATCAGTATATCTAAGTGAGCGTTTGCATACTAACTTATTATGTTCATAAATGGCTTTGTTTCCCTTGGGAAATAGGTCATTTGTGAACCTCCACATAAACCCCCTATTTGGCTTGACCTTCTACGTTTTATTGGTTCATTAGGCTTAGGCTTATGATGCTTGCCTGGACGCAGTACCATTTTTGTTTTCTCTATATTGGTTCTGTTCAATATTGTATAGAAAGTTGGTGTAATCTATTTTTACGTCATACCGATCTTTCGAGGTTTCGTGACCTACTCATATCCATTTCAAGGAAGCAGTTTTGCGTGTTGTAAGTAGATACTTTAATAGTCCCTGACCTTTATATTGAACAAATGTACTTCTAACTTGTTATTGTAAGTGCAGAAAAGTTTGATGAAATAAAGACATGCAGATATTTCTTTGTTCTCAATCTTATCGTCTTCGATGTAATCGCGAGTTATTGAAGTGACCGTAGAAATTGAATAGTTTAAAGTATCTGTAAGTGTAAGTGATTGTGTGCACGACAGAATCATTACGTAGCCAGAGCGGCGCGCCACCGCACCACGGAAACATAACACAGACGTAGCGGCGCCGCACGCCGTTACTTACCTGTCTTTGTTTGGTTTAAACCTGTTCAAAACGACTATAAACCCGTTAGTAGTAGGGCAACGGAGCCGCGGAGCCACGAGCCCAGACAAGTACAAACACGTTCTCGCGGCTCGGTCGCTCCACGCATCGCCATTGGCCAAACCACGCCCCCCGCATGTCAGCGTCTATAAAACGCCAGACCATGGCGATGCGCATGGTCAGTCAGTCAAACAGTTTTGGGTTTAAAAGTGTCACCACCTTGTTACGTATAAAAAACTCTAAAATTTCTTATCTTTTGTGTAAAAGTTTGTAAATTAATTAAAAATCCATAATCAAGCTATCGAGTCTCAATTTATAATATTTATACAGTCCATTCGCCACACAATCTGGTCCTTCGAAGCCGAATAATCACTAGCAAGATGGTGTTAACACGTAGCCAAAGTGGTGACTCAAGAAGAGAACAGACCCAAGAAGAGCCCTCAGTGACCGCCGGACCGGGTGCCAGCAGCTCGGCACCAGAATCGAGCTCGGTCGGCGTGTCAGGCACAGGCAGCGGCTCTACGACGACTACCAACACCGACACCACGCGAACACATGGTACGCTCAAGCCTGTCGAAACCAGGTCACACCGTTCCACATCTTCGAAAAAGAAGCGCCTCGCAGAGCTGGAGGCCAGAGAACGGCTGGCTGAAATGAAAGTCAAGCAAGCGCAGGCAGAGAGAGAGCTGCAGGAAATACAGCTGCAGCGCATTAGAACCGAAGCTGAGTCGAGTGAAGACGAAGACTTGGAAGACGATCTTGCCTCCGTGAGGATTGGAACGTGGCTCGCGCGACCGGCGCCGCCACCCGGAGGTGAGACTCGGCCGCCACCACACGACGCCAGCGACGGGAAGAACGGCAGAGACGCAGCGACGGACACCGGCGGCGCCGCGACGGGCGCTCGGCCGCTGCGAGACGGCGACGGCTACGGAGAAAGTGTGTGTGCGAAATCAAAGGGCAATCTCGCGAGTGAAGTGTTGCGCGGTAGTGATAAAGTGATAGACGTAGGGACACTGGCCGCGGCCCTAGCGCAGGTCGCGCGCAGCTCAAGAGAGCCAGCGAGGTACGTCCAGCAGCTACCGATCTTCGACGGAAAACCCGGTGAGTGGATAGCTTATAAGGCCGCGTATTGTGACTCACACACGTATTTTTCATATGTAGAAAATGTTGCTAGGATTAGGATGAGCCTCAGAGGCGCCGCAAAGGAAGCTGTAGGTTGTCTATTGTTTAGTCAATCTAACCCCCAGGTCATTCTAGACGCACTAGAAAGACGTTTCGGTAGACCCGAGGCCTTGATAATGACCGAGTTAGAAAATGTAAAATCGTTACCTAAATTAAATGATAACCCTAGAGACATTTGTATTTTTGCTAGCCGTATTGCAAACACGGTGGGTACGGTAGAAGCACTAAATAGAAATCAATATTTACATAGCCCTGAAATGTCGCGTTGTATCGTTGAGAAGTTGACGCCGATATTAAAAAACAAATTTTATGATTACGCGTCTAGTAAGAAAAGTGAAGATATACCCGTATTAAAGCTATTATCTATGTTCATGAATGAAGAAGCAGACAAGTGTGGCGCGTATGCTCAGCCAGAACGCGGGAACGACGAGTCCAGTGATGTACGACAGCGGCGCAGAGTCGAGCGCACGTTCAACGTAAATAAGGAAACACCGAATGACCAATGCCCGGCATGCAAGCAACACGGCCACAAATTACCCGACTGCAGTAAATATAAACAGCTAGACATTGATACTCGATGGGATATAGCTAAAAACTCGAACATGTGTTTTAGATGCCTACGAAACAGACATAGAAGGTTTACGTGTAAAGCGCCTATTTGTAACGTAAAGGAATGCAACATGAAACATCACAAACTGTTGCACAAAGAGCGTAAAGTTGAGGCGTCACACAAGGTCGCGACGCCGCCGGCGGCGTCGCCGACGCCTGCTGTTATCACACACGAAACCGTCACGTCGGCGCGGGAAAATGTATCAACGACTACGCCTCGGAATCGCCGCGCGTATTTAAAGATAGTACCTGTCACGTTAAGCGGACCACATACAAGTGTAGACACATATGCTTTGTTAGACGATGGGAGTACAGTCACCTTGTTAGACGCGTCAGTAGCAGATATCTTAGGTGCAGATGGGCCGGCGAGCCCTATGTGGATACAAGGCATAGGCACGGAATTAAAGCATGAGCAAAGCCGAACAGTGAGCCTTCACATTCGCGGTAAGCACCATAGTGAGCCACAGAAGATAGAGGCGCGCACCGTGACCAGGCTCGAAATTATGGCGCAAACGGTACATGACCAGGACATAAATAATTGTAGGCATTTAGACGACATAAGTAGCACTCTTGTCTATGATCACGCGAAACCAATGATTTTAATAGGTCAAGATAACTGGCATTTATTAGTAGTCTCAGAAACACGGACAGGTGCGCGTGATCAGCCGGTAGCATCGTACACAAAACTCGGCTGGGTACTGCATGGGTGTCAGTACTCCGTAAATAAAGTCATTGAAACATTTTGTGGTCACATTAAAATTGAAGAAAATCCGGAACCAATAGAAGAAGCTATGAGAAACTTTTTTAAACTAGAGTCGCTAGGTATAGAACCTAAGTTACCTAGAGACGACCCGCAACAGCGAGCCTTAGACATCCTAGAACAGAAGAGTCGACGATTACCCAATGGCAGCTTCGAGACCGGACTATTGTGGAAACAAGAGGAACCTAAAATACCAAACAACTACCTAGGTGCCCTAAAACGCCTAGAAAATCTAGAACGAAAACTAGATAAGAACGAAAACCTTAAGACACAATACTTACAACGCCTCGAAAATTTATTTAATTCAGGTTATGCTGAAAAGGCGCCCGACACATGTACGCCGAATAAAACCTGGTACCTACCTCATTTCCCAGTGGTCAATCCAGCCAAGCCACATAAGCCGCCACGACTGGTGCACGATGCAGCAGCTAAGACAGCGGGTCTGTGCCTAAACGACCTACTGTTATCGGGACCCGACTTATTAAAATCATTGCCCGGTGTTTTAATGCGCTTCCGGCAAAATAAAATAGCTGTGTCAGCCGACATTAAAGAAATGTTTATGAGGATAAAAATAAGAGAAGAAGATCGCGATGCGTTGAGATTTTTATGGCGAGGCGATCAACGAAGTGGACCGCCGGGTGAATATCGCATGACGTCTGTTATATTTGGCGCGACGTCATCCCCATGTACGGCACTATATATAAAGGATCGAAACGCAAGAGACTTTACTGATAAATACCCTGCCGCCGTGTCAGCGATAATAAATAATCATTATATGGACGATTACCTTCAGAGTTTTTCCAGCGAAGAGGAAGCCAAGTTAATAACAACACAAGTAGATTACATTCATAAAAAAGCCAACTTTGTTTTATGCGGTTGGATATCAAACAACAAAAATGTGTTGAATAATAACCTCGCGTCTTCACAAGACATTAAAGTGTTAGGCGGTGACGACACCGAGAAAGCACTAGGACTACGATGGGATACTGAAAAAGACTGCTTCATATTCCGAATTAATAAAAACAAAACGCCTATTGTATTATTAAACAACACACGCCCACCCACCAAACGGGAGGCGCTCAGTATAATTATGTCTGTATTTGACCCACTAGGGATTATTTCACCTATCACTATACCAGCTAAAAGGATACTACAAAACACGTGGAAATACAAAACGGAGTGGGACAAGCCGCTCCCCGAAGATCTACTACCGAAATGGAAAGAGTGGATGAAGTCACTGAGTACTATAGAAACGTTGCTGATCCCACGCTGCTACGATTACGGTGACGTTACCGCTAGGGGTATACATACTTTCGTAGACGCTAGCGAGGAGGCATACGCCGCAGCGGTATACTGGCGAACAGAGAGGTCAGACGGCAGCGTACAAGTGACCCTGGCGGCAGCTAAGAGCAGGGTAGCCCCACTCAAACCCATTTCAATACCTAGGCTGGAGCTGCAAGCCGCACTGTTGGGAGCGCGCCTAGCCCGGACAGTCGTACAAGAACACGACTACGAGGTCAACGACCTCACATACTGGAGCGACTCTACCACCGCTCTAGCCTGGATTCAAGCCGAACCACGCTCATTTAAAACTTTCGTGGCGCATCGTGTGGCTGAAATTGAGGAACTCACTAAGAAAAATGAATGGAGATGGTTACCCTCGAAGGATAACGTGGCAGACGACGCGACACGCAGCACACCGGAACATTTTAACTCGGAACACAGATGGTTTCGCGGCCCCGAGTTCCTTAGAAAAAGTAGAAAAGAATGGCCACAAAATAAAAAGGTCATTGCCCTCACGGACACGGGCGAAGAACGCGTCAAATGTCATGTGATCAACAACACGACAATGAACGATCACCTCCCCAATATTACTCGATTTTCCAAATGGACACGACTGATAAGAACAACTGCAAGACTACTTCAGTTCATTGACCTGTGTAAACCAAGTAAACATACTGTCGAATATAAATGCACTAAGAAAAAGGCAACAAAAGATCCAACATGGAAAAGAACACACAAAAATAAACTCGTTAAAAAATTTACGCAAAATATGATAAATAATAAAACTGTAAACTACATACCTATTCCTGCTTCATATATACAACGCGCCGAGGAACAATGGATAAAGGGATCGCAAGCCGAAAGCTTCTCAAAAGAAATTGCCGCCATTAAGGAAAACAAACCGACGCCCGGCGACAGTCCGTTATCAGTACTAAGTACATACCTAGACAACGCAGGCGTTATACGTTTGCGCGGGAGAATCACAGCGGTACAAGACGTAAATGAAGAAATTAAAAACCCTATTATACTCGAGGGTAAGCACAGGTATACCAAGCTATACATAGCATACGTACATGAAAGTTTACATCATGGCGGGACCGAGATAACAGTAAATGAGATAAGACAGCGTCTTTGGATTACAAAACTACGTCCGTCGGTAAAAAATGTAATTAAGGGCTGTTTATATTGCAAAATAAAAAAGGCGAAGCCTGCTAACCCGTCTACGGGTAACCTACCGTACCCCCGTTTAGCTCATCATGCACGTCCTTTCACTTTCACTGGACTAGATTATTTTGGACCCATATCGGTTTCTGTAGGTAGGCATAAGGAAAAAAGATACGGAGCTTTATTTACCTGTTTAACGTGTCGAGCAATACACATAGAAATAGCTAATTCGCTTAGTGCAGACTCAGCTATCGCAGCCCTTAGGCGATTTATAGCTAGGAGAGGTTCTCCCAAAGAGATATGGAGCGACAACGCTACCTGTTTCAAAGCGGCAGATAGGGAGCTAGGTGAAAGCGCCTTAAGCGCTTTAGGTAGTGAGTCCAATGCGCGGTCCATAAGTTGGAAGTACATACCTCCCGCGGCACCGTTTATGGGAGGAGCGTGGGAAAGAATGGTGAGGGCTGTCAAGGAAGCGCTGTACGTCACACTGAAGGAAGTCCACCCGTCTGACGAGACCCTGGCCACGCTACTCGCAGAAGTGGAAAACACGGTGAACTCCAGGCCACTCACGCACGTCAACGTGTCACCGGATGAGCCAGAAGCCCTCACGCCTAATCATATTTTGATCGGCCCTAACCCACATGTACCCTCACCGGGTAATTTCACTGCAGCGGACATTACAGCACGGCACCAATGGCGGCGCGCCCAGGCACTTGCAGACGTCTTTTGGCGAAGATGGGTACGTGAGTACCTGCCGCTCCTTCAAAACCGGCGGGAGCCCTACGGTAGTGGTACCCCACCCAAAGTTGGAGACGTCGTCGTGATCTGCGACTCTAACCTTCCACGCAACACCTGGCCTAAGGGAAGGGTGACGCAGGTGTTGCCAGGCGCGGATGGAGAAATACGAGTTGTAGACGTCATGACCAGAGGACTCGTACTACGAAGACCAACGAAGCGCATCGTCGTGCTCCCCACGGAGTCGCCTGAAGGCGACGGCGGGAGAAGTGTGCACGACAGAATCATTACGTAGCCAGAGCGGCGCGCCACCGCACCACGGAAACATAACACAGACGTAGCGGCGCCGCACGCCGTTACTTACCTGTCTTTGTTTGGTTTAAACCTGTTCAAAACGACTATAAACCCGTTAGTAGTAGGGCAACGGAGCCGCGGAGCCACGAGCCCAGACAAGTACAAACACGTTCTCGCGGCTCGGTCGCTCCACGCATCGCCATTGGCCAAACCACGCCCCCCGCATGTCAGCGTCTATAAAACGCCAGACCATGGCGATGCGCATAGTCAGTCAGTCAAACAGTTTTGGGTTTAAAAGTGTCACCACCTTGTTACGTATAAAAAACTCTAAAATTTCTTATCTTTTGTGTAAAAGTTTGTAAATTAATTAAAAATCCATAATCAAGCTATCGAGTCTCAATTTATAATATTTATACAGTCCATTCGCCACAGATTGTATGATCCATGATAAATAGACAGATATTACGTACTATATTACATATTATACATATTTAGAAAAAAAATGTTGACCGTCAAAATGTATACCTATTATGAAAATATTTGACGTTGCAACCGTTGTGCGAGTAAGTTATGTAATCAGAGTAGTCGGCCCGTATATAATTGATTAGCCTCTCTAAAAGTATTGACTATTGATATTAACGCACTAAGCCGGCGCGTGTCCATTCAATCATCTTGTAAATCTCCGGAGCTCATTACCGCTACATTTTTCGTATCTTATTAATTTGTAGTTTGGCGTTAACTTTTTTATGATTTCTGTCACAGGCCTTGTCATGATGATATTATTATTCTTTGTAGTTTTTTTTTTGTGAGGGGAAAATCATCAAATGACTTCTCCCGCCCAGGGCCGGGCAGGAGGGAGTGTCAGACTCTTACTGACCAAAAACCCCCCTGTTCCTTCTCCTGCTCTGTGCCGAGGTCGCGGTACCTCATTGCGCTTACCCCGCAACCCCGGCTATTATTCTTTGTAGTAAACGTATAAGTTAGGAAACTAAAGTTTTATACCTATAACAATTTCTGTTTTCGGTCCCGACTACACATTACCTACTACACATATGATCCGAATAGACGTTGATTATGAAAATTGGATCTCTGGTACAATGTGCCTTATAACTTGTTCTTCGATCATTTTAGAATTAATTGATCGGTATGGATGCAATGCAATCTGATGACGAGCTTACCTACCTCAATTAGACATCGCCTTGGATTCGTAGCTTTCCTTTCACCGATGCCTTGACAAAATTGTAAGACGATCCTTAAGCATCGTAAGCAGATTCCAATACGTAACTGCCACGTGTAGAAATGACGCATTGTATAAGGAGTGGCAGTAAGGTTTATTTTTGGCTTATAGGCATAACTAAAACACTAACTTCTTGGCTTGATGTCTTTTATTGCGTTCCCTAATTGCGATGAAATTCCCAATCATAACGGTCTATGAGAACATTAATAGTATATTCATCATAAACTGCTTACTAAATGCTTCCTTATGTCTTGTTTTGGCGAAGAGTAGTCTCTTGTTGGCGTTAAACATTATCTATACTATCCTCACGATATGTTATTACACAAGTCAGATTGCAGTTTGTTAGGTCTTTACTATTTCAGCGTAAATGAACCGACCAGCGACAAAGGTGTTTCTTGTATACAATAACAAAGTGAATATTCATTTGCGGAATTCTTTAAACACTTCCTCACGTTTCTTTGACTTGTGATAATAATTTATTGTGCTTATCTTATTCTGTATCTTCACTGAATAATGTAATACCTACAATACAAGTTCTTTATCAACGAACGTTGCTGGTCTGAATTCTTCTTTAATTTTTTTATTCATTTCTTTTACGCTATCTACATACTTCTCATCATTATTGTCTTCCTAGCTTTGAAACGTCCGCTGTGAAACCTCGATTGTGAATGCTGTAGAATAATTAATATTGTTATCGGTGAATCATACGATGGCACTCGATGAACTTACAAGGACAAATATTAAGAAATACCTACTCAATCATAGCTGTATGTCATAGACTCTGCGGTGATTAATAAAATATTTACAACACTTAGTATACTGGTAAGTGCCCGAGGAAAACTCTAGTTGAAGACTAGTTCTGGTTAGTTAATACATAGATGGGTCATCTGCAAAAATTTTTAAACATCGATTTAGTAAGTTAAAACTGTCCTTTAATTTAAAGTAGTTTGATCTTCATTAGTTTAGCCTCTTTCGATATTAATTTAGGCATAAAATTGTTCAAAAGATCTAGTTGTGACACTAATGGGTTTCAGCTTACACATTTCTTTCTTGGATTGGAGTTCAGGTTTGTTTTTGTCAACTGTAGTTAGTAGAATACAGTTTGTAATTAACTGTGTAAATAAAATCGTTTCAACCGAAGCACCGCTTAGTGGTTGTTTGAACAGTTACTAGGCGCCCAAGGTCTTCTCGTTATCTAGCTTTATGTGTAATTATTCCTGATTATGACATCATCAATTCATCATCAGTACCTTTGTATTTGTGGGGAACAAATACAAAGGTACTAAGATACCTTTCGGAAAACACAGTTTTCATTTATTTTGGTATTGTAACGATCGCTACTAAATAATAATTTTATGTAGTGTCGTAATAATCGCATTGTACGATATCATTTCACTGACTGATAATAAGAGCAATAAATATGGGTTATCATTATCATAATAATATGGTTGTATAGCGTTTTGAAATACTTCCTCAGTATGTTAATGATGTAAAGCATAGTATATTTCGTTCAAACTGTTACCTATTCAATAAAGGGCTATTTGACTACCTAATAGTTTTGTGAGTACGTGTCGCATGAGCAATGTAAATCCGTCGAACGTTGATTCGTGGTTGGCTATAGCTAATAGGTCAAAGTTATTTACATGGAAAAGGTGTAAATTGTAAACGCATTAATAACCGCAAGAATCATATTCACGCGCGAAGTACTGTTTTAATTTCTGCGGGAGGTAAGCATTCATTAGAGCTAGCATAAAACAGCCTCACAACAATCATTTCAGTGCTCAAAAGGCCCTGAGCACTAAATTACACAAATGTATTTAGAGTTAAGCAGCGTTTTACTTACTTTTATGATTATTGCTTGAATCAACAACTAATGTTATGTATCACGAGCTATTTTTAATCAGAGAAAAGGTTAAGTACGCTGTAGAAGTTACAATTTAAGCATAATTCTATTTTGAAGACAGTACTTATAATCTGCAATGCACTTTTGACAAAAACTAAAGTGGGCCAAGGATAGATCCTTGAGGAACGCCTTGTTTGAATTGATATGATGCTACGCTATGAGTCGTTTAGTTTATTTTCTTAACAGCATACTTACATTTTACGGTTGGTATACACGCGTTGGCCCTATATCCTAATTGACAAAATGTAATAGAATGTCGTTCCGGATATAGTCAAACATTTGCTAAAGCTTGTTCGGTTTCTTTTTTATCAATTTTAAATATCAATGGCCATTATTTTTATTCAGCGCTCAATCATTATTACGAATTAAACACCTATATTTAATATTAAGTAATATCAATATCACACGTTTGTTGTCTCATTTGTCTTATCAAGTGATATTTTTTCCGGCTTCTAAACGTCGTTGCTACCAGTGTTGGCAAAATTTCAAAAAAATTACATTGTAAGTAATTAATCGTGATAAATTGTTTGGATATTGTGTTGAAAATGAAAGTTAGTTTCATTGTAAATATTGTCTAAATTGCGATGCCATGTCGTGTCGTGGTGACCCGGAGGTTAAGGAGCCCGCTTCTCATGCGTGAGGGCGTGTGTTTGCTAGTCAAGACACATTGGTACCTGGCAAGTACCAATGAGACTTTTTCCGAGTTATATGTACTTTCTATGATTATTTAGACACCTCTGACATACGGTGCAGCTAAACATCGTGAGGAAACCTTACCGGACCGGACTTATAATCTCTAATTATAAGTTTGAAATTGCCAACCCGCATTGAGCAAGCGTGGTGATTAATGCTCAAACCTTCTCCGTGTGGGTAGAGAGGCCTTTGCTCAGCAGTGGGCTCTTATGGACTGATGATGATGATTGTCTAAAAGATTCAGTGCGGTATTAAAATAGATCGGTGACTGCATTTGAAAATTACATATTTTTCCTTGTCCTATGGCGCCAACATTGTTTTGTAGTCTTTTGACCCCTTTCACTTGTAAAACTTGTTCTAATGATTCAAACTTCAACAATGGTACGTAAGTTTTATTTCAATTACCTTTCCTTATCGTCGTTTTGATAAAAACAATGTTTCGTTAGCAAATCCTGTACTTAGTCGGGTCATAAGTTCTGTCAAAACCTTATATTTTTAATTTTCGATTACTGGCCAGAAATTCTTCGACTTATTTTAAAAATAGAACTTTCGCGCTTGTAGAAAATAAAAAAGAAATTATTTTTTATTCATTTTTAAATATGGAGTGGTCGAATAAAGAAGACAGAATCGCGGTTATCGCGTTGCACCGCTGTGGTTACGCGCCAAAAGACATTTTCAATATTCTTCAAAATTTGAAAATAACGTTACGGTTTGTTTATCGTACTATCAAACGATACACCGAAGAGTCAAGCTTCGAAGATCGTAAGAGAAGCGGCCGACCTCGCACAGTTCGGACACATAAGGTCATCAAAGCAGTGAAGGCGCGAATCGAACGAAATCCCGTACGTAAACAAAAAATCCTAGCTCTGCAGATGGGGCTAAGCAGAACCACTGTTAAAAGAGTACTAAATGAAGACCTGGGACTACGAGCTTATCGTAAAAAGACAGGACATTTTTTGAACGAGCGTTTAAAAAAAATTAGGCTAGACAGATCCCGCGCTTTGCTACGACGGTACGCGGGAAAAAAATACCGCGAAATTCTTTTTTCGGATGAAAAAATTTTTACTATTGAAGAAAGTTTTAACAAACAAAATGATAAGGTGTATGCCCACAGCAGTGAAGAAGCAAGCGCGCGTATTGCGAGGGTCCAGCGTGGGCATTACCCTTCCTCATTCATGGTTTGGCTTGGAGTCTCATATTCAGGCGTAACTGAGGTGTTTTTCTGTGAAAAAGGTGTGAGAACTAGTGCCGAAGTTTATCAAAATACTGTCCTAACAAACATAGTGGAACCTCTTTCTCAGACAATGTTCAGGAACAGGCATTGGATATTCCAACAGGACTCTGCACCGGCTCATAAGGCACGAAGTACGCAAGACTGGTTGATCGCTCGTGGAATTGACTTCATCCGGCATGAAGACTGGCCCTCTTCTAGTCCAGATTTAAACCCACTGGACTACAAGATATGGCAATATTTGGAGGAAAAAGTCTGTGCTAAACCTCACCCGAATTTGGAGTCTCTCCGAGCATCTCTGGTTAAAGCAGCGGCAGACATAGATATGAATGTGGTGCGTGCAGCGATCGATGACTGGCCGCGTAGATTAAGGGCATGTGTTCAAAATGGGGGAGGGCATTTCGAATAATGTAAATAAAATTATATTGTACATTTAATGACCTTTCATTTCATATATAATTTTTAAATAATTGTCAAAAGGCGTATAAGTTATTACATCAAAAGTTTGTGACAGAACTTATGACCCGACTAAGTATATTATCTTCGAGAAAATCTTATCTTTGTGTTGAACACTGGCCTGGGATTATTTATTAAAAATATTTAGCAACAATAATTTCACCACCAACAAGTAATGTTTTTACGCCAGACTATGCCTTAGAAATATTCTTATAAAAAGTAAATAGTAACATAATAATATCAATTTTAACTATTGTACCTTACTTATAGTGAGTACATAACTACTTATGAATGATGAATGCAAGGTTATATAAAAATATGTTCAATTTACAGTGACTAGGTATCTAGGTAAAATATATTGAAATCAGTCAAGGAGAGAAAA
Source organism: Spodoptera exigua (assembly GCA_902829305.4). Taxonomy (NCBI): domain Eukaryota; kingdom Metazoa; phylum Arthropoda; class Insecta; order Lepidoptera; family Noctuidae; genus Spodoptera; species Spodoptera exigua. The sequence goes on along the minus strand of LR824608.2, from coordinate 6,641,999 downwards.
ATCTATTGTTCATTGTATTAAAGTTAGTCGTGGTGCCATAGTTGACATCCTATTCAGTTAGCTAGTGACAACTATTGGCGATGGTGACAAATTATTTTTGTATGTACAATACTTCCTACAAATTATAATATCAATGTTAATCAAAATAGCACGCGAAATCAAGATCAACGTGTGTAATCATACTAAAATATCGAGTTTGGTAATCTATCTGTTGGATAGATAATAATGAGATTGCAGTCACCTCTAAAAATATTATTGTTTTTATCGAGATAAGGGAATGAACTATAACTTGTATAAGTATATGTTGAAATAACCATTCATCATAATTTTAGATTTACATGCTCATGTGTTACAAGATGAGCTCAGCGCCATCTATGATATTTGTAGTAAATTGTTCTTCCATAAAAGTTACTCACGCGCAGCGCACCGATTGATTTTACCTTCACACAATTGTGCCTCAGTAATGCCACGATTTTTCATTAGATGGCGTTAGTGGTATATTTTTTGATGCTTATTTCTTTAAACGGTAGGTATAGGTTATTGCTATGCTTTAACACACATAAGGATACATAATAAACTTCCAAACAATTTACTAAGTATTATTAAAAAACAGCTACTGAAATGCAGTAAAGAATAATGTCTGAGTTATTTTCCTTCGGAGAGTGTAAAGTGAAGCGCAGGACTCAACAAATAAACCGATAAGATTGATAAGCACTCCTCGTGTAATTTAATTCTATTACTTCAAATAAATCTTATCAATACTGCTGAGCTCGGTATCACGCTGTTTGTACTCGTAGTTCATCCTGTTAACTGTTAACTGTTGATGTCCTTTTCGTTGACGTAAATAATTATTTTAAAATTACCCTCAGATTGACTTAATCAAGTGTTACTATTGGTGTTTCACTCAGAAGTAGGCGTGTTTTTGTTAATAAGTCAAATGTGGATATGGCACACAATGTATTTTGTTAGAAGTTTTCGGACTAGTGTTGTGTGTAGCGTGAAATCATGTCTGGGAGGAGCATATCTGGCCCTAGTCGCCCTTCCCCATCGATGGCCGAGCGGCGACCTCTCATGCTGGCCCTCCGCGTGCCCCGGAGTTATGGCAGTCTTTTTCCATATTATAAATTTGTGAAAGACACAGCTAATGAGACTTTTTGTGGCGAGGTAACATATTATTACGATTTTAATTTAACCAATCTTAATCTTTATTTAGGCGATTATAGGTATTACTTATCTCTTATTTTTCCATACCTGTAACCTTGCTATGCGTTCGTTACATTACACTTTTTTATTTAATCACTATTGGCAGTAATGTTTGTTTTTATTTTTTATCTATGTACTTCTATATATTTGTTTTGTAAATATGTCATAGATCTTCTACTATATGTCATATATCTACAAAGATATGTGACGGATATCGAATCATCAAGATTTTATACCCCATTTTGAAACATAGGACACAAGAAGAAGTTTAAGTTAAACATTTGTAGTTAATTCACTACATAGTATAATGTTTTTTTCATTGTTTCTTTCTTTGAACTTACTTACTTGTGCAACATACCTAAAATTGAGGCATCCCCGTTAAGTTATTGTAGTGGGGCTGCCTCGCCACTCCCTTAGTGTCTAACTGTCTAAGATAGATACTTAACAATATTGTAACATAAAACAATAGTAAGATAAAAATAATATAAAATAAAGTCTCTGTCACTATATCCATCTGTATGTTTAGGTAAATTTTTAAAACTACGAAACAAGCTTTGGTTATGTTTTTTTAATAGGTAGAAATTAAAGAGGAAACATCCATTGAGAAATTTTTATCATAACGAAAAAATATATTATGATTACAGGGATAAAGTTTATCAAGAATAACATGTAATACGAAATGATTTAATGATAGAATTTTGATCAGCAGCAAGCCCGGTCACTGGTAGTAATAAATTAGCTAGCATTAATCGTATCTCGTTACATTGGAAGCCAAGAAAGCCAAGACGAAGCTTGTCACATCATTTATTATTTAGCTTAATTAAAATTACCGCCGTCAGTTATAAGGTATCCAATATTATTCAAAAAATGAGCTTTGATATAAAAATCTATTTGTTTTCAAGTTATTACGAGAGAAGCAATATTATTTAAAGCAATGAAATCATTTTTTTATTTTTGCAAACAGGCCTTAAAACAGCACTGTGACACACTAAAATCGCTTCTATACTAATATTATAAAGAGGTACTTAAAAATTGTAAGTTTATAAGTTTGTATGTAGGGGGTAATCTTTGGAACCACTGGTCGGATTTCCAAAATTTCTTTCACCGATAGATAGCTACAATGTTCCTGATAACTATAGGCTAAAACATAACGCTACGATTAAATGGACCCGAGCAGCGGGTAAAACCGCGCAAGAGTAGCTAATTATAGATATAAACAAAAACTTGATGAAGCTGACATTTTCTGACTGACTACTCTGAAAAGAAATGCCGTAACAAACTCAAAAAACAGTCTTTCTTTCCACTTTGCTACTTAATCTAATCTAATATTAATGTTTACATGGCCATTTTTTTTAAACAGTCAGTTTTATGATATACGATTGTTTTGTTAAAACCTCAAACAATGATACAAAAATAATTCTCTTTAATTGAAATCCTTTTGTTATTGCGTGCCGTTAACGTTCCTCACAATTAAAATTTTATTTGGCCCATATCCACCACGGAACATTTGTCTACGTGATAAATCGTATGACAGGAGGACTTTAGTACTGTTTAACTGTATTTAAGAATGAACAGGTCTTTGGCAATCTATATAATGAGAACGGCATATAAGTTGTTTATGAAGTTAAATGATTTGTACTTTGTGAAATGATCGAGTCGACTTTACAAAATCATTGACCTGATTGGCTCATCACTATTTACCGAATTTGTATTTTTTACCGACGACTTGGGTTTGCAGTTTCACGGACTTCGTTAGGGGATTTGCCGAAACATCACCTGATCGCAGATTGTTATAGGAAAATTATTCATTACAAAGTTTTTAATTGTGAATAACAAAAATAATATTGTTAAGAATTAGGCCCGAAAACCGTGTATCTCAATTTAACAGTTCAACCAATTAAACAAAATAATTCCGCGGAATTCAATTGATTGTGACTGCAATCCTTGTTTGTGACGATCATATAAAATGAGCAAAAAAATCCTTATTTATCAGTGCCAGAGGAATCGAGTCATGAGTGCTATTATGCGTTTGAATAATAAAACTCCTAAGGTAAGTAGTGCCTACCTTTCACTTGATTGACCACAAAATACAACGTAAATGCCATGTTTTAATTTAAAGGAAATATATGATTATAATAAAATTTACTTTAAAATTTGCGTGAGTACCGGAATATTGATTGAAAATTTCACTGGTTGGAAATCTTAACCACCACTGTCGTGGGTAAAACACTGGACGTTACATGGGTAAAACTTGAACCAAATTATTTGAAATATAATTACTTACTTTTACTTTAGCAGTTTCCTCTTAAACTAGCTCCGGTTAAATGAGCACGCAAGCTAATGTTATTGATCATTATTAATATAATTACAATTATTAATTCAGTGCGAACTTAGTGGCGTCCGATATAAAAATGGTTTTCGTTCATGTTCGAAAGTATCCGCTAAGGATCCTGCGTCTAATCGTGAGTATCGAATATTTATAATAATTATTATTGCTTGGTCAAATTCTTAGAAGCAACCCTTTATACTAACTAAAATCAATAGGATTATTGGCACAAAAATAATTGATTCCAATTATCAATTCAATGAATTATAAAATACATATATCGCTCTTTCATAAATATTCGTTGATTTTACGTCAATTTCGTATTCGTTTTATTCGAGTTAATTGTCAAGAAATAAGTATGATTTTAGCTAAACAAAAGCATAACGACAGAACATACAACTTCGTATAAAACAGGTAAAAATTTATCGATTTACACAATAAAAAATGTTGAAATATTTCTGTTCAGCTATTTTAATTGAAGTAGTTGATTAGATATTTTCAAAACTATCAGAAGGAACCAGAATTTGGCTTTTAATTTAAGCAGCAACAGAATTGAATGAAAGCAAACTGTCATCTTTAGAAGCACCAATATTATATGTAGTTACTACATAGATTAAGTTTGGTATTAGGTAAAAATGTAATGGTTACTAATTAATGCAATTACACTTCACTACAAAGTTGTTGAATCAACATTGACATCGTTTATCATTCGATGCTATGCGCTGTCACTTCAGCTATCCAGTTATCATGAAAGATCTGCTTGCTAGTTTCGGATCAGGACATTCAGGACAATCATATCAATTTGTTTAAGTGCTCGTTAGTATACCTACGCCTACGCCCGGCACGAATGTATCCTATCATTTCTAGATATTTCCAACAGTTCTATATTTAGTAATTAAAAGTACTTATCGATCGGTTTTGTCTTATTTTCCTTTGTATCTTACATCCCAAACAAACTTACTTATTTCATAATACATTTTCTATTGTTCGTTATAATAATGTTTTGCTAAGCCCAAATCTCGAAAACAACTGAATCGATTTTGCCTCTTTTTTATTGTGTTTGTTATAATCAGGAGAAAGATTTTTATATAAGACAATTTCCAAGAAGTAAAATGGATACTAACAAACGTTATTAGCGGGAAATAAAAAATCTTTAGCTTATAAAATAAAACAAATCTTCTATATGAAATATTACGTTCAGTTACGTGCGTAGGTTGAAGGATGTTTCTAAGAAAATGCTGGTATCGAGCTTTTTGACTGTTTTGTTTTCTCATTTGTGAGAAGTGTGCAGGGTCCAGGTACAGTTTCATCTATTCTTATTTTACGCAGAGTAACGAACCTACAGTCGGCCGTGGAATGATCGGTATGTGTTACCAACCACCAATGATTAGACATTACACATTTTCTTTGTCTTGTAATACATAAAAAAACTGAAAACACACTGAAGAATAATTTGCATCGTATTGTTACGTGCCTGACGTCACGTTCCTGACTATGCGGGCTTGGGTTACGGGATTGGATAAAATTAAACACTAATACCGGTTTTCAGACTTTCTATTGCACTTAAATGACAGTGTCCACCGAGTTAAGTTTTCGGCGTTCCTCTCCAGCAGAGTCCGGGCGACTGACACAAACTTCCGTTGGCCGCTCACAGTTCACGCTGACTTTCACTTAACTCACTGCACTTCACTGTTTCACTGCACTTCACTATTTCACTCACTTTCCTTCTTTTTCACTTCTTCCTTTTCTTCCGAATCGCTTTGGACTTAGAACTCAACTGCCAGCGGTGAGCCGCAGTTCCGCTTATATACCCCCGGTCAGGTTCTGGAACATTCAATTTCGTTATTCTTTTTGATCGTCATGCCTCCAGAACCTTCCAATAATTTCGTTATTCAATTTTATTTATTCTCCTTCTCGCTCTTTAATTTTTTATTTCTTTCACACAAATAATTCCAGAAAGTTCGACAAAACTTCCATCAACTAAAAAACTTCATGTTTACGGCGGGACTCGAACTCGGGGTCTCTGTGGTGTAATCCACACGCCTTACCGATTACACCAACTTGTGTTGACAATTCACGACGAAATTTACAATCTCTAGGCAACGTTTGACAACCATCCATTGACGTCATGATGTCAAAGAGTTTGAACCACGTTTCCGTCACAGTATTTTATACCTCTAATACATAAAAACAAAAATTAATCTCAGAAACCGGACCTATACATGTCCTTAAATACAATTTATTTATTTCCATACATTATAATTGAGACGGCGTATACCCTGTTGGTATACCAATCTGCAGCGACGATCTAAACAATAAGTTGCCTATTATAGTCTGTGGCCCGTGGCCATTGTATATAGAAGTGCGCCCGCATCGACACACTGCAAACGATAGAACATACCTAAGTACGATTGTTTATATAGGTAGGTAGTAAGTCGCAACTTATCTTTTATTTGTCTCCGCGTATTTTTAGATAGAAGTTAAACATTTCAAATTTACTCAGATATTTGCTCTTATTGAACGACCCGGCGTAATTTCTAAGGCATTTTGTTAATAAACTAAGGATACTCGCACTGAAATAACGTAAAAATTACAAGGAAATCTTTAACATCCATTCTCATTCCCATTTTCCTCTAATTATTATAAGGGTTGGAATTTATTCGCTGCTAAGTTGAGCAATTTTTGCTGAAATACCATACCCTTGCGAAAACAGGGTTCATTGTGTCACTGCTATGGAGTTCTTATTAAAAGGTAAGAGCAGCGAGCGCGCCCTCTAAGGCTGTAACGGGGCAATAAAATTTGTCAAAATATGAGCTTTTTGGCGTACGCGTGCCAGTTTTCGTGTGTTCTTTAAAAATAGTGTAGGTCTAAGTATAGGTTTTTACGGGACGCATAGATGTTACGCATCTTTCTCGGTGTAGATGTGATAAAATACGTAATTCATAAGTATGAGAAAATAGATTTATAGGTACATCAGAAGAATAGTTTCCATGGTAGGTACCATAAAAATATCTCATACCATTTTATTAGGAACCCCAACACTCTATTTCATAGTTACATGTATTTTTTTATCTAATTAATATTGAATTTTACTTCAGTTATAGCAAACGCTTTTTATGTGCCTACCTAATAGACTCTATAAACCTGTATTAGTACTTTTTATGTGCCTATGCTTAGATGGACTAGGTTAGGTGCGTTACCGCTAGTTTTTATTCCGTCCGCACTTCATAGACGAATTAAATCACCACCACCACAGAGCGTTTGTGGGAGAGTCGTGATTAGGCACGAATGGGCCGGCTCAACCGGATTGATACTACGGCCTCGCAGAAAACCGGCGTGAAACAACCACAGCGTTGTGTTAAATTAAATTAAATCTCCAAAACCCTAATCCCCAAAAGGTCGGCAACGCACTCGCAACACCTCTGTTGATGCGTGTGTCCATGGCCGACGCTGATTGCTTACCATCCGACCTGTGACATAAAAAAAGCTTAGCCAATCTAGAGCCGATACCCAGCCGGGGCTGCAGCCCGTCTTACACTCCCCCCTCTTTGATTATGTCATTGGTTGTCGACAGATTATTGTTGAGGGAAAATCCTCCGCTAGTGTGGCCCACATGCTGTCCCCATGGCATGGCATGGCATTGGCATGCCATTGAAAAATATGGCATTCAAAAATATGACTATTTTCATTTTTAGACGATTAGTAGGTATTGGAAAATAAATGCTTGCTATTTTAAAAACAGAAATGCAATTTCAAATACTGTTTTCTTAAAACGGAAACGTTCAAAACTGCACAAGACTTCTTTTGCGGCTAGCAAATATTTTCCACTTTTTGGAAGTTATTCTTGCCTCAAAACTGGACATCGATGTCATACTAAAAATACATCTTAGCTACTTACAAAATATTACTGGATTCTTACTTGTCTTCGTGGGAACCGGTTAATAAATTGCAAATAAACTCACGTGGTTATCTTTTACTATTTTCGCATGTCCAGTTCACCCACGTTTTGCATATCGTACTAGTACAAAAGTTAAAAATAGATCGGATAGAGACTTTGTCCGCACTTTCTCATCACCCTTAATTCCATAGACTGATTAAGTTTTCAAACTGTGAGAGCAATGATTACATGTAGTAGGTTCAGAAACAACATTTTCTATAAACAGCTAATGCGACGTTAATTATTATAAGCCAGCTAAGCTAAGAAACAAGTTGCTAAGATCCCTGTGGGCAATAGGCTAACAACCTGTCACTGAGCACCGACCAGTTATTATTCAGCGGGAGAATATAGAAATATTTCAAGCCAGTAGTTGCGGATGGCGCTATCAAGTTTTTACTTAACGTCCAAGTTAGCTGTCTTAAGATTTCACACAAGAACTTCAATTTTCTTAGGAACCGGCTTGTGATGTATAAATCAGTCAAAGTGTACGACATAAATAGCTCACGATGACAGTCAGTGTTAGGTGATCCGTTTGTTCCTGGGCACAAGACGCCCGAACTTAGCTTTGGCAACGTCTTCTGTGATCGCGTTCTCTTTTGTCATGTGTGCAATTGATAGATCGTTGAAAGCCTGCTCCCGAATACCGATGCAAATATAATTTATTGGATTTGATTTAAAGGTGGCATAAATAAACACTAGTATGTTCGCTACTAGCTTCCGCCCGCGGTTTCACACGCCTATAAAAGTAATATATCCCGGAATATTAAAAGCAGCAGCGTTTAAAACGATAACTCGACTTAAATACGCAAATCAAGTATAATTTACAGTCTCACTCAGGAACATTGTGGCTATCTACAAGTATCAGTGAAAGAATTTTGAAAATCCGACCATCGTTAGCGATCGCTGCGGCGATTCCAAATACTTACAAATTTTACCTCTTTATATTATAAGTGTAGATTATATAAACGTCTAATCAATTCAGTTTCCATTGTTTTGTTACTTTTATTTCTTTCCACTCCGATTACCTATGCATTGTCACGATACCATATTTCCAATAGCCTTTAAATAACATCGATATTGTTTATTTATAGAGCCTGAAAGCACGTACGTCCATAAAATACCCAATAATCCATACGTTAATTATTATGATGGGTCAACATTTGCCTACGTACGTATGATGCATATTAATATTTAAACTTTCCTATGTATTTTACTAACGAACTCACAGGGAATTAACGTGAGTTTTTACCTTACATAGGTACATCGTTTTGACTGAATTCCACAGGATAAGTATAGCTATTAGTTTGTTTGCCGGTTCTGACCAACGATCACTTTTTTTGTTCATATTTTATTAAACATTTTTTTCTTAAACGGTCGCTTGATAATTCTCGTGTAACTATTAGATTTACGAAATGCAGTAATCTTCCTTATCGCTCCGTATTTATGACTGTTTACAAATTATGCTATAACATTAGTATTTTTGTCGTTATCACTTTAATCTTTTGTTTAGAGAACAATCGCCTGTGATCCAATATTAACTCTAGCTAAGCTTTCTTAAAACATATGAAGGTATAAGTATGACCAGAAGCTGAAGGCCTTGCAGTGTGTTTTGTGTATCGAGCTCCAAAGTAGCATTACTGTGTCGGAACAGACCTGGTGGTTAAGGAAATTATATAGATTCGTTTGTTCGAGTGATTTTAATGTTCTTACGTCAAAATGTTTCGTGCCGCGTCTTTCATACGAGCTTACGGTCAGGTAGGTTTTTTTTATTTACACTTCAGTTATGATTTGTGTAAAGTAAAAAAATGCAGTGATCGTAATTCCAGTTGAGCGAGCGCCGGCCCGCTGGTGTTGCCAGGAATCCTGTAACCCCGTTAATCTTTTTACTCTACTTAGAGTGCGGATCTTAACCTCTCGGTACACTGTTCTTGTTTACTCTACGTAATTATGTCCCAGTGCATCCCAGACCGGTTTTGATAAGTATTAATAGCAAATATGTTGCCATGTTGAGTAGATTTTAATCGAAGTATGACGTGTATGCGTTTTATACAAGGAGGGTTTTCTTCTTCCTTATGTAATATGGTAATACGTGGTGGAAAATTAGCAAATGCAGTTCCTATAAAATGATATTTGCTTCTTGTGTTTATGTATGTTTTTCTTTTTCCACTAAATTAGTTTTTTTTATGTATGATGTGCACGAAATCGTGTTTTCAACTAATAAGTTCGACAAGGTTTCTGGACTTGCATCCGGTGTTTGAAAAAAATGACGAGCTCTTCACCTCTACTTAGAACTAGGAAATACAAGCATAATACTTAACATACGGAATTTATTAAAAAAAATACTTTTTATACGCACATGTGGCATAAAAAACATGACGAGGTCAGATTATTCTAATATAATCATTTATTATGTGTGTAACAAAAGAAATGTTTAATTTTTTTATGAAAATCGTCAAATGATTTGAAAAAAAGTGGTATTTTAACTGTTGTTTTTAAAATTACCTTAAACAACAACTCTTTACTTTGATTATGTTTTATTTTTTCAAATGTGATATATCTTATATACAACGATATTATGAACTGTTTCATTAAACCGATTGAAAAGCTCTTATCAAATTCAGAACATAATTACTATAATTACTGTATTGATTGATACCTCCAAATTAACTATCGCCAATAAATAAATTATCATTAATTACATTATCACACACCAATTAATTAAAGATAAACATTATTCTTCGAGATTACCTCAAACGCATCGGTCACCGAGCCTACAAAGCTCAAGTTCATGGCTATGAGTAATAAATTCATGTTTAATATGAAGAATGGTGTGTATACGTAATGGGTATGTATCGTGTCGTGGCGGGGAGCATGGCTCCGAGTCTCAGATACTGAGACCCGGCACAGTCCGGTCAGACACCGCGCAACATGCTGCCCCCAGAACGCGCCGCGCATCACTCAGCCTCCGCGATCTTTAAGCGCATCTCACTGCGCTCATACAGCACCTACTCGCTTGTATGTATTCCATAAACCACGCTCTAGACGGGGTTTTTAATGTGACGTCATAGATAGCCTTTGCAGGCTGTTTCCAAATCATTACACGGGGTGCTTGCTCCAATTCCTCTTTTTTCTAATAATAGACCCTGTGTTGTTTTTTTTTTGGTTAAATTACATGTAAAGTATGGGCTGTCTAGACTCCTTGTTCATTATATACACTTTATGTCTTCTTATATCAAATGTGAGTGACCGATTATACCTGCATCATAGTCATTATAAAGTTTCTAGAAGTGTTCTGAAAGCCTTTGCAATTTATAATACTTGAGGTAAGTAAGAAACTTTGCAAGAACTTTCAAGATAGATACGAAACTTTTGTATCTTCCTTTTCTAATACTTTGCTTGTTACTTTAAGTGGAAGTGTCCAACTTCAGAACATGGTTAATATTTCAAAAGATGAAAAAATCAAAGTTTAAGCTTTCAATGATTTCAATACTTACATACAAATGAAGTTAAAATAAATATCATTTAGATAGAAGTGTTTAGTCTGCGAAACCAAACAGAAACTCAGATAATTACGATTTCGCAGTACCTATATTTTTTCCCACATCTGCCGTACTGACAGACTAGTTCATTCATAGCCGCCCTCCGCACGCCCATCTCCTCGCCGCGGCGCGCTCTAAATAGTATCCGCCCAGTACGAGACGTGTCACGATGTTCATAGAGCGTCTCGATCACCACATTCACAAATCTCTCACAGGAGCCGAGCGGTTCGCGCGTTTTATTATGCGGAGAGACAAAACAACATGTCGCTCCACCCGCACCTCCCCGACGCGTCTACGAGTGGAGACAACGAATTTGTTCACATACGATGTCTCATTGCGAATATACACAAACAGAAGAATGTGTCAAGGCCACCCTCTACTACTGCATCGCTGGAGATGGTCTTGGAATCTCCGACATCCTCAGACACTGAGTCTCAGAGCGTGACGGAATCTGAAAAATCTGAAGCTGTTCTGGGGGATGAATTGATGCGGACACCACCACCACGCGCTAAGAGCAACAGTATTGCCGGTTCCATGCTTGCTCCGCCTAAAGTGCACAAACGTCGGAGACCGTCGTTCCTGCACCTGCAAGTGGGGCCAAACGAGCACGACGGGCCGCACTCAGCCAGTGCGCACCTCAACGTGCCGCGGTTCACCGTGACGGCGCCTCCAGGGGAGCAGCATCGCCGGTTCAGCCATGGATTTGCCTTCCACGGATTCGCACTACGGAGACATTCTAACACGGTCTGCTCAATGATGACAAGTAGAGTAACAAGTGTTGTGATAACTGCTGTTTTGTTGTTAAATATGTTTGTTTACGTAGTACCTAATTGTGTAAAGTGCATCATTATACAAAGTAATGCAGCGTGTGAATGGTATGTGCGCTTTATAGTAGGAGAGCTGGCAAGAATTTTTGGGTAGGTATTTGAGGCAAGCTGAAAACTTGTCCTGTACCTCTCCTATTATATCCCAATACGAAACTGCAGACCTGGCTGGTGAGTAGCGGGGCTAAATCAACCCCCAAATTTTTAAAAATATTTTTTTTTTTTATCCAAAAATATACTTGAGGCAATTTGCAATTTTTATATGTTGTAGTTTAATATTTATAGAATATAAAAAAAAATAAGCCAGACGATTCAGTCGGGGTTTTAACATTGCCAGGCGCGTTCAAAAATATTTTGCAAAAAAATATAAAAAATGTATTTGAGGCAACTTGAAATTTTAATAGAGTATTATTTATAACTAAAAAATAAGACTCTCAAAAAGACAGATCATTTCGGTGGGACTTTCTACCTGCCAGGTGATCTAACAAATTTTGTATGGGTGCGAGTGCGAAGCGCTATAGACAAACTGTAGAGTGAGATAGAGCGTTTATCGGCAGCTGTCTGCGTTCTTGCTAGCTGCGTTACTATTGGCTCTGGCGAGGTCACGTGACTTACTACAGCCATACTACCATGTGATTTTTAGTTGGAATTTCGGAGTTGTTATTCTCAGTCGTATTCTAATATTTGTGCTACACGATTTATAAGTTAAATTATTTTAAAATGTCTAGTGGAAAATTAGTTTGTGTCATTTGCAAAAAAGACGATGATAAAGTGATTGCGTTTGTAGAGAAAACTTTAAAAAAAAGTCACGAAGTATTAGAGATCCGTAAACATCATGGATTAAAATATAATAATATTGTTTTGCCAGTGATTCCTAACCTTACAGACGGTTATCATACAAATTGTTATAAGAACTTTTTAGCGTTGATGAAAAAATATTATGACAATATTGTGATTGGATCTAATGTTACAACTCAAATGAAAGGTATTGTATTAATTTAATTATTTTTCATATAATATATGCTCTCAAATAAAATAAAGCATTAACAGTATTGCGTTTAAAAATATTGAGTATACATTAGGGTGTCCGTTATTTCCCGAATTGATTTTTTTTTGTTATTGCCACAAATTATGAACACAAGTTTAACCACGAATAACTTAAAAGAATGATTTTATCGAAAAGTTGTAAGTATCAAAATTTGTATTGATCATAGCCGCAGTATCATTTGCTTTGGAGATAAAATATTAAATGCAAAAAATTAAAAAATCCCATGTTATTTAAATGGGAAATGTACCATGATTGCGGCACGGTTTAATTTGACAATTAAAAGCTTATTTAGGTTGGATAATTTTTTTTAGGTTAAAAACTAAAAGTTTAGGAGGCGATAGCAAAAAAAAATCAATTTGGGAAATAATAAAGCCTTTTACTGTTAACGAAAATTTGAATAACATTTTTAAATAATTTTTATTACAGACAATTCACTATCAGATAATGTATGTCAACAAAGTGCGTTTGAACCATCCATATCAGCAACTACAGTTGAACTTTCTACATTTGAAGCAGAACCATCCACATCAACACTCCAACCATCCACATCTACAGTCGAATCAGCAATATTAGTACCCCAACCATCTACATCTATACTTCAATCATGCACATCTACATCAGAAATTCATGGTATTGTTAATGATGAAGACAATATCAGCGATTTATCAAATAAGCCTGTGGATAGCAATATTGACAAAAATACCCAGCTCGATCAAAAAATTTGTATTTTTTGTGACAAAAGTTTAAAAAAACACCAAGGACAACGGCACCCGCTTGCAGAGTTGGATAAAGAAGGTTTAATAAAATCCTTAGAAAAGTATAAAACATTTATCCAAGAATCTGAAACTTACCAAAAAATACAAAATTCTACAACGTTGTATAATCATCGCATTTGTCGAAAAAATTATTTTAATAAATTACGGGAATTTGAAGAAAAACCGGAAACAAATTACCACAAAAATTTACAATTACATAAAGAAGCTTTCAATGAAATTTGCAGCTTTATCGATGAAAGTATAATTACTAATAAAAAATTTTATTCTTTCACATTTATTTGTAATAATTATTTAGAAATTATTTCAAATATTGCTGCGGATAAAGGTGAAGAATATAATAATGTTTTCAGCAAGGCTCACTTCGAGAATAAATTAAAAAAAAAATATCAAGATACCATACAAATTTTATTAGTACATAATAAAAAAATTGTTGGACCGATAGGTTACTTAGTCAACGACGATTTATTAACTTTAATAGAAAAATCGGATGTTCTCCAAAACGCGGCGCTTATTTTGAGGCGAACAATTCTAGACATTGAAAAAACACCATTACCCGATAACATTAGAACTTCAGATTTATTAAAGGGCGAATGTACGACACCTCAAATATTAAAAGATTTCTATTCTACAATATTGCGTGGGTCTAACTTTAGATATAAGTTAACTAAAGAATGCGAACGAAAAAGTTCATCATTGGCGGAAGATTTAATTTTTAATACGTCTCATGGCACAATAAAACCGTCGAAACACATTACCCTTGCTATGACATTAAAAAGTATAACAAGTTCGCGAAAAGTTGTTGAGATTGTTAACAAATATGGTCATTGCTGTAGCTACCATACTATTGAAGAGTTGGAAACAGAAGCTACATTTTCATCGTCGAGTCGATCTTTATCATGTCCTGAAGGAATTATCACTGCTGATGGGTTTTGTACGGGAGTAGCTTATGATAATTTCGATCGTTTTGTCGATACCACATCCGGTAAAAATACATTACATGACACTGTAGGTATTATTTACCAAAATGCAGATCAGATTGAGAATTCAGAGGATGATGTTGGTGAAGACATACCACAAGAAATTTTTCCAGAAGAAATGTCAGATAATAATGATAATCAACAACCTGGTAATGACGGAAACAGTAATCACACGACAAGAAGAAAAAAGAGACGACGAAAGTTTGAAGCTATCGTTCCTGACTTACAACCCTTTCCGAAGAAAGTGAGACTATCTGAAACTTTATTGTCATCTTCAGATGAGCGAAGATCAATTTCAGTAACATCATTACAAAGAGTAAAAAAATTAGATGTACTTTGGATGTTATCACATGCTTTGAAAATTCCTGACACTCCTATGTGGGTTGGGTTCAATAGCCAAATCGTTGAAGATATTAATACTACAAGACAGAAGATATGTTATCTCACACCAATCAACGAGTCACCAACAGCTAAAAATGTCGTTCTCGAGACATTGAAAGAGGCCCAAAAAATTGCTAAAGAAGTGAAACAGTCCGAAATAGCAGTCACATATGATTTGGCCATCGCTAAAGTAGCGATGCAAATTCAGTCAATCGAGAAGCCGTTGTTTGACAATGTATTCATTCATTTGGGGTCCTTCCACATCATGATGGCTTACTTTAAAGCGGTAGGTAAATTTATATCTGACTGTGGACTTATGAATGTTGCGGTTGAAAGTAAAATAATTGCTAATGGGTCTGTTGATTCATTTATTTCTGGCAAGCATTTTAACAGATGTAAGCGATTACACCCTCTGATGGCACTCGGATTGGAAATTTTATATTTTAGATTTTTCTTAGATAATGAAAAAATTACTATTCCTGAAAATTTCGAAGCAGAGCTGATCGCTTTTAATAATCGAAATTTATCCTACGACGCCTTACTAAATAATAGCGAAGTTTCGGAAATAATATCGGCATACAGTGCATTTAAGGAAGCCAGTCTTAGTGGAGTTCACGGCTTAACTCCACAATTCTATATGATTTACATTAATCTCGTGAATTATTATCAAATGCTAAGCCGAAGTATACGAACAGGAGATTTTTCATTGTTTAAATATATCTTACCAAGAATTAACAATATTTTTTTTGTTGTAAATCAACCGAATTATGCACGTTGGCTAGTTAGATATCACGAAAATTTAATCAAGCTGAAAGAAACTCATCCACAACTACATGAAAGTATGGAAAAAGGTCATTTTGGCATCCAAAGAACGGATAAGTCCTTTTCTAGGCAACCAATTGATTTGACGCTGGAACAGACAATCAACGCAGATGCTGGAAGGAGATTAACGGGTGTAATTCATTTCACAAATTCTATTTCTGCTCGTCAGCGTTGGTGCAAAAGCCATGAGATTCGATCAACGATAATATCTCATACCTACAACATTACTGGATTACGAAAACAAACAGATGTAACAGCAGATTTGGAAAATTATAATATTAGAAGAGACTCGAAACACCTTCAATCGTTTATTGATGCTTTCTCAAAGTTTGTAAACCCTTTTGATGCAAGCATCGACCAACTGCATCTCTTCAATATTTCCAACGGAAAAGCAGCTACACAAGCAGTGCAAGATTATTTAAATAAAATTGAAGTGGATGGTCAAAAATTACGGGAACAATTTATTACAGAATGCACTGATTCACCTGATAGGTTCGAAAAACCTATTCCAAAAGTAAAAATAATGAATTTTTCAAATGAAATTGTTAAAAAGACTTTCAAAAGTGGTAATAAAGTTCAAGAAATAAAAATGCAACGTGACTTGTTTGGTAGACTGCTGGGTTTATCTTTGGACTACAAGATTGACATGGAAAAAATTTTGTGTTATCCAGTAACCCCTCTTCCGATGTCAATGTGCCGTGTCGATGGAAGTTTATATCAAACCGATAAATCTGCAATTGTTAAATGCTTTGAAAAACAACAAAAATGCACCGATGCACCAAGAACCTTAGATGTAGTTATCGTTGATGGATTTTTTTTGTTGCATACAATGCACGATATACCTGCAACATTTGGCGGTATTTCAAAAAAAATAATGAGCATCTTGACAGCATTTAAAGCTCCACGGGTAGATATTGTTTTCGATCAATATTTCTCTCCATCTATAAAAGATTATGAACGGATGCGAAGAAATGAGCAGAGAACAATTGATTTCAATATCATTGGTCCCAGCCAAACTAGACCAACAGACTTTATGAAAGAATTGAAAAATATTAAATTTAAAGAGAGTTTTGTCCAGTTTTTAATTGATTATTGGGCTACAGATGAAATGGCAACATTTATTGGTAACACATTAATAAAGTTGAATTATGATTCGTGTTATTCATATATTGTGAAAAATAATGTTGTTGAAATGACTATTGATGAGAATCTGGCCTGTAATAATCACGAAGAAGCTGATACTAAGATAATCCACCATGTGTGTAAGCTCGATACATATAGAAAGACGAACGTTCTTCTTAAAAGTTCGGATACAGACGTACTGATAATCATGCTAGGAAATATGGATCATCTTCAAAGCGATGACCTTAACATTTTTATGGAGTATGGCACTGGGAACTCTAAATTTATATGTTAATTATTTTTAAAAGGGGGGAGTATATGTAGCGGCACTATCACGTCGCTACATTACTTAGATACGATAGAGATAAGACATACATGTTAATTGTTGCACGTTTGTTAGGATAGCTAAATCTGAAAATCTCACGCATCTTCTTAGTATATAAGCACCAGCAATTAAAGTAATAAACAGACCTTAACCATCTACAGTCTCATTATTTACCTTGCCACGAAGTCTGGCAAAAGGTACATCAATGTAACAAAATTATACATGGAATTAGGGCCATCTTTATGTGCAAGTTTACCTGGTTTTCATGCATTAACAGGATGCGATTATAATCCATCATTTTTCCAAAAAGGAAAAATAAGGCCATATAAAATATTGATAAAAAATCAAAATTATCAAAAAGCTTTAACAGATCTTGGAGTTGCACATATTACCGGATCACGTGAAGAAATTTTGCCAATTTTGGAAGCATTTATTTGTGAAATTTATGGATATAAAAATATATCAAATATAAATGCAGCACGGTTTCAAAAATTTTGTGTAACTTACAAAGCTAACACTGAAGATGAACCTTTCAAAAAAACTTTAAAAAATTGTGATCCCTCTACTTTACCTCCGTGCAAAGCTGAATTACAACAACATCTTTTAAGAACGCAATATATAACGAGTATTTGGAGAAATGCATATTTGCGATTCCCCAGCAGTTTGACACCGAATAGAAACGGATGGACACTTCATGAGGATACGCTACATTTCCACTGGTTCGACGGAGATTGTATGCCGCAATCAGTATTCGACGCTATTGTTCATGAAAACAATAAACAAAATAATATTGAAAATGATACTACAGGTGCGTATATATAGTTTTTTTTTATAACTGCTGTATTTTAATTACTATGATTTATTTAATCAATCCATATATATTACTTTTCGCAGATAATGCAGGGGTATCCGAATTAGACACAGATGAATCTGAAGTTGATTCTGATAGCTCTGATGAAGGAGCATCTACAGAAGAAGAATGACAATTTCTTTCTGATATGACAGGGAATTAATTACATTGATATTTGTATACTCATAATAATTCTGCAGCTGTATTATTAGTATATAATTTTTCTATTTCAATAAATCTGATTTTGTAATTTTATATTTTTGTAATCATTACTTTATAAGATCACCTGGCAGGTAGAAAGTCCCACCGAAATGATCTGTCTTTTTGAGAGTCTTATTTTTTAGTTATAAATAATACTCTATTAAAATTTCAAGTTGCCTCAAATACATTTTTTATATTTTTTTGCAAAATATTTTTGAACGCGCCTGGCAATGTTAAAACCCCGACTGAATCGTCTGGCTTATTTTTTTTTATATTCTATAAATATTAAACTACAACATATAAAAATTGCAAATTGCCTCAAGTATATTTTTGGATAAAAAAAAAAAATATTTTTAAAAATTTGGGGGTTGATTTAGCCCCGCTACTCACCAGCCAGGTCTGCAGTTTCGTATTGGGATATAATAGGAGAGGTACAGGACAAGTTTTCAGCTTGCCTCAAATACCTACCCAAAAATTCTTACCAGCTCTTGGACTATTACTTTTTGGCAGTTACTTGCATGACACTCAATAAAACCAAATTCAACTCATTAGGTAAGTTATTTTATTATTCAGCCGTCATTTAATCGAAGTTCATCCCGGTTTATTAACGTACTGAGAATGATTCTTACAATGAAGAAAAATAAAAATAGAAATGAACGCAGTATGTCATAAATTAAAAATGTATAAAATAATCCTGATTCTCATTATGATTAAATTGAATTGAATGAAATATCATTAAAACAATATTTGCAATAAACTTTTATCTTAACATAAAATAGCATGATATATATATTATTACGTTAACTATAATAAAAAATGTATAAATATAATTTATATAATTAATAAACATAATGCTCTAAACTCTAACTAAACATTGGACTAAAAAATCGCAAACATAATCTTAAACCTAAATCTTCGGTAGCCATATTTATTAGGAAATGGTTAATTATCGTATTAATAATACGTCATAAAACATGCAATAAACATTGAACATTCTTATCATTTTCCATGAAACAATTGCCTCTTAAGATTTTGCTCAGGTTGTAGACAAAACCGGCTCTTGTAAGTACCTACGTAGTTTATTTATTTATTATTGTTATATTGGGCTACCTTGTGATATCACACGTTATCATTATATCTATAAATTGTGTTCATTATAAGTCGCGAACTGTGCCGTGTAAACGTTTACTTGTTCTTGTGCGTTTTCGTTAAACAACGTTCATTAAGGATATATATAATATAGATTTTTTTAGTTTGGAACATTTTTATTGAACTGTATTTTTAAACAAAACACTTATGTTGCGTTTTACAAAATCACAACCAAATGAGGTATTATATTTTTTGCTTGTTATTTAAATACATAATAAAATGTTTTTACATTACTATTATAGTATTTTTTACTAACATTGTGACCCTGTCCGTCAATGAATGAATATTTTGGTCTTCCATAATCCGTTTATTGTACTCGTACATTTGCTTGTGTTGATGTGCATTTTGACAATTATTATAATTAACCCGATTTTTTGTGTTTGCAATACTAATCATCGGAATTGTGCCCATTTGTTGTAGACGACTAACTTGGCCTCATGATGCGACCGGTTCCTTTTGCCTGTCACTTTCTTTTAGCTTTTGAAAAAGATGTAAAATGCGAGAGTTTCAATAATGCATTCTAAGTTCCGTATTATGCTCATATATTATTACTTTACGTACCTATAACTTAGACTTATCCTCCTTTAATTTCACTTTTAAATTAATATAGACTAAATATTCGTGCTTATATTTTTTTACCTTTATCTACTTCAGAGAACGGATCTTTTTACTACCTAATTATTTTAATGTGTAATGTTTCATTATTGTAATTATTGATCATAAAGCCAGTTATAATAGTGTTTAATTTCGTTTGTAGATAATCGCATCCGCGTGTCTTAAAATATATTATAAGTGTTGAAGATCGTTTATCACCGATGCCGTATTCTAACAACACCGTATTAAATCTGACAACTGGAAATGAGAAAAATATGTACCAAACAGTATAGTACCTTTTTGAAAGTATAGATAGAGGTGTGTATCTAATGGTATATTGTGTTGTGTCCAGAGCCTGCACCGCAGCGAGTCGATGGTATCACTGGCTTGCTTCCGGACGCTCTCGCAGCTCGTCAACAGCGACAACCTGGCAGAACTGCAACAGTACATCGCCAACAACAAGAATGTTTGCATCGACGACAAAGATGAGGTGAGTTGCCATTCCATGAAATCATAAAATAATGGTACCGGCTGATCAAGAAGTAATTGGGGTAGGCTTATTTTATATTCAGCTGTAGAAGTCTGGTGGCTTACGTGATGATGTTACTAAAATTTCACTAGTATATCTGATATATAGGAATCCCGTACCAGACGGCATCGCCCTTTTCAGCCGGGGTTGCGGGATAAGCGCAATGAGGCACCGCGGCCTCGGTCAAGAGTAGGAGAAGGAACGGGGGGTTTTAATCAGTAAGAATCTGACACTCCCTACCGCCCGAGAAGGCACATAAGCACACACATATATCTCTCTCATATATGTCTCTGACGCGTGTGTCCATGTGTCCATGGACGACGCTTATGCTTAACATGAAAAGATAAGCGTGCTCTTTTGCAGCCTTATAGCTATTAAAAATATATTTAATGAAGCGCAACATATGTTTAAAATACTTCTGTCACCTCTACTTCTGTTATTGTTATTTAACATCTTGACTGCTGGTATATACGCGTAGACGGAGGTCTACAATTCTATGGATGTAGGTATCTAATAAATATTCTAATTGTAGTGACAGTTTTAGGACAATGAAGCGTACGAGCACGGCTGTTGTTCGAGCTTTATTTAGACGAGCAGTAAATAGTTTGTTCTTACATAACTATTATGGACTAAAGACCTTTCGCTTTTTATCCACCATAACTCTTAAGAACGTAATTTTACAGTACCTAATAGAGTATAATTTTATAAACTTATCTTCAAGAAGATCAGTGCCAAATTACGATTAACGAACATTGTAATGCTTAATTGATTTTAAGAATTGTTTATAGAAACGCTATGAATCATTTTTCTTCAGAATTATTAGATATCGCAAATGTATTCTCCCATTTAAGGTACATGAAAGATATATGATAAAATGATTCAGTATATAAAATTTTCCAATTTTAGGGCATTCTTGAATAATCTAAAAAAAGTCTGAGACTAGCATTTTAAAGAGATATGCATTCCATTTTGAGGTCATTCAATTAGTGGGAAGTGTACCAGCTCAGAATTTAATCTTATCTCTAAATTATGCGCAGCTTGTTGAATCACTAGATCAATAAATATTTTTAATAAATTCTTTGAATTTTACCTATAGAATAAGTAGGTACTGCTTTGTGGAAATATAAAATAATTACTTTACTTGGAATAAAGCTTGTATGGGGTTTTACAATATACGTAAGAATTATATATGTTTAAATTATATTGACGCTTAAAACGACTCATTAACTTTCATTGCCTAGTGTTAACTAGAGCCAAAACATAAAAATATTACAAACACATAATACATTTACTAATGAAATTTTAATGCCTGTCTTATTTTCAATAACATCTGTAGTAATGGCCGACAGTATCCTTTAACGACCAAAGAATCTGTTTACTTAACTGTGTTATTGGTACATACTTAAACATATATGTACTTGTAGTTTCACTGTATATCTATGTTGAGTGGAATGAAATGTTTAAAGCCATTGACCTGACCTAATGACAAAGTAGTTTGGTGTTTTACCTACTAGATAAGTATTATGGACGCTTATCCAGAGTACACTTTCACGCATAGCTAGCTGCTGTTCTGTATCTGATTGGCTACATATTCAGCCTATTTGGTTGGGAAAGTAATTGTTATGTTGCAAGTGTCCCAAAAGGGCACTCTTTGGTTACCATTCGGTGATCCGTCTGTTCCATGTCCAACCTACCCTCATATCCAAACATAGTAATAACATAGTTACCTATTACAGAATGGCACAACAGCCCTCATGTGTGCAAGCGAGAATGGCCGACTGGCAGCGGTGCGGATGTTACTTGGAGCCGGCGCGGATGCTACGGCTGCAGACGCTGATGGCTGGACACCACTGGCGTTTGCGGCCCGGGGAGGACATCTTGCCATTGCTAAAGAGTTGCTAGATGCTGGAGCTCTTGTTGACTCTAGGGACTGTGTGAGTATCATTTAGATTGACTTAAGGATATATGTACTTCCGATATATGGAAAAACGTACACATATCTTGTGCGCGTATTGGTTTCCGTTCTATTAAAACATATAGTTGTGGTCGATTCTGATGTCGTACGAATGGCATCCTACTTAATAAGAAATTTGTAAGGGCAACTATCTGAGATTTTTTACTTAACTTACTTTTTTAACTTAAGTATAAAATTAATATAGATTTGCAACGAAAATAGATGGAAACTTTACAATATTCCCAAAACAATCTGAAAACGTAAAGATTAACATTTTTCCTTACAACCGTTGTATAATGAAACCGACAAAAATACTTCTTAAGAATCTGGAGTAAACGAGATGAAAGAAGTCTTAGAAAATTCTTGAGATCAGTAGAATTGATTGTGGAAATGAAATATTGAGGAATAAAAGCAATTAAGCCAACGATATCTGTGTTGACTCCGCCGAACAGATGTTTCTTACATTTAGTTCAGTCTGCACTATGACA
Organism: Spodoptera exigua; assembly: GCA_902829305.4. Classification (NCBI taxonomy): domain Eukaryota; kingdom Metazoa; phylum Arthropoda; class Insecta; order Lepidoptera; family Noctuidae; genus Spodoptera; species Spodoptera exigua. The sequence goes on along the minus strand of LR824608.2, from coordinate 6,618,954 downwards.
TGTTTTCAACAACATGGCACAAGTTCAAAATGACTCATTTATGGACACAAAACATGGTGCAATTAGACGGAGTTTCTTTTCTTCTATGAAGGCTGAATATGACGTCATTGATAGTGATTTTTTGACAGATGTTTATATTGCGTCTGCCTGGAAGATTTTACTTGTCTCCATACTATCTGTTAAATTGTGTAAATACAGAAATAATTGTTTAATGGATTGTTCTGTTGATTTTAGTAATGTACTCGTTAGATAGTCTCATTACTATAATTTATTATTTTTAACAATGTGCTATACGATTTTCGATGTGTGTTGCATATTATGCACCTTTAACTGCACATGCACCAGTAACCCAAATAATTATAATAGAGCAATGACCAAAATGTATTCTGGACTGTGTACTCAAAATTAGTATATTTATACTTGACGTGGATCTCTGCCAAGATGTCACTGACATGCAAGCACATTCTAAAATCTGGCTAAAATATAATGCATTCGTCCATCCAGAACGGATATCTCATTAAATATTTCAGCCGTGTCCAGTGCATTTTTACTATTGTAATGTAAACAATACGAATAAAATTTTAACACATTTTCAGTTGCCAATGAAAAATAGAATTTCGTACGCAAACAATTATATCTTGACACATACAATTTAGTGAACTACTGTCTTTGTATTGATTGAGTCAATGTTTATATCACGCGATTGTTTGTAAGTATGGCTTCATCGATGGGTGTGCAACTCTTTCACGTTCTACCAACAACACAGAAGCTACTACCATTTGTTGAGGTTTATCTAATCTAACACCGCTGTTGCCTAGTCGCTTTCAAATGTGGAGTAGTACTCACGCCACCCGGGACAATAATAGAAGTGGTAAACAATGTTTTCTACTCTGCTATCATGAGACGGGAAGAATATTTAAATATAAATTATTACATAAGTACTAGCTGAATGAAATTTTGTAAGTACTGCATCTAAAAAAAAAACAAATATTTTCTTACCTTTTAAATATTCCCTGTTTAAAAGTTCCCTACGATTTCCCGAATATACCAAAACCAAAATTTGCCAAATCGGCCCAGCCGCTCTCGAGTTACAGCAATTCATTTATATATATAAATACTAGCTTCCATTCGCGGCTTCGCCTGTTTGGTATGGTAACAAAACGCAGTCTGCATTATTCCAGAAAATCACCAAACTTTTTCTTTCAACCAAATGGGTCCAGCCGCTTTTGCATGAAAGAATAACAAACATTTGGAGATTAGAGATTCTCCAAAACTTTCACATGTATGATATTTGTAGGATAGTAGGATTAGATAAGAAAAAAAAGAGATAAAAGATTTTATACACATTAATAGTTTCGATTATTCTTTACGTAACAGGAATGTTTTGTTTACACTGAAACGGTGGCAGCAATTTATTTTAAATAAATGTTTTGAAGTGACAGTGCAAATAGTTTATGATAGTATTTTACGTGAATATTTTTAGTTAGAGGCCAAACGTACAAATGAGGTCAAGATCCACGTTATTGGGGAATGTGTGTGGCTTCAGACTGTTATCGGTAGTCGTTGGAATAACAAAACGAAATAATAAATTATTAAAATAAATAAATAGCTCTTTCCATCCGACTTCTTAGGCAAACCCTGTGATAAATTTCAAAAGTATACTACGTTGTTATTTAATGAAATTAATCTAAGTACAAAGTTTCATATTAATCTGTCCAGTAGTTTTTACGTTATGATGTGAAAGACATCAAATAGTACTTAAAATTAAAAATTCTTCTGATATTATTATGACCTAATATTCTAGCAGTTGCAAAAGTTATAGATGTGGGGAATTTAATATTTATGTAGAAAGAATGTTCTTTCGATAAATCTACCTGTTAAATTAGAACAGACACGTTTTGTTTTTTGTTTATTTATATGATTTAAATCTTTCTATAGCACTTTCTGACTTTTTCAAGGTTTGTAAAAAGAGGTTCTCTGACACATGTTTACTTTGTAAAATAATGTAAGTGTTATCGAACAAGATAGTTTAGACCACTTGTAATTGTAATAAGGAAGAAATTATATCGAGTGGGCTGCATTCCATTTCCAGTAAATTTACATACATATGTAAAGTTTGAACAATGTAACAAAAACTGGATTTTGCGTGGGCGAAAATAATACTTATTAGTTGAAGATTTACTACATAAATATGTATACAGTAAAATCAATTAATGTAACGAACCCTTGCAACCGTTTTTTGGGGCTTAGCCTATAAAACACGCTTAGCTTGTATAATACTTTCTTGAATAAAGACAATAAATAAAAAATAAATTAGTGAAATAATTTTTAAGGGCTTACCATAAACGTTAACAAAAGACCTCACAAGTCAAAGTCCAAAAAGTCAAAAATCATTTATTCCAATTAGACCCTTACAGGGACTTTTGAACGTCAAACATAATTTTTAAAATATATATAGTCTCAGTCTGTCGGAGAGAACAACAGTTCATTTAATGAAATCAAATTCAATTTTATCTAAAACAAATCTAGTTGACGTATTGGATGGCAAAATTTGCATAACATATTATTATTGTATTAAATGTTTTAAGTCTTTTTTGTACTTATTACTTGGTAATTTAATATAGTGAAATGTTTATCTTTCTCTCACAGGGTGGTTGGACACCGTTGCTATGGGCATCCTACAAGGGGCACGAAGAAATCGTAGCATTGTTGCTGGAAAAAGGAGCTGACGTTCATGCACATGGCAATTATAATATCAAGTATGTTGTGTTCATCTTTTGATCAAAAACTTGACTATAAGGAAAGAAATAACTGTTGCTGAATCGTAATCATTTCAATGTTTGATTACTTTTCTAAATAGCTTCTAAACCCACAACGTACTTTTGTGTTGTTCTGTTTATATTCGTTGAATCTATATCAGTTATTAACTTTTTTACTGCCATAGACGACAAATAAAATATGTATAGGCTATTTCGCCTATTTGAACCGACCAGAAAACGTCATAATTAAGTATATTCGGTTTATCGACTACTGCTGACCATGGCAATCAAAGGTTTAATATTCCAAAATTAAAAAGAGATTTATGATAAAGATGGCCGTTTATATCGCGTTCGGTAAACTGGTACTTTTTTCAATCAAACACGTTGTCCCTCAATAGGATTTTCTCCGGTGTCGTGGGTGCGTTTACAAACATAAAATTTTACATACACATCACACCCAGACCTAAATCGACAATTTGCTGATCAAATAAAGAATTGTTCGTTGCGGAAATCAAACCAGCCAGTTGCCCACTCGCGCTAACAGTGCAGTCACTTAGGTACTGCTTAGTACTTACACAAGCTATTTAAACATTTCCAGTAAGATTATTTCTTAGATTAAAGACATGGTTTACTCAATTACTTGTTTAACAATATTTATATTATTTATCATTTATTTGCCATCGTTCTGTGGTTCATATTACAGAACAAGACTGCTTCTATTATGTTCAACTTCGTCATCATACAAACACCTATTTGTGGTTACTTCTATATCCATATCTCATTTTCACAAAGTTATTGTACTTTATTGCCTTAGGTGCAATGAAAAATCGTTTTACCGTCTTTAAAATAAGACTTATTATGGAAACGCAATCATCTTTCAAATTACCATAGGTAGGTTTCCGATCACCGACTTTATGATCCAATTATAATTGTCAACTACTTATAATAATTTTATGAGTGACAGGTCTGAGTCGCTTGCTTATAAGTACGTGATAAGAAGGAGACCTCTATATATGACACTAAAAGATGTAATGACTTCGCCAATAAGATTGACTGCATGGTTGGCGTAGGGTCTGGGTAACCGCGTCGAGTCCGGTGTTCCGCAGGGCTCTGTTCTAGGACCACTCCTGTGGAACATCGGGTTCGACTGGCTCTTGCGGGGCAACCTCCCCCGTGGCACGTCTGTCATCTGCTATGCAGACGACACGCTCCTCACTGCCCGGGGGAGAAATTTCGGAGAGGCGGCCAGCTTGGCTTCGGCGGGTGGTTCAAGGGTGGTAGAGAGGGTCTCCCGCCTAGGGCTGACGGTGGCGCTGCACAAGACCGAGGCAGTGTTCTTCCACGGGTCCCGGCAACGCCAACCGCCTGACGCGCACATTCACGTGGAGGGTGTCCGCATTGGGGTGCAGGCCCAGATGAAGTACCTGGGCCTAGTCCTCGATAGCAAGTGGCGCTTCAGCGCGCATTTCAGTGGGCTATCGACACGCCTATTGAGGACTGCGGGCGCCCTCTCGTGGCTCCTCCCTAACCTCGGGAGACCTGGCGACCAGTGTCGGCGTCTATACGCCGGCATTCTGAAGAGCATGGCCCTATACGGGGCACCTATCTGGGCGGACTCACTGTGCAGACGGGAGAACGTCGCCGCCATCCGCAGGCCACAAAGGGCCATTGCACAGCGGGTGGCGAGGGCATATCGCACAGTGGGTTTCGCAGCGGCGTGCGCTCTGGCGGGTACCCCTCCTTGGGAGCTCGAGGCATGGGTGCTCGCCAGAGTGTACGACTGGACGGCGGAGCAGAGGGCGCTCAACCGGTCCCCGGCCCTTGGGGAACGGGAAAATGTGCGGGAAGAGGTGAGGGAGGCCATCACTCGGCACTGGGCTGAGGAACTGGCCTCTGCAGAGTTTGGCCGCCGGACGCTGGACGCCATAGGGCCCGTCCTAAACGACTGGCTCGATCGGCGGCACGGCTGCCTGTCGTTTCGTTTGGTGCAGGTCCTGTCCGGGCATGGTTGCTTCGGATCGTACCTGCACCGAATAGGGAGGGAGGAGTCGCCACAATGCCACCACTGTGGCGCCGCGGTGGATACTGCAGAGCACACCCTAGAGGTGTGCCCATCGTGGGATGAACCCCGCCGCGCCTTGGTGGCAGCGGTTGGGGACGACCTCTCGCTCCCCAGCGTCATAACATCCATGCTGGGGAGTGAGGAGGCATGGGCAGCGGTGGCCTCCTTCTGTGAGGACGTCATGTCACAGAAGGAGGCGGCGGAGCGCATGCGGGAAGAAGATCCTCTCGCAGCGCCGCTCCGCCAACGACGAAGGGGCGCACGAAGACGGCGTTTAGTACGTCCGTCCTCATCTGCTCCAGGGGGTGATCAGCGGGCGACAAGCGCGGGGGCGCAAGCGCCAGCATCGCACGAATCACCCGTGCTCCGGCCATCATAAAGGCTCCTCCCTAGTAGGGGGGAATTGAGGGGCCTGCCATGAGGCGGGCAGTCGCCGGTGGGGGACTGGACGTCATGGATTCCCAGACCCCCTCCACTCAGGCGAGGCCGGAGTGCCACTGGGTTTTTTAGTGGGTATACCGGGAACGACTTTACCGGGGAGTCCCACATAACCCTCTCCCGTCCCCCGACGGGAAGGGTATGCGTAATAGCATTTTTCCCAGTGCCGCAAAAAAAAAAAAAAAGGGTCTGGGTAACTAGCTGCTGTCCAACGTGTTGCAGGTTCAATTCCCGCACGGAACGACACTGTGTGATCCACTAATCATTGTATTTGGCGGTTTGAGTATGTGAATTTGTATGTTTGTAAACGCACCTATGACGCAGGAGAAAAACCTACTGTAGGGCAACGTTTTATTAAAGTTGAAAAAGACCTATACAATACATGTTTTGACCATAAATTCTCCCCTTAAAAGTGACTAGACCACGAACTAAGGTCTTATTACGCCTCCTAGCGTGTAAAAGCGTTTAAAATATGGCATTATCAAATTTCCTTCAGCTCGCTAGTATGGGCGGCGGGTCGCAAGCACAGTGGGGTTGTCCAACGGCTATTGGCTGCAGGTGCGCGGCCGAATTCGTGCGACAAGTACGCCACGTCCGCGCTAACATGGGCAGCAAGGGCTGGCGACGTCACGTCCTGCGCAGCGCTGTTACGAGCTGGCGCCGACGCTAACACCGCTGGCATGTACTGCTGGACCCCACTCCTGCAAGCTACACATGGTAGGACACCACATCATCATTTGCTTTTTCCTAATATTGATTTAACCTTTCAATAGTAATTGGAGACACAATAGAACAACTATAACTACGCGAACACCGGCGTTCGCTTGGGTGTTGATGAATTAAGACACATTAAATTAATTATGGCTTAACTTACGTAAGTGTATGACGGGGCACATCGACTAGTTTCAAGCCACGTCGGGGCTCATAGTCTTAAAATAACATTGCAGTTAAAGCGTAATACAAAAAAGTGTAGTTCATTTCCTACTATTCTTAATAAAATATATTGGTCTTCATTAACCGACTAAATGTTAAAAATTCTGTTATTTTAAAGGGTTTCTTACTTATACATATGTTGTAAATATACATGACAATCTATAGTAATTGATATATCATATGCTCTCAAGGACAAGAAGATTCTAGTTTGTTATTCGAGTTAATTATCATATTTTATAGTTGTCCTGAAATAACTACTTTGACTAGCCATAAAGCATAGTAAAAGAAACCTTAGTTATGCACAATAAATTACAAAGTTTGGCAAAGGTTTCACATGTGACGTTACTTTCCAAATAAAACTGCCTGTTGCATATGATATAATGCGGTTCCAATGATCCGTATATGCAGTTTGGCACTAGAAGGACAAAATTTTATGTTTTATGAAGCTATAAATCTTTCGCTTCGCTTCCTGTCTACTTAATACTGAATTATATACCGATATTTTTTGTTTTCTTTACGGGATTCTGTTTTGTGACCGCATGTTTTGAACGTCACATAGTAATAGTATAGATAACGTAAATATATTACTTAGTAGAAAATTGTTAGAATGAAAGTAATTATATTTCTATTTCAATATTTTATATATTTTTGACCTGTATAGTGTATTCTGCCCCTTATGTGTCATAAGGGGTGGACCCTTATGACACATAAGGGGCAGAATACACTTTATAGTAGAAAGAACTCTGCATTTCTTAACCTCTAGAGCGAGAAAATATTTCCACAGCATGATTGTATGAACATTTATCTATTTTATTTATAAATTCATGAAGTTATACAATCATTAACAGACGCGAGAATTAAACTTATTAAAAAAAAGTATGCAGTCTGTGTTTGTTCAAATATGTATATCCTTTTTTTGTCTTCACCTTACTTCATAAATTATGCCCTAGTCAGAGGCTAGGCCGGCCGTTCCCCTTCGGAGTTCGGAGAATGTTTCTGTTTTAAAATTGAAATTTTTACCTTCAGGCAACCACTTCGAGATCGTCCAAATGCTGTTAGAACACAAGCCCAATGTGAACGCGTTAGACAAGGACGGGTATACCGCGCTAGCCATCGCATGTAAAGAAGGATACTACGATATCGCTTTGGCTCTTATTAACTCCGGCGCTTATATTAACGTGCAGGTAATTTATAATCTGTCCTACTGTTAATCTGTTCATTAATCATTTATTTTCTAACAAATAAATCTATTATTTTCTATTCCAATCTGTAACTCTTTCTTAAACATGGTGTAGGAAACATATATATTTTTAAATCTATTCTATTTATGAATGCCTCTTTTCCTAAATCTAACCTTTTTTCTAATTCTTCAAACGAATTGCTTAACAGCTTCAAAGTACATACTAGACACTAAAAACAAACAAAATATTTAATTTTCTCTCCTAGGACCAATCAAAAGACACGCCCTTAATCCATGCAGTGAAGGCAGGCCACAAGAATATAGTGGAAGCGTTACTAAAGAAACATGTGGATGTAGACCTACCAGGGAAAGAGAAAAAGACTCCGGTTTACACTGCCACTGAGAAAGGACATGTAGCCATACTGAAGCTGTTACTAGCTTCCAACCCCGATCTCGAACACAGCACTGTGGTATGTGAAATGAGTTTTATTTCTATTGTGATAGCGTTCAAAATTGGGGCTTGTTTTTTTTATTTAAAAGACCCTATTTTTGTGTATTGTTATCAAAATATAATTCATGCGTCCTAAGCAAAGACAATAATTCGACAACGTAACTAAGTGTTAGATAAATCTTTTTTACAAAATCAATATTTCTTATGTAGGTAATCATCTCATAGAGATCTTAGATAGGTATTTGTACCTACAATTTGTATCTATTGCATTATAATAAATGCATTTGTAATGTGAACTGGAAAAAACCCCTGAGTCGTGGGTTACATGATTTCGCAGAAATAATTATATTATTAAGTATTTTTATTATACAACTTTTAAGTAAACCACAAGTACAAGACGCATAATTAATTATGTTTATTTTATTGTACTTTTTTCTTACATAACAAAATACAATAGTAACTTTGTACATATTTTTAATAATACAAAGTCTGAGCAGCCACATCTTCAGATCTGTATACGATTTGGTCTAGATCATCATGTGTTCTAATACTTGGTTTACTTAACCGCTGAAGCAGTCTGTCATAACAATATTAAGTTTGTTACTCTATCACGCAAAACCTACTAAATCCCAGATAGTGGAATGAGAAAATAAGACATTAGATACTTTTTACGCATGCGTCAATAGGATCAAAAGTATCGATAACATTATAAATATCGATATAAGCCGATGATGGAAGCTTGTGTGATTATGATTTGTAATTAATGTATTTATTGTTACAATATACAGAGTGGCGACACTCCACTGATGCGAGCGGTGCGTTCTCGCAATGCGGAAATGGTACAATTACTGCTCGAGCGAAAAGCGCGCGTCAACGTTGCGGACATTAGGGGAGATACGGCGCTGCATATCGCCATGAGAGCTAGGTCTAAGGTAAAAGAATGCAAATTTATTTTTTTAAGTATTATTATTCTTCATTGTAATTAAATTGATATGCAATTTTATCTTTTGCTAATGATAAGCTAACACGTTTTTGACAACGTCTTATTCAAAATCAAAATTCTAATGAGGTTTTAAAAGAGCTTTAATCTGAAACTTTCTTTACTAGTTCATAGTTACTTCGTCACTTCCGAATCACTCAAATGACATCAAATATTCTATGATTAAAAGTAATAAATTACTTCACACACTCTTTTTAAAAATGAAATGGAGTAGATTATATAAAGACCCGATCCGATTACAAGCAGGAAAATGTATAAGATTAATAATAAATAATTATTTTTAATAAGTAATTGCTTTATTAAATTATGTTCTCGTCTTGAACAATTAATGTCATTATATCCTATGTTCTATAAATGCTTTAAGGCATAGCTACATAATTCCTTCTTATTCTTATACCTAAAGGTAAGACGAGAGTTCACAAGAGTCAGTTAGTAAAAAGTACTAAAAGTGTCTTTTGATTTAATAATGAAATAAAAAAGCTCTTTAATTTGACCTTCATACTATTAGCACGAAAACAAAAACATCTGACAGTCCCGGCCTAGTGCGTTAAAATGGCTTTGGACTAGTGTAACCCCGCCCTTGCTTAGTCAGCGTTTATTCCTATCACTATACACACTTACATAAAATATTATTTTTACAGCAAATCGTGGAGATCCTCCTAAGGAATCCGAAGAACAGTCAATTATTGTATAAGCCGAATAAATTGAATGAAACGCCTTACAATATAGATATGAGTTACAATAAGACGATATTAGGACAGATATTTGGCGCTCGCAAGCTGAATACTAATGAAGACAATGAGAATATGTTAGGTTACGAGTTGTATAGCGCTGCTCTAGCCGATATGCTTTCTGAACCAAGCCTATCGGTACCCATAACCGTCGGACTGTACGCTCGATGGGGATCAGGGAAATCTTTTTTGCTCAATAAACTTAAAGGTAAGACATTTTTATTATTCTTCTTTCCTATAATTAAATATTATTTCAATTAGGTTAAAGCTGTCTAAAGAGGTTCTATGTAGTTAGCTTTGCTACTCGTAAGACTCCTAAATGACCGGGACCCTGTGGTTCCGTATTTTTTAAAGACATAATGTACATACATTTAAATCACGCATTTATATTATTCTTACTCATAATAAATGTAACGATGTCAACAAAATTTACATAACGTTTGTACAACAATGTGGTTCTACTACGTTGTAAAACACAAACAAACACGCATTCGTTTGGGAAAATGTCATGCGTCAATAACGATACATAATGTCAAAACAGGTAAACAATATACGACTTACATAATGTGTATATGATTCATTTATCTGTGACGTCACTATCAATAAGATCATAGAACGTCTTAAGTACCTAAAGACCATTATATTGGCACGTCATTAAAATGCGTCTCAGTTGGCACGCCCACCCTGTCATGACATAGCTCTCGTTTCTTTCAAAATAAATCATTTAACTTTTATGAAAGACCTCACAAATCAATTGTCACTATCCCATCCATTATTTTCCGGTGCAGCGGCTGTGAAGTAGCCAAAATATAAAACTTTTCTGTCGATAAATTTGGCTATAAAGATATAAATTAAATTAACAATGAACTGCCCAATTCCATCGATATTTATTTTAGAAAATTAGATCTCTCTAGTTTTCTTTAAATACATTGTACAGTAAAAATCTAAATTATGGCAAGTTAAGGTTTACTATATGTTACTGTTAATACATTAAGGATGTTCGATATTTAATCAATTTCTGAAAACAAAGTTTCATACAAACGTTGCAAGTCAAATTCTCAAATTAATGTCGGTATTTACAGAGGAGATGAAGAACTTTGCCCGTCAATGGAGTGAGACGGGCTGGGCGTGGTCTTGGGCGGTGTGGTGGGGCGCGTGGCACGTGGCGCTGTCCGCGGCCGCCGTGGCCGCCGTGGCGGGGGCGCCGCCCTACGTCGCGCTGGGGCTCTGCTTCGCGCTCTTCGCTTTCATTTACATCGCCCTTTATATACTTTGGTACACTGGAAATAAGTGAGTCTTTTTTTATGTAATACATGTCAGCTAAAACAGAAGAATTACCTAATGGTAAGCAATTAGCGCTGCCCATGTACATGAGCAACAACGGAGGGGCTACGAGTGCGTTGCCGACCTTTTGGGGATTTGTGATTTGGAGATTTTGGGATTGTAGGGGAGGGGAAGGATTGTGCCGACCCATTCAGGCCGAAGCTAGGCTCTCCCACACTTACAGACAGTTTTGTATTGTAAAAGTATATCCGCAAATATTTTGCGCTATTTTTGCGCATAATGTGAACGTCTTTACCATTTAGACTACCATGTATAACTGTACACCTGTGTATTGTGTATATTTGTGGACCGACTGTTTTTCTTGGCAATAGTTAGTCGTTACAGAAGCATTGAACTCTAAAATATCGAGTGCAACGTCCGCTATAATCCGGCAGCTTATTTTCAACTCATGAAGTTAATAAATCATAAATTTTCTTATCGTAACAGAAATAAAATGAGAATGATTTACTCTATATAATTTAAGAGTATGTTGTTTTAAAATCTATACTAATATGAAAAAGCTTTATAGTTTGTTTGAACGCGCTTGGTTTGAATCTCAGGAACTACTGGTTCGAATAGAACTATTCTTTTGGTCTGTTTGTTAGTACATATATGTATCGAAGAAGGTTATAGACTATAAAAAACACGCTAAGATAGCTAGTTTGTTATAAAAGTGTTTTTGTTTAGATACGAGTGGTGGTGGGCGGGAGGCGTGCTATCGGCGCTGGGCCGTAAGTTCAGCTCACTGCTGTTAGCGCTGCAGGTGGTGTTCTGTCACCCACCTGGACCTAACGACCCTAGGGCGTTGCCAGCAACGCCTATTAGGTAAGTTCAGCTTTTTTATACCAAAGATCGGCAAACGAGCACACGGATTACCTGGTGATAAGCAATCAAGGCCGCTCATTGACATATGTAATACCAAAAGAGTATTGAACCTAAACAGCAATTGCGTTGCCGGCCTCTTTCGAGTTATTGGGAATTGAACGATAAAGATAAAGATTTGAGGATTACTGATGGAGAGCGGGAAGTATTGGGCCTCGGGTAACCTCACTCACACGGCGAAACACAACGATATTGTTGCTTCACGTCGAGCCTGGGCATTCGTGCTGATGCATTACTCTCCCGTACTTAAGCAAGCACTCACTCGCTTAGCTTTCAAGGAAATGCGATGTTTAAAACATGGATTCGGATGTTGAAAAAGGGAATATTTATTATTAGTAACATGTTTATCTTTCACATTAAACTGAAACAATATGCTTCAATTTTTTTATATGAACATATATTATAAAATTATGTTTCCAGATTTCATTTTACGGAAGGTATGAAGAGCGGGGGAGGTCAGGAGGGAGAAGCTATGGTGGTTCAGATGATAGCGAGCTTGGGTGAAGCACTGGAATGTCAGTATGGGAGGATATGTACTCGCTTAGCGCGGGCATTTAGACCTAAACCTGTCTCGTCTACGTCTGGTTGGAAGTAAGTGTTATTATTATCCTTATTCTATATTTACTATGTATATATAGTATAATATTATAAATATGGAGATTTAATTTGTTTCAACGCGCTAATCTCCAAAACTACTGGTTAGAATTTAATAATTCTTTTTGTGTTTGATAGTACATTTATCTAGGAAGGCTTTAGGCTAAACATCACGCTAAGATCTGTAGGAGCCGAGTGAAACCGCGCAACAGAAGCTAGTCTTTAATATACTCCTTCGTAACAGACATTTAATTGTTAAATGTGACATTTAATTGCATTACCTTAATTTGTACTACTATCTCTGTCATTTTGTAAAATTTATAGAAACTAAAATATTTTTGATGGAGTCTTAAAATCGATTGTTATACTATTGAAGCATCTCAACAACTCATGTCACCGATTCAGTACAATAAAAAATAAACTATTGTTAAATATTACTAGCGATACGAATTCAAATAAAATGCACCATCTAAAAAGAGTAATGATGGAGTTTCTTGCTCTTTCTTCTCCATTCGAATATAATATTTGGAACGAGCACCTAGCTTCACTGATGAACAGTCTGTCAGACTATTATTCTATTTTGACATTTCAAAAGTACCTATTTAAGTTTTAGTTGTAATAAATGGTTTTGACTTTGAGTTTGATCTTAAATAAATTCAACGTCAATTCTAAACATCACTTGTACAAGTAATGACAAATATTAAAGTTTTAATTAATCTTATTTGCAGGTGGCGGCGGGTATGCTGTATTCCTCACATACTTACCTTCGAGTTGTGCTTCACCTGCATTATCGTTGGGTTCTGCGTGCTCATCATGTACTTAACCGACAGGGATCCTGACCCACAGTGAGTTACTCACACAAATATTCTTTTGATATTTCGTATCGATTAAAAGCAAATTCTTCGTTTATGTTGAAATATATAATGTAGAAAAGTGTTAGTAAAGTGAAAAAGTGATTTCAGTTACGAAGTCAAAGAAAAATTATTAAAGGTATATTATTCGTATTAGATATTAGAGTCATGTATCTGTCAAGAAAACATAATTTTTATTATAATTTTCTTGAGCCATTCTAAATTAATTATTATGTAATAACAATTTGACGATGTACTCGACTAGTTGCTAAAAGCCCATATTTATGAGCAGCATTCTGCGACACGCGACGCAGCGATTGTCTCGCTGCTACAAGAAAATATAAGTTCATCAGGGATTTAAAATCGATTAGTAACCAGAAAAGTAAAGTCGGATTAATGTGATAGTAAATTTGGAATATCAATCTTGAAGAAATATAACGTCATGAACCAGTCCCGAAAGATGTGTGAATAGAGGAGAGAGAGCATTGGTAGTGTACTCGGGGTATAGTAAGAGCTAGATTGCGACGTGTGAATGAGTGTGAGTGCCCTCGCTGAGGCGGCGGGAGATCCAGCAGGGGCTGATGCTGGCAGCCTGCGCCGTCAGCGGCGCCGCGCTGCTCGCCAACCTCTACACCTGCGCGCGTCTACTGGCCGCGCTGCTCCGCGCGCCCCGCGCCCGCCTCGCCCGCGCCGCCGCGCGGAACCCCGCCGGGCTCCGACCTGAGGTCCAGGCCTTGACGCATGTCGTATGTACTCCTTTTAAATAATAATATTCTGTTGACAACAAGTCAAATTCAATCAGCAAAATAATATTGTATGTTTTAAATACAGTGACAACTAGCTAAAATAATTTAAGCTCAATACTTTTATCTAAATATCAAAAAAGCATCGTTTTTTAACCGACTTCATTGTGAAATATTGTCTTGTGATTACATCATATTTTTTTGAGCAAAACATTCATTTCTTTGAAGTTAACTAGATATTTTTATTATTTTCAAATTTAACAGAAGAAGAAAAGAAATTGACAGTTCAATTTAATGTTTTTAATTAATAAAGTTTACATACTAAAAACTATTTTAACACGTGAATCACAGCCGCAATATTGCCATTACATATTACCATGCCATTAGTACCCAGTCAATATTAAGAACTGACTAAGTATACAAATCAAATTTACAAACATTCTAAGTTAAAACCCAACTGCAGAGATTCCTGTTTATTTATATTGTCAGAGTTGATCCATCAGTAAAGCAAGATTAAGTAATTGGTCTAATCTATATATTCGTATGGACAAGACTCTTTAAAAAAGTATCTATAATTAAAATTTCCTCAGGTGTCATGCCTAGACGCGTTCACCGGTCAGCAGACCCGCCTAGTCGTAGTAGTGGATGCCTTAGACAGCTGCGAACAGGAAAAGGTGCTAGCTTTACTCAACGCAGTGCACGCTCTCTGCTCAGACCCCAAGAGCCCCTTCATTCTACTCCTAGCCATAGACCCACATATCATCAGTAAGGTGAGTAATACCATTTTAAACTAATCTATACAATAATATGCTTTGCTTCAACAAATTTTTCATTTCTGTTTAGACACAACCTTAAAGTATCTCAATAGTTACAATATTTAGGGTCTATTTCACAATGTCTTCAGATTAATTTGAATATAGAACTAATTTTGTATGAACTATGTGCATATAAGTTTATCAAGTAAGTACTTGTATGAAGACGTAAATAGGTCCTAAGTCTAGTTTTTAAATTTCTTCAACTTAGTTGCCCGGCTAGAAACCCAGTATTAAGCCAGTGCTTTACAGAAAAACTTTTGGATGTAAATCAAAACGAAATAACAAAAGAGAAAATATTTTATCAGATTAATTCGAAGCAAAATATCGTTATTCACTCATTCATATAAAAAACAACTCTGAAGATTTAAAAAGCAGAATTTACTTAAAGTATAAAATAAACCAATAAATAATATTACTACCAACCTCATTTCCACACTTTATTCATAATCATTTTCACAAAATTAATCCTAGTTTAAACATAGAATACAAATTAGTTACCTAAGTACCTACCTTGCTATAAAAATCAAATTCTTACTAGTATTATGAATTTCATACAGGTTGCTTGGATGGAGGTTAGTCAGTTAAGGTCGTGATAATATAATATGTTGTGTTTGGTGTTTACCTTGTACCTTTCCTATGTTAGCTTGGACCTCGATGTTGTGCCAATTTGTCCAATCCCCTCTTACTATACGTCCGTAGTCATACTTTAAAAAAAAACATAATAAATTAATGAATATAATGTTATGTTATGTTATGTATATCAATAGCCAGGTTTTAACTTTCATAAACTAGTTTGTGTAAAGGCATAAGTACTCAATTTTATATTCGAAATATGATTTACCTAAACTATTCGAGAAAGGCCGACTAGTTTCGAGCCACAAGGAGGGTTCATAATCATTTCACATGATGCTTAAGGCCATGCAAGCCCTACGTTCCAAATTATTATGGATAAGAAGAAAAAAAAGCAAATGATTCAGCTGTCCATTCCATTCTTTGATAAAATAAAAAAATAACAATCCAACTAACATTTAATTTTAAACAGAATGCTATTGACTTAGAAAGGTATGACTGCGGACTCAACCACATTGTTTTCAATCATGTTCTTGCATGATATCTTCAGATACAACCTATCAGATGTATATTCTAGTCATTATTCTGTGTTGCATGATATTCTGTTAGGATTTTTCATGTTTTTTTTTTGTTTTTTTTTATCATTCAGTCCAAACATTATCATGTTTATTTACCTCAAAATGTGAAAACATACATAGAAATAAACTTGGTTTTGTTTTTTTACGCGAAATCTTTTCATTTACGATATCATACAAAATTAATTATATTAAATCAATGAAATTAAATTTAATACTCTAAATTCTACTGCAACTAAAAATAAAACTACGTACGTAAATGACAAATATAATAAATAGAATTGATCAAGTTACAACAGAGTATCTACTATATTACGCGTAGATATTATAATCTTACCAATATCATAGTATCAATTTTCAATGTTTGACGTTGTATATATGACTTGCTAGACAAAAATATACCTAATTGTCAAGTGTACATAATATAAATATTTAGGAAAATCTTTTGTCGCAAACTTTTGATAAAGTTTAATTCATCAAACCAAAGGTGAAAATCGGCGTTCGCGCACCTTTCTTCTATTGTTTTATGTCACTTGCTCTTTTATATTTAAAGGACTTTTGCATATTGTACTGATCTGTCATAGTAGTCATAATCTACATATACAGAAATATCGTGTATATTCATTTCGGTAAATAAAAATAATGGTATATATAAATGAAATTAAATCATTAATGACAAATAATAACGCCTTAAAAGTAGCTACCAATCGATTAACAGCATTAGAACCTATTTCTTGTAACATAATATACATATTTACACAATATTCCGAGTAGGCAGTGGAAATAAACAGCCGTCGTGCATTCTGCGAGAGCAATATTGGCGGGTGGGACTATCTACGAAACATGGTCCAGTTGCCGTTCTACCTCCAGAACTCAGCGCTACGCAGGGTCAAGACTGCTCAGCAAACTGCTGCTAGAAGAATGCAAGTCATCATGGCTGATGACTTCTCCACGTCGTTGCAGAGATCTGTAAGTGTTTTTGTTAGCGGATACAAAGTTAATGTCCTCGGTATTTTTTCCGGTTATTTGTGTGATGATAAATATTATTGTCACAATCCCCCTTATTACAAAACAAGATGTATCTTTAGTCCAGGTTTAAACCATTGAGTCGGGTTTTGAATTTTGAATCTTATTGTCATCTACCTTCAATTCGAAATACAAAAACTGGCTCAATGGTTTAGTCCTAGATTAAAGTAAAACCTTGTTTTGTAATAAGGCCGCCTATGTTTTTTCTTGTGCAATCAGTTCGTGATTCTTTTGTCCACCAAAATTTTCACAACGTTTATCAAAATGAGTAATGTAGTTTAAAATTAAAGTATTCTGCATGTTGATAGGCGATTCTGTTATATTCAGCACTGATTATATCTTCTAAACGAATGGTTTACGTCAAATAGAATTAAAATGTACATAAAACAATCACAAACATAAACATTTCCTCACACAACCAAGGTATCAGCACGTCGCCTCTCTTCAACATCAGAGCTCATGTCAAGTCAAGAACGTATCAAGGGTCAGGCAGCCCGGGAACGTCGGCTTCGTCCGTCGGAGTCTGTGGCCTCGTCCGTAGCGTCTGGGCTACACAGAGGCGCCACTGGCGGGGTGGGGGGCGCGGGGGCCGCTGACCTCAACAGGGTGCTATTGACTGATGACTACTTTAGTGATGTTAACCCAAGAAGCATGAGGCGGCTTATGAACGTTCTGTATGTTACGGGTAAGATCCTCATTTCAATTTTGATTCTCTATGAAATTTTTATCAATTCATGAAACCCTAAGCCAGCAAACGCTGGCATTTCCGCACCTGAAATTCTTCTACTGTGTCTCGAATTCCCACTATTTTTAAGTTAACAAGCTTGCTCCTACACTAAGACCTTGTTCTCAAGGGTCGTCAGTGAGTTTGTAAATAAACCAGTTATAACATCACCTAAATGTAAAACAACAATCTGTGGAGCACACAAATAGTTGTTCCGTGCGGGGATCAAAGCAGCCCAACTATGACAATATAGCCCATTTTCTTGTGTCATGGCTGCATTTACAAACATATCACATGATAATCACACCATAACTATCAATAAGATGTATTTTTCATCTACCATAGATTTTAAATCACGTTCATTATCATCATCAGCCTATAAGTGCCCACTGCTGAGCAAAGGCCTCTTCTCATACGGAGAAGATTAGAGCATTAATCACCACGCGATGTTTACGATATTTCACGATGTTTACCTTCACCGTATGCCAATGGTGTCTAAATAATCACAGAAAGTACATATAACGATGATAGTGCCACTATCCCGCTAAGCAATGAGGTAAAGGATCTGGGCCTGTATATTGACTGTACTTTGAAGTGGCATGCACAAGTTGCGAGCGTATGTAAGAGGGTCACTGGATCCTTACGGACACTGTATCGACTAAAGAATTTGCTTCCGTGTTCTACGAAAGCGATGCTGGTGCAGGCCTTGGTTTTTCCTATTATTGATTATGCTGATGTTTGTTACTACGACCTGAATGCTGATCTACTCAATAAACTTGACCGACTTCTTAACAACTGCATTCGATTCGTTTTCAACCTGCGTAAATATGATCATGTTTCTGCACATCGGTTGCAATTAAAGTGGTTGCCCATACGCCAGCGCAGGGAGCAAAGGGCGCTAACCACTCTGTTCTCTTTCCTTACCTCACCTTTTTCGCCTAGCTATCTATCGTCTTACTTTCAATACATGTGCGCAAACCACAGCAAGAACCTTCGTTCTTCCCATAACCGTCTTCTTCAATGTCCCACTCATCGTACTGATTTTCTCCACTTCTCCTTTTTCGTTCAGTCTATCTTGCTGTGGAATGCGCTCCCCCCTGATATCAGGATGGTGTCTAGTCGTTTGACTTTCAAACAAAAGGTTCGTGAGCTCTTGCTAAAAGGTTTGGCTGAATCGTGACCACCATATATATAGTATATTGTGACAGAAAACTCTTTGACATCATGACGTCAATGGATGGTTGTCAAACGTTGCCTAGAGATTGTAAATTTCGTCGTGAATTGTCAACACGAGTTGGTGTAATCGGTAAGGCGTGTGGATTACACCACAGAGACCCCGAGTTCGAGTCCCGCCGTAAACATGAAGTTTTTTAGTTGATGGAAGTTTTGTCGAACTTTCTGGAATATTTGAGTGAAAGTAATGAAAAATTAAGGAGCGAGAAGGAGAATAAATAAAAATGAATAACGAAATTATTGGAAGGTTCTGGAGGCATGACGATCAAAAAGAATAACGAAATTGAATGTTCTAGAACCTGACCAGGGGTATATAAGCGGAACTGCGGCTCACCGCTGGCAGTTGAGTTCTAAGTCTAAAGCGATTCGGAAGAAAAGGAAGAAGTGAAAAAGAAGAAAAGTGAGTGAAATAGTGAAGTGCAGTGAAATAGTGAAGTGCAGTCAGTTAAGTGAGTTAAGTCAGCGTGAACGGCAAAGTTGTGTCAGTCGGCCGGACTCTGCTGGAGAGGAACGCCGATAACTTAACTCCGTGGACGCTGTAACTTAAGTGCAATAGAAAGTCTGAAAACCGGTATTAGTGTTTCATTTCATCCAATCCCGTAACCCAAGCCCGCATAGTCAGGAACGTGACGAGGCACGTAACATTTGGTGTCAGAAGTGGGATTGGAGAAAAATGCCGCTAGTGCCGCAGGACGTAAGAGGAGTGAGTACCCGTTCAATGTCAGAAGCGCAGCGTGTGAGGGAAGAGGGTGCTGCAGCTCAAACCAGCGATGCAGAAGCCAAGCCTGTGCAAGTGGATCTTCTGCTACAGCTGCAGCACATGATGGCAGAGCAAGCGCGCCGCCAAGAAGAGCAAGCGCGCCGCCAAGAAGATCAAGCGCGCCGCCAAGAAGAGCAAGCGCGCTGTCAGGCAGAACAGCTGCGGGAGCTGAAAGAAGAGCAAGCGCGCCGCCAAGAAGAGCAAGCGCGCCGCCAAGAAGAGCAAGCACGCTGTCAGGCAGAACAGCTTCGGGAGCAAGCACGCTGTCAGGCAGAACAGCTTCGGGAGCAAGCACGCTGTCAGGCGGAACAGCTACGGGAGCTGAAAGAAGATGAAGCTCGCCGCCAAGAGGAGCAAGCGCGTCGCTTGGAAGAGATGCATAAGGATTTCACGAAGGGACTGCAAAAGGCTGTCGAACGGGTACAAGAAGTGGAGGAAGGGTTAGGCAAGTTGGAACATCGCGTCATGGCGATAGAGGAGAGAGTGGAAGAAGAGATCTCCAAAATCAAGCAGGAAGTGGCAAGCCCAAGCCCTTTGAAGAGCCGAAGCCGTCTTGCAGCCGCTTTTGACACCCCAAATGTGGCCTCAAGCGCAACGAAAGGGCTCAAGATTCCCCATTACGACGGAACAACATCCTGGACCGCGTTCAAGCTACAGTTTGAGACACTTATGGAGGCTTATGGTTGGACTCAGAAGGAAGCACAGTCAGCCCTCACCCTGGCCCTCCGTGATCAAGCGCTCTCAGTGCTGGAAGCTATCGGCGCAAGTGGGGATCTCAGCTTTAGTGCCCTCCTCGACGCACTTGAGGCACGTTTTGGAGACAGCCACCTCGAGCACGTGTACAGAGCGCAATTAAAAGAGCGTACTCAGCGTGCTAATGAGAGTCTACAGCAATGGTCCGTGGAAATCGAAAAACTTGTGCGTCGAGCTTTCCGGTCGACTCCGTCAATGATTGAAGGCACGCTTCTCCAAGCGTTCATTGACGGTATTCGGGACCCCGAAGTACGAGCTGCTGTTCATCTGGGCCATCACAAGAACATGAAAGAAGCTCTGGCCCATGCATTGGAAGTGGAAGCCGTGCGTGGCAACTCCCGTACCTTACGTCTGCGGGAAATGACGACAACGGAGCAGGTACCTCCACGCCGTCGGAATTTCATGTGCTATGGATGTGGAGAGCGTGGGCACATACGGAGCGACTGCTCGAAGAAGATGAACCGCCAGGACGCGGCGGTCTCAACTTCTGACCAGCAGGGAAACTTAAATCCAGCCAGGGCTGCGGGGTGGGCGTTGGCTGGTAATGGAACAATCCCAACAATCTACATCAAGCAAACCAACGATGGAAATACTCTGGTGATAGACGGTCAAGTAAATGGGAAAAACAGTCAGCTAACATTAGATACTGGAGCTTCAAGGACGGTGATGAATGTTCGGCTGCTCGAGCAAAACATCAGGAAACACCTTAAACCAATTGTTGGCCTACAAATGAAATCAGCTACCGGCCAGTGCATACCGATAAGTGGAAAACTGCATGCAACAATCAAAATTGGGGAACGTGTTTATCGACATGAGGTTATTGTGGCCAAAATTCTGGATGACTGCATCCTGGGACTTGACTTCCTGCAAGGGCACCAGTGTAACATCGACCTAAAATCTGGAGTTTTACTATGTGGAACTGAGGAAATTCCGATGAAGGGTGGAACCCTGGGAAAAGTTTGCTGTTTAAGAAGAACTGTTCTTGAACCAAAATCACAGACTCTCGTACCAATCGCATTACCTAGGAGGAGGGAAGGAAGTTTACCTCTAAGGTGCGCTGTGATTGATAAATCGGAACACGTAAACTCATGGCTACCGGCGAGAACTGTCGTGGGGTCATCTGATGTCAACCGCATTCCGGTATTCAACTTCAGTGATTCAAAAATTACGATTGAAGAAGGAGAGCCTGTGGGCGTATTGGAAGAAGTGGCCTGGATAAGAAAATGCTCGGAGAATCTTGTGAAGAAGGACAGTACGGGAATAGACTTTGTAACGAAAATCTTAGACGAAAACAAAAGTCTGACAAAAGTGGAGACTATGAAAGCTAGAAATTTACTTCTTCGATTCTCTGATGTGTTTTCAAGAAGCGATGGTGATATTGGCCGAACTGGTTTGGTGAAGCATAAAATAAACACAGGTGATACAATGCCAATTCGTCAAAGGCCCAGACGCATACCATTCGCTCGTGAGAAAGAGGTTGAAGAAATGATTGACGATATGAGGAAAAATGACGTGATAGAGCCCTCTTCTAGCCCTTGGTGTTCACCTGTCGTGCTTGTCAAGAAGAAAGATGGTTCAACGAGGTTTTGCGTAGACTATCGACGATTGAATGATGTAACCAAGAAGGATAGCTACCCGTTACCAAGAATCGATGACACACTTGACACACTGAGTGGCATGAAATGGTTTTCAACGCTCGATCTGAAAAGCGGCTATTGGCAGGTGGATTTGGATCCCAAGGACAAGGAAAAGACCGCATTCTCAACTGGGAAGGGACTCTGGCAATTTAAGGTGATGCCATTTGGATTATGCAATGCACCGGCAACCTTTGAGCGTTTGATGGAACAGGTGCTGGCGGGACTGCTGGGCGAAACCTGCCTAGTTTACCTCGATGACATCATCATTGTTGGACGGGATTTTGACGATCATCTAAGGAAATTGGAAAAGGTACTCGATAAGCTGCGTGGAGCAAATTTAAAGTTGAGTCCAAAGAAATGCTCTTTCTTCAAGCGCGAAGTGAATTATCTAGGACATGTTATTTCTGAGAGAGGAATTGAGACTGATCCAGCCAAGACTGCCGCTGTTAAGGAATGGCCGACACCTAAAGACAAAACGCAAGTTCGGGCATTTCTTGGATTGTGCTCGTATTATCGGCGGTTTGTGAAAGGATTCTCGGACATTGCCAAGCCTTTGCATCGATTGACAGAGGAGAAACGTGCCTTTATCTGGGACGAGGATTGTGAGCAAGCCTTTCGAGAACTAAAAGAACGGCTTTGTAACACACCAATTCTCGGATACCCCAGCGCGAAAGGAATATTCGTAGTTGATACGGATGCCAGCAATATTGGAATAGGAGGTGTCCTTTCACAACGCGATGGTGAGCTGGAGAAGGTTATTGCTTACTTCAGCAAGTCACTATCCAAGCCGGAGAAGAATTATTGCGTGACCAGGAGGGAATTGCTGGCCGTAGTCAAAACTCTGCACCATTTCAAGAAGTATTTACTGGGACGGAAATTTTTGATCAGAACTGATCACGCTGCTTTGAAATGGCTGCTTCAGTTTAAGGATCCCGAAGGCCAAGTAGCCAGATGGTTGGAACAACTTCAGGAATTTGACTTTGAAATCGAACATCGCGGCGGAAGAATTCATGGCAACGCAGATGCATTATCGAGACGCCCATGCGTGGAAGATTGCAAGCATTGTGCCAAGAAGGAAACTGCTTTTCTTAAGGTGATAAGGACTGATACTGTTGACGAGGCATAGGGAGACGATGCGATGAAATTAGAACAGGAAAGAGATGCAGATATCAAACCAATACTGGAGTGGCTACGAAGTGGTAACAAGCCAAGTTGGAGTGACGTCGCCCAATATAGCGCGGTAACGAAAGGTTTATGGGCACAGTGGAAAAGCCTTACGCTGCATAACGGACTTCTGTGCAGGAAATGGGAATCAACAAACGGCAAGGACGAGCATTTGCAATTGGTGGTGCCTCGTTCAAAAATAAGGGATGTATTAAAAGCGTTCCATGATGGATCTTCTGGAGGACATTTGGGAATTAGGAGGACATTGGTGAAGATCAAGGAGAGGTTTTATTGGTTGCATTGCAAATATGACGTCGAAGATTGGTGCCGGAAATGCACTAGTTGTGCAGCTGTCAAGGGTCCACAAACAAGAAGCAGAGGGGCGATGAAAATCTACAATGTTGGTATGCCTTGGGAGAGAATAGCCTTAGACATCGCTGGACCATTTCCAATCACTGATTCGGGCAATCGCTACGTTTTAGTGGTTATGGATTATTTTACAAAATGGCCGGAGGTCTTTGCCATACCGAATCAAGAGGCAGTAACTGTAGCCACGAAGTTGGTAAACGAGGTATTCACCCGATTCGGAGTGCCCTTGGAGATGCACAGTGATCAAGGACGGAACTTTGAATCCCAAGTTTTCCAGGAAACTTGTAAACTTTTGGGAATCCATAAGACTCGAACGACCCCTTATCATCCACAGTCAGATGGAATGGTCGAACGCTTCAACCAAACATTGGAGCGACACTTAGCAAAGGTGGTTGACAGCCATCAGAGAGATTGGGACACTTACATACCTCTCTTCTTGCTTGCCTATCGGACTGCTGTACATGAAAGTACCGCAAAGACGCCTGCATTTGCAAATTTTGGAAGGGAATTGAGATTACCGGCAGATCTTGTATCGGGCTGTCCACCTGGTGACTCTCGCACCGGGTTTAGCGATTACATAAGCGAGTTAAGGGCAAAAATGTTGGACATTTATGAGCAGATCAGGGAGGCCGGTCTTCAAGCTAGTGATCGCGCAAAGACGCGCTATGATCGACGAGCCAATTCTGTTGGGTTTGAAGAGGGGTCATTGGTCTGGCTTCATAATCCAGTCAGAAGGAAGGGAAAATCTCCAAAGCTGCAACCGAGTTGGGAAGGTCCTTACGAGATAGTCACGAAGATCAATGACATTACTTACAGAATTCGGAAGTCTTCAAGGAGCCCTTTGAAAGTTGTCCATATAGACAGGTTGGCGAGATATTACGGCAGCAACGATGCTCGGGACGAGCGAATCTAAGAGGGGGGCAGTGTGACAGAAAACTCTTTGACATCATGACGTCAATGGATGGTTGTCAAACGTTGCCTAGAGATTGTAAATTTCGTCGTGAATTGTCAACACGAGTTGGTGTAATCGGTAAGGCGTGTGGATTACACCACAGAGACCCCGAGTTCGAGTCCCGCCGTAAACATGAAGTTTTTTAGTTGATGGAAGTTTTGTCGAACTTTCTGGAATATTTGAGTGAAAGTAATGAAAAATTAAGGAGCGAGAAGGAGAATAAATAAAAATGAATAACGAAATTATTGGAAGGTTCTGGAGGCATGACGATCAAAAAGAATAACGAAATTGAATGTTCTAGAACCTGACCAGGGGTATATAAGCGGAACTGCGGCTCACCGCTGGCAGTTGAGTTCTAAGTCTAAAGCGATTCGGAAGAAAAGGAAGAAGTGAAAAAGAAGAAAAGTGAGTGAAATAGTGAAGTGCAGTGAAATAGTGAAGTGCAGTCAGTTAAGTGAGTTAAGTCAGCGTGAACGGCAAAGTTGTGTCAGTCGGCCGGACTCTGCTGGAGAGGAACGCCGATAACTTAACTCCGTGGACGCTGTAACTTAAGTGCAATAGAAAGTCTGAAAACCGGTATTAGTGTTTCATTTCATCCAATCCCGTAACCCAAGCCCGCATAGTCAGGAACGTGACGAGGCACGTAACAATATTATAATAAGTATAAGTATATATTATATATGTATATGTTATTTATAAATATATTATGTAATTTGAGTACTTAGTTTATATATATATTATATTGTAACTTGTATGTAAATATTTGCACATATATATGTATCTATCTCGTCTTCACTCATTTAAATTTAAGTCTGTTTGCTTGCTTCTTGCACCGACCATTGGCTCATCTCTGCATCACCCAAGGCTCGACTGGTAGAAAATGCCTAAGGCATTAAGTCCGCCTATGTACCCATTGTGCATGAAGTTTTAATAAATAAATAAATAACTCGGAAAAAGTCACATTGGTACTTGACAGATTTCGGACCCACACCCTCATGCATGAGAAGCGGGCTCCTTAACCTCTGCACCACCATGACATTTATAATACCATAGATTTTAAATCAGGTTGAAATTTCTTATTATTTTAGACAATTTGTCTTGCTGCATACTTCCATATCGTTCGCTTTATTTTGAAGACATCTTGCCATAGCAATTTAGCCCTGACGAACAAAATATGAATCCGTATTAAGTACACCTCTTTCCCCTCAGGTCGTCTTCTAAAGGCCTTCCAAATAGAGTTCAACTGGTACCAGTTGGCGTCGTGGGTGAACCTTACGGAGCAATGGCCGTTCCGTACCTCCTGGATCATCTACCACCACGAGACTTATGAAGAACACATTGACGATTCCACCTCACTCAAACATATTTATGAAAAGTAAGTTCCAATTATCTTTAGTATAATAGATAGGGGATAAAAGTAGCCAACTCTTTTTATCTTGGTCTTCGATCACACAAGCACCCAGCTCCAGGCTTTTTCAAAATAGCCTCGAAAAAGGACAGATAATTAATTATGATAAGTCGCGTAAATAAAACTTTCAAAACCTGATTCCAGCATACCTCAATGGTTTTTAGTCAGTAAAGTCTGACACTCTCTCTCGCACTGGGCGGGAGAAGTTATTTGATGATTTTCCCCTGACAAAAAAAGCATACCTCAATGTTAGTTTTTTATTAATTTAACCGGATCCAATAATTTCTTGTTTAGCTTCGATTGCAGAACATCATAAAAGACTTTGTAGCGTATAGGCCCTCACATGGCCAGAACTCCGTTATATCTTCTATTTTCTAAAAAATAGCTATGCCCTGCGATTTCACTGATAGTGTAGCTTTTCAGCAGTGAAAGGTTTTTTCAAATCGGTTAATAAGTTTCAGAGCTCAGTATTCAATGCAAACAAACAAGTATCTTTATAATGTTACTACAAATAATAAGTTTTAAAATAACTCCCTTTTCTGTTAACCAGAGTAAAACCTCTAATGAGTGGACTTCGCGAGGCCAGCACGTTGATGGAGCTCGACCGTGACGAGCGCAAACTGGAAGTATTTCTCAGCTTTCACCGCGCCACGCTCACTGCCGCAGATCTCAAGATATTCCTACCCTTCACCATTAACCTGGATCCTTACATCAAGAAGCTTATCAAAGGTAAATCATTCTTCAACCAAAGTAAATATAAGACCTTCACGTCTCGTGGATGAAGAAAGAGAGAGAGATTAATATAGACAGGTATAGAGGCGACGGAGTTTTTAGTTAGTAAGAGTCTGACAATTCCTCACTTTGGGTGGAGGAACCATTTGTTTGATTCCATTATTCAACAGTGAATGTACACGACTTGGCTCATGATTATGACTTAAAGTTTATTTTTATGACGATGAAAAAATGTCCAAACTTATTATAAAATAATAATATTAAATTGCCAACTCAACAGTAAAATCAGTCTTTCTTCGTGTGAAAAGAGTGGTTTTTGCAAGACAGTAATAGGCCAAATTAATATGATTTTTTAATGAATAAGCTTCATAAGTATATAGTTTTTTTAATTTTCTCGTATTCATATTACAGAAGAACAAATGCAAAGTGGAGTGGAAGAAGACGCGGGCGCGGGGGGCGCGGCCGCCGGGCTCGCCTGGGGACAACCACACACCAGGCAGCCACATTCCAAACTGTTCCCTAGGAAACACGTAAGACAGTTCATATTCATTTAAATACTAATTGTACTAACGCGTATCCAGTGCCGTTAATAATACTTTCTAACAAACCAGAAAAATAATTTCATATTTTTTTCTGCTACGAAAACGCTCGGCTTTGACCAACGAAAAGCGTAATATACTTAATATTGATCTTAAATGTAGTAATCTAGATTCTGGGTTCTTCTTTTATATCATAAGTCGGCAAACGAGCTGATTACCTGATAACCAATCAGCGCCGCTTTGGTTACTAGAGAAGCTCTCGCTTGTGACTCATTAGGGATTTAAGGATAGGGGATTTGAGGATTGAGGTTGGGGGAGGGAAGGATTGGGCCTCCGGTAACCAGTCGGTAAAAACAACGTAAGTGTTGCTTCACGCCGGTTTTCTGTGAGGCCGTGGTATCACTCCGGTCGACCGACCCATCTGTGCCGAAGTACGGCTCTCCCACGCTTGTTATTTATATTAAATATTCTTCCTGATTAAATGTTGTAAAAGTTAAAGACTAGTTCAATCTGTTTCTTACCAAATGTTCTATTTTAATCTAACTCGTTCATATCATTTAAAAACGAGGTCAATATCAACTAAATATAACTAACACGTAATTATCTGTTCTAAACACGTGATACTGCTATGCTGTAGTGATTTGTTTAAAATGTTTATTCGTCGAAATATTACTTTTAAATTTTAATCTACGTTGCTTCATTAGATTAACTTACATTCATTATCATTCATACATTCTTCAGCACTCCCTAGTGCTAATGTAATAGTTGGGTTTTTGGACCCTTCCAAAAACCCAAATGACACCTTAATTATGAAGTTTTTCGCCGAATACTTGAAATAAAATCTGCTTTCAACCCAACTTAACAAGCACTTATGTTTATGTGCAAATAAGAGTCAAAAATAATAATAAATAATATATAATTTTGTAAATGTTGTAGCGTTCGTCTCCGCCGACACAGCCGGCGGCGCCGGGACCTGTACCTGCTCAGCAGATGTGGGTGGGCTGGGCCAACACTAGCGGCGGGTTCGTGCCCCAGGCCATCAACTCGCAGCCGTTCCCGGCCCCACACTACCAACAACCCCCACCACAGGCACCGGCCCAACAACAGCCTTCACAGCAACCTTCACAGAATCCCTTCCAGTTGCTTAAAACTGCGTTCCCCGGTTTGGTTAGTACTTATTTTAATTCAATATACTTGTATTAAGCTATACTACAAAATTCTATATAATATTGTACTTAAATTTTAAGATTTCAGTTCAGTATTACATGGACAACTTTTGTGTTCGATCTATTGAGATTTTATTCATGATAAGCCGAATCTTCGCAATATCACGATAATGTTTCTCTAGCATTAGTAAAGTTTCTATTTATTTGTTTTAAATAGATACCAAATTCTCTTTCTCTTGTTGATGAAATGTTTAAAGTTATCTCAAGTATCAGCTTTTTTATCATTACGGTTATAAAAGAAATATTCTCCGAGTGTAACTTGACAACATAGAGCTAAGAAACATAATTTTTTTGTCATAGAAATGTGCAAATTGTGGTGTGAATAAAATAAGTATCAATTCTCCCATAGCGGGTCTGCTGGAAGAGATTTCAGAAGCAATAAGCTGTGCCTTTGTACCTTATTGTTATATTATCATTACACATATATACATAAAGTATTAGATAAATAATAATGTGTGTACGTGTACAGTCGGACGTGTCGAACATCCGCCTGTCGTCGCTGAGCGTGGAGCGCGTGTGTGCGTTGTCCCGCGCGGCGCTGGGCGCGGCGGGCGAGCAGTGCGCGGCGCGCCTCGCGCGGCACAACGTCTGCGGCCTCGTGCTCGCCGTCTGCAGGCTGCACGATCTACAGCCGGTACCAGAATACCCTTGCTATACGTCATAACTAGCTATAATAACCTACCTAGTTACCAATGTTACCATACTCGACCTACCCTTCTTTGCCTACCCTACCCTACCTACTAGCTTGCCTTCTTTTATCATTTATTCTTCTTCCGACTCTAAACCCTCAAATCACATCAAAAACAATCAACAACATCCCCACCAATTCCCAAAGAAAAAAGCTCAGCTATTATTGAGCGTAAATATTAATCTAGTTTCTAGTCGATTAATATCCATAATATCATATCATACTAAAACTGTAATAAAAACTATATAAAATCTTGAAAGATTATTCCAACTAGCGCATTCACTTACGCCCGGTTCCTATAATTGACAAACGATCCGTTTTAGTAACGAATAGTAGTTTTATATACGACTCGTAAGCTAAAACCGTTCCTATAAACAACGTCTCGTCGTGCAACTTACTGACGGCTTGCAACTAACGGATGGGAGGGTATCGGTAAGCGTATTGTATGGAGATGACAGTCTATGGTGTTCCTATAAATATTTTAACCGTCGGTAGACGGTCAAGATGACTATTCGTAATGTCATTTGGTTACGTGCCGATGTCGGTCAGTTAGAGTAGAATTTTTAAAGTAAGTTTACTGATTTCGCTTTTAAATCTTAAAATGTCGAGTTCAGATAGTGATAAAGAAGCATTTGATATTTTAACAAACTCCAGTAGAACTGATTCAGAAGAAGATAATAATATAGGTAACAAAATATAATCAAGAAAGAGTGGATTATTCAGCGTTGCTGGATGCTTACGAATATCAAGTAAGATTTCGACTCGATAAATAATCATCTGAGCAGTTACTTTATAATTTAATTATTAATCTGCAGCAAGAAAATAAATTACCAACTTATTTGGTTTTAGATGTTTTTTTTTTGTGAGGGGAAAATCATCAAATGACTTCTCCCGCCCAGGGCCGGGCAGTGTCAGACTCTTACTGACTAAAAACCCCCCTGTCCTTCTCCTGCTCTGGGCCGAGGTCGCGGTGCCTCATTGCGCTTACCCCGCAACCCCGGCTGAACATCAGCCCTTTCGGGCCCCGTCTGTGGTGGTCTATTGGCTCTACGCTAACGCTACGTGCCGTACCGCTCGGGCCTGGTTCTGGTCGGGCGGCGAGCTGCCCTTACTCGCCGACCGCAGGCCCGTGCTTACGGTGGCCGGAGATAGTCCCTTGATCCCCGACGCCCGTAGTGTCGCCAGTTGCGGCTGCTGGGGCGTGAGGAGGAGGATTGCTCCCTCACGCGGGCCGCCTCTCTCTTTGCGAGCATGACTGCTTCACAAAAGGAGGAGACGGCGTCCCAGTTCCTCTCACTCCGCACCATGGCCTCGACTAAGGCCGGGCGCGAGAGGTCGCCGCCGCCGATCACTTCCCTGAAGACACGGCGGTGCTCAGCCAAGGCAGGGCAAACCGCCACTGTATGCTCCACCGTTATCCTCTAGGTGGGTTTTAGATGTTTTGAAGTGTGAAAACAGCGATTTCCTTTGGTGGCTCTTACGAGCTCATGCTGTTATACCTAATCGTTACAGAAGTGCTCCATAACATTCGTTGTTCGTGACAAGTAATGTTGATAAAATGAAAAATTCTACGGAAAGATACACAATGATTGCAGAATATTTACCTATGTAACCACATTATCATCCAATGATGTATTAGTAGGTAGAACATGTACAACAAGAAGAAGAAACCTTCTCCTTATTTGTTTATTGTCGTTACTTCAAAGGTCTTTATATTTTTCAGTTTACACTAATGGATGATGATATCAAGATAAAGAGCAATAATGAACTGATTAATATTAGTTCTCTAATAAATGTTATGAAAAATAATAAAACGAAAAAAACATAAATGTTTTATTTTACAACTGTTTGAAACATCTCAAATAGCACAAAACACCAAACCATTTCAATGCATCCATACCATTTAAATAAATAAGACATTTATTCAAACTACAAACTAAATATTATTATTACAGTCATTATTTTCCTTATTGACTCCTATTTCACCATCTTAAGCTTAATGTCTAATTTTTCTGTCGTTTTATCATAGTATCTTGCGATTGAAAAAATAACGTTGGAGCCGTCCGTAACCTGGTTCATTTTAATCTTATTGGCTGTAATAAAAAAAGCTCATTAGCACATGTTTTGATGTTACAGTAATTCCATATAAAATGAAAAGACAAAAGGTATCCAACTAAATATGTATGTATAAGTCACATAATAATTATGCAATTATATTTTTACTTACATAATTGGAAGTTGGACCTTTGTATGGGAGACACATAAACACTGTTAAAATAGAATTATTTTTACCTTTGCTTTGTTGCAGAAGCTTAGACATAGAGGTCATTCTATGTTTGTTTAAATGTGTTTTGCACTTTGTTGGCACAATATCCATTTCAAACAGTGACTTCTATATAAGTCAGTTTCAAACGATGTCGTAGGCAATAACAAACACGTATCTTGTTATCAGTAAATTATAAATTGTAGATGAATCGAGATTGATTATTTGAAAATACTTAGTCGGGTCATAAGTTCTGTCACAAACTTTTGATGTAATAACTTATACGCCTTTTGACAATTATTTAAAAATTATATATGAAATGAAAGGTCATTAAATGTACAATATAATTTTATTTACATTATTCGAAATGCCCTCCCCCATTTTGAACACATGCCCTTAATCTACGCGGCCAGTCATCGATCGCTGCACGCACCACATTCATATCTATGTCTGCCGCTGCTTTAACCAGAGATGCTCGGAGAGACTCCAAATTCGGGTGAGGTTTAGCACAGACTTTTTCCTCCAAATATTGCCATATCTTGTAGTCCAGTGGGTTTAAATCTGGACTAGAAGAGGGCCAGTCTTCATGCCGGATGAAGTCAATTCCACGAGCGATCAACCAGTCTTGCGTACTTCGTGCCTTATGAGCCGGTGCAGAGTCCTGTTGGAATATCCAATGCCTGTTCCTGAACATTGTCTGAGAAAGAGGTTCCACTATGTTTGTTAGGACAGTATTTTGATAAACTTCGGCACTAGTTCTCACACCTTTTTCACAGAAAAACACCTCAGTTACGCCTGAATATGAGACTCCAAGCCAAACCATGAATGAGGAAGGGTAATGCCCACGCTGGACCCTCGCAATACGCGCGCTTGCTTCTTCACTGCTGTGGGCATACACCTTATCATTTTGTTTGTTAAAACTTTCTTCAATAGTAAAAATTTTTTCATCCGAAAAAAGAATTTCGCGGTATTTTTTTCCCGCGTACCGTCGTAGCAAAGCGCGGGATCTGTCTAGCCTAATTTTTTTTAAACGCTCGTTCAAAAAATGTCCTGTCTTTTTACGATAAGCTCGTAGTCCCAGGTCTTCATTTAGTACTCTTTTAACAGTGGTTCTGCTTAGCCCCATCTGCAGAGCTAGGATTTTTTGTTTACGTACGGGATTTCGTTCGATTCGCGCCTTCACTGCTTTGATGACCTTATGTGTCCGAACTGTGCGAGGTCGGCCGCTTCTCTTACGATCTTCGAAGCTTGACTCTTCGGTGTATCGTTTGATAGTACGATAAACAAACCGTAACGTTATTTTCAAATTTTGAAGAATATTGAAAATGTCTTTTGGCGCGTAACCACAGCGGTGCAACGCGATAACCGCGATTCTGTCTTCTTTATTCGACCACTCCATATTTAAAAATGAATAAAAAATAATTTCTTTTTTATTTTCTACAAGCGCGAAAGTTCTATTTTTAAAATAAGTCGAAGAATTTCTGGCCAGTAATCGAAAATTAAAAATATAAGGTTTTGACAGAACTTATGACCCGACTAAGTATATATTTGTTTAACGGATGTCAAACGTCAGTGCCAAAGCTCTTGACTATTACAACGTTCCATTTCTATGGTGTTAGCTGCATTTAGTTTGTTTGGTAATGGAAAAATAATCCCACAGATGCCTGCGATGGCATAGTTTTAGTAAATAAAACTTAAAGTTTAATTTTTATGTAAATTTGATATTATTTTATAGTGAATTGTGTGTTATCTTTAATTTCAATTCTACTTATAACGAAACGGTCATCTGACAATGAAGAGGACTCGGTATTTCAATGACTAACGGACGTTCGTAAAGAAAATGATTATAGGAACGGTATCTACGATTCGTATTCGGTAGTTGAAAAACGGATAGTAATGCGTATACAACGACGGTTCGTTAAATATAGGAACCGGGCATTAGAAAATACCCAACATTCAGCAGTGAACTTTCACGATAATATTTCTGTTGAACTGCTAATATGACAGCCCAATAATACTGATGAAAATAAAATACACAGTGAATGATTCTCAATTATTTTCATACTTTATATAAAAAATTGTAGGTATTCACAATGTCTGTAAGCAACTCATATTAGCAGGTATACACTAGCCATTCAAATAAAAACCACTTACACCATAAAACTTAAACTAAACTTTGTTTACAGATTCTAGAACTGTCATTTGGTGATTGGGAACTATTCAAACTGCTTATTATAAATCTGCGTGAATTGGAAGCAAACATGCCGACAACAGTACCTACGGTAGCAGGTACAATCTTTATTACTATTTTTTTTTTATGTGATAAGTCGGCAAACGAGCAAACGGATTACCTGATGGTAAGCAATCAGTGTCGCCCATGGACACCCGCAACGACGGAGGAGTTACGAGTGCCTTTTAGGGATTAGGGATTTGGAGATTTTGGGAAAGGGAACGGATTGGGGTAGGGGAATGATTGGGCCTCCGGTAACCTCACTCACACGGCGAAACACAACACTTTGGTTATTTCACGCCGGTTTTCTGTGGTTTTCTGTGTGGTCGAGCCGACCCATTCGAGCCGAAGCATGGCTCTCCCACACTTAACTTATTATAGTGCAGTACTATTTATAAATTGTAGAAACAATTATAAAATCATCAAGGAATTGTTAAACTGATTGAAAAGAGTAACCATGGAGTTCGTTCGTGCTCGTTTTTCTACATACGTGTGTAAAGTGTAGATTACACTTTGAAACAAGCAAATAGAGTCACAAGAGGAGGTCTAATAGGACAGACAGAAACACTGACACACAAAATTTATCTTTTTTATATTTACTTTTTTGTTTGACGATCAAAAGTGCGTTTAGTGATCGATTTGAAATAAATGATTTCACTTATTACTGAAGAAGAAAAATAAATCCAATGATGAAACAAAAATAAAATCGAGAAATCATTATAATTAATATTTTTCATAGTAACTCCTTCCTTAACCTTATTAGAATATTTTGAACTTTTAACATTAAAGCTTGCTTGATTTTTGGTTTCAGTAATGTCAGAAAAATCGGCAGAAGCAGAAATCGATGCTGCGAAGCCCCCAAGACATACACTAGAGACACAACGCAGCCGACCTTCAAATGTTGAGAAACAGGTATGTACATTGTACACTGCATATTAAATATATTTATTCATGCTGTGTCCTTTTTCCGGCTAAGATATTAAGTCGAAAACAAACAGTACATGTTAGTTTGTAGATAAGGAATGGAGGAAATATCAATATTAACTATTCTTTATCAATGTTATTTGCTATTTGCACAATTCTTTCATCGATATTTTTAGGAATTTAACATATACATATACGTACGGGGCATTTCAACTAATGAAAGATATAAACGTGTTGAAAATTCAATTTTTCTTTAGTGTTATCTCTTCTTCTGGTGCCCCTTTTTTACGGCAGATAAA
Organism: Spodoptera exigua; assembly: GCA_902829305.4. Taxonomy (NCBI): domain Eukaryota; kingdom Metazoa; phylum Arthropoda; class Insecta; order Lepidoptera; family Noctuidae; genus Spodoptera; species Spodoptera exigua. The sequence continues at coordinate 6,584,120 of LR824608.2, read as the reverse complement.
ATAGCTATTTTATATATAACAGTTAAAATAAATAGTATTGTCTCATGTGAAGTAATAATTTCAAGAGGTTTACTAGATTTCTTCTACAAGCTTTGGGCCTTTTTACATAATGTCTGTGTAGTCACTATGTACCAGATTAAATTTAAATACAGAAATATATTTTTTATGGAATATTTGCCACATAGATAGTTTATCGTTTTATTTAAGAATATGAAAAATGCTTGACTAAAACATGTACCTGCCAGCAATAATCGACAGCTCTACATACTTCCTTATTGTAGATCTCATCTACGTAAAAAGGTCATCTATATCTGAACGCCGTGCTTTTTAATGCGGAGAAAATCATCAAATGACTTCATCCATCCTGGGTGTTCAGAGTGTCAGACTATTACCGACTAAAAACCAACCCGAGATTCTCCTGCTCCGGGCCGAGGCCGCGATAAATTTTTGCGTTTACACCCCCAACCCCGACTGGATACGCTAGTGCTTACATAGACTAATTTTATAAGTAGTAACATTCAATTTCCCTAGCTAGATATTAATTATTCATATATTTTACAGCCCTACGCGGAGTATCAGGTGATTATATTATTGAAATACCACGCAATATGTAGATCTCATTTTGAGCACTATCATTTTTATACCCATTATATTTTTTCTATCATACAACTCTAGAGCATATGGAATCAACGTATTTTCCCGGCACTGAAAAGTATAACAGTAGTGTATAGGTACTCAATGTACTGTAGATGCTTTATGTTAAGAGTCATAACAAATGTATGTCTATGCCTATCTTCCTCAAAGGGGTCTAATGCTTAGGCCCCTAGGAGACGCATATGTGTGGCAAAATTACATGACAGCAAAGAAAACTTTGCATAGAGTCAACTTTAAAAAAACATGAATTTTCATAAATACTAAACAAAAAAAAATCGTTTCTTTTACTTGTAAATGTTAAATTTGTATTTTAATACCCCAGATTTATGTAATCTTGACATAGTAATTTACGTATCTGCATAATGATATCTGTGATTTGGTATGCCTTGTCTTGGTACCTTTAGATGTCATGTTTAGATTTACCCTTTATTAGCAAATTTATATTAAGCATGCATTATGTAATTTTATTACATTGTTAGTTTTAATATAAATATCGTGGAAGTAGTAAATAAAATCATTTAGTAGAATGTTTTTTTATTAATAATCATTGTTCGTTTGGCGACAGGTAACTCTGGAGGAGCAAATGATCTGCGGCGCGCTACAAACACTAAACGAGGAGGCCCTTGAGGACGTGCTGCAATCGGAGCCCCCCTCCCACCCAGGTGAGCCCCTCCGCACCATCCGCGAGTACCCGCCCCCCTCTCCGTCCCCCGGGGACTCCGCCCTTCCCCTCCCTCCCGCACCCGCTGACGAGGCAGAAACACGGCGCGACCACGTCGTCGTCAACTTCACCGATGATGTATTCCTGTAAGCTCCACACAAGCTGAGCTTGCATCCAGCGCGGAGTTAACCGGTTCTTGCCTTACGCCACCAGTAAGAAAGTACCCGATGGTAGATAAGCAACGCGTATGTGAAGACAACCCTGTACTCATACACCGCGAAATGAGTGCTCGTCCATTCTTCAAGCATACTCGCTGCTATGGCATTTAAACGTGTGCCAAAGTAATGATAATTATTTATTCAATTTTATAATTATTTACTTATATTTATTTTGTTAGCTAAATAAGCCTGAGCCACATTTGCTTCGCAATACACAATGGCTTTCCAAATAATCATTTAAGCAGGATTGCTTTGTTAATGTAATAAATTGATATTACTCTATACCTAATGTTTATTCACATGAAACATAGAAAAGACAATTGGCGTTGTGATTTTAGTAATAGATTGCTCTAAGCTATTGAAAGTCGAATAAGAAATATGCATCTAACTCATAAGACTCAAATAATTTAGTTTTATTGTTCCTGTAATGTTTACTATGCATATTTCCTGTTTAATTGTATTAGAAAAAGTATTACAGTATTATTTGATATCGATGTATTAGCATTAATTTATTTGGTCGTAATTTGGCTCCTTGTTTAAGCTGTAGAACTATCTAGATAATAATATTAATTACCTGTCAAAAATTTGAAATTATATACTAAGTGTCTATGCAAATTCTTTTTTTTTTAATCGCAAGGAATTTTGTGAGAAATCGATGAATGTTGTGGAATATCGTTTGGGATTACGAATTCGTTAGTAGTTCTACAGTTTATGCAAATAGTGTAATTACTTATATGTATGCTACTCCAAAGCGGATTGTTTGTTAGAATTGGCTACTTTTTAATTCAGCATTCCAGTAAATGTTGCCATTTTATGTTAGTAATGTAGGCTGTGCCCTTATACTTATTTTTTATTCATTGTACTTATTCCATACGTAGGTCTAAGAAGCTTGAATATTTTAGAATCAAGTGACTACGACAATTGTTTGATTTTAAAATATGTTTGAATGAAACATATCCTGTGCCATCGATATTATTTTCGTTTTATTATACAGACCAGAATTCCAATTATTTTTTAATGTCTACAATTTCCATGTTAAACGTCAATGATTAATAATAAATTTAAGTTTGATTTAAGATTTCACTGAAAGTAGATTAATTGTTTTGATTGTATTGAGAATCTTTTTTATAAGATTATTGTTGTCATTTTTAGAATATCTTTAGTGTAGGAGTTTACAGACAATTACTGAGTAGATAGGATATTGATCAATCTATGTAATTAAGGATGTTTCGATTGTGATATTAAATTTTGGTCACGGACGGTCCTCTTAGCTATATTTCTAGACCTGTTGTATCATTCCTTCCTTCAGGCAAACATTTCCACTATTAAGGATAAATAAATATACAATAGTTACAGACCGTAGTTTGATTTTGGCCCCTCGTTACTTTCTAGGCAGTACCGCAAGCTACTCGAAATTGAACGGGTCGACCGCAGAGTAGGTATTTCAAGCTAGCGCAATGCGCCGTATCTCCTGTCCTTTACCGACCTCGATCCTATACTTTTTCTTTGAACCTTAGCATTTAATAGTTTAGTCTTCTCCGGCTTAATACATGAAAGCCTATGTTTCAGACGAGGAGAGCGTCCTCCAGCTTCGCGTGGGCGCGTCCTCCGTGTGTGGCACCCCGGCCGGCAGCCCGCGCCCCCTGCGGCGCGACCCCTCCATCCTCAAGGGGGGCGGCTCCTTCCGCGCGCGCCGCGTCACCGGCGAGCCCCCCGCCGTCACCTTCAACGTCGAGCACGAGGACGACTCCGACTCCGACGGACAGATCACGTTCAGCGCGCGCCCCCGCATCGCGCGGTTCGACGACGTACCGCGCCGCGCTGCCCCCGCGCCCCGCTCGCGGCCCTCTTCCTTGCTGGTAGCGCCCGAGGACGCAGTCGACGTGGCAAGCCTGGCCGCACGCTCGCTCTCGGTAGAGGATTCCACGCGCACTGGTTCGCCCATCGTCGACCTTAAGCTGCGCGGCCTGCGCCGGACCGCAGAGATACTGCGCAAGGTCAGCTCGGCAGAACGTTTGTCGCGCCTCAGAGATAAGATCATGTCACGCGGTGGGGGCTCGCGAGAGCGCAGCCCAGCCCGCGACGAGCCTAGTGACGACGAGTCTGCCCCCCTCGTGTCACCGGGCTGTGTTCCGGTCCCAATCCCTGCTGCCGTAGGGTCACCCGGCCCGCCCTCGGAGGCGTCCACGCTGGCGGGGGCGGCGGACAACGGTAGCGCGTCTCTGTCGCCGCGCTCCGACGTGACAGAGCTGGAGTCGCCCCGCGACGTGGGCGCCGCATTCGACTTGCTGCCGGGCGACAAGAGGGCGGACGACCGCGCGACGCGACCCGCGGCGCGGCTGGATCACGCGGGCAGCAGCGCGTCGCTGGGCGACATGGTGGAGCCGTACAACATGCGTCTGCTGGGCGAGGCGGGGCGCGGGCTGTGGCGCCAGGACGCGCTGGACGCGGGCCCGCCGTGGCCGTGGGACGAGCCCGACTCGGCCGTGTGACGCGGCGCCGCGGGGGTCGCTGCCCGGCAACTACTCGAGCGCACGGCTGCCTAGCCGGACTCGGCTCCGCGTCGACAGTAGGCCGAGATATGTTAAGCCGAAGATAGCAATTTTTATTTGCGGTAGAAAGCTATGTTTTTATTGCTCTCGGTTTGCTGTACTTAAACCTTAGATAGAATCCAATTTTTAAGACGATGGAAAACAAATTCATGCTTTTTCCACGTAGCATAATCAATTATCACTGTAATTTTAGGAGTACCTTTGCAGAATGAAGACAATTTACTTTGACAGAATTGTAATGCATTTATAATGATTGACCCAGTATTGTGATATAAATATATAACCTTAAGTGTATCGATTATTTGACTGTAATGTGTGATCAGTAGTTATACTTTCACAACATACATCTGATTTTGTGTTACCCGCGTCTGCAGAATGTTGAATAAAACACAGATTCGCTATCGAAGTTATTTACCTTTTACATCTAGTACCACTTTTACAGAAACAAACGTGTGTATGTCACATGTATAATACTTTATTCGTTTACAATATCAGATATTGGCGAGTAATCACATCGTAAAAATTTACAATCGTATGTATTTTTGCTCCCTTACATTTGCATCATTTATCGAAATACATAATAAGTTACCTCATAGAGAGCATTGCCTCATATTTGAAATATTCAAAAACTAATGAAATACAACGTTTATTCGAAATATTAAGTGTTTACTACAATGCAACTACGAAAACGAATGTGTTTAAAGAGATCACAAACTATGTATAAAAGCCCAGCGCAGCTGGTATCTACAGTTGCCAACATAATATATTACATTAATATACATTATTAAACTTACATACGAACGGAAGCGCAAATAAAACTACTGAACATAATCTCGTCACATAAGTAGCCTCGATATAGAAATATGCATATTTCATGTTAAATCCAAATTACTGGTCTGTTTGTAAGTATTATCTACTATTAACTAAAGAAAATTCAATTAGTTAAATCAGCATTTTATTTTCTTAACACCTAAAATCTAATACAAATTAAATAGGAATGTCGATAAAAAAGAGCACCAATAAATAAAAAAAATAAAGATATTACAACAGGCCAGAACAATATTGACATAGAGTACATTTTATATTTCTCACTAATTGCAGTGAACATGACTAATATACAATGAGAGACTTTCAGTGTAGCCTATTTTTTTCGCAAGATTTCCACTAACACCAGAAACACATTATCATATCCTAAATAGCAATCTTTATCACAAATCTATTAGTATTCCTAGTGAAGTGTAATTAGTGATGTCTTAGAACACATGTTATTATGTACATTTAAATAATTATTTGATTAATATTATTGTTTTACTCGATTGTAAAAAATCCTAATGAGCCAACTAGAAAGATTCAATGACGTTATATAACAAGATTCTAAATGACACAGATGACTATATGACCTGTATTTTGTTGAGATTGATGGTGGTGTCGTCTATGGACTTGTCGGGTGGGTCCGGGCTGTCTGGTCGTAGCTGTGTTCTGTTGTCTCGCTCGAGGTCGGTGTCGGCCTCCTCTGCATCGGAGCTGGCGCGCTCGTCTGCCGGCAGCAGCTCGGGCCCTGTGGGCAGCTCAGCCAACTCGGGCTCCGCCGCCGCGTCCGCGGGCGCGGGCGCTGTCAGCGCACTCCACCAGCCCGACAGAGCGCCGCGGGCCTGCGACAGCGCGCCGCCCACGGCACGTGACGTGGTGGCCACGGCGCGCCCTGTACTGGCTACCGCAGCGCTTACCTTCCTGCCACCCTCCGTCGTAGACATTGTGCTGTACACATACAAAACGTATACATTAAATCACTACTTTAAGAAAGGAACGAAATTTTATGATTACAGCAAATAAGTCAAGTAGTAAACTTACTGAGCAAACTTTAACTTCATATCAGCCACAGATAGTTGTCCAGAAAATGGGTGCATGGGCATAAGATTGATAAAGGATTCTATATCTCCGATGTTCGTAGCTATCAACCATTGTTGATATGCAGGAGTTGACTTGAAGGCCGTCATAAATTGAGAATTATACGAATCAATCTCTCGACTGCCTTCTGCAATGAAGAAACAGTTCATTATTAATAAACACCTAAAAACAAGAATAAAGAAAAATATAAAAAATATTGTGATGTGTGTTACCTGGTAGTAAAGAGGTCCTTAGTAAGTAAATTAAGTAACTTGCAAACTGCTCTCTTATCCACGCATCGCCTTGAGTCGGGCCATGCCGCACCACATGGTCAGCAAATCTAAGATCTTCAGTACCGAGAGCCAACTGTCTCCGAAGCATCATATCAGAGGTCTCTATCCTCATTTCATTTAGCTCTACTAAGACATCAAACAATTGCCTTTTTTGTTTAAACAAAACATTTGATGCTCCAACTACAAAACCTTGAACAGCAGGGTCAGATAATAGATCGAGATACTGCAAAGATAAGTAAGGTAGACAAAGGTAGCCTTCCTCAAACAAAGGCAGAGGAAATCCACACTCAGTTTGATCAACTTGCTCTGTAAGATTGTGCAGACCATCAACACTCATGTCTCTAGCCATAGTAGGGCTTTGTTGTGCTTCTGTCACACTTTTCTGTGGTTTGTATTTCTCACCAATACTGTGACACTTTTCTCTAGATCCCGACAACTCTGAACGATCCACTGTATCTCCAAGTAGTGTTTCATCAAAACTTTGTCTACTAACACGATCTTTCTCCTCTAACAGGTTGCCTGTCTCCTTTGGAGAGAGTTCTTCAATCTGGACCGACCCATTATGTAATTGACCCAGAGGTTCTTGTGCAATTTCAGTTGAAGTATCAGGTTCTACTTGGAGTTTATTATCTATAGCTGCAGCAGGGATAGGAGACAATGGCCTGGAAAGCCTGAAACAATAAAATAGCAAAAGTAAATAATTGATTCCTCTATTATAATATTTATCTTGAGTCTAAAAATTAATTAATTTTTAACTTACACAACATTTGCTGCATGGTGTAGTCCATTTTCTAAACAAAGTGGTAGTAAGGATACCAAAGTTAGCAAAGCTGTAGACAGTGGCCCAGCTGGGGAGCCATATATAAGGACTTTGCGCCTCAACAGTAATAGTTTAAACAGCAACAAAGCTTTGTGCCTCCAATTTTCTACTAATCTCTGTACTGATAAACCTGGAATTAATTGTAATTGGTTAGACAGATACTTTTAATAAATAAACTGTAATTAACTGGAGTATAAACAATATCTTATGATTATATCTATTTATGTCTTTTGGCTACTGTTCCTTTGACTACTCTTATAAATTATAAGTTAAATCTTTATTATTTAATTAACATAAAATTTATTTCTTGAATAACTTAATAGGCAAGAATTAAAATGAATCTAAGGTGATTCATACTGTTGAGTGTTTCTACAATGTAAGTCATTCTAAACTATTTAAATACTTTATATTATTTATCCTTTCTAGTCACTGCTGCAGATAAGGGATTTGTGCTTGTTCCTTTTTAATTTTATAATTGTAGATAAAATCAAAATACCTTCAACAATTTGATCCATCTGTACTGGGCAACTATTAAGATGGATGTATGCATCTTCAAGAAGTTTAGTTTGTGAGAAATCTCCTTGTAGGAACCAGGCTCTTACTACCAGCTCTAGTTTGACAGCAAGACGGCCAAACAGTGGAGCTCTACACACAACGCACACACTCTTCTGCACTGAGCTGCGAGTCATGTCTTCAGTCTTTTGCACAACTTGCTGAACAGGAAAAAGACATGCAATGAATTCACAAAATCATATGTATAACACTATGTATTTTTTAAATTGTTTGTAAATACTGCAAGCAAGGGATAACTAGTACTTATTTACTCATACTATTTTACTGTCCACTTCTAAGAGCATTATTAATTTATAATTATACTGAATTTTAAAAACCTTTAATAAATATTTATGGTAAATTACTTCATAATTTATAGACCTGATTTTATTTTACATAAATAACAATTAAATAAGTTCAAATAAAAAAATAGGTATTATTAGGCAGGACATTTTTAATTAACAAGCCACAAACTACACTGATCTGTTATTACAAGATTATTGGCAAATATAACTCACCTCAACAGGGATTTGTCTGAAGCATGACACACCATACACAGTGTGTGCTGGTTCAGTAAGTCCAGGCAAATTGAAGAATATTGTGTCAGACAAATAGTTGTGGGATCCATCTGGAAGTGCCAGAGCAGGTAAATGTCGCCAAGCAGCTGGCAACTCGGATGGATGGCCAGGTACTAGTTCTGGATAACAGTGTTCCACCTACAAATTTATTAAATAAGTATTGTTTTTATAGCGCAATCATCTGTAATGGTGTTTTTATTGTTGAAGCAGACAAAGTATACGGCATCCGAAAAAGGTATGTAAGTTTACTAACTAAATATATATATATGGTTTAGAAAACAAGACAAACCACTGAATTATTGATTACGCTTGTGTAGCAATTCCAAGCGTACTGACATCTCTTTTTTGAAAAATATATTATCGATTTATGAAAGTAACGACGCCTACTTACTTGGCACCCTTTCTTGTGGTGGAAGCCCACCACAATGATGTTGAGCACTGGTTCACTTATGACAGACATGTTGAATCTATTTTTACATTTCAGTAGGGATAAAACATTTCACTTAATTTTGTTTAATTTACTTGCATTTTACATTACGTATTTGCTCTTCACCCTTAGATTTGACATCTATTTATGACATATCGCTTTGACGTAATACAAAAATATCTGATATTGCCAACATAAATAAATAAGTAACAAACTATTTTATCTATTCGACTAAAGATACAACTTATTGAAAACTAGAGCATCACTGAAAAATACCAAATGGGATTATTTTTTCTTAATCTTTTTAAATGATTATCAATTTTTATGATTCTTTTGTATCATTAACCATGTAAATTCAATTTATTCTATAAAATAAATACAATTTCAACATATTAAGTTACCTTTGTAGTAAAAATATGTCTCGATCTATCTCTTGAATTATGAATTTCCAACATTTATAGTTTCGAAATATTAATTCGTGTCATTTTAAACAAGTGTTGACTTGTTATTTCATTTATTCAACATAAGCCTTTAAACAACTAAATCGATTGAATAGGGAAACGTAAATGCCAATAGACAACGCCCTATTCCTTACCAAAAATAAACAGGTGTATAAATTAAAAAAAGCTCTAAAACATTATGGTTGCAAATTTGAAGAAAAAAATACACTATTTTAGCCATATCTACAAAGTTTATTTTTATCCGTAAAGTAATAATAAACTGTAATGAATTCAGCTTGTGAATGAGTGTTATAAATCTATAAAGTGATACTATTTACTCTACATCAGTGTATAGATTGTTACGTTTGTAATTTTTAGAATATTTGAGTTTGAATTAGTCGCCATTTTCGTACTTGGTGCTGTGAAACTTTTGGATTTGTTAAAAGTTAATGTCGCGTGATAGTGATCACAATAATTAACGTAGCGGTTGGATTTTTATGTGAACTTTTTTACTGTTATTATATCATGGTTGGACCTTGCTTCGCATCTAAGGTTAGAATTATGATTTTACTTATCACGTACTGATTGAAGATTGTAATTTTATTTACTTTATTTGGCTTTCAAGTGTTTTGACGTGACATGCATGACCTGTAACCTGGCTTGTCGGTTTATTTGTCATTACAAGAACATTCGAACGAATTATGTTACTACTAGTGGTTTGTTGCTAAGCCATAAGATTATAGGTTTTACCCTTGTCGTTGCACTTATTGCAGCACCCATTTTTACAAACTTGCGCTTAAAAATAAATTAGATTAAAGCTCGTTGATAAAAAGTTATGAAGTGTTATATTCATATCAAAGTGTTATCAAAAATTATGCCTGATAATAAACACGTGAGATAATTCTGTTGTGGATTCTATAAAACATTAATTATCATTTTATTTAAAGGTAGGTAGATTATTTTAACAATATAAATCGTTAGCTCAAAGTATTGATCATGGAAATTAATGCATGAGGCTACTGAACAAGATCCAAATTCTAATTTGATCTCATTGTCTATGCTAGAAAGTGTTAGGTATTTTGTGCAAGCCAGTCATTGTACAAATATTCTGTTATGTATTGATTGTAGATTATATTTTTCCATCTTCCTCTTATTTTGGTAACTATGAAGAATGATAGAATTTAAGCTGTGATTACACTAATTAGCCATAATGGGTTATCATATAAATTTTTAACTTAATCCACTTGTTGCTTTGTGATATTGAAGCCCATTAAAAATATGCCTGTTTAAAAAACAGTATATTAATAATAAATGTCATTTTTGATAAAATTACCTAACCAAGTGGAAGAGGAAAATCTTAACTGTCTAAGTAAACAGCTCTAAAAAACCTGTTTACACTTTTCCATCTTAAACAAATAAAAAGTGGTAAATAGGTATTTGATATTCAAGGTCAGCATCTCTAGACTAACCAGCATGCAGTAACCAGGCTTATAATAACTAAAATATTTTTGTCTTTGTTTGAAGATTCTATTTATATGACATTAGTGATTGAGTAAAGTGCAGGTGCAACATTTTTATGAAACATCTGCTTGCATTATCAACTTAAAGTAAATTACTTTTCCAAAAAACCTAAGTTGGTATTATTGCTCTACTTATCGTGCTTACGTAATCCGAAAGTTACGACGTATTTAAACTTCCAATACCATAAAAAATGCGACGTAGTACAGTCGGGGGCACATCGTCGTAAGTGGTAAATATTTGACCTTGTCGAAGCCTGTATTTCGTAAGCAATAAGGGTGACTTTAGTTGCGCAAGTATATCGCTGCACTATAGTGCGTACCTACTGTGGTCGATATTAACACGAATACAGGGATTAGTCATATTTTAGGAAATTACGTAGAGAGAGGGGCAAAACAAATATTAATCTAAATGTAATATTTCTATCAATATAGGTACCTACGTACCTACGTATTGTTATCTGTTTAACGAATGGAAATAATAGTGACGTATTTACCGCTAAACCCTACTCATGTTTCTACCTAACAATTTTTATTGATAAGTTATTAGAACTACAATAACTATTACAAGTTTCTAAGTACCTAAAGAGAGATTGTTCATTTTATTGTCTTTGAATTTACCTGGATAAAGTTTGCACTAGGATGACCTTCATAAAATTATTTCGAAATACAAATATTACATTTCTGCAAATGCTTCCAATTTCAAAACAGTTTGTGTTCCATACCTGCTCTATACCGTTATTCCCTGAGGGCGGCATCGGCATTATATCCGCTGCTCTTCATCCTTTTATACACCTTTACTCACGGATTAGCTAGAGAGAGAGGTGCGATTTGTTCCAATTATACATTCGTGTGACAAAATGGAATGCAGTGGACAAAATACTGCTTCGTGAATGTCCACTCGATACGTAAAATCTAACCGCCGCTGTTGAAAACAAGACTAATATAGTCATACTTTGGAGTATATAAAAATAAAATGGAATTTTACCACACGGTATGCTTAAAGACGTAGCTAGGTATGAAACGAGTGTGTGACGCATCTTTTTACACATGTGTAATAAAGCACCATCGTTTTATACATGTTATGATAGTTCGCTTGCTGCTGTATTACTAGCATATTATTTCATTTCACTGAACAAGGATTGACCATTGTTTGTTGTTAAGCTAACATTTAGGTACGCCAAAATTGTCTTTGTGTAATGTAGATTATAAAACTTTATTTGTGAAATGTGAATAAAACTTTTTTATCTTTTTTGCAGGATTCGAAGGAGTGCTTTTTAGATCCGCAGGCATGACGGAGAAAGTATTGCACCCAGGTAAGTCTTCGTTTTTTCTCGCAAGCTCGTCACCTTTACTTTCAGTACTTTAACACTTATGTCTCGATTTACTTACAATATTTCTTTGTGCTACGTTCTGAGTAGCAGATATTTTTGTCTAAAGTTGGTACCTATAAGGGGTCACGTGACGGTGACGTCACAGACGAGCAGTCACCAGATCAATAAGGACTCGAGGTCATTCCAGTCTGGCCCGACAAATACGTTACCGCGCCTTTTACAGACATGGTTTGCGGCAGATTCAATGTGTTACCTCTCACATCTATGCATCTTTTTATTTGCTAAACTTATAGGAGTAACCAGTCGATTTTTTGGATCGGTGCCCGCACCTTGGCTTAGACGTAGAGGTGATATTTGTGTCTCCGATTGATTCGATCTCTTACCAACGCAATTGCAAAAGGCATTTCATTGTTAACATTCTACTATCACGTGCCACGTGCCACGCCCTGTCCTGCAAATATTCTACCAATCTTAAGTACCTCATCGGTGCTGTGAACTAGCCAGCTAAGAGGGCCTAACTCGATGCCAAATGCGATCACTAGGTGTCATTAACCTCTAGAACTAAGGGACCACGTATTCCACGTAGCCATTCAGCTACTTAATAATGTATGTTCTATGCGGTTTCCATATCCAAAGTACTCGTGCAGTTTATGATTACATTTCTATGAAATGTAAAAGAACATGGTATATGATATTTGACATACTTATTCTGCCGACTTCAATTATTTTGGGATTTTGGGATAACAGCAATAAGAAGAAGAAGAAGGATAAAGAATAATAGTAAGTCGCCACTTACTACTTTTTCTCCTGACTTCCAACGTATTTACTAAGATAATGTTTATAGCATAATAAACTAGGTAGATACATCGTTGCACTTGTGCAAATAAACATTATTATAAGCGTTTCTCTACGCACATGAAAGGTCATCGTTTCAAGGTTGAAGGCTTATAATGTACGGTTGGAATCAATAAGTATCGAGTATAGCTATGTCTCTGTTGAGATCTGTCTGTACTGTATAACAGGCAGTTACGTGTAAGAGGGGAGATGAGGCGGTGAGGTGCGGTGCGAGGTGCATGTGCCTTGCATCGGTTGACGCATCGCGGTTGAATCCCCACATAGGACGCGAGGAAGTATGTAAAAAGGTGTATATAAGACGTGGATCGATGCCGGGGCCGACACCCACCTCCTACTGCACAACTGATGATAAAATTAATGACGCACTTTGTTCACCGAAAATATTACAATTCAGCGTTGAAGATCTTATCAAGTAATGGTTATAAAAATCCTAAGTTAATTCATTCCTACCATAATTTAAAATAACATTTCCAACACTAAAAAAACTAAACAAGAAGGAATTCCTAAATATTGAATAGGTGTTATAGTATTATTACCCCGAGGGCCATTTAAAATCTTTAATGACATACTGTAACACCGCACATGCGCGTTTTGGTGACCTTGAGAATTTGTGACGCGAATGAATTAAGTGGTTTTGTGTAAAACTTTTTATTTTTAATGATAATTTAAGTACTTACATAAATTAAAAGATTGTTTATGAACAACTATACAATTGTTTAAATATAAGGCAAAGCATGCAATTAGACAATGAGATTGTGTTTCATGGAAAGTCTCATATGAGTGAATTGGTTCAGTAATGAGATAAAAACGACTTAAATTCAATGAAGTCGAGCGGGTTTTCTGTAATGGTGGCTAGCGCGAAATTACAGAGTAGCGTCTGCGTTGTTGCCACGTTTACCTTTGCGCGTTTACGATTAATTCGCGCTGCGAATGTGGCGCTGAGTTGCATCAGCCGAACCTATTCAATCCATTCTAATTTAAATCTCATGTTGTTAACTCGCTCACGCCAACACCGAACGTAACGTATGAAAAGGACGGACTGGACTGTGTCGACTACTACGAACACTCAATAGAATTTATGTTTTGAACATCATTGCCTCAATCACGAGCCACGACCCGAACTCGTCGTATAATTACAGAAAATACACCAAAAACCTAGGTAGTCTTAAACTTAAAAACTTATTTCAACTTTGATTCTGATTCGGAGGAAGTGAAAGTAAAAACGTTTCAGTGATTTTGAAATAATGTTGCTAAGTCACGCGTGGCTTCAACTTGTTTCTATAGGGTTTCTGGGTTCCAAAATTGTACCAACTTGAACTTGAGCAAGAGCCAACAAGGGATTTGTTTCTTAACTTACCTAGAATACTAACATGATGATAGAGTGGTAACTCATAATAGGGCCACTGAACTGGGCGCTGCGCTATACGAGTGAAACCCGGTCCGCTTGAGGTCAACGAACTGTTCATTTTGCTGCATCCGTTGCAAATACTGCGCGGCGCATCGATGCCGCCACCAATTCTGTCGACTGAATACACCACTTTTTCATTTAGCTAAGTAAAAAGTGGTCTGAATTTCAAAGAAACTACAACTGAGGTTGGCTTGCCAATAGAAAGTTGTACGCGCGTTAAAACCACTGCATTCTGTTGTTATGGATGTTATGACGACTGTTGTTATTGCTAACCAATCCTTGTAATAATAAAAACGACAGCTACGTCTTTATTCCAGTATTAACTACAGATGTTAGCTTCAAATAAGGATTATTGAGTTCGGATTAACACCCACTTGTAAAATGATGATTACTACTGATCGACATCATCAGCAGTAATTTCACTTATAGGAATGTAACTATGTCAAGTTTATCGATTGTGAACAACGTATGTACGAACTCGTAGTTCGTCGGTAACCGTAAAGACCGGCAAGTACACCGATGTAAAAATATAAAAATCGTCTCATGATTTTAAATAAAACTGCTGATTACTTTCACTTTTCAAATGTCTCAATTGAAGAATTTGGAAATTTATTATCATCTTAAAAAAAATGTGTAGATAATTTTGAGTATTGTTATCCTAACTAATTAAAAAGGAATTTAGAAAACTCCAAAGCTAAGAGTTGGTTCATGAACACGAAATATCGATCGCATGACCGATAGCTGTTGGCAATCCGCCCTTTGTGTAAAGCGCGACCCCAACACGAAGCTTACTTGAATCTTTAAATACGAATGTTATTTTTTTACTTTTAACTGTAATTCGGGGTTTATTGGTGTTATTACAAGTGGATAAAGTAACACATCAGTGCAAGCCATAATTATTGCGACCGTTCTGATTTATAGACCCCGGCACTAAAAGGTGCTCACGTATGATCGGCACGAGTGTTCAATTATTCTTTTTTGCTATTTTATTTTCTTCATGAAAATATTATGAAAACGTTCTATTTTTTTCTTTGATATTAAACATAGAAATTCTTTTCAAAAGTTTTGGTTGGGCTTCTGTCTGGAGTTGACGTAAGCCGAGCAAATGGCAACCGTGTTATTCGGGGGCGGGTCGGGTTGCGCGGCGGCGGTAATGGGCTACGTACGCGTCGCCTTTCGCCCACGGGAACTGGTTTCACGCAGCGCTTGACAACTTGTGGACTCTTTGATTTGATTCAATATTATTTCATTGCCACGTTAAATACCTGTCCTTAAGGATATTGTATTTGTCTTTGATCAATTTGCTATACGATTTACCTTTAATCGTTTATATTTGTGACTTATCTTATGAGTGACTGACGTTGATAATATTGGACTCGCAAAAAAATCTTTAGTGTCGACATAGGCGGAAGGGAGGACTGGGTGTTTAGGGGGCGCCCGTTGTGGGAGGGATTTATATGTATAGTGGCGCGATCACGTGTACATTTTGCAGCTTGTATTGATCCTGTCGTCTTTTTCTTGTTGTTAAATACGATTACGCTTCATAGCTTTACTTATAGTAATGTAGTGAAAAATCAAATTAAAACCACCTTTTAACATCGTGATTAGCTTAGTCAGGTTCAGACGTTTGATAAAAGTGCCTTATTTTATTAAACATGAATAAATATTCAAAATAGACCCTATCGATTGTCGGATAATGTTAGAAATTTCTAAATCAAGTAGGCTGTTACAGTAGTAGGCAGTAGGAGTGTGTGACACCTAGGAAGAAGTAACGAATTATGCTATTTTAAATGTACGTTAAGCCCACTTGAATATGAGATTCGAGATTTGTGCTCGCTCTATTTCGGTGTTTGTGGCGCACTCGGCAGTCGGCAGCTAATCGGCGCGTCACGTGACGAGCGCCGGAAGGACGGGGGGTGCGGGTTGGCACCGCGGGCCGCGGGCAGGGGCGTCGGAATGCAGTCACCACCGCTCGATGCACAGCATAGCTACTCGATTGATCGTCAAGCTCTTGCTCCACTTTACACACGCACTGGTCAAATCAAATCATCACAACTAAAAATACTTACTTACCAACAAATGAGTTCATGATTATACCTAGCTAAGTATATTCGCTTATCGATACTCTGGAAAAAATGGTTGACGTCATTTACATTATTAAAGCATTTCCTCGTAGTCATAATGTCCTTGAGAATGACAAAAAAGATGATCAATATAATAAAGTGTTTAGTGATAACAAGTACCTCTTTAATAGTGTTGAGTTTATGGTAAGATCGATAAACGAAATACCATCGAAATGGAAGTAGACGTTCAGTACATACAATACTATAAAATTATGTACCTATTGTATGTCATTTAAAATAGTTTAATTTGTTATCTTAACGACTAAAACCGTATGAAAATTACCTAACTTATTTGTTCGTTTCAACATCTATTATTGTCATGACGGTATTACAATGAAGTATTTGTATTAATAATGTCATCAGTCATCATACTCATTATTCTGGCATCTAGTTGACTAAACAAAGCTATGTTGTCACTTACTGTTAAACTGAAAATTCAAAAGAAATGGCCGATGTAAACCGTGAACTATTTAATAGATACGAGCTTTTCTCATTTTCGTGGCAACTGTCTGTTGGTGGTAAAACGGTTACTTGTGTTGGTAATAAAAGTACTTTACGACCTGCTCTTGGTCATTAAAATTGCCACAAAATAAAATCTGCGATGTTGGTTTAATTTCCCATGGGCTTGAATAACTGATTATTCAATTGAACTAAATCCTGAAAAACCAAATTGAAGTCCTTGAGATAAACGACCACCTAGGCTACCATATATTATATTGATATAATTTTTGGTAGGTAAATGTATGTAAGTACTCCGTTACCGGTAGCAGTAAATCGTTTTCAGCACGGGGCAACATGTTGTATTTCAGCCAGTAGTTAGGCATGTTATTTCATACTTGTGAGCAAATATTTTATTCGGTCTCGTTAAGTTAGGATGAAATAGTGTAGTACAAAGCAGTAATTGCAGCGTGCGGATTGCAGGCGATTGCCCCTCACCCCGCCACGCAGCCCCGCGCTCGAACACCGTAAGTAAACAGTCTGGTGTTTATCCGCGTCTCGCTCGCACCGACCGCGTCGCGTCGCGCCTCTGAGGTGCACTCGCTGTTCCTATTATTTTCGTGACGGGTATTGCGCCGAAGCCGATTCCCGCATCCTCGCCCCCGAGACGCGAGGTCCGGTCTCGCGGCGGAGGCGGCGGCGACGGCCGTTCGCATCGCGCGCCAGTCCGCGCCCGAGGCCGACTGTCGCATTGGTCCGTGCCTACGAAACATTAGGTGTTTGTCGTCGATGTGTTGAAATTGAAAATGCGGCACGTTCCGAGTGCGTATCACGGTGGGTGAAGAGCGCCCGGCCGCGGCTTGAATTTCATCGGTATCGTGACGTGTTTGGTGACAGTGAGTGGATTGTGTATTGGCGTGCCGATGATACACGTGAATGTGGATGGAGTTCGGAGTGGTGTTGGAAGATGCATTTCAAAGAGTCGTTCGCGATGAGCGATCGACCGAACGAGCGTGGCCGCCGCAACTCCCGCTGCAAGGGTGGGTGTCTGCTTGCCTTGACGGCTGTCAGTCGTCTGCGCTCGACTGCTCGTCGACCACAACACACCACCATGTTATGCATAGCATGGCCTATGTGCCTACATCTTTCCGTTACTCTACCACTGGCATCTGATATTCTGATCACAATTTTCAACCCTGTTCAAATACGATAACAATAGTTATAAATTATGACTGATTGCGATTTGTTTATTAACTTGTAAACTTTATTGCACAGTAATTTAATAAAGATTGATTCTTAATGTTCATCTTTATATATCGGAGAGAACGGGCTAGATAATGGTTCCATAACAAGCAGCCGGGGACACTTTGAATGGGGACTATTGAACTTAAAACCAACTCGTTTTCCACAACTAGAAAATCGCCTTGATGAGTGTGACGACTTGTAGTAGTATAGTTACCTAGCGGTTTAATTATAAAGAGTCGATGCAAAGCTTTTAATTCGAACATTTCAGTTATTGGCTGGCTCTACTGTTGACATAAATACGCGATCAGCTGTAGCGTCTCTATGAATTCTAGTGCATTTGACACACTCTCTAATTTTCTATTAAACTCAAATAACTCGTGCATAATTCTGTAGTGTCGTTTACCGGTATACTATATGATGCGTTGTGTAAATTAATGGATAATTTGAAGAGAAAACATTAGACATGCTTAAATTATGTTCGTATTGTGTACGTTGTGCTGATTTAACAGTAAAAGCTAAATGTTTTCCTCTGAAATGTTAAACTTTGCCTCATTTTTACAGTGTTATTTGCTTACTTCTTATAAACATTTCGACAAGTTATGTGCACCTACTTCTCGTTGAAATATTTGTTCCTATTGTAATACAATCTTTGTAACTGTAAAATATGATGTTAAGTATAGGTACTTAATACTTAACCGCTCCTACTATCCTGACAAATATAATTATACATAGTATATGAAGTAAAGTAAATAAATTTCGAGATAAAGTGATGCATGTATCCAAATTGAATAAAAAAACAAAACATGCAGCCGCATGTAATCTTTTATGAATGAAATAAAATGAATTGGTTTCGTTCTTTATTTCGCAAAGATCTCGGGACCCCTAATATGTCAGAGGCACTGAACTGGCGACTAACTAGCAACATCCGTACGATAATTCAGACACAATAGGCGATCTTGGTTCCATCTCCAATCTCCAGTTTTATAAAGTACATTGTATTCCTATGGATATGGACACAAGTAGTGCCAAACCTAAAAAAAAAATATGGTTCACAAAATGAAGGCCAGAACCTAGATTTTCTTGTTTAAAAGGTCTCTTATTTAATTCAATGTATAGCTATTGGTTATAGGTGTTCAAAAGTCGTACTACACTACCTATAAGTTGCGGCAACCTGTCTTGCCATCGCAACAAGTAGTTCCTACGGCGCTGGATCTGGTTAAATACCGTGGCTATAGGCTTTGGAGGACTTAGCTCGGATCAACATTTAAGTAGGACTTTCCAAAGACTGGTCTAATAACTTATGAATGGTAAAGGGCCATCGATAAAACTTAATAATTAAATATAATAGTCAGAATTATGACATTCTCAGTTTGATTTTCCTCAAAAGGAATGGAAAGGTTTTTGGAATTTATCCGTATCCTATATTTACGTACTGAATCTTACTTCGACTGCGACCGAAATAGTTTTCACGTGTGTCATGATGACATAGCGTTAAAATGTCTTAATTTTGGCAGTATGTTTTGTAACTTTGTCTGGTTATATGGTCTTGTAGTATGTATTCATACTCCCTTGTGTTGTATTTATAAAATTTCCTGTAATGTCGGTAGTTTTATGAAATACAGTAATCAAAAAATAATGGTGGCATGGTTTTAATAGTGAATGTATACAGTTCAATGTTATAGCAATGCCTCATAATGAGTAGAACTAGACAAGACTTTTTTGTGTATCAGGGTTGCAGACATGTACAGAAATGTAGGGACGGTCTTTTGTTGAAAATGTAAGCCAGGTGATCTTACAACAGAATCTTGTATCCAGCAAGCTTGTCTGTAGACTAGTTGCCCCCTACCCAATGTTTTAATGATATATCCACTTAACATCGCTTAAAGTAAATGAATATATAAACGAAGCCGTTTTTTCCCCAGATAAAAGTATCGGAATATAAAAACTAGTTAAACCACATGAATTCCTCGACCTGTAGTGTTTTCGTTTTCAACTCTCAATGTCTCTCAATATTTGTAAGACTTATTAAATGTTAATATACTCGACTGTTTAATATGAATTTATCTTAGGTACTTACACTTAACAAAAATGGTGCGTGGCATTATTTTAACCTTATTTATAAATGATATTTGTATGATAATTACTATCATTTTGTTTTGTCTTAATTAGCCAGCAAATGCTAATGTACACACAGCTGCTAGTTGCCTCACTTCGTAATGAAACATTATTACTTGCAGTTACCTCTTTGTTATGAGAAGGCAAGTAAATTAAATATCGTGTTCATACCGTTATACGCAGGATATGACTTATGATCACTCATGAGCTTCGTCTGTATACATTACATGACATTTATTTATTCATTCTTCACTACATAATTACTAAGCTATAGTGGATTGTCTGTCATTGAATAATGTCACCGAAAATTATTATTTCAATAAAAAAATCTAGATTTTTATCAGTTACTTAGAGGTAATGAATCAGTCACGATTCACTTGACTACGACATTCGTTAAAGGCCTCTGGGGTTATGCGGTAGGTAAGGGTGGGGTGTGGGGAGAAAGGGAGTCGCAAAGGATGGAGGTGAGATCATAGTGGCGAGTGGCCCGGGGAGGCGATCGATATGTACATTGAACATACATACGTATCTATATAAATAACTGTACCTAACTTCTCGCAACTCAACTGTCTGCTCCAGATACTGCGCCAAAACCCTGCCCCCCTCCGACCTCTACCCCTAGCTACCTATTCTTTAGCAAAAAGATCAATTTTAAACAGAGAACATCAACTTGGAGCTGTTGAGTACCTACGTATTTAATTACACGGGTTTCATTTATATTTTTAGCATACAATTTTTATGTGGTTTGTTGTTATCTATGTTTAAAGAAATAATTAGCTTCAACACATTTTATTATAACGCTTGCATTCTCATAATAATATGCTGAAAGGATGTGGTGATATAACCACTTCCATGGGTCCTCAGCCATTATCTAAATTGGTCGTATGTAGACCACATAACGTCATTTCAGTACCTACATGGCACATTCTGTGCCCGATCTGATCGTACAAGATAGGGACATCACCAATTGTTTATAATGGAGATTGGTGACATAACATTTATGTGGTTTATGAAAGCAGTCAGTGTTCTATAATATTTCAATATTTGGCAACGGCATACCAATAAAAAGGATGATTGATTAGTAAGGCATTGGTCGAAGATGACTCAAACTAGTCAAACACTCTTCAAATATTGTCACAAATCCGTATAAAATATAACACCGAATGTCTATGTTAGATACTTAAAACTTGCCTATGTTACAGCACGTCACATTTATAAGGCAAGGCATTTCAAGGATTCGCCAAATTATCCATCAGTATTTTGACTGATACAGACTTAAAAGTAATAAAACAGGTCTAAAAAATCTCAGTATCATCTCTTCTATAATTAGTAAAAAGTGGGTAACATACTTTCAAATGACCTAAAGCCTCTTAGGAATCGAACACAACAGCCCACTCCACTCGAAGACCATTTCTGAAAAATGCTGAATTATAAAAAAAAACGTAATTATAACCGTGATCATAATATAGTAATCGTAGACATAAAACATAATGTCATAGGTCATATTATTATGAGTTTTATTTGCACACTGGACGTGATCCTTGATCTCATTCTTGCAATGACAGTCGCCGCTTTACTTGGTTTTAAATTTTCTTATCACAGTTAACTATGTGTGTATATTATGCTCTAAAACATATTTAATTAAATCACTTAGTGATGTGGTATTAAATGAAAACTGCGCATGTTTATTTCCCACTTGATGTGGTCGCCGCAATCCATGTAGTGCCAACTTGGATACGAAACCAATTGTTGTCGGCGAGTTAATCAAGTCTAGTTGAGGATAGGCTGTTCTCTAATTAAGGGTGTTTATGAGTTCAAAATCAAAATCTTAAACTTATCAGAGATTTACATATACTGCAACACCGGAATCTAGATTTCATCGGAATGTTTCTCATGGGACTTTTTTGCACTAAATCTTAATTGGCTTTCCACGAATCTTTGCCTGGTCAAACCAGATCATTGCAAAAACTAGTAAATGCCAAATCATTAATTTAAAATCTCACTCAGGTACTCTCATTTACTACTATTCGCTTGCGCTTATCCAAGCAAGGGTATTTGTGGTCGGCACAATGTCTTTTTAATACTTACCTAAAAGACGCCATGGTATTTAAAATTATTTCTCTTTCATATCATCATTCATGTAAATCATCTCATTACTGTTATCATAATAAAGAAAGTAATTTATAGAAACCTTTCTGACATGATCGATAGATCATGACGTTAAGCTGTTAGCTACTCAAATCTATAAGATATATTATGCTGACTAGTGCTGAAAATCAGCGCTGGGACTCTTCGTTGGCCAGGGGCATTAATAAGCTGGTGGTTTTGGAATTTTGCCGGTAAATTACTAGAAGAATGGAATTTATTTTAATAAGTTCTTTTGAAGTCTGCGGTAATGGATGACGGCTAGTATACGTCCTTGATTCTATCCAGTGTTTAATTCGGTAAAATATGAATCTTTTATTTCCTTTTTAAAATCTAGATGCAGTATGGAATATAAAAAAAAATTGACAAATACCTGCAAATTGTAATACGTATACACCCACTTTTTGACTGTGACGTTATTAGTCACATAGATGGGGGCGTGTCTCTTACTGCCGGCACCAGACAAATTCACTATCTTTTAAATTCGGAACTTGAATTGACCAACGAGTCAATTTTTTACTTTCTCTTATACTTCATGTTTACTTATCCTCACGAGATAGTCGATGACATTATTTATTTTTTTATTATTTCCCTGAGAATCAATAACCTATTCAATTACTGACTTGTCAATTAATACATACCTTTGTAGTTGTTCACATTATTGCTTGATATTATGTGCATCGTATTAAGCAAATTGTTCAAACCAATTATTTAAGCAGTTTTCAAATAATTACTAACCCCCATTGAACCAGTTTCGATCGTTTGTAAATCAGTTTAATGTTTGTAGGGACATAAATTCTAAAATTATTACCATTTTTTTTTTAAGTAAAACCTTTACACATTAGAATTTTCTCCTGAGTCGTGGATGCGGTTACAAACATACAATTTCATATACACATCACACCCAAACCCGGAACAACAATTTGTGGATCACTCAAAGAGTTGTTCCGTGCGGGAATCGAACCCGCGCCATGTTTTACGGCAGCCAGTTGCCCAGCCTCCGCGCCAACCGTGCAGTCCAATCATAAAGTCAAAGTCACAATCATTTATTCCAACTAAACCATAAATAGGTACTTTTGAAACGTCAAAATAGAAAAGTATTCTGTCAGTCTTTTCGTCAGGGAAGCCAGAAGCTAGGTAGCTAGGCATAATAATCTGGAATATTTAAATTGATTATAGAAGAGTAACGATTAGAAATTTCTTGCTTGTCCTTCTATGTCGCATGTAAGCTCGTCAGACAATATTGTTAAATAATTTGATTATTTCATTTTTCAATAGTGCCCTTTTTAGTATTTTCGAAATAAACTAATTGACTATTGTGTGTGTGTGTTTCTAAGAAGTCCAGTCCTTGTCTACAACATTTGTATGCTTTAATACATGGGTTGTAACATGCACCATCTTCAACAGGTGCTGGCGTCAAGATGGAGCACTTCCAAGCGGCGCTGGATCCTCGCAAGCAGGAGCTGCTGGAAGCGCGCTTCCTAGGCGCCAAGGTCAGTTTATACAGCTGCTTTATTACTACTCTATATTGTCGTAGGGTGACATAAAACCATATCGTTTCCGCTTCAATACGATACTCGTATTTCTCAGATAATACGTTAGCCATTTAACTTGAACTTGATTTATGCTAGGTGTAACTGATTTCTAAATTATGATTCATTGTATTAGTTTAAGCCAATAATTTTATAACTCAAAATATTTTTCATTCTCAACTTATGTCATTTCATGTTTGTAATAAATGAAACTGGTGGGTTATTTACCGCCTTAAGCCTTATTTGGTCATCGAAGAACTGATGACAAATAAATAAGTCCACGTCATATACTTCATTTGAAATCAGACAGGTTGTAAGTTGTTCAATTATATTCTACAATCGATTGTAACTGCTTAAGAGGGCACCGCGGATATTGATTGAATAGATGATATTCTAGGTAATCTATTTGGGTTTACTCGGTTTACGAGTTAATAATAGAAGAATGGGATTGTTTAGTCAAGTGGTGCATTGAATTCTATTCTTAGTTTCTTTACAAACGAGTTTTGTTAGGAGAGACTATTTTTTCAGGCTGCCACCAGTGTCATAGGTTGCATGTCTATAGAATTGGTCCCTTACGCTGTACATAAATCACAAGCAGATAATAATATATTTGCTGATATGACTGCAATACCTTATCGATGGAGATAGAGCTCGATGATGAATACAATTTAAGCTGATTATTACCCAGCTTTCATACTCTGTTTTTAATAGTAATAACTTTGTTAGTACTTTGTGTATTACCGTAGTGAACATCTGTATGAATTCCATCAGCGAATTGTATAGGAATGTCTTTGTTAAATCAGAAGTGAATGCAATGTTGTTTTCGAAACGATTCTTTTGTTCTCACATTTCCTGTGCTCAGGTTAGACTCGGTTAGTTGGTTTATCAGTAATAATTCACCGTTGTTGTCTATATGATTGGATTTCGTACTTGAAGTACCTATCTATTTACGTCTCAAACAGTATAAAAATTGCGTAGGCAGAACGGTAGACGAACCGTTCAGTCGTCATTAACTTATTTGACTTGGATCGATATCGTGTTACGATTTCGAATAAATATATTCGCTTCAAAACTCCGATTTACTGTTTTATTACTAAGGACCGATAAAAATTTCGCAGTGCGTTGTATCATTCAATCACGAACTAGATAGTTTTACGTTAGTTTGATAAATTTTGGCGAACGGTACTATAATAAACCGTTACAGTTATAGTAACTCGCTGTACGGATGAAAGTTCTCAGGTTTCGTTGTCTAGTAGACGTTATCACGATAGAATACAGCTACCGATTTAAGTAACTTGAAACTGTTAGCTGGCTCAAAATGTTAGCTTCTGATTCGAACAATTTACCTACGTCTGAACACAATATCGATCGACTGATTATAGAGGTGAATATTTTAGTAATCAGAAATGCAAGTCGCTTAGTCCACCTCCACACATTGTAAAGGAGGGAGGGAAGCACTGTAATTCCGGCCGTTATGTATTACCAGCCATACATAGATATTTATATCAGTGCCACCAGTCGGCGGGCGAGTAGATGTTGACATGCAACGAGTCGATCACGTGATCTTTGATAATGTGGCAGCTCCAGTAGGCATGCCCACCTGCCCCGCAGCCGCCACCGCCCCGCTTTCTGTTCGCCGGTCGCCGGCAACAAAACGTATGTGCACACATCGCCGTCTCGGCCGACCAAGTGATGTTGTAGATATGTAATTCTATTATGTGTCTCGTCTCCGTCCGTTCCCCGCAATACACTTCGCTCCCCTGTTTCGTCCTAATGACGCGTCATTTGGCCGAGCTAGGGCATCAGTTTTGTTCGTTGTTTTGTTATATTTGTTATTCAAATGATCTGTGTTATTGATCACGTTCTCTTTGTTGCTCACCGGAAAAATTCTAAGTGAGTAATAACTAGTTATATACCTTCTTTATAAATAATTTGTTCAAAACAATACGTACATAAACTATGTTACTTTCATACCTATATCTACTTAGGTAATCCAATGCGAAGTCAATCGATATCAGTTCGTAATAAATATTCATAATCATTGTCTGATGGTGGCAGTCTCGCTTGTCACTGAGTGTACCATTTCGTCATTCAACGACAAAATGGCGGACGGACATAAATAGTTTCTCGGCAAATGTACGGTTGTGACTTATCGACCTAAAAACATTTTGCTACCTGTGAGCAATTAGAGCACAACCAGTCAGAAAAATGTGTTGGATTTGATATATGTTGATACAACTTGTATCTATGTCGCCTGCCATACGACATTATGAATTTGTGATAAGCTTATCGATTTTGTATGCAGCTACGTTCAGAGACGACTAAAAACTGTAGTTTAACTTGCAATATAATTTAGTGTATTGTCGATGTAGGTACCTATTGTAAAAAGCAAACAACCATAATAGTGGGGAGACGTTTTCTAATAGGCTGGTTTACATTGAGCGCATTGATCGCGTGTTTACAGGTCAGCACAAGGGAGATACTAGTAGAAACTCGGCGGACGCCCGAATACAAATCGGTGAGTTGTTTTATGGATAATATTGTAGATATTTGCATTCACCGGTTACTATTCATTAACCCACGCAAACTTTTTAAACTTCCTACAATCGCGATGTGGGTCGGTTGTTTTAACGCTCCGCTCGTACGCCCAACCATGCTATGATGGCATACATTATTAATAGAAGGTCTATTACGTTTCATGCTACATTTAGGAAGTCAGTTACCTTGATATCGATTGAGCTTTCGTCGACAAACAGTGGATATTGATTTTTTCTATGGAAGCCTACGAGTGTAACGTAAAACGATTGTCATCATAGCGAGACCCATTTACTGCGGTAAGAACTTAACTTAGTTATTATGGCTATTTAAAACGTTTCATAACACGTAACTAGACTTGGTAATGTGACATTATATTGCGTTCAACTAACACATTCCTTTGAGTAGCGCCTAAGAACATTTATTATCGTAGTGCGCTCCGTTCGTACATACAACAGAGTGTACTGTAAACACACCTATAAATAGCAGCCTTACAAAATAACAGCGAGACCATTTTCGTATCGTATATGTATAGAGCGCTCCGTACGCAGTTTACACTCGCCTGTCACGGTACGTGGTACAATGCATCGCAGTCGTAACAGGTTTCATTCTGTCACGGTTACATGGTGGACCTAATTGTTGTCAATTATGAGACCTAACATATTTTTCCCATATTAAAGGTCAAATAAAATCCCATTTAATCTAATTGGACTAAGAGCATCTTCAATATAATTACCTACTCCCTATCAGATAATTCCCTTTGATCCGATACCACCTCTCATTCTTCAGTTTATTATTTATACCCTAAATGGCACGATTTATTGTTAGTTATCTAATTACCTGTTACTGCTACCTTGATTTCATTATAGCTACATAATCATCGTTAACGTTTTATAGTGAAGACTTAATGTGATGCGAAGACTTGGTATCCTAAAAGTGGAAATACGATAAACTTGATAAAGCGAGCAGGGAAGTATGCCGGCCTCGAAGTGTAGGCAAGTCGGGGCCGCGGGGTCACCGACACGCAGTGCGCCCCGCTCCCCGCCCCGCTGCCCCGCGCCTCTATCACTGAGCGCTTGAAATGAAATCGCGGTTTTCGCACCACTCTTTCTGCCTAATGGGTACTATAACTATAGATAGGTACCAAGCTACACCTACCTACATATATAATAATATCATGCCAGGGTGTGTGTGTGTCATTTGTGGCTCTTATCGATATGATTAGATTAAAGTAAGGCCTCCTACTAAAGTTCACTTTATTCCTACTTGTTTGTTATTCATTAGATTCTGAATTTGTCATAAATATAAAATAAAATATGTATTTTTCATTTGTTTCTTATGTTACATCTTCAGAGCTGTAATAATTAGTACCGATGTCAACATTACCTACACAACATAATTATGAACATAATTGACTGTTCACATAAAATATCAATTGTTTGTATATGTACCAGGATAAAATGAATATTTAAGTAAGGTACATAATACGTATAGCTACTAACTACACAGGCACTGGTTCGGATTCACTAGCACAGTTCATTTTATATTCGTAAGATGGCTAATGTAATCGCGAGCGCTGAGGTTATGGTAGATTGGCAGAGGTAGGCGACTTGCGGCTTGTCTCGTACAACAGGCATGCTTATTCCGCACTGAGAGAAAGAGAAGTAGGCACAGCGCAGTGTTCAGTCAGTTGGTTTGCACATTCGACGCGAAGGGAAATTATAACATGGCGCACACGGCCTCGCCCCGCCTCGGCTACAATGTGCCGTCAAACCTCATTCCACCGCTTAGCCGCCCGGTTCCGCAGTTATTTTTACACAGGCCGACCTTTCGCACCGGTCGTCACCGCACTCAGTATTTACTAAATTTATATTCCAGACGCACACACATTTGCAACAGCATAATACTTGTAAAATATTATCACAATTTTGCACATGAAACCATTTTTATTTTATCTACTAATGTAGTTTAGTAATGTATCGTCGCAAGTAATATGGCTATCGTAAAACTAAATGAAACGAGAGTGTGGCATAGAGGCGGGCGCTCTCGTCCGCTGCCACGGAGGCAATGAACGCGCGGCGGGGCGGCGCGGCTGGCGGCCCGTCAGCTGAGCGTCACGCCGCGACATTGCAAGGTCCGCCCGTATTGCCTCGCCTGACCCACTGCGCCGCGCGTCGTGCCACGCCGTCGCTCCACGCGCCGGCCGGCACGCTCCCAACTCTTTACTTGCCTGCCTCCAGCGAACCGACTCGAGATCTAGTCAAACCACATTATAATTATTATCTATCTCTATTTAGATAAGTAAGATAAGAATTATCCCTATGAGATTATTCTTAATCGTGGATGGAACCAGTGTCGACAGTTGATTCACTTTTATAAGTAATTATACTTAAGGACTAGGTCCTCACATTAAAATAAGTTACTTAATTTGATTTAACAATAACGCAATCTTAACTATAAATAGCAGAAAGTCGTACAGAGCGTAACCATTGCAGGTATAGCTAAAAATAATTGCATATTAATCCTCTATATATAACAAAAGCGTATTTGTCTTTTATTGCCATTTAAAAGAAAATACTGTAGTTTAACCAAAACCATCCAAATAGATCCTATTTCGTCGATAGAGACAGGTGTTCCAACAACCGTGCAGGTAGAGCTTAAAGCGCAATATTAAACACTATTTTATAGTGCAAATAAACTACTTTTATGATCACGTAATGAACAAAAAGACCAAAGTTTGAGTGATTGTGTTTGTGTGAGCGTTAACAGTTTTATAACCTGGGTATTAAAATAACTGATTGAACTACTTACTACTACTTCATCATATGTTGATACTCTAAAACCTCTAACGTGCTTTCGCTCACAGAAGCTTGCAGTTGGCCTTGAAAATATATTATTAAGTCCTCATTTAAACTTTAAAGTGTCGTATGTCCCTATCGATTATGAAATTTTCCATTTCGCAGAAACGTGATAATTTTATAGAAATTAATGATTCATAGATAAAAACATTGTTTTTTTATAAATCAAATGAACACATGAATAAAAAACAAAGACTAGACTAGTATGTATGCTAATTTAGAAAATGATAAAAATAAAAACCTCCTGACCTTTGTTATAAATCCTTTACCAAAATACAAGCCGGTATCGATCCGCAGTCAAGAGGAAACAAGAACACGTGCCATGACTACGCCGCGCCGGATACATACCAGCTGAAGAAGTTTTCAAAGAAATAGGGATCATGGAAATATTCTTTTCTCATTCCTTTCTACACAATATGGGTTTGCTTTTAATACAAAGTTGTACCCACCCTAGGTAGATCAACAAATTGGATGTCTAAATGTGGCCATTTAAGAATGTAAACTTTATTATGTAGATATTTTGATGGTATTTTAGCGATATAAAGTCGTATGGCTGGCAAAGCTATATATTAAGTAGTTCTCAATACAATAATTATATTCGCAGCAGTAGTTTGAAAATTGGCTAACGTGCAAACTGGTACAAACACCCCCATTTATAGATAGGTACGCAATAGAGTGAATTTGTGTGGGTGTCAGCGCTGTCGGCACTAGAAATAATCAATATTGCAGGCTCTGGTTCGAATCTCGTGGCGCCTCGTCTGTTGCACACTTGCGGTGAAGTTGCGCCGCCCTCCCTCCCTCGTACCTCGCGCCCTGCACACCCCTCGCACTAGAAAATTGGGTTAAACAGCACGCGGCTGAACGCCCGCACCGGAAGAGGGGATTTTGGGGTCCGCAGAACTGCGCTTCTACAATGAATGCGGGACAGGGATGTGACGGAGTATTGATTGTCTTTCACATTGGAGACGCAGTATTCGTGCGACGCTAATGCACGTTATCACTATCCATACGCCTCCGGGATTCGTTTATCGGCATTTATTTTTGATAGATAAACTTGCAATAAGTTTTCTGTACATATAAAAGTTAATAAAGTTGTAACTATCTGCTATGACAAGAAGTAGTCATGTTAAGGTAAAATCAATATAATAAAAAAGCTTATCTACTACTAAGTGACATACATGTGCAGAATTAACTCTAGGAGCTCAAATTTCGCGCAATGAATGGAGGACCGAATTCAAATCTCCGCCACTAGGAATTGCGTCGTTTCCGCATAGCGACCAGACGAGCAAAATGTTTAAAGGTATAAAACATTTCCGTTTACTTGAATCATGAACCCCTGCCTATAAATGCCAATTAACAATAAAACAACAAATAGTAATTCTGTAAAATAAAACAAAGTTTGCTCATACTTACAATGTTTAAGTTAGAATACTGCCTTCTAAATATTTAAATAACAAATCAGTAGTAAATATATGTATATAAATGAAAATTCAAATCTGTTTATGGTGTTAAATTATACAATACGAAAATGTAAAACGACGAACAGTATTCCTTCATTTGATTAGAAAGCAAAATAGACGGACAAGATTGATGGTCATTTAGCATCTCTATGGTCCTAATGTTAGGACCAACTTATAGCATTTTTTTAACTAAACATAAATTACATGATAAAGTAGGCGTAGGTGTTGATTGGCGTAGAAAGAAGCAGCTAATATGTATACATACATATTGTGATGACGTTGCTTCACTTATTGTTATCTGTAAAAGTGTTTCTGACACCTCGATGCCACGTATATAACGCGGACAAAGCGTGGAAGATTTTGTTGATTTTGTCTTTCGAAATAAAATCTTCGTTTCTTATCATTTATAAATGCATTACTGAGCTGGGGTTGCAGATGCCTTATAATTTATCGAGCTGGAAGCAGGAGAAGAAGAAAGATCGAAGTTTTTAGTCAGTATTAGTCCTACACTTCCTCTCGCCTCACCTAGGGTGGGATTAGTCAATGGATGATTTTCCACATTCAACAAAAGATATATCTCTGTTTGTGTTTGTGTCTACACAATTATTATCCCAACACGCATGTTGCCAACTCGCTAACTTTCCATTCGTTTATTGTCGAGTACTGTATTTGTATTCTAAAAATAGACACATCGACAATAAGTATACTTGCTGCAAGCAAATGATTTCATTTGCTAATTGAGCAGGATGTTAAAATTAATAGTATCGTTATATCATGCCATTCGACCGTGAAACATGCTTAGGTTTTTATTAAAATTTCCATCGTCTCAATTTTTGTGTTTTTTGATTATATTATTGTTCTTATCTGTACAACACGGACGTCATTTAACCTTGTAAGTAAAGCAATCGGTGAAACTTATATGTTATTAACTAGAAGCAAAGTCACGTGGTCGTCCCTTATTTTCCTTATCGTTTTGATCCAATCAAAATGCGTTGCGTTCGCAGGCGACTTTTGTTGTTGCTAGCTTACTACAGGAGGTGGTCGCTGTGAACGGGAGAGGAGGGGCAAGAGGCTCCGAAGGGAGTACATACGGAACGGCAACGTTACCGCGATAATGCTTATACATTTTATGTGTCTCTCTAAGTCTGCTGGTATTGTGCACTGCTGTAGTGCCGTCATGTTGACACCCTGATGCTTATGGCATTTGGCGTTTTACCTACGGCTCGGTAAAAGTGCCACGTATAATTTCAAAATGGCTCTGTCCCACTCACTATCTTTGTTGAATCTATTTGTTACTGCGTGAGATTACGAATCATGTATTGAATGTTCCACTTATTACTTTCTAATGTAAATATTGCGCCTGCTCATATTAATGATTAAAGATGAGTTTATTATTTTATTTAAACCATTTTTAAAAATAACAGCAAGGTACTATATTTTCTTTTCTACTCTGTATAAGAATATAAACTTGTCCAATTTTCTTGTATATCATAATAATAATAATAAATCTATGTAGGAATCCGAAAGTATGGACGAAAATAGTTAAGATAACATTATCATTATCACTTATTTTGCCTTCTATTGATATTAAATTTAGTGTTTGATTTTTTTATTGAAAATCAACTTCATCTGAGAATGGTAATAAAAATTGTATTTGTTGTAATATTAACTTTTTAATAATTAATTTAGTATTCCGTGAATTAATATCGTCATACCGCCTAGGACGAATTGAGGTAGCCATGGAGAAAATGGCCATGGTGTATGGTCTGCCTGTAAAATCAAGTATGGACTAAGTAGGTACCTACTATGCTTTTTTATTCCACAGTTACACGACAATTAGTAAAAAAATATAACTAACGAATCTGTTGGAAATTTAACCGTTTACTACACAACGCTATAAACTGAAATATTTATATAACAAAAAGATTTCCGTAATAAGTAAAAGTATTTTTTTTTGTTTATTCGTAAATGGTGCACCTATTGGCTTGATTATAATCTTTTAAATTATTTTTACCAAAAGTTGCTTTAACACACAAGCTGGTGTTCTGGAAAATCCAATAATTTTGTTTGATAAACAAGAAGTTGTATCCAAATACGTACCTAATAAAACAGTGTAAACATTTTAAATCATTGAAACCTATAATTTTAAGAAGTAATTCTGGGTAGGAATATTTTAATTTAATTTAGGGGTAAAATCTTGCTAAAGCAGTGCTTTTCCAATTATACCCAATTTAATAAATACTAGCTTTAAAACACATAATATTATGTATATAGTAAGAAATGTATGCTTATCTATCTAATACTGCTATACGACGGCACACAAGTTTATCGCGCTTAGAGCTTGGTTGAATAATATAATACCTACGTAGCTACCTATAGGTGCGCACATTGAAGTGGATACATAGTAGACCTATCTGTGTTTATGTGTTGGTACATCGCGGCAGTCGGCACAGACGCCTACGTAACACGTCCAGTAAGCAGTTTGTTGTGGGGCACGAGCGCCGATATCACGTACCTACTCGTTCGGTCGGTGGCACGCCGCCGCCCGCCACCCGCTGCCGCGGCCGCCACCGCCACCTCATTGCGGGAATAATCGGTCAACTGGATTTCATATCCCTTGCTTAGGTCATTTACAAGTGAATATCTAATTTACTTTACCTTAATAACTTAATTTCTTATTATAAAATCGTTACCACTTGTTCTGTCTTGTGCAAAAATCCAATTAGTCAACAACAACACGATTGCAATCGCGGGCTGTTGACCTGTAGCTAGCGCAGTGCAAATGCGAGTGAACGCACAACGTTTTTTCTTACGAGGTAGTAGAAATATTCCTTCTTAAACTTAGATATTAATTTTCGTCGTTATTATATGTACACACAACTGCAGGCAGATATTTTTCACTGGAAATAACAATGCTTTTGGCCTTGTATCCTTGTAAAATGGCGCCTCGCCCGTCGTTATTATTATTACATTCGAAGCAAACTTCGTGACGATCTCTACCTCTCCACCCCCCTTGCGCTCCCCGCGGATGCGTATCCGATTGTCGCGACTGGCATTTCGTTTACAACTTGTCAAACTAGTTAGGTTATTTGGGTGAAGTGAGAAATAGTAAAATAATTGATATGGATATATTGCCTTACACGTAATTAGTAACTGTACGTAGTGTTCGTGTTTTGTTGAAATCAAGTGAGAGCAAGAGTAATAACGAATGAAACTGGGCGAGTCATATGTAAAGACGCCATCTTTCTTTACAGATGTCAGCTGGGTCACAAATTCAGATGGCACCACAAACCACTGTCAACACGGGGCAACCTCTACACAATCAGGACTCCAATATGAGCACAGGTAAATTGTGATTTAGTGATAAAAGTGGACTAAATGTTTGTGGTTTGTGATCAGTGCTCTCAGTGTTTACTTCACGCCGGCTTGCCGTCAAAGGTTAACCTTTTCTTACAAACTCTTGAGGGACGAACACTTGTGTGTGAAAAACTGTCATCAAACGAAGGATTGTGACGTCATTATCGTGTATGATGCCGGATAGGAACCGTGAAAGTGCCGTTTTTCTTCTCGTCAACCGAGACTATAGCGTGCCACAATGCATGACTATAAAAGTGGAGCTAACATAAACCACGTCGGCCTACTGAGCTCCTTGTCAAAAAGTGAGTTAACTGCTCATGATTTAATTGACGTGTTAATTTGTAGTTCTGTTGTAGACTTTACTTGTTGATCCATATGTCTTTTTCGGTGTAATAAGCCCTGTTTATAGTAAACTTACTCACATTACTTTTTACAAAGTTTGGTCACATATGAATTACTGGTCTAATTTTTCTAATATAATATTAGTTCAGTGGCTAATTGCCTTGACAGTGTAACATAAACATAAACAATAATTTAGACAAACAGTAAAAAATATAAGATTATGCTTTCAAAGTGCTTTGTAAACTTGTTTTGTGTCGGCTTGCAAGCATTTGTGCATGCTGCTGTTTCATTCTAACTAAGAATTAGAAAACAACGCTGTGGATCTATTTTAAGCTACTGAAAGTATAAATCTAACCAGACAAAACATTAAAGGAAAATATATTTTAATAGCAGAGTACACATAAAATTACATTGATGGTGTAAGTTCTCCGAGAATGTCTATAAACTAGTGAAGTCGAGTATTCTATCGTAAAACACTTACTAGCACTTAGGTATAATTGATTGCTCACCATTTAGTGCAAGTCTCCTCTCAAGGTTCTATGTAATATGGCTTTTTCTATTTAAATAACTTATAAATTATACTTATTAAGAATGATCAAATACATAACTACTTTCAGGGTCATCTCATAGTGATAAAGAAGTTGATGCTTTAACTCCGGAAAAGTCTGCCGCTATGCGAGGCTCCACTGCTGCTCCTGGCACTGCATTGGTGCCCCCGAGCGGTGCCACACCTACTATAGCCATGCCAGAAAGAAAAAGGAAACGGAAAGGTAAATATCAAAATAATCAATTATTAAAATCAGTCTGCTGGAATAGTAGAGTCAATTATAATAGTAATTATTAGGTCTAAACTGAGAGCCTGGTTTAATATCATGCTAATAGGCATATCCCTATTACAAAGGATGTTCTTTTAAAATTTGGAACTATTGAAAGTGAAAGATACTTATTTTAATTTTGAAAATGTTTTTTATTACATGTTTATTTGTATTGATTAATAGTCAGATGTGTGTGACCACATTAGTTAATTTATGGCACATAATGATTTTTTTTTAATATTTTATCAAGTTTTTTAACTATCTAAAGAAACTACCTTTAAGCCCTTTGTAACATTATGGTAAGTGTACAAATAAATATGAAATAAGTAATGATTAAGAACTGAGTAGTCAGACTGTAAGCCTGGTATTGAAGATTCTTAAATGTTTTCCTATTTCTATATATAGTGTTGTAATAATGATTTGTGTTTTATTTTCAGGAGAAGAAGGCGTTGGCGGTGGCGGGGGCGGTGGCGGCAAACAGAGGCACAATTCATCTGACAAAAATATTAGGGAATATTTCTCGAAACACCCCTCTTCGAGTCCTGTAAGGCATGCCGGTGCCAAGTCGCCATCGCCGCAGGGCGCGAATTATCCTATGGTCAGTACAATACATAATGATAAAAGATAATGTTAAAAATGCATGAAATCAAAATGAATTTATGCTTTGTACAGTCTGTACATCTTTCATTTGTAATATCTACAGAAAATGCCTTCTTCATTATATTTATATGTATTCTAACATCAATGAAAATATGCATGATGTTATTTATTCATTCACTAAAGTTATAATAATGTTTATAAGTGATCACATTATATGAGTCATTGAAGGCAAGACTCAACTTGCTCTCCTTAATTAAATATAATATATCTATATTTATAAATCAGTTTTTATTGTAGAATACCGTAATCAATTTGAAATTTGAAGTTGAATGTATTTTCACGAATATACTTTGTTTGATATGATGGCAGCTGTGTTTATAATGGCATGCAAGCTAATAATAATTTTGTGTTTAGTACCCACCGTCACCCTCGTCGATAATGCCTCCTGGTGCCGATTTTTTACGTTCGGCGTCTCAGCAACGACCCCACACATCTGTAAAACAGGTAAACTTTTGTCCTACACAATTTACCATCAATATTTTACTGTAAGTATCTAACTAATAATGGTTAATGTAATTGTCTGCAGGTTCAAACAGAACTGACATGTCAGAGGATACAGGAGTTAGAAACTCAAGCATCTTCTGACTTAGAAGTAAGAAATAATAAAATAGATGAATTAACAAGATCTAATGAAGAATTGAAACATCAAGTGCAAGCACAGAGCAAGGTAATACAGAGATTTTATACTTTACTATCGCGAGGTTTCAATCGCTGCTCGGCTCCATTTAATTGTAGCGTGATGTTTTATAGCCTATAGCACTCAGGAACACTGTAGCTATCTATCAGTGATTTTGGCAATCCGACCAGCGGTTCCAAAGATTATCCCCTTCATACAAACTTACAAATTTACAAATTTTACCTCTTTATAATATTAGTATAGATTACCTTTAACATAAGTGTAAAATAAAAAAACTTCGTCTATTTAATTGGTAATGTTATTACAGGTAATAGATCAACATAAATCACACATCAATAAATGTATAGAAGTTGTAAAGAAATTGTTAAATGAGAAAAGCACAATTGAGAAGAAAGAGGCTAGGCAGCGGTGCATGCAGAATAGACTGAGGCTTGGCCAGTTTGTGACGCAGCGCGTCGGCGCCACGTTTCAAGAGAATTGGACTGATGGATATGCATTTCAAGAATTAACAAGGTATGTTGATTGACTCATACTATATTTCCCTTTAATTTTTTAACTGTTTTGAATCAGTTGGGTTTGATCTTATTCAAACAAAAGATACATTGTTGTTTTGTAACATTTATAGAAACTAGCTTTTGCCCGCGAACAATCAGGAAGTCACTTTTCCAAGCGAACAACTTGGAAAAGTGACTTCCTGATTGTTTTGTTTTAAAAACTATCCTTTCTCCAGTTCCAAACTACGTATCTACCAACTTCAACTTTCACACAAACAGGTTCAGTAGTTTGGCCGTGAAGAAAAGACAGACAGACAGACAGAGTTACTTTCGCATTTATAATATTAGTTTAGATGTAATCACAATATCTTATATAATCTGTTAATAATCTTCAGGCGGCAGGAAGAAATAACAGCAGAAAAAGAAGAAATAGATCGTCAGAAAAAGTTGTTATTTAAAAAGCGGCCGGTGAACAATGAAGGCGGCGGTGGACGCGGCAAGCGCGCGTCGAGCGCCGCGCCCAGCACGCCTCAGCCCTCGCCCCTACACAACGGGACGGATGCACCCACCTTCCTCAAACCCGACCCGCTACCCAGCATGACCTATCAGGAGTATTATGAAGCTGATGAAATATTAAAGGTATGTATACATCTATTCCTATCTATCGCAGCATAGTTTATTTAACAAAAACAATTATTCATGACACATTTGTTTACATGAATGTGTGGAAAATTTCTGTAGCTCTGGACTGTATCAGTGACCGTTATTGCGAAATTATTCAATTGTAACGGTTATAGGTCTTGTATGATTCAGTATGCTGATTGGATTGCTTGATTGAAACCCCATAATTATTTCGATGTTCGAAAGATTTGTAGTTTAATATTCAAGGAAAAATAAATGTGGTTTAGTGTAGAATAATAACTATTACTATCCGGTTGTAAAGTAAAACAACTTATTTGAAATACACTACAAAATTACTGGTTATATTGGTTTCAAAATGTCAAGGCTCAGTTCTGGTGCTTTTCTTTTATTGATAAAAAAGTAAAGCAATTTTTTATAATTGTAATTTTTATTTGTATTTTCAGTTGAGACAGAGTGCACTTAAAAAGGAAGATGCGGACTTGCAGCTAGAAATGGAAAAGTTAGAAAGGGAAAGAAATCTTCACATTAGGGAACTGAAGCGAATACACAATGAAGACCAGAGCCGCTTCTCACAGCATCCTGTGCTCTCTGATCGGTGAGTTTTACTTCCACTTAGAAATTTTAGAGTAGCAATCAGTTCTTGCTTTTATTATTAACTAGATTCTCTCGCGCGGTTACACCCGCTGCTCGGTGTCTACAGATCGTAGCGTAATGTTTTATATAGCCTATAGCCTGCCTCGATAAAAAGACTAACAAACATGAAAATAATTATTCAATTCGCATCAGTAGTTTCGGAGATTAGTGCGTTCAAACAAACAAACTACAGCCTTATAATATAATAATTCTCTAGTTATATTATTCATTGCTCGCCTTATTTCGATATGTGATACTAAGACCAAAAAAAGATTCATACTCAAAATGTTAACTACTTGGTATGGGCGACTTCACCATTCACACAATTTTCTTATAAGGTCTTAGTGAAAATTGATAATAGATAAGGAATGCACATTATTATTTCATCAAGGAATTAATAGCGTGTTTTAGACCCATCATGATGATCATAGTAACATGGCTATGCATAATGTTTCTAAGGATTCATACACAAAGTGACCTATAATTTCTGCTAAATAGGCATCTGCTGAATAAGCAATACTTTCTGACATATTTTAACCTTTTGAACTGCGATGTCTTACCATGTGGAGAGACAACCCCCTTTTATGTAGGGAAGTTTCAGAGCTCCTTTCACTGTCATGGAATTTTGCTGTATTTATTCTTTACTCCTACTTAATTATATTCACATACACAGAAACTTAAATAACAATACAGTTTGAGTACATATTAGCTAAGCATTCCTATTGGAATTTCTTCCCGCAAACTTAAGACGGGAAAAGTAATTCAGACACATGACATACGTGTCTTGAAATAAAATCAATCGAAAAAGAAGACTAAACAACTTATGCATATCACTCATATAAATACATAAATGTAAAATACACATGTAGATAAACAAATCTGTACTCTAAGAGGAAAGGTTGTTGTGTGTGTGTTGTTCTCTCACTTATCTCTTAATATAGGTACGGAATAAACGTCCGCTTAAAGTTGGCAGCGAAATTCAGAAATATTATGTGGCACAATTTATAGTTTGACTTAAGATGAGAGATGGATGGATTTAATGTAATAAAGGCGAAACGTTAAGCATAGATGCATAGTTGTTTGTTACCATTTCACATTAAAAACTACTGAATGGATCTTAATGAAATTTGGTTGAGATAGATAGATCCACTACTTTATGCCCTGGTACTGTTGCTGAACCCTCTGGAAGAAACCAATATTTATAATACTTACAAATTCACACATTTTATTGAGTTTAATACACAGTATTCAGCAGACATTAAAGATTTGCTATAAAAACACCAGGAAATGTAAAAGCAAATATTCACACACAATATTTTGAGATAAAAGTTTTTGGAAGTAGATAACGTGATAACGATGAAACTCTGATCTAATTTAATATGATATAACTAATATTGTTACGTTTTGCAAAATTTATATTTTTTATCTATTCATATATTTATTTAAGTATCTTTGTTCTTCATTACTTTAACGTATTAGCAATCAATAAGCGACGAGTAATAGTGAATTAATTACTTCCTCTACCTGGAGTAAGGCATTCATACATGTGAAGTAACAAATTCATTTTACTACCAGTAACAGTTTTCTTTCGAAACCATAATACTATTATAATGGTTAATTGAATTTCACTTGAATAAAAAGTTAGTGTAAGAAAAGTAGTTGAATAAAATAACTTCTATCAAACTTGAAGGTTTCAGCCAATGTGTATAAATACTAAGTACCAAGTTGTGTAGAAGACCCGTAAAAATAATTGGTGGACTAGTTAGCTCATCACTATCATCAGCCCGTTTATTTCAACTCTTGCATAAAGGCCTCTCAAATTGCACGCCACTAAAGTGTTGAAGGGCAGTAGAGCTGAAGGCTGTATAGTGAAGTTCAATTTTTGCCATATTGAATAATTTTTCCAAGAAACGAGTAAACCACCATTTTGCTCATCTCGACCCCAGAAGAACAAATTCTCGTTAGTGATTTGTACCTACTATAACCTCTTTCATCAATTTACCAGGTACCTGTTGTTGATGTTGCTCGGAAAAGGTGGCTTCAGTGAAGTCCATAAGGCATTTGACTTGCGAGAGCAACGGTATACTGCGTGCAAGGTACACCAACTTAACAAAGACTGGAAGGAAGATAAGAAGGCCAACTATATCAAGTGAGTCTGTGTACGATGGCAACCATCACTTAATTTATTATCTTATATATTTGTAAATTCAAATAAAAAAATCTGTATAAGCTAACTACGAAATATCACTTTTAGATTTCAAATGTCATTTTTTCGAGACAAGATACAATAAAGAAGTCGAAATATATTTTTATATAAAAAAAAACATTTAAAAGATTCTTCCATCAGGAGAATATTTGATTAAATCTTGTCTTTTTACTACTACAGTTATTTTGAAGAGGTTAATTTAACAGGAAACCTTTATATTTTCTCACTCAATTGTTAATATATCTTGTTACAGACACGCACTGAGGGAGTACAACATTCACAAAGCTTTAGACCACCCTCGAATTGTAAAATTATATGACGTATTCGAAATTGACGGCAACTCGTTTTGTACAGTGCTTGAGTACTGTAATGGACATGATCTCGATTTTTATCTCAAACAGGTGAGTACTGTTTTAAATGTTTACTCTTTGTTTATAGCGGTTTTATTGACTCATATGTTTATTACCACAATGCAGCTGTTTAACTGCATCAAAAGTAATTGCTTGGGCTGTTCCATGGAACTGACGTTAACATGTCAAAAAAAATGTTATGCTCTGAGGTTCCTTCTCGCACTTCGAATTCGACACACCCTGCAGTATTCACTGCTACTGTTAATAGTAGTTGTACAGGCCGTTAGTGTTGCGATTGTATGTATACCTCGCGAGCCCCTTCCTCCGTGAGATTGTACGAAACGCGCACATCATCCACAGTTAGCTAGGCTCCTGATTCCTATTTTGGGTAGGTTTCTGACATTTTCATCATTGTATATTATTGATTACGTATTCAATTCCAGCACAAGACAATTCCGGAGCGCGAGGCTCGCTCGATCGTGATGCAAGTTGTGTCAGCGTTGAAGTATTTAAACGAGATCAAGCCACCAGTGATCCACTATGACTTGAAGCCGGGCAACATCCTCCTCACCGAGGGTAACGTTTGCGGCGAAATCAAGATCACTGACTTCGGCCTGTCCAAAGTGATGGACGAAGAGAATTACAATCCCGACCACGGGATGGACTTAACGAGCCAGGGAGCAGGCACTTATTGGTAAGCTTTGTTTGCTTGTGTTAGTTCTCTCTAGCTATGATTTTTATTATTTTGAGATTAGGTATATGGTTAAAGTATACTAAAGTATCACTGAGTAATATCTTATCCTCTTGTTTTGTAGGTATCTGCCTCCTGAATGCTTCGTTGTCGGTAAAAACCCACCAAAGATCAGTAGCAAGGTGGACGTTTGGAGTGTGGGAGTAATCTTCTACCAGTGTCTGTATGGCAAGAAGCCGTTCGGACACAACCAAAGCCAGGCCACCATACTGGAGGAAAACACAATATTAAAGGCGACCGAGGTGCAGTTTGCTAACAAACCTACGGTCAGCAATGAGGCTAAGGTGAGTGGACCACATTTTGAATGTATAGCAGCTTTGAATCATCGTTATCGCCCTTTCGGAGCGTGCACCGCTAAGCATAAGCATCTTTTCACATGGAGGTTTGAGCAGTGATCACCACACTTGCACAAGGTGAATTGGCGATTTCAAACTTATAAGTATAAATTATGGCCGCGGTTTTCTTACGATATTTTCTTTCACCAGTGTCTAAATCAACTTAGACTCTCTAAGTATATTTACGTATAAATTCAGAAAAGTCACATTGGTTCTTGCTAGGTTTCGAACCCAGACTCTATGCATGACCGGGGTAGCGGGCTAAGCGCAATGAGT
Source organism: Spodoptera exigua (assembly GCA_902829305.4). Lineage (NCBI taxonomy): Eukaryota > Metazoa > Arthropoda > Insecta > Lepidoptera > Noctuidae > Spodoptera > Spodoptera exigua. The sequence goes on along the minus strand of LR824608.2, from coordinate 6,541,975 downwards.
CACCGCGGCATCGGCCCAGAGCAGGAGAAGGAACGGGGGGTTTTTAGTCAATAAGAATTTGACACTGTCTCTCGCCTTACCCTGGGCGGGAGAAGTCATTTGATGATTTTCCCCTCACAAAAAAGAAATGCATGAGACGCAGGTGTCCTAACCTCCAAGTCACGACGATTGACACCAATTTTAAATTGTGTTGCAAAATTTCAACTCGTGAACTTTGTTTGCAGAGCTTCATCCGGGCGTGCCTGGCGTACCGCAAGGAGGAGCGCATCGACGTGTTCGGTCTGGCGCGGCACGAGTACCTGCAGCCGCCCATGCCCAAATCGCGGGGCGCGGGGGGCGCGGGCGGCGGGGGCGCGGGGTCCGCGAGCGCGGCGGGCGGCGCGGCGGTGCAGGCGGCGGCCTTCAGCTCGAACATGTTCGGGGCGGGCTCGTCGTCCTAGCCGCGCCGCCGCCGCCCTCGCCAGCCGGCGGCGCAGTGACCTGTACATAGTGTAGTCGGACTGTCGCGTGGCGGGGGCCGGCGCGGGCGCCCGTGCCCGGTGTCGTTCGACTCTCGTAGACGTACTTTTTAGTTTTGAAACTTTGTCAGTTAATATCCAGAGTTGTAAAATGACTAAATATCATTTACAGATAAATTGTTTAAGATTATGCTTACTGTTGACTGTATTTATTGAGCAGGTGATAAATTGTGATTCTCCATTTGTGAATGGTTTTATCCTTTTATCACTAAAGAGGAATCCTTGGGACTATCCCTTGCATATTATATAAGTTATCCCTATTAAAAAAGTTAAAAATATTACACAAGACTTTTATTTAGGATAAGTGATTGCGCGTGTTATATCTGCTGCATTAGTGTAGTCAACTTTAAGTATCAATACTGTACTATTGTAATAAACGCCTTTTGAAACATGAATCTTATCAACTATCAACACGGTATGAATGTATCAACAGTTGTGTGTTCATTTAATGTATTAAAAATCATGACGTATGTATATCATCGATGCTCAATTGGTATCATCTGTAGAGCATTACTATCGGGTCAATAAATCCCACCCTCGATGATTTACGTCAGCAAGAAATGAAATGCAACGCATTCAGGAAAAAACTTGCTTTTTTACCTACTCTACTACTATCCATTCATACTTCGCGCTACTGCAATAACAATGTTTGAATCACGCCATCTTAATTCTGATTTCAATACATTTTATTATTAAGTATGTCTACCAATCAAGAGATCGCAAGGTCCCGGTCATTTGAGTGGCGTATGAGGGCTCGAAGCCAACTGCGCAGAGGCCCTTTAGACAATTTCAATCTAAATGAAATTGGACACAAACCGGCAACTATCCCTGTATGCACTAAGGAAATACCCCCAAGGATAGGCACCGATTAGTGTAGGACTATTGCGAATAACGGATGAGGCTATGGGTGGGGTTTGCTACGGACGAGTATGATGGGAGGACTATGGTACCTGTCGAAACAATGTGATTTATACATGTAAAAATGGCAGGTGGATACCCGAAAACTCTCCGGGAATGGTTGCTAGTAGTAGCAACAGAGAGGCTGAAGGGCAAAGAAACTGCTATCAGCTTTATACTCTGTTCATTTGCATCTGCCTAAGCATCTTGCATGACTGTTCCACTCGCCGCTTACGAACACCTTCCACCCTCCGAGCAGCAGGATCACTATACTCTCACAGCCCACTGCTCGACTCTGGACGGCCGACGACGGAAATGAAGGCAAGCCAGAGGTGGGAGACCTGTTCCTCGTCATCGTTTACTCCGACCAGCCAATGAAGACGTGAGTTTATTATTATTATTTACTTCGTAATGGGCGGGCATTTGGCATTTATCTGGTGGTAAGCGATAAAATCCCAAAAGAATGCAATTTAAAAGTGGCCTCCGCAGTTTGCTAAGCAATAACTCAGAACGAAAACAATACTCTGTCAAGGAAGTAGTTAGGTACCGGGAAAAGATGAATACTCAAACATTTTTTTATTCATTATATTTATTGTATCACTTTTAAATTAGATATGCTTTTTCAGAAACGATACACTTACGCTGACGACGCTGACTGTCGTGGCGGCCCGTAGGTTAAGGACCCCGCTTCTCATGCATGAGGGTGTGGGTTCTAAACCTGGCAAGTATCAATGTGGCTTTTTCCGAGTGATATGTACTTTCTATAATTATTTAGACGCCACTGACATACGGTGAAGGTAAACATCGTGAGGAATCCTGGACTTATAATTTCTAATTATAAGTTTGAAATCGCCAACCCGCATTGAGCAAGCGTAGTGATTAATGCTCTAACCTTCTCCGTATGAGAAGAGGCCATTGCTCAACAGTGGGCACTTATAGGCTGATGATGATGACGCTGACGAATACTCCAACCCACAAAACATTTTACACGCTGCTGAAATTGCGCTTAGTTCGCGCCACCGAAATTTCTTTGATGTCTTCTACAAATTAAAAACGGCTGCTCGATGGTATTTGTTGAGTCTGGCCATAATTGAATAATATAAACTGTTGTAGTGCAATAAAAGAGTAACGTTTTCCTATCTACCTTTTGAAGTAGTAAAAGATTTATGTTTGGGAAACCATCCTATTTTCTCTATCCTGGGTTGAGCGAGGAATGTCAGGCTCCTTTCACCTTTTAACTTATTATGAACTCTATATTCAATGATTTGACCCCGGGTTTCATGGTTTCAGGATTGGACTTGCATGCGTTGATTAGGTTCTTGTGCGTGTTGTAGTGGTCTCAAGCGTTATAATCTCTAAAAATGAGCCATAAGCAACGGGTACCTTCCAGTTCTCTCATTTTCAAAGAAGTAACTACGGATTTGACATTAGACTCTGGAATAAGATCTGTCCCATTACACCCTTCTTATAAATTCCCGATAAACTTATGTGGAACGTTTGATTTGGAGACCGCCTTCAAGGACGAGTCGGAACTAAGATAATATAACTGAAAGGCACAGAATCTGTCTAAAAAGTCTCTATATTATAGAGACTTTTTAGACAGATTCTGTGCCTTTCAGTTACTGTGCTGTCATTCGTCTGATACCCAGAGATACTGGGTTCAAGTAGATCGATGTAGCATTAAGATCGTTGCTGAAAGCACTGACCCCCTGAGAAAAAAAAAGAAAAGCAGCCATAGCAGCATTAAAAATATTTATCAAAATAAAAATAAATAAATAACATACACTCACAAACAATAATTTTCAGTGCCTATTCATTCACACATTTGCATAAACCAATGCGATGATTCGACATGCGATGGAGCACGCTTAGTCCAAGCTTACCCACGGACTTTGCGGTTCTGATGGAAAAACTGGAGGCTTCACTCTTGTAGGTAGGATAATCACAGTGAAACGGTGATGTTTTGCTTATTGCAGTACGATAGTGAAAAGCACCAGAGGGAATCAAGTCGTTTCAATAAATGATTCTAACATGAAGTACAGTCAGCGTCAAATTCTCTCAGGGTTTTAAAATGTACATAAAAACACCCAAACCTATGAACTGTTAACATTTATCTATATTATGACAACTTGATTCTAAACATATTTATACTTATGTAATTGAGTACTCTGAATGTCTCTCTTACTAGGCCCTTACTGCACTAGGTATCTCTCCTTCGATAAGAATCTCAACTTCCAACCACTCAGTTGCGTCTTTGACTCTAGGAGCCAAGGTTAAGTGGGTCATCAGAGTTAGGCCAAGAAGCTCAACATAGTTTTATTATCTGAACGTTCAGCGGAATTTGACTCTGTTTAGCGGAGAACAGACAAGCCTGCTTCCCAGAGTTGGACTTGACTAAGTGTCACCCAAGTCGATGACCGCCTTCAAGGACGAGTCTCAACTTTCGGCTATAGATTCTGTTTGAGACTTGGTACGCTAGCTCGTGTATAGCGTGTCCTAAACCTTTTTTTAAAAAACAGGAAACACTAATTTTTATTTTCTGTGCCTTGAATGTAAAATTTGCACATGCTAATCTATAGTTCTTAGTAAAGGTATTGTTGGAGAACAGAAAATTAGAAGTAACCTGTCTCCAAGCTGATACTGTGCTATGAAAACGACCTCTGTTGGAGGTCGTTTTCATGTATACACATTATATGATACAGGTATTGTTTCTACTAGCACTGGTAGTAGTAGTAGCTATCGTTCCTAAAGCAAAACTCTTTCTCTTAGCTTAATAAAAGCTTGAGTTTGAAACGTAGCAGTATAGATGTCGTAACTATAGCCATTTGAAAAAAAAAGCCCGCGAAAGTTTGAAATGAGAATATACGTGTGATTTTTGAAACCGTATTTCTAAATGTTTGGTTGGTACCTCTCGTTGTTATTATAAGCCTGTTTTTCGGTTACCTCGAAAAGAAAAACGACATAGGTAGGAAAGCAAAACTTAACATTTTCGTTACGCACAATAAGGAATAAAACAGCTAAATTAAATTACGTTTAAAATAACATAAAATCTACTCTCATAATGGTATTCTCATAAGTAAACAAATAAATACGGCGAGCGCCATATTCGCTTTGTTACTACCACATACCTGTCAGGTAGCGTCATACATTTCAATAGATTCTTTATAACTGTGACCTAGTTGGTGACGATTTTAATTAGAGGAAATTTTTAAGCTTACGCCCGGGAATAACTTCAATTGAAAAGTTTCCTTGGTTTAACTGAGTTGTGACGATGGTGAATCAAAAGAGTTCTGGGGGCTGTACCACGCCATTACCTATAGGTAGCGTTTCTTTTTTTAAACGAAGTTGTGGTTTTATGTTACTCACAGATGAATTTTATTTATGTGGTTGTACAGTTGCCAGTGCGTTGTCGTCATGTTAGGAATCCTGTGAATTTGAAATTTTATGGGCATTGGGAATGGGAAGGGTGCAGGGGATGCGGCCTCCTAATCTCACTTACACGGTGGAACACAACGCAAGCGTTATATTACGACGGCTATCTGTAAAGCCGTGCAGAAGGGTCTCATACCGAATTATGAAGGCATATCAAAATGTATGGGACACTCAGGTAGCTCTTTGATCATTGTTAAATTTTTTAGTTAGGTATTAGGTAAATTATTTTCCAAATAGGAGGAAGTCTTCGTAATAAAATTTGACCACGATGTAAAATTAATTTTGTTACTGTACTGTCATATAATCAATCAGGACTACTTATAATGCATGATATAAAGGATATGTACCTACAAAAGATTTGATTTATCTTACATAAATATAACTAGCTTAATTAGTATCACGTATCTTCCTTGTGCACATAAAACAAAACTGGTGATATTATATTTTAATTGAAATAGTCTATCTAGTAACGATTACTGACATTATAATATATTTTCCATTCCTCTGGGGAAGGACAGAAGTGATCTTATGTTCGACAGAAGTGTTTCCAAATAAGCAATTGACTACGGCTTTGTTTCCACAAAACTGATATTAATATCTATGATACTTTATTTGGGGCAACCCTAGGGACTATCCAGCTCAGGTTGGTTGCCACTTCGTTTTTCCCCTCAATAGTTTTCCGAGCCTCCGGCAGCGCTTCTCCGCCGTAGGGATTTATATTTTTTTACAAACTAAACTTTTCTCTCGCTACAAATATTAATTTGAAATATAAATGTACACCACTCAACTATTCCTTAAGATTTTCCTCGTCCACTGTAGATACTTATAAAATCAACTCATTTAATTTCCTTGAATTTATTAATTAAATTGACTGTAAAGGAAAACCACAGAACTAAAAATAAAGATCTGAAACGCCTTAAAGAGGAATTCGGTTTCAAAGTTAATTGCAACAATAAGAAGAATTTTATGGCTAAAGTTTAATTAAGAAGTATGTTAGTAATTGAAAATGGGAATACGATGCGTACCTACGTTTGTATATTGAGTTAGGTGGAGGTTTATTCCAGCCATAAAAATGTAGGTTGACCTGGATAGATCCTCTTCAATAGAAAAAAAAATGTTTTGCATTTATGGTTTCACGCGGACTAGAAAGGGTTGCTTTGTTTTTGTACCGCATGAATGGTGCTCTCGGGAGTCTGTTGAGAGCTGTGGGGTTTACTGCCCCCGCGGGATAAAATGCTCGTTGCATTTGTGCAACGGTCGTGAAGTGCGCCTTTATTGTGCGAGTTATATGTTGCTAACACTTCGACTGAGTGTGAAAAACTGTTTTATGAAAACATTTTGTTACTGTAAAGGATGCTTTTCTATTATTTCGCGTCCTCTGTTCGTCTGCACTCGTCAGTTACATCGTTACAATGGGACTTTTAATTACTGTCGAGATAAAATGTGCGCGTATGTTCGTACGACAAAGCCACGACAAAGCAAATGTTTTAAAAGCTTTTTACTCATGTGGAAAATTAATTTATAAGGCTTACTTAGATAGAAATTATGGTAAAATAATAAATAAGTACGTTGTTTTAGTGGAGCCTTTTTGAATGTTATTAAAATAATATATTTATTTAACTTATGTACCTACATAATGTGATTAAGATCGTTGAACTTACTCCGAATTTCCAGAGTCAGACATTCATTATCTATGAAATGAAATTACCTATGAAATGCACACCAAGCTAATATAATAACATCAATTTATACTCTTAATAATAAAATAGTTCATGTAGTGACATATAGGCATGGCCTGTATCTATTTACGCGCCAATCGGTTTCAGTGATAAGATAAAAATGTTACCAAATCAGAGTTGTATTCTTTCTTAAGTTATGTAAGTAATCCAATTCAATCAATTTATTGATAAAGAATTACTTACATAAATCAGAAAACAGTAACAGCAATATAGCATTCTAAGAGCAAAAATTCATGCAAAAAATATTTTCTATAAATCACATAAAACCTTTTTTTAATTTGGCCAAAAAGTCTCCTTCGAGCCGGATTTGAACCAGCGACCTATGGATATCAGTGTTACTACCTCTACAGTCCACCGCTCTACCAACTGAGCTATCGAAGGTACGAGAATCTAGTCGAAATAAGATACCTGGTTGCAGATGACGCTGTCTTGGCAAAAACATTTTAAGACGGGCAGAGCATTGTGTAACTCAGTAACAAATCCAACTACCTGCACGAATAATACTTGTATTGTTCATTATAACTTACCCATTTTCGAAGCAAAGGCGAAGGCGAACGGGTAAGTTAAGGTGCGTCCATTCAATGTAGGAACTACATATTGTATAATTTTGGTTTTGTTTTTAGGGAAACGACACAAAACAACATTGTCAGGTTTATAAGTCATAACAGAATTGGATAACTGGATAATATAACACTTTTATTTCCCCTAATACTCTGTTAATAACACTGGGGAAAAACTTTAATTATTTTACTTAAGCCGAACTAAAAAACTACATCATAAAAGATAGTGTTTTGTTTTACAGACTGATGAATGTGGAGGGAGAGAAAAATAAGCAGGGATTGCAAAAAATTTTTGATATGTATTGTTTTTTTTTTGTTTTTATCTACGGGACTAAAGTCAGTAATATATTGTGGTATAGGTTTTTTACTTGTGTTACGTTATACGTAGTTGTTACTTAGGTTGTTGTTACTTAGGTTGTTGTCTATATGTATAATTAATGTATTAAACCTTCGTTTTAGGTAGGTTAATGTTTCCGGTTTGATAACATAAAATGTCCCTCACCGAATTTGTAAGTAAAAGACGAGACGCTGGTCGAATACAATTACAGAATACGGCTTACCGAAGTCTAATTAAAATGGGAGCCGGAGCACTGTTTGTTAGTTCTAATTACAGCCGCGCAACTTTAACCGTACAATTATACCAGGCAAATACGCAGAGTAAGTACGAAACATTATTCTTCATTCGCTTGGACAGAAAATTCATTGGAATCGAATAAATCAATACCTTTTCCAAATTGATGACTTGCGATATTGGATTTACTCGTTTGCCTATCGCTGCAAGGAAAAATTTAGAAGATCTTTGACGGGTATTGTTAGGAATTGCTACTCGATTAGCAAACCAGGAATTGCGAATGTGATTTTACCATGTTAGGTCAGTATTCGAGAATAGCGTGGCACCGAGCTCGTTGTGTATTCGTCCTAGTTTCCTGATTGACTGTTAATTGGCCAGTTCCACGAGCTCGCGAGCAATTTGCCTGAAAGCGTTTGTTCGGTATTGTGACAAGTTATTGCTCATATCGTAATGAAAGTTAGTAGCGGTGCGCCCTACGCCAGCGGATGATTAACGTACCAACTAATGGGAATGTTCGCCACTCGTTTTATTCAATTAATTAATGTCAGCTAAAATGAACTAAAGTTAATGAGCCCTTTCCGTAATAGGTACGGTATCTTACTTGATTGTATGCAGCGCGTACATTTATTTTTTCCTGGAATAAACTATAAATACATATAATTAATTATACTATACATTTATCTTATAACCTATTGAATTTTTGATGAAACGATTGGCACAGTGGCTTGGCAACTGGCTGTTGTTCAACGAGCCGGTTGGATTCCCGCAAGGAACAACACTTTGTGTGATCCACAAATTGTTGTTTCGGGTTTTCTACTTGTGTTTCTACTAAAGGAACCAATGACACAAGAGAAAATACTAGACCAGGGCAAAGCTTTCTTTTAAATAAATAGGTATAAATACTTCCTACAGTTTCCCAGATTTGAATCAGATTGTTTTGGTAATCTTCTTTCTAACAGTAGGTATAATGTGACTCTAGATGTTTCTACCGATACATGTGCTGTATGTAAGCAAACGGCTGACAATTACGTTTCCCATGTTAGGCAAAACAACCAGAATTTACGTCAGTAATATCTTAGAGGGGAAAAGCCAGTTAAAAACCTAGCCTTGTCTCATTTTACTAGGAAGCGGTAAAATGTGGGCGGTGTCTGTTATAACTTGAACATTTAGCGTACCTCATTTGAATAAGTTTTATTTGAAAAGAATGGATAAGGTTAGGAAATATAATCGACATAAGTGTTCTATTTATAGGGGCTTAGAGCAGGTGTTGGATGGCTGTAGGTTGGTTATGAATAATTCTGAAGTAACTGAAGCATAACAGTACCTAGTAATGTACTTGGTTTATGTAACCTCTAGTAATAGCTTTGATTGTATCACGAAGACAGAAGGCTTTTTAACCCCCGACGCAAAAGGAGGGGTGTTATAAGTTTGACGTGTCTGTCTGTCTATCTGTCTGTCTGTGGCATCATAGCTCATGAACGAATGAACCGATTTCAATTTAGTTTTTTTTGTATTACTAGTGTTACGTGTTACGGGCGCGTGTTCTTAGACATGTTTGATGAAAATCGATTGAACCTTTTAAAAGTTATGGGGGGTACTGGGGGGGGGGGTTAAAGTTTAGAAGAAAACCCGAATGTCTGCAAATATGCTCAAGTGGTGTCTCAAATGAAAGCGCATTACGTGTACATTACAAAATGTTTACTTTTTAAAGGTAGCTTATGCCATTTATTGTCGGTTTTTTTTCCCAAATAGTAGTAGGTACTCACGTGAAATAACTAAGAAAAGCTCTACTAGTATCAAGTGGACTCATACTTTGACGCGTCGTCGAGACGCGCACGTTTTTTTTTAAATTATGTTTTGGTATGTCTCACTATAGTTACTATTAAAAAAACTATACTTTGATAAAACTAATAAGCATATCACTTTAACAAACGACAGGTAGGTAAACCTACTACGATGGTGTCTTCAAGATAAGTATGAATTGATACTATAATGTAGTGGCTGCGTGACTTATTTTATTTTGCCTATAAATACAAATTTCTTAAATAAAAGTTAGCAACTGACAGCCAGTTTTATTTTGATAAAAGATAATACTGACAATGTTATGAATTTATTTGGATTATCTGTTTATTTACATGGTAAAAACGAAATGTGGACAACACAATAAGCTTAGTGCCGATGGGAATCGGGGACTGTTCCCGCAAAACAAAACAACAAAGAAAAAAATACAAATTCAAAGTAAATAGAAAAACGAGCATCGAATATCCGTCGTGTATTTGGGTCGTGACATGGGAATCGTCAGGGGAAATTCCATAATCTAAGATTTCCAATCTTCCAATAACGATAATAAACAGAAAAATGTAAAGTGCCGTGGATTTAGGGAGGTATAATTATAAAGCGAGAGGGCCTGCTCGGCGGAGAGGATAATTTGTGAGTCCCGACGGCTTTGATGTTCAGCGGCCTTGGAATAGCATGCGGCGAAGCGTGAGCTCGTTGCCAACCGTGCGGCCCTGAGGCCGTGGACTCTCCATCCAAGAACTTGACCTTTATTCTCATGTATGCCAGCCTTCGACTAATCATTTAAGTCTTTTAGTAAAATATAGGTCTGATTTAGTTAGGCATGCTTTCGAATAATTGCGGCATGAAATGTTGATGGTACAAGATGGAAAAAAATCCAATTAAATTTATTTGTTTTTTCAAACACTTTTTGCATAATTGTTGCACAATGGCGGACTTAATGCCGAAGGAAATAGAGTACAATACCTATTTCAAAGAAGTATCAAAAGATGACTGTTTCTTTTCAATTATAAAAAATATTTTGATCTGTGTAAAGATCTCAACGTATTTAATAGAAAATGAACATTATGATTACCTAATTAGGTACCTACTACTTGTATGTTTATTGACACCTACAACAAACAGAATAGAAGAAAATAACAAAACTAAAATATAATATTTTTTATAGCTTAATAAACTACCGCTACTTACCAGTCTATGTCTGAAAAACAGTCAAATAAATAATAAATATCTACCATTAAAAAGATAAGAGAATTCATTCGTAGTTGTGTAGCAGTGTAGCTAGCAGCTACGACAGTGTAGCAAGGCGCTACGGCACTGAATGGTAATGATGGCCGCTAGAGCTTCGTTAGCACTCTGAAAGCGCTCTGAACGCATCTGTCAACTGTAGCAAAGAAATCTCAAGTTGCCTGCTAATTAAAGCGTGTTTTATATTTTTCTTTATCGCAATAATTAAGGTAGTAACTTTCTTTTAGTTTTATTATATGATTAAAAGTAGCCTTAACAAGTAACACTTACCTACTTTGCGTTTCGCCGCGTGAGTGAATTTACCGAAAGCCCAATCCTTCCACCCCATTCCCAAATCTCAAATTTACTTTCTTTAAATGCCTAAGGGCTTACAAGAGGCCGGCAACTTATTTTAAGTAAATTGCACACCATCAGGTGAACCGTCTTCTAGTCTGTCGACGTATCCCATAAACAAAGTATTGTAAATGACTTTGAAAAATAGTTACGTTTCTATCGACTCCCTCTGTAGTAGATCTAGCAAGCGGTCCTAGGACCTATAGGTGTAACATACCTACATATTCGTTGAACCGGACTAAGTTGTGATGCTCCAATTGTTATTTAAGGCTTCAACTCGTGTTAGATTCGCGCCTGAATGACGCTACAAAATAAGATAGTGATAAAACAAAACAATCATTATTAAGCATTTGAATTACCATATGAACTTGTATCCTAAATTGGTTTAAAAAAGATCTCGTGAATAGTTTCTTTAGTAGATCATAAATCGTAACCGCGTGTATCTTTTATTCTATCAATTAAAATATCAGTAATTATAAAACAAAGTCGCTGTTTTATCCGTGTATGTATGCAAAACGCGTTGCGTAGTTTTAAAGATTTAATAGATAGAGTGATTGAAGAGAAAGTTTTATTTGTATTACGAATTCCATTAAATAGTGGACACGTTTAATATCAACATACCATTCGTACGAAGCCCGACATTGTAACTGTACGAAGCTCGAGCTAGAAAAAAAAATCATTTTTCAAAAATGCATCGATTAATGACATAATGCGCAGATTAAGAAAATGCTATGTTACTTGTTGCTACGGGACTTTTCATGTTTATTACTGAACCATAATATAATTACTAAAAAGTAATTTTGATCTAACTATTCTATTTTTACCTATCCTTTAGCGAAACGTGCCGTGCTATCGTGTTATACATTACGTACGAACAATAATTCACCTCAGCCCATTATTATGATTCACTGCATAATAATCGATACAGTGGTACCTTGATGTTTGCAATGAACAGATCCATTTCAGTATGGCCTCGAAAATTGACTGATCGCGTGCACAAGACCGAAACCCCAGCCCCCTGGCCTTACACCTCCAATGTCAATGTTATCTGATCCGCGTCCATAATGTTTATGAGGTTCGACCCTAACAACACTAACTAAACTACGTGTTTTCCTATTATTAGATTTCTTCTTTTTATATGGTATAGGTCGGCGAATGAACGGATGGATTATCTGATGGGAGGACAATCGGCGCCGCCCATGGACACCCGCAACACCAAAGGAGTTACGAGTACGTTTTATCCCTTTTACGGATAAGGGTTTCGGATATTTAAGAATTGGAGAGGGATGGGGGGGGTGTAAGGGATTTGGTCTCCGGTAACCTCACTATCACGGCGAAACACAACGCTGTGGTTGTTTCCACATCGGTTTTCTGTAACGCCGTGTTATATTGAATCCTAAATAAACTGAACGTACAGGAAATCAACATTTACTTAATGTTTATAATTTACATTAAGAAAAATTATTTGCTACCCACAAAGGTGGGTTTGAGTGAAATTTCCGACGGACGGTATGTGTGAAAATAGAATTAAACATTTTTATTTATGCTGCCGTAACGGAGAGATAGCGGTCTAGGTAAAAACGTTTTTCAGTGCATCTGTGATCTCCTTTGTGGGTGGGAGGACAGTGAATTATATTCACTTTTTTAAACACTTCTCTCATAAAGGTGCACATTATTTTGTGCAACAGCGTGGATTTAGACATTGGGTTGCGAACTAATATGCCTTCTGATCCTGATATAAGGACGAGTCTTTAAAGTTGTTTGAGTACTATATCTACTATACCTACCATCAGAAACGCAGACTCATCGCTTATAAAACTACGATTCTTATTATAACCCATAAAACGTTTAACAATATTAATCATGAAAGAACATGTAAATCTTCATGGATTCAGACTATTCTTTACTTCGTGACTGATTTTAATTCCTCTTGGCATCACTTAATATTATTAGCACATAATGTAATATCGTAAAGCCATTACATAATAACATAATGGAAAGTGGATAAACTATAGTTACCTCATACCTTTCAAAGAAGAACACCCATGACAGTTGACATTGAATATGAGCTGAGTCAGTGCACATTATTCGATTTACCTTGCTCCTCAGAATGCCAGGTCATACACCTTTTTATTGCGAAGGAAACAAGGTCGATTTTGCTCTGTCTTAAATGTCAGTTTTCTGGCTAAGTGTAACCTTTCTTTATGGTCTTTTTATACGAACACGTGGTGCGATCGATCGTGAGCAGTGGCGTAGTGTCGGTGATGCCTCGTCGAATGCACTCATGTCTGTTTCAGTAGGTCAACAAATAAAACGATAAATCTCCCGAATTCCAGATATTCTTTTGTTTATAGCTTTCACGTTTCCTAACCTGTTGAATGAATGTGAACCTGTTTTTATTAATATCTAACGAAGAGAGTGATACTGTAAATCCTATTGATTTGTTTGTACAGGTATCCTGAAAGCGAAAGAATCGAAAAAATAATCTCCCAGAAGATCTATTTAAGACTTACAATAAAAAAGAGGAAAAAGTTAAACAGTAGATAAATTCATAAAATTAATGAAATAATTCACAAAATGTTGCGAATCTCCTCAAAATGTTGCGTATCTAATTCTACGATTTACTTATAAATTGAAAATTCAACACTCCTAGTGTTGCTTAGTGACTGATATTTCTTTAACAAAATATATTGCATTTGAAAAGTACGATATTTCTACAAATCTTAGATTCATTGATTTATTACATTGGATATGACACTAGAGACGCTGCGACGCTATAAAGGAATTTATTATCGCCGGTCGAGTTAGAACAAATTTCCTACCTTAGAACTTTAAACCAATAATAAAACGTCTTATAGTAATATTTTCTAACGGCTGATGCATGTGTATACATATACATATGTATATGTGTGAGTACGTGTACAACAACAATAACCGTGTAGAAGGTTCGAGAAAGTGGTTGACAGATATGGATGGAAACGTGACGGATCACACATACTCTCGCCATCTGATCACGCAAATAAATTGGCAATAAGCATAAAAGTAATTTATTATATACCAACTATAAATTCTACGTCACAACTTTCTGCTATAACTGTTTTCTCTAGATTCAGATCAGAAATTCACAAGAGAATAACAAAACATTGATTTATATTGCAATTTAAATAAATAAATATAATAAGTTAAAAATGTCTTACTTAGCAAAAGAATTTGACACCGTTTCAGTTACAAATAGCCGACCATTAATCCCAGTGAGGGTAAAGTAGGGAAACAATGATTCAACAGAACTATCGGTTAACGACTCTCAATAAAACTCTCGGCAAGAAAGCTTTCGGAATGGCGGGTGGAGCGAGATTAGCAATTAGGTGGCCGTGGGGGGTGCACGTGGAGTCATGTCCTTCACGACACGTCCGAGGACACCCAGGGACACTGCCCAAAGATTAATGAGGAAATCCGGACATGTTTCGTGCCTCCTCCGTGTAGGTATGTGGCATTCTCCAATAAATCTAATACATTTTTAATCAATGATCTAGCTTGCTACCAGATTTATGTTTCAATTTCTTTGGAGAAATATTAAACTATTATTGGGTTCGTGTTGGTAAAAACCAACTTGCCAGGAAGATAGTATGGGTAGGCGTTATGGAATTATGTCAATTTTATTAGAAGGATGGTTACTGCCGGCGGGTTCGGGCTAAAAAGAACCCTATCTGTTATTTTAGAGTATATTCTTCTCTTCTCTGTTAATTTTCATTCGAATCTGTGTAGTAATTTTTACATAAAAGTGTTACAAACATTCATCCGTACTTACACACTTTCACGTTGGTAATTTTAGAAGGATGTAACTTACAGATTTAATATATCCCTACATGTATCGATACAAAATAAAAATGACACTCAAGGGCGGAAAAACACAACCGTTCCTATTCCTGCTATAGCTATAGCAGAGTCCTGCCAATATGTAGAGCGTGAATATAATCTAAACGTTATTAAAGTAATCAATGGACATGTACAGCACTTTCGTAATTGAACACAAACAAAGGTATTGTGCTACAATTAATTAAAAGGCGTACGCAACGAATAATAGGGTTTATAGGCGAATCGGCACGTGGTACTGTGGTACAATTTGTTTATGCAAATTGAGATCGTTGAATGAGTGCTTCGCGGGCATAATGTGTGGTGTGGCTCTGCGCTGAACCCATAATGTTTGGTACTTGGAAAATGCAGTGTGTGCGCACGACGTCACAATAAACAGCCGTCCAATTGATTAAGCTTTATCCCTCCACTAAGTCCACTCACTGTTAGCAAATAGCTGATTATAGAAGCCATAAATATCCGCAATAAATTCCATCGAAGCTCGCTCTGTGTTACGTCCAGTATATCGGTTTGTTTTTATGTTTATCTGCTAATCTAAACTGCTTTTCTCAGAGAATTACCGAGAAAAGTATTAGTCACCGAGGTATAATGTCGTTAAGCTTGTAACCAGTAATAACTACTCTCACTGGTACTGAAGAAAAACGAGGTTCCTACGGGAAGTATAAATAAGTATATTTTGCAGAATTTTCTTACTCTACAACATTTTATGGCAAATGCTTAAAAAATACGTTAGTACCTACGTACAAGTAATAAGAAGTAGAACTAGAAAGACTAGAGGACGTGCGCGCTAATAAGAACTATTAACAAGTTGCCCTAAAATTGTCACCAACCTGCCTTTTCTTAAATTTTATTTACCTAACATTCAATTTGAACAATAGTTCCGTCAAAATGCTATTTTGAGACTATCCCGGATGCCCAAAGATTATAACATCTGTCAAATTCTACGTTATTTTGACATACCTATTAGATTTGCGTCGTTTTCCCGCTCAATAATACTCTTGTATTTTTTTTAAATTACAAATTGGCACTAAGACCGTCACGTGACCGTAGTCTAGGCTCATCTCTGTCTATGATATTGATTACGTTATTTTCTTTTTTCAAAATATCTTTGATTGTACGTACCTGCTATAGGCATTCCAGTAGCACAGTAGCAATGATTTGGTAAATAAAAATACCTAGCTTAAAACCTCACTAATATTTTGGTCTTGTTATTTGAGGAAGGACATGTTGAAACATAAATTATTTTTCCTCTTGAATTTTTGTTTTTGTTATTTTTATTTAGGTAAACAACTAACTACATGGCTCTTTAACAAATCCATGAATATACAAGGTCTAGATTTTAGATTAATCTGGTAGTGAATAAATATACTTAGTTATTATTTTTAGGATAACGTTGTTGAATACATTTTATCAACAAACATGATGTCCGTACTTATGTCATGGCGATGGATCTTATACTTGTATGAAAAAAAAATTGAATTTGAGAAGTTCTTTTACGCAACTCAGATCTGGTTCTGCAGATACCTAGGCTTCTTAATACAACAAAACGCCCAAACATATCTGAAGCCATATAAAGCAAAGCATATATTTTAGCATTATGTGTATAAAGTTGACGAGACAGTGTGTACACATAGTACACGATGTTGACAACCGTCGAAGGAAGCCCCTTAGCGGATTACCATGACATGGCAACACATTACGTCTACACAAGACGGAACGCGCAACGGACTAAAGAGGTTATAATATAAGCCGGGAGTGGGACCTCATTGTCCCTCCCAAAGGCTCCGGTAACACTTAATGGATTCTTGACACGCTTCAGCTATCCGTGACACTGGAGGGGACCCATTGTTTTCTATATTTGCGAAAAGGTAACATTGTTCACTACGAACGGGCCAGAGGTGAAATTATATACGAGGTAATTATGTTGTCAGTCGATCACCTTTAAGGTGCCTATAAATTACGTACAGTCACATTCAAGTGTAAATTACTGCGTATCTGGCTGGTGATAAATGACATCAGCTGGTCTTACTGTGTGGCTTTATTACGACTTTTTGATCCTTGCACAGGTCATGTTAATATGTTCCGTTAATTTTACTTATTCCAGTCATATCAATGAACGTTAAACAGTACTTATTATTTTAAATGATATTTTGGTTAATCAATAATTGAAATAAAAACTAAATAAACTTAATAACACAACGTTTTTTAGAAAATAATCTAATTTTAGTGCTATTAAAAAAACGGCTGTCACAGATTATAAACAACTTTCTTAGAAACCAAACAAATACTTAAGGTACTTCTTATTTTCCGAATATCCGTTTACGCTCTTTAAAGAGAATTTTCCTTTTATATTTCTAATACTACACCCATCCAAAGCGATGATGCGATTGTTGGAACATCTTTCTAAAAGCACTTTGTTCCGTTGAATACTCGTGACGTCAGCATTTTCAAACGGTTTTAGAGTTCAGTACAGGAAATTAAACGCGAAGTTTGTTTACATTGCAGCATTGCAGTCGTAACTACATTGGTTGGTCGGTGCAGGTGCACTAACTGGGAGCTAGGATATGAGCTATGCGGTGTGCGGTCCTGGCCGGAGTCCGTTTGCAGGAAGTCCGGTTGGATAGCTACTGCTACTGCGTGGTAGGCCAGTGGGGCAGTACGGTGTTTCAGTATTTGTATCAACGATCGAAGTTATGGGTACGGTTGACATAAAATATTATAAGTAGTTTGACACATTATGTTTTTTTTAAGGCGAGAACGTCCCTAAATGCCTTATCTTGCCCAGGTTATGGGGAGAGGGAGTGACAGACTCTTGTCGACTTAAAACCTTCTCCTACTCCAGGTAGAGGCCGCAGTACCTTATTGCGCTTGCCCCTAACCTCAGCTGAACATCAGCCCTATTGGGCCCTTACCTGTGATGATCTTTTAGTCTAACACGCTATGGTTAAAAGGTCATTCCAGGCTGAATGTTTGAATCATCTAAATCGCAACTAATTGAATCGCCTTTTGAAGAGGAAAAATGAAGAATAACATTTTTTTCAACAACAAAATTTAGTAAGAAATATACCACCATCGATCATCTCTTATTATCTATTTTAAAATTAATGTTAAACATCTTTAATTAATGCCTTTAAATTAAATATTATTCAATTTAAAACAAGTAACACTTCCTTTCAACATCGCTTAAAAATTCGTAATCAGCTTTTGCTTATTCAGAAATTCAGTCTAGCGAATTGTAGAAACAATACCGCTGGGGAACAAACGGAGACATAATAAATATTAATACTCTTATTTCATGGCGATGTATTCAACAGGAATTTATTCCTGGCTTAACCTTTAACGTGAGCTCCAGTGTAATGTCGCACTTCACAATACTTGCGAACTTCTCACAATCAATTTTAGCATTACCTCCTCCTCCTTAGGTATCTAAACGCGAAAGAGGAAAATTGAGTAAAGAAAAACAAACATGTTCTTTTAGGGATAGTAGTTTCAAATCTAGATACGTTTAAAAAATAGTTTCCAAGGTAAAATTGGTCCAGACGTTGTGGAGTTCTGCGTTTACCAAGACATTTTGCGATTCTTTTTTATAAATAAGGTATACAAATATAATTAGTCATTTTTACAACAGATGAACACCACCTTTACTTAGAAGCTTGTGGAAATATAAAACGTTATATTCTTAGTAATAAGAAGTGGAAATGTTATGGCAGCGGAGCTTATGTTTTTTAAAAACCTGTAGAACTGAAGCGCTAAGTCGTTAAGACTCATATTTTCTTTGTCCTTTGAAGAAAAATGTATTTTGGAACTGAAACATTTTCATCTTCTAATCTAACCATGAAAATAAAAATAGCTGCTACTATAGTTAGTAGGTATAGTTAGTGTTCACTTAATAAAATAACGAACTACTCCAAAAACCTCCTTAAAATTCCAGCATATTGCCCTGCAGATGGATTTTATTTATGTTGGTACGTGTCGAAGTAGATAGTGCAGTATTTTAGAGTTGGGGAGTCGGTTGGGATAACAGGCGCGGCGCAGGTTTCCGCCAAGGTCGATACCGTTGCTTCCTGTATTCTAGAACTACATACTTACTTGTACTAAGTTAGTACTCCACAGATAACGTATGTGGCAGTATCTACCACAGACTGCATAGGTATTGTAAATGCATCGATATTTCGTTCGTAAATACACAGTTTACTGTATATATTGAAATTCTATATTCTCATTTTGAGAAAAAATTGCGGTAAATTGTAAACATTTTACTTATTTACATTAAAGTTTAATTTAAAGTTTTTCCTAGTATGTATTTATAGGTAATATTCGGATTACAATGTATGAAGTTAATTCGTAAATAGTCAATTACGTACCTACGAGTGTAAAGGTAGGTACACAACAAATAACGGACAAAATATTACCATGTTCGTTAGGAAATAATAGGAAACTGTAGGTGCCTAGGAATAGTTACTAACATAACAGTTCCTATCTGTATAACGGTCGAAATACGATGAAGTGCGTTGACGCCCTTTTGAGGGATCAGGGTTTTGATAATTGGGGTAAAAGAGGATGGAACACCTCCCAGTTAGTGTATGCAAGTGTTATATCACGCCTGTTTTGTGGAAGGCCGTGGTATCCCTCCGGTCGAGCCGGCCCTTTAGTGTTTAAGTATGGCTTTCTCACACTTGAATGTCAAGATTGATCATAATTCAAAAATGTCAGATTGAGAACAGTTATTAATTTAGGCAGCCAATAAATATCACCACCCCCATTTTTATATCAATTAAGCATTTTTGTTAGACCAATACAAGTAGCGTGATTCGTGCTGTTAAATGGCTGTCTGGGTCACGCTGCGCGTCTAGCAAACGACACATAAATCCAAATTATGATAAATCATAGTTAAATCTAGCCTTGATTATTGTCTTGTTTAATAGGATACACGATACAGTCAAGACCAAATGCTTACATTTTTAAAAAGCGATTTAAAATTCAAGCAGGATAAATCATACAGTAACTCACCTAAGTAATGCAGGAAGTGGATGTATGCCGGGCGAACCTTTCCAGATCGTTCCGAGAGGTCGTTGAGGAATAATGCATTAGGAAGATTTATACAATCATTAGCATTCGTGCAGGTACGCCGTCAATGTCATACGATAATCTGTGATGCTTCTTACATCGACAACAAGTGCCCGAGAGCCGCGCTCGAGAGATGTGCATCGAATACCGCCCGTTCAAGGCAGAGGTTGAACTCCGATCTTCTGATAAAAACTGCAGTACTTTGAGCATGTAGAAAATTGTACCTATCTCTTTTGTGACAATAATTATGGTAAAGAAAATGAGGAATTAGTTAAATATTTGAAGCTATCGATTGTTAATTATAATGACGGTAATCAGCATTCAAAGCCAGTAATCGTTAGTTGCGGACGGATATAGCGATCGTCCCGCACTGATACGATGCCCTCGAGGTTCGAACACTGCTCACAGATATTTATGGACCAATTTGCCACTGTCAATGTTTGCATTCCATTAACTCAAGGAAAAGTGTTTGTGGACAAGCAGTTTTATTTGTTTAGCCTGTCCTAAGACAATAACAACATTCTTTTCATAAATTTGCTAGCGAAATTATGCTGGGGGCCGAGTTTGGCTTTGTTTCGTTGGATAACTAAAAATAAAGTTATAACATAGGTACTTAACTGGCAAAAAGTATCTTAATTATTTCTGATAATGGGATTAACTTTAATCAACTTCAAATTTTAGTATTTTGACAACATACCATTTGTTCAGCTCTTGACAATACAATACGTAATCACGTGTAGACTATAGGTACTAGGTATAACAATATTAATAAATTAATTCCAAATTCAAATTAGGTACCAACAAAGGAAAAATAAGAAATGCAGTGTTGTATAAAAATGTTTCGACAAAAATATAAGCACAAGGATAAGTAAACGAGTATATCCATAAAGATTGTAAATTTTTCGCGCCAGGAGCCAAGATGGAATATTATCGACGTCGCCGTCGTCTGCTAACAAATTCGATTTTATCAGACTCGACGTTACTCTCATCTGGTCCTGAGTAACATCAATATTTGACCAATGAACTAGAGATTGCATGCGTTCATAATGTAACATTACGTCGAATTTACAATATCGAAGCAACAGCTGTTCTTGATTGAGAATGGACATAAAATATTCTCTCGTTATAAAACATTTACGACACGGTACGTACCTTAAAAATTCTGTTTAGGTTTGACAGAAAATTTGTGAAAACCTGAAAATATGTAGGTACCTAATTAACCTGTCCATGTGACAATCGACCATAGAGAACACGTAGTTCGTAGAATAGAAGAATAGCACGCGCAAATTTTTATTATGTACCTCCATTTTTAACCGATAACTTGAAAACTTTTTTATTGCATTTTAATTAAAAGGCACTCTACATTTATAAATTATAAGTGCAACGTTATACAATATTACCAACTTAGATAAATTTATTTATTTTATCATTTGGTAAAAAGACTGTTTAAGGTTCCATTCAGATTCAATCTTATTACGGCGACATGAAGAGATTTCGAATTTACAAATCTAATAAATGTTTTAAAGTGCCTTCCTTGGGCTGCATCCGTTCATGAATAATTCTTTTAAGAAAAATAAAAGTTTTGCCTTGTAGTAAACAAGACCGACTGCATAATATAACTTAAGGAACTGACGACTGACTGTATGTATAATGAGCTAGAAAAACATAGCAATATTTATTTAGAAGTGTAATTGTGGAGCTGCTATGAAAAGCTAAATCTTAAGTTTTCCTTTTAAGATAAGGATAGTTGACCTACTTTTGTGGAGATTTCCTCGTGTAACTATTTGGTTTGATAGTTAACACGTGTTTGGTTCTAGGAGGTTTCACCTAATGGAGACTACGTCGACCGAATACCGAACACTTTTAGCTAATGATGAAGTTTAATATTTTGACCAAGCATAATTAAAGCTCTTTTTTAAAATTATTATGGAAAGTCATAAAATGACTTCTCTCGAGCTGCGTGCGGCGAGAGGGAGTGCCTGGGGCGAGAAGTAGAATTTTATTCCCCGAGTATACAAGTCCTACTAAAACTCACTGCTTCCTTCTTCTGTTCTACGCCATGGGCGCCACACTGGCAATGATAATTGCATACCTTAAGTACCTACTGAAGAAATATAATAATACTCAATATTTTATTTTGTCACCCACTTGGAAGACCGTCAAATGCACGTGATCTCATGTTCAGCTACGATTTAGAATTTACTATTATCAAATTCGCAATTATGGTCAGCAAATAACAACCCGTGTAGCAGAACACATTTTGCACCTAGGTTTGGAAAAAATATCAGCGAGTTAATAATATTTTGATACCATCGATGTTAAAGTGAGCTAGAAAACTCGTTAATGTGAGCCTTTGTTGATGCAGTCGCTGCATAGCTAGTGCAAGTTAGTAAAAGCAAAAACTGTCGGTCGTTGAGCGCTTCGTTACGTGAATAACTCCGTTCGGAGTCTCAGTAAATTGCTGGCATATATTCGCACGACAACGGCACCCGGTACCCCGGTACTGGCCCATAACGTAGGTGTTGATGAAACTAATCAACATGTGATGTCGCATGCTTAATGGCTTCAGCTTTGACACCGGGCCATTAATTTTATCCGTGTTTACAAACGAAGTTGTTTTTCTGTTATCAAGTTTATTTCGCGTTTGTATACAGGTGGGCAGAGTTGGACCTTCCCACAGATGATGAGTGAGACCACAGATTAAACAAAATTTCTGTCAAACTAAAGCAACCAGTAATTTGTGTTGAATTTTTTTTTAATATGCAGGCTGTAATGGAATTAAATTAAACGTACTCATAGGTAAATCATGCTCGAAGTTGTAGAAGAAGAAATACTAATCAATTCAATGCCTGTTTGCTTGGAAGAATGACACTATCTTTACCATTAGGTTCCTACAAGAATTTGATGTTGTTCCATTGAGTAGTTTCTTATAATGTTGTAGGTAATGTTGTAGGTAACTTATAAAAAACGTACAGGAAAGTCAGGCAAGGTAAATGTACGCATAGGTAGATATACCTTGCAATATTCGTATGATTGGTTTTCAAGTAAGGGAGGGCATCGGCCGCATTGACGTCGATGCCAGCTATTTACGTCCCTGCTTGAATGGTAGCTGTCAAATAGAAGATTAGCAGACATATGCACACACTTGTACCTGATTTAATGCACACCGCCATCATGCACTGCACAACACTTCAGCTCACAGCACTCGGAACAATAATATTGTTTGCATTCATTGACCCGTTTATATAAATTGAAAGCAATTGTGGCGAAATGAGGGAATTAACTATACGTTCCATTAAAATATACGACAGAAATGGGCATGATTGTTGACGAAACTGTGTGGGTGTCCAAGTTTTAATGCGATTATAATGTATGCCTTTTCCTTGATTTGGCCTTGTTTGGTTGAACAAATATCGGAAAATACATAAAAGATCTTCATCCTTCATTTATTTATGTACTAACTTACCTATAGATAGGTAGGTAATTAATGCAAAATTTATAGGTACTTACTTATTTTTTTCCTGTCGATGAGCTATTTGCGAGAAAATATATCAAGAGTGTTTTAAGGTGTTCATGAATTCCTGTAAATAAATAACATAACATTAATTTATATAACTACAACAATATAAGT
This sequence comes from Spodoptera exigua, assembly GCA_902829305.4. Taxonomy (NCBI): domain Eukaryota; kingdom Metazoa; phylum Arthropoda; class Insecta; order Lepidoptera; family Noctuidae; genus Spodoptera; species Spodoptera exigua. The sequence goes on along the minus strand of LR824608.2, from coordinate 6,518,309 downwards.
ACAAGCAAATACCTACCTATCTAGTTTTAAAAAAGGGTAACTTATGAAGAAAGTTGCTTATGGACTAGACTAGACAGGATGTCTGGTTCACGACCTACTTTTAGTAATAAACTCTCACGATCGCCATAATTACATACACACTTATAAACATATATTAATACCTAGATAGATCTAGATTACTTGATACTTAATTAACTTGTAAAGTACAAAAAATAAGTGCTAATGTTGAATACTGGCTATTGATAAGTCTGTATCCGGATTAAGACATTTTACCTTCACTTACCTACATAACCTGGAAACTGCAAGTTCTGTTTTAATGCAACGAGATTGTAAATTTTTAATCTTTATCTGTGAAAAATAAATTCCTAACGAATATTCACTTGTCCAATATTATCTAAACAGTTCAAAAATACACAAGAAACAAAAATAAACAATACTTACAAGTCTAGTTGTCTGTGAAGATAGGTCGTGCTTAGATATTATGTAAGTTAGGTGGCACATCGTGGGATAGCACAGAATATATTAATTTTCTTACTCATACAACTTTCCAACCAAAATAAATGGCTAATCCTACAGGCTATATAACAAGAATACAAACCGCATAAAAGATAATTTGCTCACTAGCTTATCACCTTTGTAAGAACTCTCTATTTTGAATTTAGTATTAAGAGATTAAATGAGCGGTTGATAAAAAATCGTCATTGAGTACCTACCTAAGCATAAATCACTTTCAGTGTAATTAATAGATGTTTCATTAACTTACATGACAAAATAAATTTAAGGTTAAGGACCTTAATTTTTTTACAATTAGTTTCAGTTTCAATAATAAAATATTAAAATTCAATTCATTGTTTATTTTCATTCATTCACTTATTATTACACTACCATTCAAAGAAGGCGTGCACCCCAGCCCCGCGCACACCGCTCCGCGCCCCGCTAGGCCCGTGTCATGAATATCCGACCAAACGAACGGCGCGCGCCCGGCTCGCCAGTCATCGAGCGGCAGTCTTGGGAGATGCTATTGGAGAGAAACAAAAAATTCTAACGCTATCGTTCATCTGACATGCGCGTACTTATTTCTAAATACTGACTAAAAACAAACGAACCAATTGGATTTCAGTGATAGAACAAAGTGACAGTGCAGTGTTGACATTAGATCGGCTGCAAATTCGCTTATTCAGCGTATGATTTAACCGTTTGGTGCAGTGTTTATGTTGGGTACGCGCCGCCCGTTTCGTCCGGCGTGCTGGAGGGACGTCGCCCTCGAGGATTCCTATTAGAGGTAAGGCGCTAAGATGTTGATTATTTTAGCTTTTGTTTGTACGCGGCAAACAACAATGGACAGCGCGCGTCTTAGAACGGTGCACGGTGATTTATAGTCCACTGAAAGCCGGTTCCTACCCCAGACACGTTACGAGGATGACTTCAAACAAATCCGGTTACTTTGCCTTAAAGTTAATGTAAATACATACACTAAACTCTGTAACTTTGTAATACTAAGTAAAAAGTAACGTTTCAATTCTTCAATTAGTTTGTTTTAATTACTTCATTGTGGTAAATTTAACTTCGAACTTTAAAACTTGTCATTATTTTAAGACAACTAAAGGAATAACCTAAATACTTATTAAGAATTTAAAACATTACTGTAGTTATAAGTTGGCATATTTTTTAAACTGAAGCCATGACGGTGTCTTTATAATTTAGTTACTAATTAAAGGATTACCCACGGACCGTTTTCTCAAATAGGTTTGAGTATTTATGGTAAAGACCTGTTACTGAGTACAAATTTTCGAAGAACTTGTAGGTAGCAGTAGTACATAGTAGTCATTAGGTGGATATTAAACCATGTCTTGACACTTCCACTGAAAAACTAATTAAATGTCAAATAGGTACAAATGTGGGTGGATCGAGTATTGAAAGTGTTAGATAAAATTCGGTTTACCTGCTGTTTGTGCAGATAAAGATAATGTTTCGACCTTTATCGAGTTTAGGCTTATTTTTCAATCACTATTCATAATATAGCCATCTGAAGAAGCACGTGTACAGCAATGTTTATGGTTGAGGTTGAGGTGAGGCAAGTAATACATCAAAAGCTATAAAAACTTGTCCATCCGTATCCGTAGAGATAACAAGAATATTATTTGTAAGTGTTATTGGCGTATCTTACTTATGCTGCAACTGGCTTCGGACGGGTGGTAGGCGGGCACCGAGAGCGTAACCCAGTTTCACGGGTCACGCTGCTGAGCGCTCAGCTCACCCGGCGAAATGCTCATTCGCTCGACAACTTACTGATACAAGCCTATTATCACGCCTTAACAATAAAACAACCGTTACGTGCGTCCGTTTATTAAAAGAAATCATAAAACATTTTGTGGAATAATGAGACATAATTTGCATTTAAAATTAAGTTGCATACATATTTTGGGATATTTGAATATTAATTTATCGTTTTATTTTTGCATAAAATTACTAGACTAGCAAGTTCCCGAGATGCTGAGTGCAAAAACTAATGCGACTAATTGACTAACTTAATAATTGACTGAATAATCCCCTAATTGAATTGAAATTTAGTTTCGTGAAAAATTGATTGACGTGAGCCGATTTCAAACATAACTGGATTATTTCGAATTTGGAATGCACAGAAGCTTACGAGCCGTCGCTGGGCCCAATCATCGAATGTTTGACTTAGAATCATTCTGCATTTGTGTTAAATTCACACTAATCTAAAATGAATGATTGACAACAAAGGGATCTGACGGTTACTACTCGCATAAGTAGTATCTTAGATACAACGTTCAGGGACACACAACTACACTAATGATTCGTTTAAGGCATACATATTTTTACTGATTGTTTACGACTTACAAAAGTCAAACAATATTTGTATTTTTAAATCAAACTACAACACGTCCAGTTTAATCACCTTTGTTAAAATAAAATTCTATTGCTTGATAGAATGGTAACAATAAAGCACGAACTATGAAGTCACTGGCCGTGCGTGTGTGAGTAAGCGATTTCTGGCCACTGGCTATTGGGACTCAAGATAACAGGTTTTGTCATGCCCACTCGTCTCTAATTTATTACTTCAAATATGAAAAATCATTCGGTTGAATGTTAGTCTCGGTTTTGTGTTTGTTTCTATTTCAAAAGTGATTTTAACAATACTGCCAGGCCTTCAAGCTATGTTCTAACTTTAAACTTTGTTTATTGATCACATTGATGTCACCTATACAGAACAGTTTTTGTACAAAAATCTAGTTTTATTGGATTGGATACTCTATCGAGCATCTTTCGCGAAATCGATTTTATTGGATCGAGCTCTTTTTTGGCGACGCGTGGAAACAAAAATACTCTAAATGCTTTTAGCTGCTTGGAAAATACTTGGGAGTGTTTGGCTCCGTACCTCACAAACACCACACCGGTCGCCATCACAAACCAGTAGAAAAACTCCCTGAGCAATGTCGACTACGTCAGTATTAAAGTAGACTTCAAAAAAAGGTAACTCTAAACAGAATGCAACGAACGTTTCGAAGTTTCGATCAAAGTGTTTAGTGGAAGTATCAACATAACCTGTTTGGAAACAAAACCAAATAAAATAATGATTCATTGATTCGAATGTCAATGCTGTTGCTAGAAACAGACGCAGATGTAATAACAACTGTAAATCATTAAATTTGTATATGTAATGCGCCCGTTTGGTAGGTAACGATAGTGTACCTAGTTACAGGCCGGTCCAATTCGTTCAGTGAACTAAAATTGGCATTTAGTGCCTTAAAATAGGGCAGCACATTTATCACTTGTGCATAGCGCGAAACGATGGAATTGTATGATGAAATAGTAATTAGCTGGTCGACGGCAGTCGCTAATTTCTACTGCTTGCAGTACGCGTAGGTACGACTATCATGTTCTAGTACCTGGATGAAATTTAAATATGTCGTTGCAAAAGCAATATTCAGGCATATTTGTTGGCGGTGCAACGTGATAGATATTTGATAGCATGTCGCCTCCCCAGTAAACTGTGTAAAACTCGATCAGTGTCAGTTAGTAGAGTGGTGTGTTGAGCTCAGTTTATTGCCGCGCTGGCTGGCTGCATCCGGCTCGTAAAATTTTAAATGTTTGCCTTTGGTTCCACTACAGACCTATATTAGACCTTACTCTGCGTTTTGTTACACTTTTGATGGCCATTAAAGTACCACTCTCCTGGTTTGATTCCTCAGCTGTGTGTACACTTGAACTGAATTAATTTAAACTTCGGTTTATAATTCATAAAGAAAACAACAATTCCAAAGTAAATGTTGGAGTAATTCTGATTACATAATTAATTAATAAAACTTGTATAACTCTTGACTGGGTAATTTCAACAACTTAATATTTGGGGTAGATAATTTTATTGCCTTACCAAATACAGTGAGTACCATAAATTAAAGATTTTATGTTCGGTTTGAGCATTCACTTAACACCAAAGCTGGATTTATAAAATTCGACAAATAAAACTATGACGTACTCGTTATTTTTACCTCTGTTGACAAATAAAACATATACATATATACTGAGGTTTTATTGCTAAAAGGATTGTGAATAAAGAAGCATTAAGCTAATCGTGTTAACAAACTCAGAATAAATTGAAATAAGACCGCACATAAAGCACAAAGAATACAAAATTGTTAAATATTTACGTTTGACATACAAGCACAGGATGACCTCCACTACTCGATCGCCTTGAGACTTAACATTTTGTTTAACACAATTGCATGGTTTTGTATCAACTGTAGCTATACCCTTTAATGTCTTCCAGTCCATTTCCTGACTGAGTTCACCTCACGAAATTAAAATCCGAAATTATTACTTTCGAGAGTAAATTTGCACATTCTAAGCAGCACAGCTTCTATATTAGTATGTAACAATAGACACATTATTTATTATAACAAAGTAATTAATAATAAGGGAAAATATAAATAAAATTCAAATGAACGTACAAATACTAAGTACTGCTCTATTCATTTCAGTCTAATCCTTTGGGGAGAATAAACATAAAATCCAAACTCGGAACAATGAAAACCATAGCTTGAACTTCAATATTTTGTATTAATAGCTAGCTATTTTAATACCTCTTTATGATTCAAATTATTCTGAACCTTAAAAGTAAGTATTATGGCTTATAATAACTGCGTGAGTTATGAAAACCGTTCAGAATACTAACGCTTATCTCTCCTAAGAAACTGCACTACTCGCGCGATTCGTTCACGTAGAAATTTCTTTGTGCAAAGAATACACCGAAGAAGGATTTGGCTTCCAAAGATTACACTTTTAGTAGTCAAAGGAAACCCACGTCGCGCAAATGCGGCGTAAATATCTGTTAGGTACGAAGTGAAGTGTGTTGGTTACTTAGTACTGACATCCACAGACATTTGGTCCCAAAACAACTTTTTATATTAACTTTTTACTTTGTCTTTTTCGTCCGACGCCGTGATTTCGGAATCTTACCTCATTTGGTGGCGCCCGACTGTGTTATTGTTGTCATTGGTGACAACACTTTAAATTGGAAGCAACTAACCTAATTTTGAACTGGTCTTTCGTCCAATTGAAAGTGCATCATAAAAAGTTAAGTAATGGTGTGTGTACTCTATGTGTTTACTAGTTTCTAGCAGTAAAATCGTTAGTTTATTGCTCAATAGCTTCTGAAAGAGGGTGAGTTTTTAACCGACTTCAAAAAAGGAGGAGGTTCTCAATTCGACGCGTATTTTTTTTTTTTTTTTTATGTATGTACACCGATTACTCGAAGACGCCTGGACCGATTTGCAAAATTCTTTTTTTATTCGATAGGGTATACTTGCCATTTGGTCCCATTGTCATGAGGTCAGGATCTGATGATGGAATCCTGGAGAAACCGAGGGGAACTTTCGAAAATTGTAGGGGCGAGTAGTTTTTTTGTATGATGTTTAAGTAGGCCTTTAATAACACTACAACTTGACGAAGGTCGAAGTCGACCAGATGTTGGAGCTGGAAGACAGTCGAGGGATCTCCTTGACTATTTGGAGTAGTTGCCTTGTGTTTGGGCTTGAATGATTCGTATTGGCGAGCACTTTGCAGCAGGCTTGGTCGTAACTGTTAAGATTAAGGGTCTGATGATGAGAACGAAGGACAGCTCAGGGAACTCCTGAACGGTTTACAGTAACTACTTCGTGTTTGAACTTAATTCATTTATATTGATGAACACTTTGTACCTGTATGTATTATAACAACTGAAGGTCTGCAGTTTTCTTGATGATGGAGACAATTGACCGTCGAGGGAATTCCGGATGGAACCGAGAGACAGTCGAGAGAACTCCTCAACGATTCATAGCAGCTTCCTTGTGTTTGAGCTTAATTTATTCGTTTTGATAACAACTTTACACCTTGATGGATTGTGACTGTCATTAGGGATCTGATGATGAAGACGAAGGACAGTCTAGGGAACTCCTCAACGGTTTACAGTAGCTACCTCGTGTTTGGACTTAATTTATTTATATTGTTAAGAACTTTCCCTCTCCTAGAGAGATGACTGTGTCCCAATAGTGGGAACATTAAAATGGCTGATGATGATGATGATGATGATGATGATGATGAGAACTTTCCCATTTCTTTAGATCTATATTATTTAATCGAGCGGCTCCTTTCGTAGGCCTACTTAAAGAATATATACTATTCAATATGTTAATTTATATTTAAAATGTTACTGTAGTTTACAGAAGAACTTGTAACAGACAGACACTAAAAAGTAAAAAATAAAAAAAACTACGTTTAAAAAAACCGACTTCAAAAACAAAAAAGTGTCAAATAAGTAATTAAAATTGACATTTTAATACCACTCTTACGTACGCCAAGCTAATACTTTTAATATTAATAATATAACACTATCAATTCTATGTGCTACCTATTCATAGGTTTGAAGTCGGTGCCAAGCCCTAAACATGAGAATTAAGACTGTGTAACTGCTAAAAGACGAAATTTCCACAACTAACGACGCAGCTACCTAATACTATTAACAACCAAGTACGAGAAAACTTTCAGAATTCATAATTCATCCAAATATCTTTCTAAGCTATATACAGTTTCGCGGGTAACGAAACCATATAGACTTCTGATTCTACGCTAACGCTATCAGGTTAGAAAATCGGTACTAAATTTCTTAAAACCTTACAAATAAATTCACACGCGCCCGGCGAGTTTAAGTACTCATGTATCATGCTTATTATATTATGTATTAGGCTTGGCACCGACTTCAAACCTATGAATAGGTAGCACATAGAATTGATAGTGATTTATTATTAATATTAAAAGTATTAGCTTGGCGTACGTAAGAGTGGTATTAAAATGTCAATTTTAATTACTTATTTGACACTTTTTTGTTTTTGAAGTCGGTTTTTTTAAACGTAGTTTTTTTTTGTTACCAAACAAGTAAAGCACTCAAGTCACTACCATTTAAAAGTTTTAGTATACCACTTCAATCCTCCGGATTAGCCGAGAACTTTCTCTTGTGTTTTCTTCCTAGTTTAACAAATACGGTATACGCGTACCAAATTGCTATATTAAGCTGAAATCTATATTAAAATATTCATTCTGTACACGAAGTTTATGGCTGATCTCGGGAAACTTGCAAGGAGCTGCCGCAACAGTTTAGGAAGTTTCCTGTTGGATATATGAACAGTTGGTTGGGGGCTGCAGGGCTACATACATATTTCAGGTGCTTTGCTCAAAGAATGATTTATAACTGTTGTGTCACAAATTAACTCTGAATAGTTTCTCATGTGATAACAATAAATTAGGATATTAATAATACCTACGTAATTTTTCATTAATATTGTAATCATTTTGCATCATTTCCAGTAACGTAGGTACCTTTCCTTTAAATTTTCGTCAGGCTATTCCAGGGCATCTTGATCGGGTATCCTTTAGTTACAGGCCACTAATTACATTGATCAAATTAATAGTTAGATTCCGAAACCTTGCTAATTGTCCACGGAGAGGTTTCGTTGATTTGCCGGTTCGGTAAACGAGTTTGATTAAATTAATGATGATAAATACAGAATTTAAGTAAGGTTCACCTCGATTCAATTGCTGTTATTGTACCCTTGATCTGTATCGATATTGTAATGAAACCGATGTCACAATAATACCCGTAATTTCAATATAAATAAGGTTTTTATCTCTAAATGCTGCTATAAGTAATATGACTTTATTTAACAGGTTATATTAACCGAGTTACAAGCCCGGCTCCGTAAAAAAAGCGTTTATTTAAATTGCGACAGACTTGATATTAGATTTTCCACGACGAAGACGTTTTTACGGGAAAGTAATTTCGTGTTAATAAAAGTGGGAGTTTCGTCTTATTACCGTATTGTAATAATCAGGTCATCAGTCATCGTTACAGGCTTTTGACAATTTATTTGATCTTGGGAAAAGGCTAGCTACTTTTTTAGGCCATAATTATTAATGAAATACATAGTATTTAAGTTATTATTTAGCGCAAAAATGTTATGTCACTCTTCAACTCATTTTTATTTAAGTAGGTGGTGATGCTATATTTCCTATTTTTGATAATTTGTCAAGAAGAGAGAGCATTGCATGCGCTTGTCTGCAACACGTGGATGACAGTAAATCCATCGAGTAGAGTTCGGTATCCTTTGCCACGTTTTATAGCAGATCTAAAAATACAGAGACCCGACCACACATGTTAGCTACGTGTTGCACTTTATTTTTATAGGATCTTATAATATTTTCAGTGTATCAACTTTGTTTATGTTACTCAATGTAATTTTATTTTCATTTGTACCTAAAACAAAAAGGGCCGAGTTTTGCAAATAATAACACAATCAAATATTTGCTAAAACGGCGATTAAGGACCGAATTTTTAATTTTGTTATCATAATATTTTAATGCAGCATTTTATTTTGAAGCCCTTTACGTATTTTTTTAATTAAATCATTTGAGATCACTAAGGCAAACTACTTTTATTTAAAAATAAATAGAATTAATCGTTGATTTGCCGTTTAAAATGATATTTATTTTGTGATTAACGACTAGCCTCTGTTTACCTAGTTCACATGCGGTATAAGCTACACAAATAGAGGGATATGCCCGATATGTAAGTGGACCAGAGATAAGCATTACAAGATAATTACTGGCTGTTCCGAATACGTCTTCATTGTATAAACTAGATAATGGATCTCTAATTGATTAACTTTCTTTTCTAAACATTGTATTGTCTGCCTTTTAATGATGTGGAACTATTGAGATAGATTGATATAGATGGAACACTTATCGTTTGTTTTCTTGAGAGGTAAACAAAACAGTGAGCGTTCAACAACTCTCTTTTCTTCTTCAGTAGTAATAGGGTATGAATTCCCATAACCCGAGATAAACCTAAATTCCGACGGAATTTTGTATCAACCCTAATAAAAGGTACTTTCCAGATCCATAGGATCTTTTTTGGGGTTAGATTCTCGCTAGTTATTATATGTTAGCTTTAAAAAATCATGTACGTAGCTGAAAAGTACCAGGAAAACTCCGACCCAGGACGAAAAAAATCATATGATGTTCGTCCAAAGTCAAAAAAAAAATGAAATAATTACATCCTTGTAATAAAAAAAGTTTACAAAGCCTTTATTTTTCATCACCGTTCATGGCTATATTAGGTTTTAGGGCTTTTAAAAAAAAATCTGAACGTCCATGTTTCCTAAATATTATGTTCCTTATACATATATTCCTGTAGGTGTAGGCGTACAAGATAATAGACGGATTAAAGGGTAACCTGTAACGGAAAAGAGCCCTTAATTCTCCATAAACGTTGCTAATTTAAAAAATAATGGCGTGAAAGAATATTTGAAATACCGTTCAGTATTATTTACACGAGCTATAAGTCTGTTTAGTGTGCCTGTGTTGTTTGTTAATGGCATAAGTGTGAAGTTGGCGTGAATTAAAAAAACAAATATCAGTCTACGTCTAACTACTTACGTATTTTAGACAAGACGTGTGAATGTTAAACTTTGACATATTGACGCAAATCCAATTATTCGCGTACGTCATTAAACGCTTCATTAAATAATACGGCACTAAGTTATTCGTTAATCGTCTAATTGGACAAAATACAATCAAATAAAAGAAAAAGAATACAATAATTACTTAGATTAATTTGTGTACCTACACACAAACTTTTGAAACTTATACATTTTGTAAATTACTTACGAATTTGGTAAAAATCTGTAACAAAAACGCTACATTTTATTTCACTAAACAGTAGTCTCGATTGCTCTTAATTTTGACATAACTATAATTATATACAATTTTAATTCTGACATACCTATCTACAAATTTTATTTAGATTTATAAACATTTAATGATGATAATTATAACTATTGAAAACTGGATTATTTAGCCTGGAACTTAGTATAATAAATGTCTTTACTACTACTTGCAAAAATTTGCATGCCATGAGAAGCGAAATCAGTGAGGTGGAAATCAGTGGGAAATAAAGCTTCAGATGGTTTTAAGCAACCAACGTTTGGGTAATCGTTAAAAATGAAACAATTACATAGTTAAACGTGTGACTAATCCAGGTGAACTCATAGTATAGCAATAAACATAACGATAAAGATAAAAACTATGCAAAACTAACACCTACCTAGATAATATGTAGGTAAGAAATAATCTATCTAGAATTAATTCAATCGCAAATCTAATATAGGTTAAACGCCTTTACCGCATAAATGTGTGATTTTCCAATACTATAACTAAATACGTGCTTTACTTGCGGCTAGTTTAGTTTGTACCTAGGTCTCTCTGAATTTTACACACAATGATATCAAACTTTCTAAACAACTGTTCATAAAACCACAATTTGTTACTAATTTGGAACAGAACCGGAGGCCCAATGTCTTCCAAAAAGTTTGGAATGGCATTTGTATATCGTCTGGTTTTACAGGTATCCATGGACGATGGTTTCGGGGTAAACGCGCAATCAGGCACCTCGTCCTCGGCCTACAGTAGGAGGAGGAACGAGAGGTTTTTTAGTCAGTAAGAGTCTTTCACTCCCTCCCGTTCTGGGCAGGAGAAGTAATTTGATGATTTTACCCTTGCTAAAATGTCCCTGGACTTATGGATTACTTTTCACAGGTAATTCAGCTCGTTTGCCCTACAGACCATGAAAATTATATATTCCTTGCTGGAAATCCAGCAAATTCATTTTTCAAATCGGATACATTACTTACGTAGCCTTTTAAAATTTCAAACAAACAAGCAACCAAATATTTTCTATTTGTAATATCAGCGTAGGTAGATAAGTGTCAAATCGCTCTGACATAATTAGAAGCTAGTTTATTAAAAGAGCTTTATTGACAGGCAACCAGTTGGGTGTAGTTAATCTGTTTAGCGCAGGCGCATGGTTAATAATTGCTGGTGTAACAAGTGTGTTGTTTTAATTAGATAACTTGAAGTGGGTCCCATAATGACGGTCACCTGTCACCGGCTCAACGGACCGCCATAAGTGCGGTTATGTATGAGCTAATTATATCGCTAATTGATTATGATAAATTATTTTAATTGCCCAGTTGATTTAGTGCGTGTCGGATTGCTGAGCTTGAGATATGCTTTAAGTTCTAGTTATTTTTTTAGAAGACACATGTTTGCTTGGCTTAAAAATTATGTTTAAGGGTGAAACAAACTTTGATAAAAATAAGCTTCTGTGTCAAAGTGATTTGGTTGTTTCACGTTAAGTAGGCAACCATCCAAATTAATGTTTATTAATTAATAGCTTATAACTGGGACTACGTCTTGCGAGATAAACAAATATTTTTTCTAAAATGAATGTGAATTTACTCCTTGTCATACCTTATAACGGTTACCTACCAAATAAACTCCGGTAAAAATCAGTTGAGCCTTTCCAAAAATTATCAGACAAAGATGTAGGTAACCCATATATAATACTTAATTATACCGTATACATGTGTGTACCGTATATATGCAGGTGTAGTAAAAATCGGCTATTTCAGTATTACAAATACACTCTTCAATTAAAGTATTTACTAGGTATAAAAACATATGATAATTAACATACATAAAAGAAAATGCTAATAAATATGCAGGTAACAAACATGCTAGTCGCAATAATGGTAATTATTTTGATTTGTCAATATCTGCTCTTTGTATTGCCAGTATATAATGACAGTTAGTGTCATGTCATTTTGACATTTACAACGGTTTTGTTTCAAACATAAGAGATTGGAAAGTAAGTTATGTATCGTTATTATTACAACATAAAATGGTCGGTCGTGTTCAATAAATCATTAGAATCAGTTTCAATTGACATTTAAGATATCGTCAAAGTATTTTATATGTATTGATATGGTATAACGGTTTGTTTTGGTCAAACTTTGAACCATAACAATGAGACTCGACTAATAATAGGAATAAACAAACTGTTTTTATATACAAAGATATGTAAATAATACGGAAGTACATAATCTATCTGTACTTGATGAAAAAACTAATGAAAAAAAATATACATAAGTGTATTCACGTCATCGCGTTCGTGTTGTGTGATAAGAAAGATCAATGTACTTTTGTTTTACTTTTATTTTTATTTTTATCAGATGCTAATTATAACGAGTATTGTTGAAGACACGTCTAGTCAAATTGCATCTTTGTTTTGTAACAAAGATAATTATGAGATACGAGATATACCGACTAGGGGGTCAAATGTAAGGACAAGTTTACGACGCAAGGACGCAGATACATGTCGTCAGATTTCTCAGAATTTGAATACTAGCCAAATAAAACAAGTGCCGGTGTGACAGGGCCAGCAACCATGTCAACAGAATGATTATTACGTTTTTTATGATGTAAAAAATATGTACGTTCCTATAATTATATACAAAATGAAGCAACGGTATTCATTTGTCTTCAAAATATTGAAAAGGTAATATTAGGATTGAAACTTTAAAAGTCAAATATGTATGTTAACCAAAAGAAAATAGAATATATTTTAACGTCAGACGTTTCTGGATGATTTTCGGGAATTGGTTCTTTAGTGTTTACTTTCGTTTACGATCGACTATTCAGTAAAATCTTTCCACATCCAAGCAATTTGTACTTTGTACTGTGCGTTGTCTGTCAGCAAATGAATTAAAGTATTTTATTTACTAGACGTTTCAGGTGGTCCAAACATTAGTAAATCAAGGCCACACAACATCATTTATCTTGTGGATAGCTACTAAAAGTTATTGTTAATTACATTAGCAAGCAGGCTTAGCCATCGATAGATTAACGTGGCGTTAGAAGTATGTGGATTTGAAGATAAATTACTTCATGTTGATATTTATGTCGGTCGGTTTAGTTGCTTTAAATATAAGATCAACAATGTGGGCGTGTTTGCGTGATATATTATTTTTGTACACGGAAGCAATGTCATTGCAGTATGAATATCCCTCGGTAGATATTCATATTCCGAGGTGACAGTCTATTTCGGGTCGAAACAGCCCCGCTATTCTACGATGACAGATCCTCATGTCTACACAGAATGTTTTAGCATTCCCATGCGAAATATAATCGTCATTCGTCATCTCTTGATGATGATATCGCTCGTGCAGCCAATCATAATGTAGACGTCCCAATTTGTTTTACGATGTGTTTACGACTGGTTCCATATCCGCGTCTGTTAACGTTATAATAACAGAGGAATTGAATGAATGATATGAACGGCATTTTAATTTTCTAATGGGTCTCAATGTTATTGTTGAGCAAGTCGTATTTGTACATTGTTTTAATTTGAATACCTATAATGTGATATTGAAACCTATAATGTGTAGCAGTTATCGGAGTACTTGGTTCACCCAAGTGTCCTACTTGTCCGACCTCTACTAATCTAATGGGCCTCTGGTTACCTCACAAGTCACAACGCAAGCGTGGTTTCACGGAGCTTTTCTATGAGGTTGTGGTATCAGTCCGGTCGACCCCTTCACCATAACATGGTCTCCCACACTTAAAATATTGTTCTTATTAAAATATATACTGTAACAAATTAATGTACCAACCAAACTAAAAAAAAAAATGTCCGTCAACACTGCATTGAGGGCGCATTGCAAGGTTAGGTTATTAAAAGAATTTTAGGTGGTTTACCTGCGAATGAGTAATACTTGGTAATACTATGCCACTGCTTCGTTATAAACTTCTCGTATCTTCAAGTGGGTTCGGTCCTTGGGTCGAGAAGAGTATTGGGAATTTTGAGTTCTCAGTAATGGTTTGTAGTTTGGAAGTGAGGTTTATGTTGGGTAATAGGCTCTCTCCGTTATTATAGTAAAATATGTACCTATAAGTCAAAGTCAAGTCAAAAATCATTTATTCCAATTAGACCTTTACAGGCACTTTTGAACGTCAAAACAAAATTTTGAAGATATCGTGTCAGTCTGTCGGTCAGTCCTCTTAGTGAAGCTATCTCTATATGTTGCAAACTCTCTGTTGCAGCATACAGACCCTTTTTTGTGAGGGGAAATTCATCAAATGACTTCTCCCGCCCAAGGTTGGGCGGGACGGAGTGTCAGACTCTTACTGACTAAAAAACCCCTGTTCCTTCGCCTTCTCTGGGCCGAGGTCGCGGTGCCTCATTACGCTTACCCTGCAACCCCGGCTGAACATCAGCCCTATAGGACCCCGTCTGTGGGACCTCCGTCCCTATAGGACGCGCCCTACGCGGGTCTGGTTCTGGTCGGGCGGCGAGTTGCCCTTACTTGCCGTCCGCAGACCCGCGCTTACGGTGGCCGGAGATCGTCCCTTGATCCCCGACGCCCGTAGTGTCGCCTGTTGCGCCGGCTGGGGCGTAAGGAGTAGGACTGCTTCCCCACGCGGGCCGCCTCCCTCTTTGCCAGCATAACTGCTTCACAGAAGGAGGAGACGGCGTCCCAGTTCTTCTCGCTCCGCACCATGGCCTCGACTAAGGCCGGGCGCGAGAGGTCGCCGCATATCAAAACGACCCGAGTTGCAAGCGTTGTTTTATTATGAGCAAATTATACATATTGTGACGTAATAGTTGTGTCTGGTGGCCTGATGTTTAAGGCGCCTGCTTTTGATGTATGAGGCACCCTGAAACTTGATACGCGATCCGAAACCTGGCAAGTAAAAATGTGCCATTTTCTTCCAAACTTAATGTTCTTTCGACATTTATTAAGACACCATTGAATTACGGTACGTCGTCGTTGCTCAGAGAAAAGCAATGTACTATTGGGAAACAGTGAAAGGAAACCTAAATTATAAGTTATCGCCAATCCGTTTTGTAAAAGCGTGATGAAGAAACTCAAACCTTCTTTATGTGAGAAGAGGCCTTTGTTCAGTAGTGGGCACTTGTGGGCTGATGATGATATTTATTTATAAATGTTATGTTGCTTTAAAGAATTCCTGTCTGTATGACTTGCCGAAACTGTTTGCGGATATTTACGTTAACAAACGGATATTTGCACTTTGCACTAAGGGTGAGATAAAATTAGACATTTATTTACACGTTAACGCGAGTTTAAGTCGTAGTTACGTTGTAATAGGTATATTGTTTTCCTCGTTTTCAATGTAATGTGATGTTTATGTAATATGTACACATTACATAGTTGCTTGTAACATACATAGTTAAGTTGTCTTGTATTTAGCTAATGAGGTGTTTGATCCTTAGATCAACTAGCAGGATGTAACAAGGAATTTATTGGTGTTTCTATTATACAATGTTGGCTTGTGCTTCGGCGCGGCGGAGTTGATACCACGATCTTGTACACCCGTGTTTTGTCGAATCAATGAGGTTTACTGGCCTAACCCACCAACTTCATCCATCACTACTATGTTCTCAAATCCCCTATCTTTTTATTCTCAAAAGACCGACTACGAACTTGTGACTCCTCTGGTGTTGCGACTGTCCATGAATGACCCCGATTGCTTACTCTATCGGGTGATTTCTCAGTATAAATCGAGTCAGCTTAAAAGCCAAACCAAAACGTTATATACATAACATACTAGCTACTCTCGCGTGTTTTCACCCGCTGCTCTGCTCCGTTTAATCGTAGCGTGATGTTTTACAGCCTACAGCACTCAGGAACATTGTAGCTATCTATTAGTGAAAGAATTTTGGCAATCTGACCAGCGGTTCCAAAGATTACCCCCTACATACAAACTTAAAAATTTTACCTCTTTATAATATTAGTATAGATTTATTCAGCTTTTTACTTGTGATTTGTCTCCACTCTTGTTATTAGGTATATACCCATATTCAACGTAAACAAAGCATACCTATATACGTTAGTAAATTATGTGTTTTATAATTCGTTAATCCTATTTCTAGGAACATCTTAACATGTTTCGTTTACTATGAATCATTTCATGATTCACACATATGTGTGTGTACAGTATATAATTATGATAATGTTACTACAATAGCCGTCAGCTTTTAATCTCCAACAAGCTTAACTATCATTACTTAAGTTTATCTTAACAGTTTGTGTACCTTAAATATACATATAGTTATCTCATTAACTGTTTACAATGACACATCTGTCATTACCTACATATTTTTTTTGTATAATGTACTAGCTGCTGTCGCGCGGTTTCACCCGCTGCTCGGCTCCATTAAATCGTAGCGTGATGTTTATTTATAGCCTATAGCTCTCAGGAACATTGTAGCTATCTATCAGTGAAAGAATTTTGAATCCGAACAGCGGTTCCAAAGATTACCGCCTGCATACAAACTTAAAAACATACAACCTCTTTATAATATTAGTATAGATTTATAATTAGTATAATAGTGGCTTTAGTATTTATGCTTGTTTTTTTGCTAGTATCATCATATCTGTCATCGTTGTTGTTCTTTTTTTGTTTCTGCAGGTAAGGCGCCAAAAGGCATTCTGACTTTTGGACTGCTGCGGAAATCTTAAAAATGTTTTAAACATTTTTTACACAAAGCATCATTTGGAAATAAGTGTCTTCTTATAGCGACGCTTTAAAGAGGCCTTTGAGAAGAAATTACTAAAGATCTTCTTCATTATCATTCGCCATTCGTCTTATCATTAAAGAAATATAAAGTTAGTAAAGTTTGATTGTGTTAATTAGAATGCATCGGCGCCAAAACCAATGCAATGACTCTCAGGATATCCTTCGACATCATATTTTCATACTAATGATTTTACTTACAAAAAAAAGAATTTAATGAATCCATTATGATCCAAATGTGGAAAGCTGACTGGATTTTATAGCCGTGGACTGTTGAATGGTAACCCGTTGCGATTCTTTTGTTTAACAGTCACAGTTAATGGGAGTGACGTCAGAATTTATTTAAGCTACAATACTTCCATGTATTACATTGTCATTTCTATCGATGTAAACAAAGAGCTCATTATGTCTGAATCTGTAATTAGGTCCATTACCATAGTAATATCATCAGTAACGCGATTGCTGTATTTATCGCCTGCTAGTGCTACAGCATTATGAACGACTAGCCTATGCCAGCGAATCCGCCCTCATTCTTTCTTTTCTTTTTTAAAACGTTGCCCCACACTAGGATTTTCTCCTGTGTTGTGGGTGCGTTTACAAATATACAATTTCACATGCACATCACACCCAGACCCGGAACAACAATCTGTGGATCACACAAAGAGTTGTTCCGTGCGGGAATCGAACACGCGACACGTTGCGCGGCAGCCAGTTGCCCAGCCACCGCGCCAACCGTGCAGTCATTGCTAGTGTAAAAAGTAGATTTCTGTTATTCCTCACTCTTATCTCTACTACATATATGCATGTCAAATTTCATTCAGATCTGTGTTCAGTGTTTTACGTGAAAGTGTAACGAACATCCAAAAACAAAGATTTACTTTCCCGTTTATAATATTATGTAGTAGTAACTTTATAAATAACATACGGTTAAAACAAATCGCATTAAATGCTAAGAATTATATTTAGTTTACGTATCTAATTGTATTAGCTGTTTTATTAACAGCAACAAAAAGATTTTATGATGTAATCAAGATAAGCTCGAAACCAGATAATTAATTAAAAACTGGATATGACGTGACTACTTGTAATTAAACTTCGAATTAAAATACAGAAGTAAGTTTTAAATTTACATAATGATAACATTATAAGAGTCTTTAAGTTAAGTATGTTGCATTCTTACCATAAATAAGAACCTTTGTAATATACAACTTAGATGTTAGATTCGATGTTAGCCTTTCCTTGGTGTTTGGTTGACTTCTTTTAATATAAGTAGTTATGTATGAAAGTTTAAAAAACAATTCTTACTTACAACTGTCATTCGATAAAAAATGATTGTTGTAATAAAAAAAAATATTCGTCAAGTATAAAGAGGTTATCAAGTTTAAATGCTATTTCGCTATGAGTATTCCAATCTACATAGCCATTTTGAAGTATTGAAGTAACATTGACCAGTGGCCAGAAGATTAAGGTGCCCGCTTCTCATGCACGAAGGTGAGTGTTCAAGTGCGTGTGACTTTTTCAGAGTTTTAATGTTCTTTCTATGATTATTTAGACGCCACCGTCATACGGAGACGACAAAAATTGTGAGGAAACCTGGACTTATAATTTCGAATTATAAGTTTGAAATCGCCAATCCGCCTTGAAAAAGCGTGGTGATTAAAGCTCATACCTTCTCCTTTGCTCAGCAGTAGGCACTTATAGGCTTATAATGTGAAATAACATTCATATATCTAAACATTTGCAATTACGATTTAAGTTCGGTTTTACCTACTAAGTATTAAAGTATAAAATGAGAAATCTTTAAAAGAACCGTATTGATGTGACATAGAGGTGAAAATATACGGAATTATAAATTGATCTCGGCGTGCAATACGTTGGGATTTGAGTGAGAGATGTAGGTCACATATCGGTTCTACATGCAATTGATCCTTGGTTATTGGTTATTGGAATCATACGAATTGCATCTTCAACTAAATATTATAATAATACTCGTTGGTATTTCTCAAATAAATCCCATGTAAATGTTAGATTTTCCTGTCTGATAATTGTGTTTTTTCAATTCTAATATGACTTAACATGTCTGGTTTCCGTAGTCTTGAAGGATATCTAGTTTCTGATAGTTGTAGGTATTATAATTATGCATAACATAATATATGTGTGTATTATCCTATTACAGCACTTCTAGTTTAACAATCTTAGAAAAACTCTTGAGTATTGTTGAAAACGTACTTTGCATTTCATTACGTACTAGCTTTTGCTCGCGACTTCGTTCGCGTGGAATAGTGACTTCCTGCAGATTTTTATCTATCTATCTATCCTATGTCTTTTCTGAAGTTTCAAACCATGTCCCTATCAAATATCATAGATATCGGTTCAGTAGTTTAGGCGTGAAGAAAAGACAGACAGACTTCGCATTTATAATATTAGTTACTTATTATTTATAATCTTAGTTTGGATTTAATAAATTGAGGTTGAATTTATAAAATACATAACATTCTGACTTCAGATTTAACCACTTTTTTGTGTAACAAATTGAATGTATTAATAGCATTAGTTGAACACTATTCCATTATACAACTTCCATATAAGGTATTCAAAAGTAAACAGGAACTGTTTCCCCTTCCTAAATAATTATGAAATTGGTCGTTATTGTTGTGGTATTATGATGATTGGGGTGCACAGCAGGAAAATCAATACCACCTCGTTATTTGATTGGTATGTTAACCCGCTACTACTGAACTGTATTAAAGCCATTATCGATTGCGATGCGCCCTGATTATGACCAAGTCTGATGGGCAAACTGTGCCGTTAATTAGATTTTCAATAAAGTCAACGCCTAGGTTAATTCGCAGGCGTTCTTCTCACAAAAAGAAATCATTTCTATATTTTATGTGAACGAGGAGGTTTTTCTATAGCCTGCTTTCTTTTCGGGGCTGTCTGTTATCTTTCCTCGCAGTTATTCAATTCACGTGGGAAACAGCTTTCAAAGTAAATGACAGTACTCCATTATTTCTAAATTCTTTGACAGACATACTTCCATTTCGGTCCCAATCTTGTCTTGTTCTTATAAAAACACCGATCCTCATTCAAGTTGCTGCCTTATCAGAATGTTGATATTTTTGTATCAAAGATGATTTTGATCCGTGCTCAATATTTTTATCTTTTACGCTTCACTAGATCTCGCACTTCTATGGATTCGGTTTGTCTACTTTTGTTTTATTTGACATAGAAACATGGCGTAGTGACTTATGACACACGCATTAAACACGTTTTAATATATAATGGAAAAGCATTTGTTGTTTATTCAATTTTATCAGAGCCCTACGTGCTGTACTACACTTATGGAATGACAGACGTGATAAATTATCGTAAAATGTCAGCTATTACAAGCCTCCTACCAAACGGTATGCATTAGACTTTACAAATTAATTAGATTAATTAGTGCAACGTTTTTCTACCTGTAGTTGCGCAGGTAATGCGGTCAAATACATACGGGCTTTATGAGTCAGCGGAAAGCAATTTGAACCGGCGAATGCACCGGATCTGGAGTTCGTAATAAAGGTATGTTTGGTCGCAACCTGCGCTTTCATTGACTGAAATTCATGAGTGCGGCTCGTGAGGGGCTCGAGTCGTCGGTCGGCGGCTGGCGTCGCGGCGCGTTTTATTCGCCACAGCTATGCCTGCCGGGTTTATTGACCCGACGACCGTGACCCCCCTTCCCCTCTCCTAGCCATCTTCCCCGCGGGTTGAATCTGTTTTCTAACTTATTTGTTCTCAACCTCGTGTATTGTCCGCCGGCTATTGCCAAAAACATATAAAAGGAACAACGTAGCTATACCTTTTATTCTATGTCATATACGGAATACATGTTGTTTTTCTCGAGGCCTTGATCATTTGAGATTTTTACGTTTGTTCGTACAGTTGTGCTCATAAGTATTTCATATCACTGTCGGCCAGACCTATTGTATTTCACAGACGTATTGTTTGGTGCTAAATAAATAAAATTGTATATGGAACGTACCGTTTCTTGTGGCATTTCACCGAAAAGTGTTTATTGTCAAAATATATTGTCCTCTAAACTACTAATCATGTTACAATTTAGATAGCCTTGTTAAAATACGGCAGTATTTGTTTCCATTAAGCAATCATTGAGTAATAGCAATGACCACAACACAGAATTTCATAAACGTATCGGGCCCTTTACTGACAACATGTTTATTTCAATAAAGATAAAGAAATTTCCTACGTAATGGATGTCTGGGCTTCGTTTTATCTCTAATTGGGTTGTATTGCCCGACGAAATACTCGCTTGGTTTTTGGGACTCGTTTCAAATGGTTTGTATTACCAAACATTCAAGACGCTTTGAATAGATGGGCTATTTAGTTATTGATGCTTACGAATATATGAACTACGGTACTTATTTGAAGTATTGTAAGTTCATTGCGTTCCCTCAGGATTTGCAAATACATATTTCAATTTCTTTCCTGTTTTTATTGGTATCCTGTTTGTAGCCGGAGGTCTTGAGCCGTGGTCTTGAATGTTGTGTTTAGTGAGATAAGTTGGTCCTAGCTTTCAAAATGTTTTCTTTTCATCCTAATATTCAGAGCATTATTTAAGTAAGAGTAACGTTATTATCAGCTATATATAGACTTGCAGGATGGTGTGAATGGAACTCCTTGCATAACATTCTCCATGAAAATAGCCGGGACTACTACGTGGTACGTTGGACATAAAGTATTGGCGCAGCGCGTTCACATTATGTGCAGTTGCCAAGTTCTCATTGTGGTTGACATTCTGATTGAGTGGCTCGAGTTACCCTGCTACCACAGTTAACGTGTTGCGTGACACAATTTCTTTAGAAGTTGACCATTCTTCATTCCTTCCGCACCATTTAGAATATAGGAAGATTGCAAAATTACCCCTCAATTGCTGTAATAGAAAAATGATACGTTTAGCATTTTCTTAGTACTTAGCAAGAATTGTTTCTGAAAAATCATTACCAAGATTTGATGAGTTTCCATTACACAGAAATAAAAAGTAAAGAATATAGAAATTATCTGTAAAGTCATATCTGTTTGAGTTATATTTTTGGAGCACTAGCGGCCCGCCCCCGCTTCGCACGGGTCCAACTATCTCGCTAATAAAGGGTCACTTTTTTCCAATCTTCCCCTCTACTTTTCTAATATTTTCTTTGATAAGAACCTTCTCCTGACAATAACAAACACAACAAAAAAAGAATTAGCAAAATTGGTCCAGGCGTTGTTGAATAATGCGCTTACCAACACATTTTCCGATCCATTTTTAAACACCAACGATCTTATATATATATCGATATAAGATTATACACCAACACGTGGTGATTGCACGATAAAAAATTCAACATCGGTATCGTGGTTCATTAGCTATCGGATGCAGGCGCGCGCCTCGATTATGCTAATTTGATTGTCTCTTTGCGACGCGGCGCGACTAGCTTCGCTCGTGTCGGAGGCTAATTTAGTCTCTATTCATCGTTATTTTCTACAAATCAATAAAACAAGGATTACCTTACTAAACTAAGAAATAGTTTGTTTACAACTAAATGCGGCACGGCGATTAAGACTAATCTATTAAGCAGGCTTCCCAAGTTTAACGTATCTTAAAAGTCACTTCGTTCAGGGCAGACTTACAGGCCATGTTTGGTTTACAAAGGATTTAGGATTGTTGACTAGACGGCTTCTTTCTTTAAATATTGTTAATGTTCCTTTTATCCGCGTGTTTTCCGTAAACCGAGCATTAAATATGCTGTTTGTGTTGCGATGCTGAAATGCTTTCAAGTCCAGGCTCGTTCCTGCCACGTTTGCTTCGGGTCCCTGTGGCGTAACCGCGAGCTATGGAGCACCTTTAAACTTGTCCATTGGTGGTCTGACGGTGAAACGGGATCTCGTTAACCCTTTGAGAATTTATCTCTTGTCAGTTTTAAATGCCACATTTCGCATAATATTACAAGCGCTCGAACCTCAACGTTGTTCACAAAGCCTTTGTCATGTCATACCGTCAATATGATCTGGCAACTGGTACATTTCTCGTAAATCTTTAATAAGTACGTACTACCTAGATACGTCTAAGCTGTCCTGTTTCGGTGTATTAAAAGCAATGCCTTAGTAAATACAAGACTGGAGAAAACTACAATTACGTCCTACATAATCTTAATAATTGAGTGGGGGTTGTTTTTCTGGGAGTCATTTTGTTTTATTGTTAGGGTCCGTCATTTGTCACTAGTAAAGTTTACAATTCATTTATTTTTTAATACATTAATACCTATAAGTGTTTAAGAGCCATGCTTCGGCACGAATGGGTCGGCTCGACCGGAATAATACCAGGGTCTCACAGAAAACCGGCGAGAAATAACTACAGCGTTGTATTTCGCCATGTGAGTGAGGTTACCGAAGGCCCGATCCTTCCCCTCCCCCAATCCCTCCCCAATCCTTTAATCTCAAAATCCCTAATCCCCAAAACGTCTGCAACGCACTCGTAACTCCTCTGTTGTTGCGGGTGTCCAAAGGCGGCGCTGATTGCTTACCATCCGCTAATCCGTCTGATCGTTTGCCGACCCATCATATAAAATAAAAAAAGATTGTACACATGTTAAGCAAACGTCGGTTTTCCTAGTCAATCTTAGGGATTAGTAAGAAATCAGCGATACTAAACTATATGATTAAGATTTAGCTTCATACAAATAAATAAACACAGTAACGAAACACTATTCCGTTTATTTTTAAACATTCGTAAAGTTTTCTTCTTAATGCGACATCCGAAACATAAGCTTTGTTGTTTTAATGCTGTGAGTGGTACCGCTTTGATAGTTTTAAGTGATGTTCAGTATTTACAATTTTAAAATATATGAAAGTATCAAACCTTCATATATTTTAAAATTGTACAATAATTGGAGTTGTTGCATTCGGAACTTGTTCAAACTTTGATAACTTAGTGAAAATACTTTCCAATACAGTTACCACTGACAGACAATCTGGAATTAAATTCAAATCTATATTTTTTATAATACATTTATAAAACTTGACACAATACCGTAAATAACGGTACACAATACAAGCATGCCAAGTCTGTTAAAATTCCACCTACGCAAAACTAATCTATGGCTTTTTGTAATTCAAATAAAATTTATCACCTATCTATCATCTTGAAAATTGGCTATACTATTCTTCTGATATATTTTATTAGGTACTTAAAGATGCAATTGCATACAAAATGTAGTAAAACGTACTTAATTTGTGTGTGTGCGTTGTGTGTGTGTGTTATTTAGAATCAGAGTCAAATCAGTTTAACATTCGGGGGACTAATTTATAGAGTTTTTAAATTATATAATGTTTTGTATCGTAGATGAGGCGGCGAGGGGTATTACGCGCGGCAGCGAGGTGAGGCAGCGGGAGCGGCATGGACCATGCGGTGAAGGCGATGTCGGCGCGCGGGCCGCTCTCGCGGCTGGTGGCGCGGCGGCGGTTTGAGTCAGCCGAGCTGGAGGAGCTGTATGCGCGCTATGCATGCAAGCTGCAGCGTACCTCCGTCGGCTCAGCGCTGGCTCTGTGGGCACTGCTCGCCGCCGCACTCGCCGCTGTCGATGCCACCCGTGGTTGGCGCCGGGCAACACAGGTAACATATTCTCTAACTTCAGTGAATATTTTTTTGCTCCAAAGGCATGAATAATATATGCACATTACTTCTACTTATATTAATGGAAATAATGAGTAAGAGTACATCAGAGTGCCATAATACCATGTTTTATTCAGTTTGTGAATTTTCGGTGAACCAAAGACTTGGTTCTTGTACTTACGTAAAAAAACAGCCTCGAACAAAAAACACTGCGAAGGTGGTTCTACATGTACGAGCGAGCTTTAACATATTGTTCAAAGAAAGTACCTAACACGAAGTTATTTACAGACTCGTACAAAGGAAATAGATATCCGTAAAGCCAAATTATATGGTACCAGTGCTTTGTAATATGTAACATCTTATGTTTAGACGTTTTTACTTATCCTAAAACGGTTAAATTTTTGTTTTTTTACTAGGAATGTAATGATAATGTAAAATTTTGTTCAGGTCGCTGTATTGACTGCGCACGCACTACTATGCAGCGGATTAGCATGGTGGTGTGGTCGTGCCGGAGTGGCTCCGGAGAGGCGGCTACCACGAGCTTGCTGGTTGGCACTGGCTGGCGGTGGAGTCGCTTTAGCCGCCACTCTCCCAGCATGGAACACCGGCGCAGCAGCCGAGGGTGCCGCACACGTCGTATGGGCTGTGTTCGCTGCTTATGCCCTGCTACCGGTCGGAGCACCGGTTGCTGCGGCCTTCGGCATCATCCTACCCACAGCGCATACGATCGCGTCAGCACTTGTCGCAAACCGCTTCCCTTATCATGTGTGGCAGCAGGTCAGTAGATTTATTAAAACGCACAAATTCCAAGCTCGTTTCATAGTGCTAATAATATTCCGCAATAAAATGTTTTAGCTTAGCTAAGCACGGACAGTACCTCACCTACTTATCGATTGGAGTTCATTGTGCGACATGAGGTAGCAATAAAACCAGACATTTGTGGTAACTTGGACTAGCTTAGCTCGCAATATGTTAGCAACAGACTTGACCTTGACACACGTCCAAATGTCTATTGGAGTCGTTAAGGTCCCAGAGAGTTCGGAATACCTACTAGTGGTTACGTTTTGTGCCTGCTAGAGATAGGTACACGCTCCGCCCTTATCCCTGCTAGGTATAGCTAAACTTTATTATAGCTGGTCATTATTTTCATATCGAATGGATCATTAAATCTAATGGCAGAAACTACGGTCGCATTATGTGGTCATCATGGTGATAATAGACCCCACTTTCACCCCTTTAATATTTAAGAGACGTTAAAGATAGTAAAGTCTATATTTAGGAAGTTTAAAGACGATTTATTTTTATTATTTATTGCCAAAAAAAAGCCAACTACATTTTGCGTAAGTTGTTGCCAAAAATCGAAACAGGCTGTCGAAAGAAATTCGAGCTAATGTATTTGGTCAATGATTGATTACGTAAAACGAAACACACAGTAATGTTTTGGAAAGAAAGTATTATATTTGTGTCGTATAGATATCCGATTAAGAAACAAGGACGTGAAATCGAAAACCTTACCTTCAACTTTGTAAGGTATTTGCAAAAGCACGTTACGGATCCTCAAAGTAACTTAAAGTTGAATTTAGTTACCATGTAAAGTCGTTGCCTTATAAATTAGATTAAAATAACTGCACGATTTCTCTAAGTAGTTTCAAGCCGTGGAGGCCGTAGCCTTGCCCTCTTGGCGCCCACCGTGGGGCTCGCTTATTATACCTCACTCCACCATAATAAGGGTTGCTGCGCTCGCGTGCGAAGCTTACGTCATCTTTGCCGTCCAAACAAACTTGGCATATCCCTCAATCTTTCCTTAAATGTACAACAACAATACATGTCTTAAACGTGAATATGTAAATCAGATCTATTAGATAACACTGAGCTATGCTAGTACCTACATTGTGAGGTGACTCTAACTCGACTCTCAAGATAAATCCGACACGAATGTTATGAGCCGGAACGAATTCTAAATTAGAAAGACGGCATTTAGAGATTTTATTCTTTGGATTGTTAATAAAAACGCAATAAAACGTTGCGTTTATTGTTCATCTATTTGCGAAGTTTGATGTGTTTTAACATAATAATATCTTGTATTTATTTACATAGTTTCATGTAGCCATATCGTTAAAAACACATCAGAAACAGTCGTGGCTCGAAATAAAGCGTGTCGTTTGTGTTAGTGCAAGCGATAAAGCGAGCCGTAGAACTTTCTGGCAATAATATTTTCTTAAGCAAGGTGAAGTCTTAGTTTTACGAGTGGTAGAATAAACAAATGGTGTTTGATGTGTTACCTGTTACCTCGCAGTTTGTGTCAGCCTAACAACTTACTCGGCTACTTCACACACAAATCACGTACACGAGATACCTAAACTAGAATGTAGATCAATATCTTTTATATTTTATTACAATATTTGTATTGTCGCGGGAATTGAACTTTGAGAACCTTTCCCGTCAAGGTTACGTCGGGTTCTGCCAAATACTGTTCCTATTTGACGTATAACAAAACACAATATCATTATTTTTTCCCAGAAATAGGCAGGCTACACTGTAAACACTTTTCCCAATGTTTGCGTTAGTTTCATGTGACGGAGAATGAGCCCTCGTGTCAATCAAAATGTTTATATACGTTGTTCTCTGAGAATTTACTAAAACGAAAGCAATACTTGGTCCAAACTATTCTAAACAGACAGTATCAAATTAATATCAGTAACACCAGTTTGAATACATTCAAAAGGGAACTTAAACATTTTTTCAACGACCGGCAAAGACATTGAAAAATCTTTGAAGGGCTGTCGCATCGAATGACTTTACACATTAATAGACTCACTTATAAATATTGACAAAGGCTACGTCTATCATATTGAACGCATAAAAGCTTTTTGTTTGAAATTAATCAAACGACGTTCTCTAAACTGGGCGCCATTTAAATCGGAATAGATTTCTGATATACATTATGACATATTGGACAATAGTTTGACGGATGAGGAAACCTTTATACATTTATAGAATGCAATGTTCTTATTTCGGAAGAAGTAATAGTTTTGTTGGGTCTATTGCAATGATATTATAAGTAAAAAGGTAAAAGATAGGTTACATAAACAAAATTCGATTTTCAAAAACGACACAAAGTGGGATGGCATGATTATACTCGCGAGTGAAAAAGAGACAAATATGAAAAATGTAATGTATCACTTGCTGACCGCTTGTAACCTATCTACACCTTTTTACTTATAATTATTATTGGTCTATTGACATTTAAGTTATAATGGTTGTCTTTATAATATTAGGTATTTTTAGAAAAGTTTTTGTTTCATAATTATCATAAGTACGACTACTCTACGACTACTACTTATTATTGAGTCTTCTACGAACTTGTCATTATTCAGATATGATATCACGAATATTCAAAATAGGCCTTTAATAATGTCCCAGCACGATCAACACGACCGCCAATCACTAACGTAACAGTAAGACAGTAACATATTATTTGACAGATAGCACTGTAATTTACTGCGTCGTAACTATATTCGTAACATCTGGTTTCTATAAATCAATCGGCCAATTTGTAGCTTGAATTTGGTGAGATTTGTTATGGTTCAGTGATTATTATTATCTACATCCTGTTTAATAAATGTTCCTGAACACTATTACAGTGAATTATTCGTGTTTAAGTGCCAAAAGGGTCGGTTAACTCGAAAACTTTTCTTTACTGCGTGTTAACGATAGCAAAAATGTAAAGGTGTGTTGTACTTTTATGGAACTTCGGAAAATCCAATCTACATTTTATGTTTTTCTTTTCTGTCAGAAATTTCTAGGCTTTTTTTTATAAATAACTTATAATTACTTAATTTAGTATCTTGTTAGATCAGACTTATTAGATTAAGTATTGTGAATATAATTGTGTGTTACTAAATAATAGAATTGCAAATATATATAACATCTGTTATTTTCAGTAGCAGATCATTCTATATGTGCAGAATTTATAGAAAGGCACTTTAGAGTCGTGAGAATATTTCTATACGAGAAATATTAAGTCTTCAGGATTAGACAGTCATCTGGCTAGCCAAAGCTAAATTGACCTCTGAGGTGAAGGTCGTAGAGGGCAGGATTGCAATTGCTCTCACCCATATGAATTTTTAAAACAGACAATAAACTTAGGCAAATAATTACCAATTAACTACTTCTAATCTCTTACAATAAAAATGCAATTAAGTACACTTAAACTACTCTAATAATGAAACTCTAAACATAATCCTTTATTGTCAGTCTTAATAGCTTTTATTTGTTTAGTCTAGTCTTTGCAAAAAGTTTATTTATTTCACTTAAAATGTCTGGTCGTTCATCCCGATATTATAAACAGATGCGGCAATTTGATTTGCACTTTACAATTTCAATTGACCAATCAATCGATCATTATTGAACATCGTATTTAACATCTGTTATGTGTATCATTCAATATATATTTACCGAATTACTTGTATAAGTGAATGGACCGGCAATAAACATGATTGATGTGGTGAATTGTAACCAATATTCAAGCTTGACCTTTGTAGGCCTTCATGACCAACTAGAATTTAAATAACTCTGTTTATTTACGGATTGATGGAGAGCTTTGTCTGCTACTCAAGCAGTACTCACGGTGGATAGATTACGCTGAGTGCTCATTACTCATTGCGAGGTTTCCGCACTGAATAGATCCTCTATCACTCGGACTAATGGTCGCCGGAATGGAAAATTATGAGAATAGTATCACAAGTCGAGTCTATGCTAATTCTAAGACTATTTTTCACTTTGAAGGCTCAAGGATGATGCTTGAATTGATTTCCATCATCTTCGGTGATATATCAAGTTAACATACTACAAGTTCGAGAGATATTTTTGCTGTCATAACATCGTAAAATAAATCTCATTGAACTCCCTGACTCACCTTTTATTGTTTGATAAAAGTTCTTTATTATGTTCAAAGAAATCAGTCAATTACATAACACAAAAGTAACATGGCAACGTAGTGTATTAGCATAAATGAATATATTTAGTCACACGTGATATTCACTCGCGGAGTTCATATAGCACTCGTCGAACAAAAACGGTCCGTTACTTTATGGTTATGACTAGTCTACATTTTTGCGTGAATTCTCAATTCGAATTATTAAAAAGATATCATGATATTCGCTACCCACGTTTTATTTTTGTTTGTGTATAAAATACTTATGTTCATTGGGCAGTCGAGGTCGGCCCGTGTCACCGCTTAGCCTCAAGGGGAAGCCGAAACACATTTGTGGAACATGTCTCCACCGGTGCGAGTTCACCGCGCATTTCCATGATAATGATGTATTATACAGCAATGTGCGTGAAATTTATTCACATTTGCTCGTTACTCACACGCCGTGGCAGGTCACGCTGATGTCACTTCATTCAACACGTTCAATAACTAATTATTTTGATTTGTCTTTATTAAATTGTTAAATCTCATCTCTAGAAAAAAATACGTAGATCAAAACCAGTATAGAGGCACTTTTTCGTTTTTATGCGAGTTGCCTACGTCATGCACGCTGAATTGGTATTCAAATGTTTTCAACAAACTGAAAAATGTATGTGTTACGAACGTGTGCAACTGAAACGGGTTGCGAACGAATAATACACGATGCAAATTCATATAATTCAATCGATTGATAGGTTTTACGTCGACAGAATGTCATGCATTGTGCGATATATGATTCTGTCGTCAGTGCTGATGTTAATCGCCAGTTATTTTTAAACGTTTCACAGGTGCTGGTTGGAATGTCAAAAGATTAATGTTACGGTTAGTAACTTTGACTAATCAAGCGATTCAAGTAGAAGTCATACTTTCAACATAATCCTTCACCTGTTCTATTATCATTAAGTACATCAGAAAGTGATTGGCGCCACCATCGCCGTGTCCAGTGTTCGCGGCATGCTAATAAACACGTCTTGTCTCGCGGCTCGATCGCGGCCATTTACAATTTCACGTAATGTAGTCGGACAGGTGAGCTTTCTTGTCAAACTGACTAGTCTTGTGAAACGATCATGTACACGTTTGATATACCCGTATCTAGCGGGAGGAACTGTTTCTACATTAGGTACCTTTGACGTTTGATTCAGAGTGCCGCAGTTACAAGTAAAATTGCTCTCACGGATAACTTTTACTATTTTAAATAGAGATAAGGTGAATTACAAAACTTGGTCGGTTGTTACTTTTGATTAAAACAACCAAAAAACCTAAAACAATGCTTATTAAAACTTTACTTGAGAAGTCAAATAATATTTCCATATACCTAACTGCGAATAGCTTTAAACAGATTTTGACGTTAACTGAAATTACTATTCACGCTTCAATTATAAGTGGATCTCGCTATTGTTACATCCGAACCAAAACGTAGGTCAATTTCAAAATTGTACATTAAAATTTAAATGTAAATTTACTTTTACATTAACTATATCCTTCTTGAATTTAATATCTCTGAAATGGCGTGGTTGCGCGACGTGCGTTTTGAGCTATTCGTCTCATTTTGAATTACTATGAAATGTACGGAAGATGGTTGACATTGAATATTTTAGTAATTGGAAGATGAGTCAAGCTGTGTGGGGGCGCGTGAGGCGGAGCAGGCGGCGACAGGTTCTATTTGCATTTCTCTGGGTAGAAGGTCCATGGCTCACTGCCTATCTAAAAAGCGCTATAAATATGTTACACGCCATGGCTGGGCCACACAGATCACTGGCTCAATAAAGTTATAATAGGTGTGTCGTGATTCCTATTACGGCCATAAACTCGCAATAAGTTTTGCCTTCTACAGCGTGAAACGGTTAACTCATTACATACATGAACGTACATAGTCTTAAATATTTACTATCGATAATTAAAACCGCGTAGCTAAGACGCTTAGTGGCTGCGTTACTAATTATGTCGTTCACTAAGATCGGACGGGTTAAGAGCTTAAAAGAAATCTGTACTTGGGGTCGGTCTTAAATCTCGACGGGAGCGACTAATCTCTACGTCATCAACTTGGAGTTTTTATTACTCTGGTAATGTTGGATTATTTTATTAAATCGTAATAACTTAGGATATTACAAAATACTTTTTCCCTTTTAACTCCCCCTGGCAGGACCCGTAACAACCTAATTATATTAATGAGCTTCCTGAAGTGTTTCGTGCTTATAATAGTAATATTTTTCTTCTGTGTGTTATGTAAATGTACACTTTTCCCAGTGGCAACCGTCGAGCGCTGTGTTACTACGCCAGTGTACCGGCCATGTTTAATTGAATTTCTGTTTTGAATGTGTTTGCATTTTGCTTCAGGTGTGTTTATAGTTCTTTTTTAATTTTTTAAACCTTTTGTAATTACTAGAACTGACTACAGTATAAAAATTTAATTTTAAATCGGTTTTCCACCGTAATATAAATTGGATCTAATTCCGGAATGAGAACCGTGCATAAAACATTAAAATCATCCACGGGCTACGTGACGGACACAAAAGGAAGCTTCTAGATTAAAATTGAAGCTTAATATTGCCGTAATAGGACCGTCGTTGAAGATTTACATTAGGTCCGTCTGGGGCAATTTCGTTGCATAACACAGGTTATATTGACGGATTTACTTAATAAAGTGTAAAGTATACACGGCTGGTCCGTTCGCAATCCATTTTGACAGGCAATTTTCAGCCAACATTGATTGATGGTGCTCTATTTATTGAGTTATTCCTTCCGACTACCTGCTGCGAATATTTGTTATAAATTGCTTTCCATTTGTCGCCATGTTATTCTGATTGTACCGGTGATTAACATTGTTTGTTTATAGAAAGTTTATTTGAAAAGCCAAAAAACCTTAAAAAGATACGATGGACAAAACAAAGATGTATTTACGGCTCACCTACAGTGAAATAATGATATAAAACTGTTTATTAAATCCTAGAATTCGTAATCCTGACTCTGAAACTACATTGTTACTTTACAAAGGGAGTCGTCAAATCTAATTACCTAAATACCTACGTGAGCGTGATCCGATAGGCGTCCAAACTATTCAAATTGAATTGTACTAAGCTATGACCTACTCGAATGCTAAGTGGCCCGAAAGCAGCCGAAGGAATTCAATGAGTTCCCTCACTTGACGAAATATTTCAATCTATTTCAAATCTATTGGATGGTTCCGTCACGTCCTCTCTAGATGTACAGAGTCCTATTTACACATTCGATACATAACCGACCCTTTTTATTTTCTTTTTTCTCACTTTTATAAAAAGAATATTGTTTTGGTAGGTTCTCGAAGTTGCCAGTTACGTTCGATAAAAAAGTTTTCATGAGTTTCGTAGGTGGGGCAGTTGCTTTTATAACATTCATACAAATAAATGTTTATTGTACAAATATACTGTGCTTCAAATTCCGTTTGAAAAACGAAATTGTTTGGTTTGATAAAATAATTCAAGCTAAAAAGAGTTAAAACGCGACCTCCCGGAAGGAATTAGGAAGACCTAAATACGCGAGGACGGATTTATATGCATACGAAATGTTTTTAAAATATAAGCTGATAAATCTATGCGTGATAATTATGTTTTGACTGCTACATTAGATGTTTTTAGCACGAAAGATGGAACAGTTGCCTGAAAAAACTGGAGATGTTTTTATTTAGAAGATTCGAAAACTATCGTCTTAAAGAGACTACCTACAAGGATTCGAAATACTCTAAATTTTGACAGAATTTAGAATTCTAGCCAATGATTTGAATAATTCTATCACAAAAGCGAAAGAAAGTAATAACAGTATCTTACATATTCTTGCGTAATAGCTCTAATAAGTGCCTATAATAGATGTGTTTATTGTTAACAGATGGTGGGCAACGTGGTTGTGTTCGTGTGTGTGAACGTGGTGGGCGCTTTGATGCACTCGCTGATGGAGACGGCACAGCGGCGCGCCTTCCTCGACACCAGAAACTGCATCGCTGCCAGGCTCGATATGGAAGACGAGAATGAGAAACTGGTAAATTATCTACTTTTTAGAGGAATTAAATACGTTGTCTTCTATCAAACTGCACGGAAGCGCGGTGCCTGGGCAACTGGATGTCGCGGTATCGATTCCTGCACGGAACAACCCTGTGTGATCTACAAACTGTTATTCAGGGTCTGGGTGTGTTATGTGTATGTGAAATTGTATGTTTGTAACCCACGACACAGGAAAAAATCCTAGTGTGGGGTAACCCTTAAAAAACTACTGATTTAAGTTTATAAGTAAAAATTCTCCACTGATTTTTGTATTGAAAAAAGTTATTTTGATTCAAAAACTTCGCTAAGATAGTGATGCAGGTTATAAGTAGTTCTGAATCCTTGGCTAATCTACAGACAAACTTGTTTTCGCTGCCTTCTCATAACTCACGTAAAGAGCAGCCATAAGATGAATTTTCATATGCTTATTACTAAATTAAAACTACGAGACCCTCCCATTTCATTACCATAGTTATCTCAAGGGCGGATTTTTCAAAAGCCTTTGTCATGCCCAAGTTTTGATGAACAGGAACGAATGAATGAACCCTTATATAGTTTGAAGAAAAGTTTCGCAATCTAGATCCCAAGCCTTTGCAAATGAAATTACTTGACGAAAGACTCCACACATATGTCTTGTACTTAGTCAGAAGTTGCCAAAATGTCTCATTAGCCTTTTCAAATTTTAGGTTATATTATAACCTAACTTTGTTTCTTGGTATAAAGTTTCACAGTTAAAGAGAATGATAATGCGAGAAAATATTTATAGAGTCTCGCATTTTTATCTAGATATCCAATTAATGTTTGATCTTGATTTATTTATTAGTGGCTTACATACTTGGTCGGTAATACCCTTTTAGAGATTTTAACTACGTGTTAGGTCTGGGTTTGGTTTATGGAGATCTAAAATTGTACAAATATATTTCAAGACCGATTTGTGTTTTTTATTATTCTCCTTTACCTAGCTTTTTCGCGCGGCTTCGCTTCTGTCACTACTAGACTACCCTACCTAGTTACTTATCTAAACTACCTACCTACACTATCTACCCTACATTACCTACCCTATGTTACGTGCCTACTCTATCGTATCCTATATTCTTCTTCTGGTTGTAAATTACATCTCCACCACAAGTTAACGAAATCAGTTCAGTGGTTCTTGAGTTAGAAATAGTAAATAACACTTTCTTTTTCAAAGTACGATATATGATACAATCATAATAAAAATATTCCTTAACACGTCTCTAGCGGCGGTAAAGTCAGAGCTACAATTCCTCTAAACGAACAAATCAAAGAGCTGAAATCCCATTTACGATTATTCCCTTCATTCTGTAATCCATATTTAATGCTTCTATGAAAAACTTATCAACGTTTGTGACCAAACAGCTTATCACCAATAAATACCATTGACTTTTTTACTCGGAATGTAATTCGCAGAAAACCAATTTTTGGGAATGTATTTCTGCAATACTCTCCCGATTGGTGTTTGATATAAATGTGATAAATAGCGGTGGTTTATTCAACCGAAATTGTTCTTTCTCCGGTCCTTCGCGAAAATCTTCCGCCTGGGACCTTTTACGTAAGACTTAAAATGACGCTAACGTTATTATGCCCGATAAAAACCGCTTTCCTAAATGTTTGGTGTTATATTCCTTGTTTCTGTTTGGCTTTAGTGAACCATGCTTAATGGGTTATGTCAATTGA
The DNA here is from genome assembly GCA_902829305.4 of Spodoptera exigua. Lineage (NCBI taxonomy): Eukaryota > Metazoa > Arthropoda > Insecta > Lepidoptera > Noctuidae > Spodoptera > Spodoptera exigua. Next base: position 6,482,986 of record LR824608.2, on the reverse strand, counting down.
GCGATACATATAACGAGATAAATTAACCATCTTTCCTTTTTTCATTAGTAAATGTCAAGATTTTGAGTGAACTAAGGGTAGCCTTTAAGAAAAACGATACCAGTGTGTATAGCTCATATACTTGCTGACATTTCAAAAAGGTTTTAACTAGTGCCATAACAAGTCTGACTCACGGAAAATATCCTTATGTCATAGCCACATAAAACTCATCGGATGTGATTAATTGAAACCGCAAATAATGGCCTGCAATTGACCGTAATATACGAATAGCAGTAAATGTATTATGACATCACAATACGGCATATATTACAAAGACTAAAGAGATATATTATTGAATTATTATTTGTTGAAAACATAAACAAAAGAGGGGAGACTTTTTTCATTAGTCGACATTAACAGTTGATAATAATGATTATGAAAATTTTGATGAACTTAAAAGGTACATATTGTAAAAAAACGGGAGAATATTTATGAAATCATTTCACAAGAAATACATTTTTTTGGTTGGCTAGATGCTGGAAAATGTGAAAGAATTATGATGTAATAATAGTTAGGGTACATCACTCATGCAACGTACCGTAACTTGGACTATTTTTATGTATGTACTAACATATACGTTAGTACATACATAAAAATAGTGTTTTTACATTTACTGACACATGAGTAGGTATGATCGAGAAAGTGTAAAAACTTCTATTTGAACCTCGGACTTCAATGTGTTCATTGAGCGTATAACGATGTTCAGTGAACACATCGCAAACATGTTATAATTTGTATGATATGTTATTTTATGGTACGAGTAACTCGCGTACATTTTTTTTGGTTCGTTTAATAATGTGAGGTGTCCTGGTTCAGTCATCTGTTATTTAGAAAGTAAAATATCTAGACCAAGTCAATTCGAATTTTCCTTATCCTAAATCCCAAGAATTCGAATTCCGTGCTATCTTTGTAAATAGGTAAAAAAATATTTACATTTATTCCGAATAACAAGGTACGCTAATTTGTAAAAGGAAGCAAATCTCAGTCTGTGTATTTTTTAAACCGCCAACAGACATTTAACATTTTTATTTATGCGTCTGGCAACGTTGGATTAACGGCTGCATATTACCAACTGAATAAAACCAAGATACATCTTAGGGCAAGTCTATCACAAAGCCAGTTGAGTGTATAATACCATTATGTTGCAAACATGGAAATAATATTATTATGTTAATGTTGTTGTTGTGTTTAAGTCAAACATAAATCCAGCTCACAATATTGATTTTATTCATGTGTTTAATCGAGTATTGAAGAAGTTGTTTATTGCCAATATTGTCGTGTTAAAATAAATTGCTCATATTAGTATCTTCATTTATAAGGACAAGTCTGTGCATATCAATTTGAAAGTATTTACAGACTAAACTGAAGATACTTTAAAACTGAAATTCTATTAGAGATTTTGAAAGTGTTCTATTAGCGATGTCTATACTAAGAACATTTTAACTAAAACAAATTACTGGCAGGCACACATACTTACTGTGCAAACTTCGTTACCTATATGCATTTAAATTCCCTTACACAAATGTTCAATTCTATTGCATATTCGTTATTAGGTATTTTACATAATATGCACATGTCAAGAAGATTTTTTTTTAACAGTATTTGGATATAATGTTTAAATTATCATGGTCTTTTATCTACTCCGTCATTAGGTATTCTGATTTTGGTTCGACACGTAAACAGAATATTTTGATTTTGCTTTTAAATATCTAATCTTTCCGGGAAATCTATGCAGTTACTGGTATATGTTTGTTCCCCGTCAACGACTGAAGTTTTAGGAACCAATTAGCGATGCGTTATTGAATTTAATTGCATAACTTTTAACTTTTCGGTACCGACAGAAAGATAAAAAGCCCAATCACCTCCTCTCCGGACCACCACAGACGGGGCCCTATAGGCCTGATGTTCAGCCGGGGTTGCGGGGTAAGCGCAATGAGGCACCGCGACCTCGGCCCAGAGCAGGAGAAGGAACAGGGGGTTTTTAGTCAGTAAGAGTCTGACACTCCCTCCAGCCCGGCCCTGGGCGGGAGAAGTCATTTGATGATTTTTGCCCTCACAAAAAAAAACCTCCCCGGAGGATATTATAATATTCCAGTTCTTCGTGCTTTATCGCCATAAAAACATTTTCGACACAATTTTATGTTTTCTATTTATAATATTAAAGTATTTATTGTTGTCTGCAGACTTTAAATATCTGGTTTTATGAGGTTACTGGACTCATTTGTTACACGATCTATTGCCAAACTTCCAAATGTCCACAAATTCATAATTATGATTAGATTTAGCACAAAAAATAATGTTATTTATGCGTTTATTGCTTTTTTTCGTAGGAACGATTGCTGTTGTCTGTGCTCCCTCAACACGTGGCAATGGAAATGAAAAACGATATCATCTCGCCGGTCGAAGGCCAGTTCCATAAGATCTACATCCAGAAGCACGAACAAGTCAGGTGAGACCAACTTAGATAAGTCACTTCTCGTAATACTTGTGCCATATACAGTAATATGCGGCTAAAACTAATTAGGTTGTGAACTCGCCAATTTAGTGGCAGTTTCTCATCTTGAACGCGACACGACTTTGGCCTACCTCCAAATTGATCTCGAAACGACTCTCTCTGATTCAATACACCTATGGTACCCAGGTCGTATCGATGTATAATTAAAGCCCTGACGTCAATCAGCGAGAGTACTAAAAAGTACATACTAACATTTTCAACGTACAAGTACTACACCAATATTTCAATGTCATTTTCACGAATTTCCCGGAAAGTTAAGATCGAAATAGCGTATTTCGGCGTGTCCAAAATTATGCAAATTTATAATCGGAAAACAAAGGCATTGAGGCTGTTTTTGGCAGCACTCGTCTATCGAGAAAATCTTAACGTTAAAACTAAGGATGCTCATGATTAGGAAAGCGGTCCTCTCCACAAGTAAATTAGGAAGGTCAAGCGCTTTGTCGAACAAAAGGAAGTAATGACGCACCCTTATCACTTCTTTCCAGGAATTGTGTGAATACAGACATATGTAGTATGTAGCCAACATGATGTAGGTTATAGAGTGATGTACTTGAAAAGTAGGCGCAGCTGGCGGTATATTGAACTCCTCGATAACAGATTATTATAATATACTAGCGCTTTTATGAGATGAAGGTCGATATAAATGGGAAAAAGAAGACTCGATGCTTTGAAGTGATAATATAATCGAGCGAGGGAAAAGGGGGATAGTACTAATAAAACAGTAATATTCCAATCTTAAAGAACAATTAAATCTCTTGCTCATTGTAGTGGAAATTAATTCTAATTCTGATGAGTTAAACACTTTGATTAAAGACGATTCAGAAATATACAGGGAATCACTTTGATATCACTAGACGTTTAAGTTCAAAGAAAATCGGAAATGTAAAAATAAACCGAGTAATACCTACCTAATCGATTTGCAGACGAATCGAATCCACGATAAGTTCTCGTTCAAGTAGCGGGCAAAGCGAGTTCAATAATTTAAAGTTGAGATTAATTTAAACCTGAATTGGTCGGTTCTCGGTCTAGATTGATTAAATATTTATAAAATTTACTTTCAATGCTTTATACTACGGTGTGAAATGTGGCCGTTAATTCTTTGATTTATTCCGACGTTTTAGGGTGAGTCGGGTCGCGGACTTTATTTATTCACTTGTATTTACATGATTTAAGTACTTGGTTCTCCGACATCGGGGGAACGAAAAAATCATTTGAAAATTGTTTTATTTTTATTTTAGAACGATTTTGATTTTGCATGACAAATTTTCTTGCCTCGTAATTGTGGATTATAATGTGTCGATACACGCGAATTCTTAGACAACTATAACTGACATTGTTGAATTTGTTTATCGTTTTAACCTTACTTGTTTCTTTTTAATAAAATGTTATTGAATTGTTTTGCATAAACTTAGCCACACAAGACTACAATAGACAGTAAAACTTGCATTTATTACACAAACTAACGAATATTTAATACACAATTAATTCTTCACATAATTCCTTAGTAGTAAGTTAATTACTTCCACATTTTTTGGTATAAACATTTTTGTATCTGTTTGAGTTCCCATCAACGTGGACATAGGTAATCGTTAACTACTCTCATTATCGTAGCTTGGCACGCTAAGCGGTCTACGCATTACGATTACTGGCTTATCACGTACTAATTACTTACCGTGCCTTTGTTAATTAGCTTCAAATATGTAGGGTTGAATGTTTTTAGAGAGCTTTTTAAGGTATAAGGCAGTGAATGAGCAGTCGGATCACCAGATTGCTAGCAATCGGTACCGTCTATAAGTGCGTTACAGACTTTTTGGTGGTTGTTAGAGTTTTGAGGATTGGGGAGGGTGAGAGGGGGGGGGGGGACTGGTCCTCTGGTAACCCTCCCACACGACAAAACACGATTGTTCCCAAATTTTTTCTATCCTTTTATTTTCCATTTTGCGTGCTCATTAAAATCGCGAGCTGAATTTTAGTTATTTAGTTCGTGCGAAATATAATTCGTAGAAAGATATCAAAATTGGACTAGAAAAATAGAAAATAACCATGATAGAACAGCTGGCAATCATGTGACAATATATAGGTTACAAAAATAATTTGCAATAAAACTTTTCAAAGTGAAATAATGAGACCGGATTCTTATAATAATCGTAATAAATTTTTGCTTGCTTCCAGCCTTGACAAATGGCCTAATAAAAATATTTACGTTTACATAACATTATTTTGATAAAAGGCTTTTCAAGTTTTTGCGCCATTTTTCATTCGAAAACGGGTCCTGTCGCCAACAGGAATTAGTAATATAGGATAAGAGAAAATGTTTGAAGTATGATATAATAAAACATAATAATATGGTATTACGCTTGTGGCATTTTTCAGAAAAGAAAGAAGAGATTTAGGTTTATTTTGTATTTCATATTATGTAGTTCAAATTTATTCAGTGCAGTAAATTGTTTTATTAGACTCTAAACCTGAACACTATTAAAATAAGAGATGTATTTTCCAAACATTAAACAGACATGACTTTCTCATTTACTCTTTAAACGCCATTGTACGTAAAGCCCAAGAATGATCGTGAGAACTAACTAATAAGATTTCATTGAATATAATATTAATTAAAAAGTAGATTGTTCTCACATCTCTTAGAAGACAAGACGATTCTGTCCTCGATGTAGCGTTTAGAATCACTTACAATTAAATTATCTTAACTTGGCACAAACATTAATATGTAGAGGTACTCAGTTCGTACGTTCAATTTTGGCGAATTAAGTCTATATTACGTAACTCACATCATGAATGTAGACTCCATTGATTTTCTAAGAGCTAAATAAATATTTATTAGACTGAGTAAATGTAACGAAAATGATTTCTTTGGCAAGGATACAAAAAGTAACAGTTCGAATTAAGAAGAAAGTTACTTTACTTAAGCGTTGGTTGGGATTTGAGTATTTGAGCTTCAGAATTACGATCGGGATACCGATAACGCTTGTAATAACAATACGCGTGCACTGTTTTATCGTTACAATCTAATTGTTTAAACGCTATATACATTTCGCAGTTCTCTGAGAGAATGCTACAAAATTAATTACGGAATAAGTTTTACGACGTAAAACATATTTTAGAGCTACAATGTTTTATAGTTCTAAGTCATGGTCGTATTATTGGGTAGTTTCCTGGGTCCAAAATAAATTAATACGACGTTTTAATACAATAAAATATTGAAGAATAACCATACTTTTATGTATCGATCTGTCGATATACTGAATATTCAATATTTTTAATATAAATAACTAAGCTATTTGACGCTAAAATACTATGAAATCAACGTAATTTGGAGTTTCATACAAATTTTGTGAGTTTGACTTGTTGGAAACTACCGTATTATCTTGTAGAATAGCATCTGATTTGTGAACTGAACATCTCAAAATCTGCACTGGAACTTCTGTCGTGTTCTATCGTGATATTCTTATTGTTTTAGTATCATTATACTTGTACAGAAATAGTAATGTGATTAATACTGAGTAGTAACAAAGACCCGTTAATTCAGCTCTTGCATTTAATATGAATGGAATCAGCACTTTAGATTCTCTTAGCATTGACGTCACGCCGAATTTACATTTAACAGGTACTTGTCCAAATGAATTATGTATTCAGTCTCTACCCTTTATAACCTAGTGTTTATTTGGCCGTGAAGTTGTTTCTACAAAGCAAACAGTAATACATCTTGTTTATTAGGTACTCCCAACATTTACTTGTATTTTACCTAGTCCTATCTTTGCTGTTTTCGCCATTTTCTTTTCAGCATACTAGATCCCTTTTGATAGATGAGTTTGACAATCATATGGAGGATCTCTGGTGTCAATCCAGACCTTTAATAGGCTTTTCTTTGACAAATAATTTCATCGAATATTCATAAGGTTTTTACAACGAAAAGATGAACCGAAGACGGCATTTTTGCAGAAAAAGTGTCCAGAATTTCACTCTTTTCTGCCTGAATAGAAAGCTAGCAGACATCATTGTTCGTGCATAATGTTTGTATTGTTTAATTTGTCATACAAATTCTCATATAACATGGATTGTTGTTTTGTCTGTCGGTCTTTGCGTCTCTTGTGTACGCATCACCGTCACCCGACGTTGGTGAATCATTGTGCTCATTTAGCTTCGAGTTGTTTGTTCAAGTTTATTACATTGTGTTTTCAGTCTTATTTCCATAAGGACGAATCATCATGTTCGTTCTGAGATCCGGTCGTCTCGTGGTACAGGTGCTTTTGTATAAAGTGTATTTACATTCGAGTTATTTTAGTAAGAACCCTGATGCTGCTGAATGATGTTTCTCCAAACTGCATTATCTCGGGATTAAGTTTGATTGTTCTTCTTATAGCGTTGTTTTTGTAAACATTGTCTTATCCTTATGTATAATTATGTTCACAAAGAGCGTTTGTATTGTTCTTCAGTCGCTTGTAAGGATAAATCCCTTACTATTGCTTTGGGGTTCCATAATATTATGTATATATAAGATTTGTGAATATGAAAGTTTTTTTTTTTTGTTTTATTCCTGGTGTCACGAAGCTTTTTATGGGATGATTTTAGTGCTCTATTTTTTTCTTTGACCATAAAAGTAAGTGTGTAATAAAAGTAAAGCTGACCACGACAGGAAGCGAGTGCTAAATTACATATATGATTAATACCTATATTTCTTGACGGCATTTTGATTTTCAGTCTTATCCACGGGTAATTAAAATTCATGTTCATTTAAAAAAGATCTATTTTTATAACAATCTATTGAGTTATTCATAAAGTTACCCCAAGATTAAGAAAAACAAAAGTTTTCCAATTCCATTTTACATTTCAGTGCTTTCCCCATAAACATTGCTTCGGTGAAGTTGTGAAACACGATCTTTATCCTTCAACATTCTTTCAGTCGTCTCTTTTATGACGGCTATTTGTTTTACGTCGGTATTATATAATATTTTTGTTTAGACCATCAAACCGTTCCCCACCGAATATTTGGGGCGTGTACAACATTTTCCTGAGGTAAACTAGTTTATACAAGAACATGAGTACACTCTCCGCAAAATTCTTTAAATATGGTAGAGTAAAACCACATGTACGCTCGCCCACTTTAAAGCGAATTTCAAATCTCAATAACAAACTCTATGTTGATACAGTAAAGTAGAAATTAGAAATAGAAGCTTTGGATTTAATTCTATTTCCTTCCTTACACCCACATTTCGGCATCGCCACGTTAATTTCACGCCGCCTCAAGTGCAACGATCCATTGTTTAGTAACCAAGCCTGTCATTCCTCTCAACTATTCTCTCGGAACCAATTTAGTACGTAACTCCAAACCACATGAGCTACATTCCATTGTAAGTCTGCCTTAGAAATGGCAAAAATTTGAAGATCCAACGTCTACAGTCTAGGCCCGAAATTAATTTCAGTGAAAAGACGTAGGATTTGACACCGTCTTTAAAAAAAAAACGCTTTCATGAGCGTTATGAAAATATTACAAGCATATTTCTGGAAAGTTGTGCGCATAATAAAAATGTAAATTGCAATAAGATTTATAAAGCAGGTGTACGCATTAAAATTTAATATGTACAAACATGTGTTTGAATGTTTGTTTTGAACTTTTAGTAATTCCGTGGTTTTGTAATGAAACAAGAACGGCAGCTTAGTGGAAACAAGTTGTATTATGAGCGTGAAACTCATCAATCGTGTAAATATTGGTTTAACAGGAATTACGAACTATAACAGGAAATGTTCCATTGAAGTTTAGAAATAGCGGCGGCGCTCATACCTATTTATTGACTCTACTTGTCATTCCTTGGCGGTTATCCAAACACTCTAACACAAGTATTATAAAAATATTTTAATGAAGCGTTTTTTAACTATCTATGTTCGGTGTGAAATATGTTGGCACTCGGAATAAGGGCCGTTGCAGATGACACGCCCCCTTTATACAGCGTCTAATAAAAACTTGATTTACTATCGATTTGACCTTTAGGCGAATTTTGTATGAAACAAAGTCATCTATTTTGAACAGGGACACCCACAGAGGTTATTGTGTTAAAGCAACTTTTTTTGGTTTTGAGTAAGGTGAACTGAATCATAAATTTCCATATTGAAAAAAATATTATTTGACTCGTTAAAAGCCTCGCTAAGATACTCTTTGAGATTTTTTTATGCGCCTGTTTTTAGCTCATTTACAGTCTTTTTTAAAAGTATAAGTTGTTCAATTGAATGACTGCATGGTTGGTGCGGTGGCTGGGCAACTGGCTGCTGTGCAACGTGTCGCGGGTTCGATTCTCGCACGGAACAACTCTTTGTGTGATCCGTACATTGTTGTTCCGGGTCTGGAATGGTTCCGGTTCCGGGTGTCACGTGTATGTGAAATTGGATGTTTGTAACCGCACCCATGACACAGGAGAAAATCCTAATGTGGGGCAAAGTTTAAAAAAAAAAAATTATGAATACATTTTTTATTGGTTTAGTCTGTCTTGACGTTGTGTATTGTCCGACCATTTAGACATTTGTCTTCCTAATTAATGCTTAAGTTATTTATGTCTCCTGTGGCTCATTTAGTGAATCATCTGGATGAGTTAATGTATCTTCTGAAGTCTATCTCACTGGTTTACACTTGATATATTGTTGGCAAGAAAACAGACGGTGTTTGTATTACTTATGCAGTTCGCTTTTATGACAGGACGAATGTAAATTGTTCATGACCTAAATTTTAATAAGGAAATGCGATAAAATGTATCTTTAACGTCGAAAACTTGCACCGTAATAAAATACGCTTCCATATCAGTTTTATTTAATTTTAATTAATTTCCATTCACCTTATTTTACTTGTTGCTTTGTTAATTGTAAGTCTGTGGCACAGCGGCCTTTGAGGCAAATATTTGCTTTGAATGAATTGTTAATGTTAATATTTGGTCACGACCTCTAGGCCGTGGCTGACCGTGTGTCCGTTGATTCAACTGCTAAGGATTTAGGACATTAATTATGCACTGAAGTGGCAGGTATCAGTTTGTCTACAAAGGGAGAAGCCCCTTAGTAGTACGTAGACACTAGGTGCGTCTAATCGATATGACATGACGCGAGGCTTTCTGTTTATCAAATTATCCAGAGTGTTCTAATACTTGTAATCCATCAAAGTCTTTTGTCAGCTACCTTAACATGTTAATATTGTCTCACATCGCATCACCAGTCTATAAGTGCCTACTGCTGAGCAAAGGACTCTGGTCACACGGAGAAGGTTTGAGCATTAATCACCACGCTTGCTTAAAGCGGTTTGGTGATTTCAAACTTGTGATTAGAAATTATAAGTCCAGGTTTCCTCACGATGTTTTCCGTCACTGTATGTCAATGGTGTTTAAATAATCTTAGAAAGTACATATTACTCGGAAAAATATACAGTGGTATTTGCTGGGATTCGAACCCATGCATGAAAAGCGAGCACAATATCTGTAATGTACATTAAAAGATGCTGACCCTACTATGTTCTAACAATCACGAAGCAATTTGTCTAACGATCCAACTCTAAAAAACTTTTCAAGTTTCGTAAATATCTTAAAGATTCTTTGCTTTTGTTCGCCTTCGTTACGCAACCTCCAACTTATCAAACACTATATTAATGAATTCACATAAATTACCTTTAGATGTGCAGACAACGAAAAATATAAACATGGCACCATTCCATATACATTTCGTTTGTAGGATCCCACGCAAGCGTAAACAATAAAAATAAATTCAATATTAATTTACATGATAGATGCAAACTCAACAAATCAATGACCGCTGTGGCTGTGACCGCTAATGCAATATGTTTACATTAAAAACATTTCAGTTATAAATATGATTGATTGATCATATCAAATTAGATGTTGAGCTTTTTACTTGTTAGCCACTAAACGTCGAACTACTACAATATTTACGTCCATTAAAATGCAATCAACTCGCTGTTGATATAACGTTTTCATTATACAAACTTGGGTTTGGTTAGGGACGATTTTAATTGCTATCTGGCCTTACGCTTCCACTCACCATGATTATTTTGTTTCGAAAAAGTATTCAGATTATTAGGCATTGTACTAATGCAAATGATAGATAATGATCGATGGTGATGAATAGAACTCTTTATCAGTTGCCATGATACTCATTAATGATGGCATTTAAAGTTTTTTTTTTTAATTTGCGGAAGATAATAACTATGATGAATTAGTCGCTAAAGTGATTTTATTACCTGTTAGGTATTTCTTTATTTATCATTTGTTGTTGATTTTACATAACAAGCCCTTATAGTAAAATGGCAACGTTTATTCAGACATCATAATTTGGGACCAGTGAATTCCGGGAACGTGTGTATCTACGGAAATAATTTGCCGATTTCTCTTCGAAGGCTCTATTGAATTTCTCGTGTAGGGAATTCCTTTGTCGGGATTTACGGAATGTAAGACATTGATTGCGGTACAACTTACCGTCCTTCTTTACTTTGATTTTCCGAGTGTACCTTTACATCAATTTATTTTGTATTGTAAATATTTTACGTATCGAGATTGTTTAGTAACAGGGCTGCTTCTTTATCGTTTAATCAAACGCTGAATTGGATTACATAAATCTCATTAACAAGTTTTGAGTCGAATTTGAATGAAATCATGCCGCTACGGAGTTTAGTGATAATTTAATTTGTAATTTAATTGTATATTAGTTATTCTCCTCTGTAGGCAGGCTGTCTAAAGACACTCGGATCTAATTATGATGCATTAATTTTCTTGTCACGTATCCTTGCAATTGCGCGACGTACCCGAACTATGTGACGATACGTAGTCAGGAAGTCTGTTGCCGTGTCGTACCGTACCGTGCCTCATAGCACCGCTCCCCACTTGATCCGCCGCTCTATCCTTTTAGGCTAAACGGATATACCGTTGATGACATTGTCTACTGTCTGTCTGCCTGTCTACTCGAGTTAGTCGCAAATTATAACATTTCTCTTCATTTCGCTTTCATAAAAAATATCAGCGACATCAATTTCGTTTGTATGCAAAATTGTAGCAGACTCAACCATAATTCTTTGATGTATTTGCTTTTACATCAAAAGAAATTTTTATTTCTACAGGCTATTGGCTAGACAGAGCGTACGTGTGCTTATTTGATTTTTTGCGTGTCTCTCGAATTTTCGTCGTGGTCTTGCATATTTATTTTTCATATTTATTTTTAACGATACATTTTACTTATGTTTCCACCTACTATGTATAGTCAGTTCACAGTATACCAATAAAAAAGAATGACTTCGATTTTATACTAAATTCTACTTGGACAATGAAGCTGAAATTTAGCACATCATTTTAGCTAGTTTATGGACACGGCAGCTGCGAAAGGAATTTCCATTGAAATAGGCAATTGAGAATAAAATTTACTCAAGCGCAGAGCTAGCGGGAAATATACTCGTAGCTGATAAAAACCTGTAAAATAAAATGTTTTTGATCGGAGGCTGAATAAAATATCAGTCATTCACATAGCTCGTTGGCCTATGTCTACAAATCTTGAATAAAATCCATTTTCATTTATTTTTAGCGAAAAGTCCATGCCTATGAAAATGAAAAAGGTGCGTTAATGCGATACCTGTGTTCAGTCCAATGGATTGAATCTATGCTCTGCCGCTTTTCAATACAGATTATGGGTTAAAATTATCTCTCAACAATAGGTATTATGTACTGCGAGGATATTTAATAACTTTCTACATAGAATGATACCTTTCGTGTGCATTATAGGGGGGTTGATTAATCTTCATTTTTTAAACTCTTTTTTATTGCAAATAATTTAAATGTTTTTGTCAAGTATATTTCTTGTGTACTCGAATAATTCGATAATTTTATTAAAACTAAATTTGCGCCACATGAACTTCAATGAACTACAAGAAACTTGTACAACATTAGTAATTTCGCTTTGCGTCTAGTAAAAAAAAAGTTAATTTCACGTCACTCGTCACTGAAGCGACTTGGCGAGTGCCCATTGAAAAACACTAGGTTGCATAATGTATCGGGCGCGAGCCGCAATCGGAAATCCATTGTGATCGCAATGAGCTCAGCTCTATTTTGACAACTGTCATGTTTTCCTTCCAAAATAGTGATGTTCAATTTAAATTTTAATGGCCGTTTGCACATGGTGGAATGGGTGACTGAGTTGGAGAATGAAGCGAGAGTATTTTAAATATAGTATTTTGAGTGGATCCGTAAATTAGCGTGGTGGCCCACAGATTTCTCAAGCAGAATTCCAAATCAGGCAGACATCAATGGGACTTTATCAAATGTCACTGTCCTTGCTGGCTTGTGGTGCGAAAGTTATTCTGATTGATGATGTACTTTACAAAAAGTGTATGCCATTTTTAATATCTAAGAATGTAAAATAAAAACAAAGAGAATGTCTATGTGTCATCAATGTAGTTAATTACTAGCTTTTGCCCGCGACTCCGTTCGCGTAAAATAGCGACTTCCTGCAGATTTTTGCTATAAATAAAACTATCCTATGTCCTTTCTCGAGTTCCAGACTATGTCTGTAAGTACCAAATTTTACAGAAATCGGTTCAGTAGTTTAAATTAGGCTTGAAGAAAAGACAGACATCCAGAGAAACTTTCGCATTTATAATGTTAGTATAGATATAGATATAGACTAGTATATATTGTGTATTTATTTACAATCACAAGTTACTTCTTTAATATTAGAGTATGCTTGTGTATTGATAGACTAATAATATTACATACATCAGTTTGTGCTGATGTTTTTTGTGCTTGACTTGGCAATAAAATACTTGAAAAAAAAATTATATGTATATCACTAGAACTAACACACACTAGAACTAACACTAGAATTAACACACAGGATAGGGTAACTCCAAAAGCTTTCAATAAACTTTATACAACACAAGAAAAAGTTTGGAAGCGTTCATTGTTGAGAAAATTTAAATACATTTTTCAACAAAAAAAAAATACAATTTTGAAGTAAAAGCAGCCTATAGCTATCAGCAAAAAACTTAGATATATGTATCTACTTATAGTGAGTGCTGTCTTGCTATAAAATATCCGATATCGGATATCCGACACCTTTGTCTTTGCTCATGGCCGAGCTGTGATCAGGAAGGAGTCTGAAAGGACCTAGTTATTACTTTTGCTACCTCAGCACTTCATTATTGCTTTCAGTCAAGCTTTGGTACGTTCTACTTGGATTTTCTGACGATTTTTTTGATCCCTAACTATTGGAAACCAATAAAATGATGACATTGAAACAAAAATATATGTTTGCAGTTTTAAAACTAACTAAAGTTACTTTAGAGCTCATAGTTTACGTTTTCTTTTAATAACCTCCGGATTTTTAAAACATCTATTATGTAGGTACCTTTCTTTAAACTTTTTAACTTATGGTCACTCATCCAAATAAACAATGATCAAATTATAAACACATTGAAGTGTGGGAGAGCCATGCTTCGGCACGAATGCGTCAGCTCGACCGGAGTGATACCACGGCCTCGCAGAAAACCGGCGTGAAACAACCACAGCGTTGTGTTTCGCCGTGTGAGTGAGGTTACCGGAAGCCCAATCCTTCCTCACCCCCAATCCCTCCTCAATCCCTAAATCTCCAAATCCCTAATCAATAAAAGGTCTGCAACGCACTCGTAACTCCTCAGAAGCGGATGTCCATGGGCGGCGCTGATTACTTACCATCACGTAATGCGTCTGCTAGTTTGCCGATCTATTAAATAAATAAAAAACGTGCAACTACCTACCTCAGCAACTTATCTGTGCCATCTCATTCTAAGTATGTATTGCAATGTTCCGCACGCAACAACAACAACAAAACACGAATAAAATACAAAAATACAATAAAAAACATGTCCATAAATGTCTATCATATTGTGTACAATGGCCCTATGTACAGGGCGCGCATAAACATCGTTATACAGGCTGTTTGCACGCGATAATTTAGGATAATGGGAACAGTAATCGTTTGTACCACTATCCTATTTATCGACAAAGTTATGTATAAAGTAAATTCATTATAGTTTCTTTGGAATTTTGCATTGTTAGTTAATGATAGGCTTATGTAAATTTACAGTGATATGGACGTACTTTATGTATTAGTAATATGTAGTTTAGTTAATCATTCTTTCGGAGTTAAGATCTCTCTTCTTCTTTATCGTCTGGGTTTTGGTTATATAACTACACATTCATATATATATATGATAAGCCATTTTCGAACTTACGTATTCCAATTAGAATCTCCAAAATGATTGAAAATAACAATAATTCATTTAAGACAAGTAGTGTTAAGTATGATTGGAATAAAGCTCTTTTTTGTATAAAGCAGTTTTCCATCATAAAAGTAGGTAAATGAGAGACAAGTACAATATTATGAACTTTTTATTAATTGAGAGTTACCAACGGGATCTGAATTAAAGTGTAATACAAAATTAGAAACAAGTTAATTTGATTAAAACTGCAATATGTTGCCAGCCTCGTTTCTGAAGAGAGTTTTCATTAAATTAATCAGTAAGTGGAAAGTTGTCGTTACTCCTATCCTGTCGGTTCGGCTTGTATGCACATAGTATATCGGGGCTTAAGTACTAACATAGTTTTGATGTTGTATGTATGAACGGATCCATTTTTAAATAGATAGTTTTATTTGCTTAATTGTTTATCATTCCATTTTTAAATTAAAAACTAAACGACTGTACGATATCGTCTTTTATTTAAAACTCTGGTGCCACAATGTTAATTACCATATTCCTCCGAAAATCCAAAATTTATATACATATTCGGTAGCCCTAAGAATCGGCTACTGGATCTTTTTCATACCCATAGGTGATAAGGGTTGTCATCATTAATTTTTTTTTTTATAAAAAATATATTTTCCAAAACAAATTTTGCCGGGTGTCAGCTAGTTTTTATATGAATACTATGAGAATAATGTATTTTAAAGAGAAAATATGCCATAAGAGTTCTCTTCTTCATCTTTAATATTAGAAATAAGAACGTAATATTTTTCCCGTATAATAAAGCAGATTTAAGATGGCTAATAGTTTTTCCTTTTATTAAGTTATAATTATTTTTCTCCCTAGTATCCTGTTCGCTGATATAGTGGGCTTTACCGTGCTCGCGTCGCAGTGCAGCGCCCAGGAGTTGGTGCGGCTACTCAACGAACTATTTGGACGATTCGATCAACTCGCCAATGTGAGTAATATTACAATTATTAAATATGTAGCTCAACCAAAATAGGGAATTAACTGCCTGTGGTATTTTGGAACCGAAACCATCTTCAAGAAAATCATCATCAGCTTACAAGTGCCCTTTGCTAAGCAAAAGCCTCTTCTCACACGGAGAAGGTTTAAGCATCAATCACCACGTTTGCTCAATGCGGGGAAGATTGGCGATTTCAAACCTATAATTAGAAAGTATAATTCATGTTTGATTTTGGTAATAAAGGTGTGTGAGTAATAAATCTCATATTTACTGGAAATAATATTGTTTATTCTTCTGTTTCATAGAAACAGTTTTTAATAATTTATATACCTTCCATAGTTCTTTACTACGGATTTCCCTTTGAATGAATAATCATCGGTATTTATTTTACGTCAGAGTCTGTTTTTGTTTACACAAATATGCGGTTGTTGTGGCTAAGTTTGTCAAAGGTGTAGCCGGTGGCTTTACTATCTTTGGGATTTTTTTATTTATTTGTGACTGAATAGTAATTAATAATATATTCAAATAACTTGAATAAAGCAATTACAGATATTGTAAAGAATTTGCATAAACATAATCATCACGAAAATGCTCGATTCAGACAAAAAAATCGTTGCACTCGTGTATCATTAATTATACCTCTCACAAAATCATTTTCTTCGTTTGTTGTTCAGGATAACCACTGTCTCCGAATCAAGATCCTCGGCGACTGTTACTACTGCGTGTCAGGACTGCCCGAGCCGCGGTCCGACCACGGAAGGTGCACCGTCGAGATGGGGCTCGACATGATCGATGCTATTGCGTAAGTGTAAAACCTTTTTTATTTCATATACATAGAAGAGGTGCTGATGATTTTGAAGATAAATAAATTGTGAAATAGATAGACATACCAATTATTCGTCTTTATTATTATTAAGGACTAGCTAGGTACTATCACGCGGTTTCAAACGCTGCTCGGCTCCATTTGATCGCAGCGTGATGTTTTGCCTATAGCACTCAGGAGCATTGCAACTATCTGTCAGTGAAAGAATTTTGGCAATCCGACCAGCGGTTCTTAAGATTACCCCCTACATACAAACTTACAAATTTTACCTCTTTATAATATTAGTATAGATTCATAATTTTTGCTTGGTTTGTTTTTCTTCTCTGTCAGGAAGGTGCGTTTTAACCTGTAGTAGCTGAAACCATAATGACACTACATTCACTCGTGTAGTCCAAAAAAACAGAGACATCTACAAAACTGAACCAAAAATAGTCACAAATAGTCTCAACGACCCGCGCCCACGACAGACAAATATTCCGCCACCTTGACTTGCCAATTTACGGCCACCGTACAACAATAACATTTAATTGGTCATTTCAGCAGCCGTACCGAAGCTTACTGTCCGTGAAAAACATACTAAATAAATCTTTATTGAAACATGAAGCTAAGTGATTGATATCTCTAACATAAATTAGGTCAATCAACGTTCAAGAAGCACTACATAGTTTAATATCACGTGCTGATAGGGTCACGTTTATTTATTTTAAACTGGGTCGAAAGCCTAGGGGTGTCTCTTGTGTCATCCACATTGAATATTTAATGATTTATTTTTAATTAATAAGGCAGGTCTGTATGCTCGTGTTGGTCGTACGAGGGCACGATCATCGGAGCATGTCGCGATACGCGCTTATCTGCGCATTGCCTCATCAAAGGAGACAGCTAAATATACTCTTTGTGATCATGGCCCCTAGTGACATCCTGGGTGGCCCTCCCTCGTCGATTGAAGGTCACCAGGCCATGGAATGTTGCCCTCACTCGCACGTCTCACGCCGGTCTCCCACAACTCTAGATAATTTTGCGAGACGAGCGTCTCCAGACATTTTTAAGAAGTTATTTCAATTCCAAACGTTTCCAGAAATAATTTGGCGCTCAAGTGCTCTGCATTTAGACTTGTATTAATAACTGTTCTAATTTTTAGATACGACTAATTTGTTTTCATGTTACTTTATTTTTAGATCAGAGGACAAGTTTATCATTAGTGTAGGTAATGCAGTAAATAAATGAAGAGTGAAGTAGTTTTGTTGAATGATTGTTTATCTGTTTGTGTTGAGAATTTCGTCCATTATAACGTTTACATAAGTAGACCGCGAAATGATAATAAGAGGCAAGCAATCAACACCCGCGGTCTGACCGCAGGCCGCAAGGCTGGGGCTGATGAGACACAGCTATCTGTATTCAGCGCGGGTAGTGTTTCAGACACGCGTCACGTTTACTGCTGTCATCTGTACATTATCGAAAGGACATATCCGCCTCCTCGAGCCCATGAATAACCGAAACTGTGACGCGAATGTGAATGATATAATCTACTAACATTGCCATTGTGCCAATTTTCCGAGAAATGGGGCAGGATTCCACATCGACGGAAAGTTCTACTTGTTTCTAATTTACATTGATGCGCCAAACTCAAACAAGTAAAGATTTCTTGCGTTCCTAAATCTACGTTCTAATTCGTTCGAATTCTGTAGGCATTAGGTAGCTAGGAGCACGTCGAAAACCTGCCAACCGTAACGTGAATATCTTTTATGATCAAGATTCCAAATCGAAGGACATGCTCTGTCAAGTGTAAATGCGTATCGTTTCGAATTGCTGCTTTTTCATCCAAATTATACATTGAATTGCGTCTTCTGCCATTCAAATGACACAAAGAAATGTTTCATTGAAATTTATATCCGAATTCCAAAACAAAACTATTTATCTTTGATGTAAACAGAAATCAGATTGATAGACAGTGCTGGGAACGGAAATGTTAATCAGAAATAGTTGTCATCACAGTACGGTTAAATTCGTCGTACGTCTTTGAAACTGTATGTGTTTGTACTGGTCTTGACCTTAATTTTATTCCTCGTTTGTGGATAAACGCAAATAGCTGCAATGTCTGCATACGTTGCGGGAACGATCTCTGTCAATGGTTCGTATTTACTGGCGGGCAACAATTAACGAGCTCATTGGGATAGTCTTGTTCGCGGAATGTTCTCTATAAATAGTGTTCCGCTTACGTGAGTTCACTTCACATATGCACGCTGTAAATGGGAAGGCCAATGTGAGAGGACAGAGAGGGAAAATAAACAAGTGACGATATTATCGCAATCTGTGCAGCTGTGTCGGTCGACCGGCCGCCGGCTGATACAGAAGACAAACATACAATTTGTTGACAATGGCCGCCTTGCATCCACAGCGCCATCGCTACAACAAACATGTTTACAACGCAATTTACATGGTACTACATTTATTACGACTCGATGAAGCTTAAATTGTTGTAATGGCCTGTTCTAGTGTCGGTTTCTAGTGTTCGCTGTGCTGACCTAGGATCTCATTGTTTATTTTACGTGTTCAGACCTTTTTAAAGTTCAGATAAGTTTCTAAATAGGTTCACCTATAGTGCGTGAGAGGTTATATTATGGTTTAGGTGTCTTCAAGGCTAGAGTGAATATGCTCTTAATAAACTAGCGCGCCTTACCATCAACGATTGCATCACTGCTTACCATCAGATGGGATTGCAGTCAAGCACTGCAAAGCAAAGGGGGTGATAAACATATAAACACGAATTGACGGATAGTCTGAAACCATTACTTTTTAAAATCTATACCGTAATTACGTTATGTGATAAAGAAAACGTCATATCATTTAATATCGTGTCAATTGAATTACGCGTTAGTGACCTTTAGAAGCGTGGGCGTTATTGATTTAGAGGAAATATTAAACGCTCTTTTAATTTTAGATAAGAAGTCACTGAAGCGTGGAGACGATGTCAATAATACGACGCCATGATATGTACTCGTATTTTGTCTCGAATGACTGTTGGAATGAAAATGGACCAGCAATTTTACATTGGTATTATTTGTGCTGTTAATATTATGTACAAGATATTTTCACTTTACATTTTTTCGTATGTAATTGCCTCTTTAGTCTTTACCGAACAATATGATATTTCAAGTTCCATAATACATTAGATTTATAATATAACTAAATAAGTATAGTATTATTGTGATATGTATGTAAATGTTACGCGTTTCTTCTTTCTCTTCGGGAATAGGAAAATTGCCAAATGCCTTCTCTAGATTGGATTGGGTGGCACAAGAGAGTGTCAGACTCTTTCTGACCAAAGACAATCGTTCCTTCTTCTGGTCCAGGCCGGGGCCCTAGGACATACATAATTGTTCTTCACGCCTTTTCAGATGTGATATAATGCTATGTTACTTATTTGTAAACAACAACAACAACACAAGACCGAAATGCAGAACATTGCGCACAATTAATTTTGCCAAGTTTGTCGCTCATTTATTGTAAGAACGTTTAGGTATTTGTTAATGTCAGACAACTAAAAGCTGCCCGTTACAATTTTACCATTTTGTGTTTTAAGAGTAATTTACGACACTTGCTAAATTGTGTATACGATTTATGCTTACATTGACGCAGTAATATCTCAGTGTTTAATGCCATATAATTAACATTGAACATCGTGTGGGAGTCGGATCTTAATTGAATTTTTAATTAGCACTCAAAGAAACGGGCTTTCAAATAAGTAAATATCACTAACCTTTTTTCTGACTTTATTTGAATAGACTATTTGAATTGCAGCTAATAAAAATACGTGAAAACAAAGAATACTCGGTTTTTGATAAACCCGTAAACGGTTGGTTCGCGGTCGTTGCTCCAAACTGCTCTAGTGGACTCTAGGGGCTCGGCCCAAACAAGCAGTGTTCCTGAACTCGCCTGTTACCACTGACCCGGGTAATTTCGTATTCAGGGGATGTGTAGCCCCGTCGATAGTGACATGTGTCCCCTTTCAACCCACTGCCATTCAGGGAGTGTCGGGCAAAAGGGAAAACTGGAACAAGCAGGTTACAAGACACGAAACAAAAACTGTATAACAATGGCTATATCCAGTGGTATTGGGCAAACATTTCGTAACGCCATTAGCGATGGGGCGAAGCAATAACAAAGGGAAATTAACATATCATAATTGCGTTAGGCGTCCTCGGATTAACTTCTCATCTGCCTACGCCGGCGCCGCTCGGATTACAATTCAATTTACTTTGTAACTTCAGCGCGCTTCTGGGAGTTCATGTTCACTTCAAAGTTCAAATATACCGTTGTTGTGCAGTTCTAGGTCACAAACATTGTTAGGCTCAACGCTGTGCAAGAACTAACATACTTGTCAACATTTAAAATGCTTGCTCTGTAAAATGTATCTTTGCAGTCTATTGAAACGACAGCTGTCGGAACTTTGTTGCTAACAATTGCACTGCGTTCGTTGTAGCGCTCTGAACAGAACTAGTTTAACACATATCGTACAAGTTACACCATTAATCAATTTTATTATCTTGTCGGGCTACCTAATACCAGTGTAATTGTTTAATTTCAAACGCGACACGATACATATCGTTAGAAATAAATCAATATTTTTTATTGAACAAGGAAAACATTAGTCGCTCCCATTCATTTGAATCAATGTTATTTATTATGGATCTACATTTATGTATTGGAAACATCAGTCTAATATTTATAATAAGGGTGAGAATATTGGGTACGGAACAAAATGTTTTGTATAAATGTGTTTCCCTTCCACGCGAAGCTGATTACTGCTATTGACAGCCAATTGCGAATGGATCCAGACTATCTTTCTGTATAATACGTTTGGTGACCCACTTCCCAACTAATCCGACTAATAGCTAATTAATTTGTTTCGCTCGGCTGGAATATATTTCATACAAGTGATTGACGAATGAAGATGTGTTGGCTTGGCTCACTCAATGTTGCTTTGCCGGGCAACTACGTGTTACTGTGTGATTGATGATCTCGTGTACATTGTACAAGATGTGTGAAGAGGACAAATGGAGCTTATGTCGTATGTAGTGTTAGTCGTATTATGTACGAAGATACGGAAATGATTGAGGATTTCTTCGTGGCTATGTTTTAGTAAAAGAGTAGGTACTAATATCCGCAACATTTTCTGCATAATATGTGAAGCACTGGTTAAGTATAAAATCTATCAACCGATATGGGCGGTTAAATGTCAGTATCTTGTGTTTGTAAAAAGGTAAATTAAATCGTTGTATTTGGTTAAAATATCGCGCTGACCCCAACCTAGTTGGGAAATGGCCAGGAGAAAGATTCATAAAGGCTGTTAGTCACTTAGACTTAATTCGGTGCGCCGCCTGTCGTGAACTAATGAAAAAATGTGAGTCTGCTGTCGTCTGCTTGACACTCGCTTTATTAACTTACGTCATACAATTACTTCTTAAAGTTAGAAAGTAACAAAAATTTTAATATTAATTTAATGTTGAATTTTATGAGTTAGAAGCAAAATCCTTGGCCCCCGTGTATCCATTAACAGGAATTACGTTATTTCGAACAAAATGGACCGTAAAAATGCGGTAAACTATGCTCGATTTGTCACCGATAAAGTCCATTGCTATAAAATCAACTGGCGTTAATAAACCACAAAGGAAATCGTAAAGCCGGCCATAATTAGTTATGGTTCATTAGCTGAAAGAAATCTCAATGGGCGCAGCGCTGTATTTAATAATTTTCTTCCATTTGCATAAATACGTGTGAACTGCGTACATTGAGGATAATGTTATTTCTCGTTTTCTGGGTACTACGTCACTTCGCTTCGCGTCGCTAAGGACGCAGCGTGCGCCACCCTGCCTTTAGAAATACATTGAAAAGAACAGTCCGACTACTGCCATTACAGTAACTTAATAAGCTCGTTTAATTTAATTCCTAGCTTTGTGAAACATTAAGAATTAATCTCGGAAAATTACCGGAATTTGTTCGCTGCGAACGAGAAATGGTCTCATTACAGGAATCCCGCACAGAGCGCTCGACTCGAGTTTCACAAAGTCGCTTAATAAAGTGTCCATTATGTCTAATAACTAGAGAAAAGTTTTTAGTTTACACTGTACTTCAATGTCTTGAATGAAATGAAACCTTAAACAAGTTAGTTCTAGTGGATGTTCCATTTAAAAGTAGATTATCGCGGCCGTAAATGCCGTAACATTTCCACCCACGTGGCTATTCTTGCAAATCTTAATCTGTGTCATTGTAAATTGGATAAGCGCCACCTACCACTTCACCTAAAATCGTATAGGTATTAATAAATCAATTGTGTACGTTGAAAGCGAGTCTTTATGCTACATCAAAATACTGAATCAAGCAACAATGTTTAAAAGAAATTAATGGCACTGTTGAGCATTAATTTTAACTTTAATCTTGACAATTTGTTTCGAAACCTCATTTAAAATAATGAATCATTTACTCGGCTTGTTTTTTTACGTCTCGCTTTTATTTATTTTACTTTTTAAAAATAATATTCGTTTTGAATAGAAATGTTGGGTGTATTCGTTTTACGTGAAACGTGGAAACGTAAATTAAACGAGAAAAACATTCACAAATACCGATGTGAAGTATAAACTTATTTCGGCAATTCGTATCCGACTGTGATGTTTACATCTGCACGTTTTTATTTGGAACGCGGTGTAGTGTATAGAACTATAGACTTTATAGGTAGGTTTTGTATCTAGCAGGGCGTGCGCGCATCACCTCGCTGCCAAGTTTATCGCTATTCTTCTTTTACTTGTGTTGTCTTCTCTTAGCCAAAAAGATTTATATGTCGAGTAAATAATTCCACTAAAGCAGCGATTACCACAGTTTACTTCATATATTGCAGTAGTTATGATTTCCGATTACAAATGTAAATTGAGAGTGTACCACCAAACAATCGGCAAAACGTCTCCCCCTTATGATAGTCGTTTTTTGCGTGACGTCAGTAATTTGTCAATTGTTTTTGTCTTAATTTGTATTGCGGTATGCGAACGTATACTCTTCCACTCGCGACTGAACGAAATAGCCTCCATGAATAATTTTCTTTACTAACCCTTCTTGAGGATCTATGTTACATACCTACTATGATTTCTTCTGTGTTGTAAGTGCGTTAATAAAACATAATTTAACATGCACATTAAGTGCAACTTGAACCCGGAACAACATTTTACTCTGTCTGCATCGCCAATCCAACCAAATCTAGATTTGTAATGGAATATCTTAAAATAACGTGAGTGCAAAAAACGTAAAAGTAATTTATGAATTCGCCAGCTGAAAGAGCATTGGTATCTCGATTTATTGAATAGTTACTGCCTAATTCAGTTGGATTTATTTAGCCGCATTCGCAAGGGTAGTCAATCTGTCTAATAAACGTCGTGATAGAATGCACATGGAGTCCAGATCTATTCCGAAATCTAGTCTGGTGTTTCAACTAGAACGCGAAGGTGACCACGGCAGACGGATGTGGAGTACCTATACCATCACGTGGCAATGATGTGCTTATTAAAAAACGTTTTCAACTAGTCTCGACTATAACCTTTTCTAATAGTTCTGCTATTCCAGTGTTACGGTCAAAACATTAGAATGCAATGAATAATCAGATAACTGTAACATGGATAAAGGAATGACTTACCATTTACAGATAAGCCCATCACCCGGACGTAAAGCCGGGCAGCCGGTTAACCTGCCAGTCGAGAATTCCCTCATGGATTAATCTCATAACGCTGCCCACTTATAAATTTAAGAATTCATGCATCCATTACATTAGTTATGCAAAAAGCATTTTTGTTGTTTGTTAAATTAATATTTGGAAAAGTTATACTGTAAGTACTTGGTAAAAAGACTATTTTTAAAGAGAAAAGAAGTAAGATTTAGCTTTTTAGTTTTTCGATTTCAAAATCATGTAGTTCAATATTGTATCTGTATGTTTTGATAATAAGATCACTCTTAGAAGCGGATTGTATACATATTATCTGTGGCTATTCTTCTGCAGATTACTAAGGATGGGTACTGTCAGGTTATCTGCAAACTATCCAAAACGAACTTAACAAAATCCTTCTTGCGTCGTGCTGTTGCTGGGAGTCGATACCAGTGTAGAAGAGTTTGCATAACTTTCCACTCGTACGATGGTCTTCTCTTTAATTCTGTCTCTGGCGCTGTGAATGGCTTTGCGGATAGTAGAATTTAAAGTGAACCGAATCTGATCAGTGCGGTGCAGTATTGAGCTGCGACTTTGAGGTCTTTACAGTCCACTTTTCCGGTCACAACGAAGCTGTCCAGGTGTTTTCCATCTTCCACTAAACATACTAACTAGCAAAGTGATCTAGTTAGTATTTGTTATACAATTAATAGCAAAGCTTATGCATTTTTTATCTTGAAAATCAAATCCAAACTAATATTATAAATCCGAAAGTAACTCTGTCTGTCTGTCTTTTCTTCGCGCCGAAACTACTAAATCGATTTCTGTGAAAGTCGAGAAAGGATAGAGGATAGTTTTTATACCAAAAATTTGCCGGAAGTCACTTTTCCACGCGAACGAAGTCGCCGGCCAAAAGCCCAAAAGCTATATTATAAGATCGATAAAAAAGGTCTAAGTACTAACTGTACGCCAACGTAAAATTACATTTAATTTATTACTTTGTCAACCTCCGTGATATAAAAGAATACATCATATTTTATATTATAACAGCGACTTTAATTACCTTACGCTACAAACAAACATAACTTAGCCTACAAATAATAAGGTAGTCATTCATCTAAAAATAATACGTTTTCGCGAGTGACCTACTTCGGTAAAGTACCAATCACATATTTAACTAGTGCCTGTTATTTTAATGGGAGATTGATAGAGCTAATGAATCAAGTTTTCGACCATTCGTTTACCTACAACACAAACTCACAATGACGCTGTGCCAAGTCACCATTGATTTATGATTAAAAGTAATTTAAGAATAAATTGCATCAAACTTAGAAAATCCTGTCCAAAATCTTGTAACCACTACGATGTACTAGGTAATCAAAGTAACATTTAATTTTCCTACGAGCTCGACTCTCTGTCCCGGAATTTTTTAATCTAGGCGAACTTTAACTAATTTGTTTTACCCCGAAGACTGTTTCAAACAAGATTTTCTGAGTAAACGTAACGTAAGGAAAATACCGAACAGTTTTTCTATAAGTCGACATGTAAACATTTAATTTCTTAGTCTTGTAGGTAGCATTAATCTTAGACTTTTATGTTTCTAACGTTTTCTGATTCACTGACTGTGAATCCTTTAGTGACTACAGTTTCGGAAACTTACGCACACTGAACATATCAATAAAATGATAGACGCAAGTGGTGTGTTTGTGAATCTGCTCGCCTGTGATGTAGCTCTGGGTATAATTATAAATACCTGTTATTTTTTTTAAATATTCATATTTACAGAGAATGGCAAACGTACGGACGTATTATTTGACTGCTTATTTTTTTATTGTTACATCAAATTTTTATTCCCAATGTTCTGAGTAGAGAGAGAATGTACCTAATTTTTTAAAGAGTCCCAACCCTGCTTTGAGCATCAAACGAGCTGACGGATCATCTAATAGTAAACTATCGCGTCGTATGTACCTACACACGGAACACTAGCGGACGTATTATCTGATGGTATGCAATGAACCCCTGCAACTCCAAAGGAGTTACGGGTGCGTTGCCGGCCTTTTGGGATTAGGATAACAGAGATTTAGGGATTAAGGGGGAGGAAAAAGGAAGAAATGATGAGGAGGGAGTAAGGAAGATGCTATGAATATTTCAACAATTCGAATCGACGTTTTGAAAAAACTCGAATAACGTGGTTGATATCTGAGCTTTTGACTAATGAGACTGCATTGGTCCGCCAAATTATTCTAGCATTTAGCACTTGATAGTAGAAGTGCTGTTTCAATAGCAAAATAGTTTTTTGGCATAATCATAGTTTAGTAACAACCTTTTATTTCTTCTTAGATCTGTGGTGGAAGCAACGGACGTCCAACTGAACATGCGCGTGGGCATCCACACTGGACGAGTGTTGTGTGGAGTACTGGGACTGCGGAAGTGGCAATACGACGTCTGGTCCAATGACGTCACACTCGCCAACAATATGGAGGCTGGAGGCGAACCGGGGTAAGTTATAGACTGGCTTCTATACAAGAAAAGGTCGACAAAGCCAATCGTTAATTATTATGGTTCAAATACGTGTGCTTCTCACAAAACAACATTCACGTCTTGCACACAAACTTAAACAATTAATATCAATCAGACCATTACAAGCAGTTTTGAAACAAAGTGCCCGTACTTTGATCTTTGTCATTTTCTTCTATTATGGAAAAGAACCAGCTAAATCTATGGTTTTGTAACTTTACATTCTTTATATATGTAGATAATCTAATAGTTATTTCTTTGTTTTGTACATCGAGGGAAATTAATACAAAAGCTACACTCCTCTATCGAGTTTCAATTCAAACAAACGTGATGATTATGCAGAACAGGTTGCATCACTTCCTTATGACTCAACAAGCTTATCATCCTTTGAATCATCACTAAGTTATCGTTTCAAACTAAAAGTGTGCCGTACATTTTCTCCTTATATTTCCACATGGGACATATTGTAGGTTATGTCGATTCCTTTCAGACGAGTGCACATAACACAGGCGACGCTCGAATGCCTCGGTGGGGCTTACGAGGTAGAGCCGGGTCACGGCGGCAGTCGCAACGCATACCTTCGGGACCACTCTGTGCAGACTTACTTCATCATACCGCCGCCAAGACGGAGAAAAGTAGGTTCAAAGCATAAAAGTAATCCTCTACAAGCTTCGCGCTAAACCCATGGGGATACCTAACATTTATTTGATTAATATTTTACGAGATTAGTTTTACTTTTAGTCTTGCAATCAGATTTGTTGCGAATTAATTGTGTAGCAGGGAATTGGGGAGTGGCTTTTAATTGTAATGTTTTACAGTACCTACAGAAAAAAATGTTGTTGTTGAATTAAGTACTTGTATATTTTCATTGTTTTTATGTATGTTCGCCTCCATTAAGGATATCCTCATGGAAGGTACGGGACTACGGGCCCTGGACCTTTGGAAGGCTTAGGAGCGGTCGTAGCCAACTCGTAGATGCCTCTTCAATAACTAAAATATTACTGAAATGGGACATTATAATTACTTTTCTTCAACTTTTATTGTTGAGTGTTATATTTGCAGATGTGTCTATCAGCTGGTGTGGGCCTCGGCTCGGCGTCGCGTCGAAAGCTTTCCTTCAAGAACGTTTCCAACGTGGTGGTGCAGCTCCTCCACTCCATCAAGTTCAACGTGGACGTGCCGTTCTCGAACATGGCGGCTTCCCCTCAGGAACTCAAGGCCAATGCGGCTAGGAAGGTACAGCACGTATGTCACACTCGAGACGGAACAAAACATTTCACGGAACAGTTCCTCTTGAATTAGCGACGGAAGTCGTTAGCGCCCCGTAGATATCGGCAGGTGAATACACAGGAAGACAGTTAGGGCGCCACCGGTTTCGCATTTACGCTCGTTAAGGGGAACTATTCTAAATCTTTATCCGTTTCTTAAAACGTAAAAATCTTACTGTTTGCACTTCAACTATTTGGCGAAAGTTTTGCACCTCAATGGACATGGCTAAACAATACGAGTTCATTGTCCACGGCTTTATCTCGCTCTTCAGAATGTTTGTCTCGAGTGAAATATTTTCTCGTATCGGTGATCTACTCTCGACTTGCAAAGGTAAGTTCTCTTTTCTTTCATTTGATTTGATATTGTTATATTTTTCTACATTTTCTAGATGTAATATTATCTTGTTGTATTGGTGGATATAACCGCTATAAATAAAGGATACGATTTAAAATGTATTTTTGAAATTTGAAAGTACTTATACTTCATGTCTGTAAAAGAGCATATTTGAGGCATTTGTAAAGAACGAGGGACGACGGCGACGTTGATTAAAAGATTTCTGTGACGTAATTGTATGATGTAGTAAGTACTAGTATTGCGTGTATCGCGGTCGTCCCTCGGGCCGAGCGCTAGTTGGGTGATGTCAGTGGGCTGTAGCTTGGCTGGTAGGTTGTGAGCAGAGCGCGAGTACTAGCGCGCGCTGTCGGCAGGTGCTGGACCTGCGGCGCGCGCTGCACGCGGAGCCGGGCTCCGCGGAGGCGCTGCGGCTGGCCGCGCTGCGCCCCGAAGACGTGAGAGACGCCATGCGCGCCCCCGCGCCCCCCGGGGCCGCCGTCGCCCCCGCCGCCCCCGCCTCCGCCCCGCACCAGCACACGTTCGACGCCGTCATGCAGCACCACGCCCTCCGCACGCACGCCGTCGACGACACCCCCGCACATGTTAATATTATTATGCATACGCAACTACGCACTTTTGTTTGACCTGTGCTATTTGATTACGACTATAATGGGAAGTTTTGCATCGATTTCCGCGACCGTTTGAACTAATCAGGCACAGATGACTTTGCAACTGCGTATACATTCGTAGTCCGCGCACGCGCGCCGTCACACGCGTAGACACTAGTTGCAGTACGCGGCCGTGTGGCGGCGCGCGTGCGCTACACTCGCAGTACACATGCATCACAAGGAAGATATAGTATATGGTTCACTTAGGTTTAGCTTAGGGGTATACCATGAAACCATATCGCTATTTCTCCTGCGGTTCTGAGATTTTCCGCTTCAATTTATGATACGATACGCGAGCCGCATCCTGCCAATAACGATGCGACTCGCACGTATAGTGTGTGTCGAATGATAACCTCGCTTAATGGTTTCCTAGTAGTTAGTTTGGTTTGAGTGGTGGTTTTCAAACTAAATCTTTGCTGCTTTTATTACATTATAAGGTGTGCACTGAAGCTTTTTTACAAGTTTTACAGAAATAATTTTGCGAGGAACTTGAAGAAGGTTTCAAAATGCTTCATACTATATTTGCGATTTTCATTTTCTGCCAAACTTATATATTATTTATTGTATTCAACACACAAATACACACCAACACAGTAATCAGTTCAAAATAATTATTAGTCCCCGACACGCAAAGTTATCGTCAATATGTAGGTAGTCAGTCTATTCCACGAGTACCCACGCACAAAGATATTTCTTCCAAACCGAATTGTTTCCCGAATGTCATTTAGTTGCTGGTCTGTTTAAGCCTTCTCTCACTGGTATGTCACGATATATTATAAATTTAAATATTTCTTCTCTACCTTTTTGTTGCTATTCTTTATCAAAAAGTAGTAAACAATAGCATGGAAGACTGAAACACACCAGCGACTAACATGAGGCGTCTGCTCATTATTTTCAGATATTCCGCCCCTGGACATTAGTTCCACAACAAATACCCGCTGAAACAGTAAGCGCAGACAGAATGTTGTTCATGTGTATTATTGTCTTCCACCATTTCCCGGTTACCGGGCGACACGTGACACGTTATAACTCCCTTTACTTGGCTGTAGGTACGCATTGACACAGGCAATACCTGTGGGTGCACCGCCGCGAACACGTTACCGATCTGTTTCTATTCACTGTGACTCAATCACTCGGGAAGGGGACGACTAATTCGACGTGAGCACACAGACCACTCACTTCACCGTTTCTTACTTCGAAATTGTCAAACTGTATACTTGAGATTGTTTTATAGAATGATCGATAATAAAGCCGGATGCACCGAACTGTGTTTCACTCGCTACCCCGACTAGTCACCTCGAGCACTAGAGCATGGCATGCGACCCGACGCCTGACGCCCGACTAACTGCATGACGTCACCCGCCCTTTGTATTTTACACACGATTTATTTGGTGCTTGATTATTTCTACTGCCTCTACTCTCTGACTCTCTGTCATCTTGGACTCTCTCACTTAACTTTCTCTTATGAAATAATCAAACACGAAATTATATAGTTTTAAGTCTTGATTATATTTTATTATATTTAAAAATAACTATCGATCTGTCTTAACGTAAATTCACATCAATTTCAATGGAGCCTGAGTTCCTCTGTAAAGTCTACTTCAAAATTTTTGCCAATCTGAAAGTATCTGTCGTTTTGTATATTATGTTCTGTACTTCATTTCATTACTATTCTAATAACGTGATGCTGCTTTGGATTCCGGATCTTTTGTATTCTAAGGTCAGTTCTAAATTCCAAATTGTGAGCATGGAGTCGGCATGGCCCTCATGTGTACCCTGACCTCGGCCGTACCTTGTCTCGGTGTACCTTCATTACCTTCCGTACCTAATCGATGTGTTCCATTATGATCGTTGTACAAATCGGTGGTTAGTAGTGTAGGTACTTGTAGTTGATGTGTTTGTCAATGTGGTTGACGTGGCATGTGGGTTTCCACAGAATAAAGTGACGGAGAAGTTTAAGCGTCCGTTGAAAAAGCGCCACTCGTCTGTGTACCATCAGCCCACGAACCGCGTGAACAAGTACTTGGCGCAGGCCATCGACGCGCGCTCCGTGCACCGCGAGAAGGCCACGCACGTTCACCTGCTCACGCTCTGCTTCAAGGATGCCGACAAGGAAGCTCAGGTGATCTTATTACACTATTACACTACTCTACCACATACAGACACAGTCACGAGTACAATATTCCTGCCTGACTAATAAGAAAAGAATGTATATATCTTCCGGAGTATGTCATAATGTCTCTTAATAAAAGTCTATGCTGAAAAAGTAGGTACATGTCCTGTAGATACTTTTGAATTTACCTGAAATGTAATCTTAAACTCAAATTCCATATTTACAGTACCGAGCATCGACAGACGGCGGTTGGGCGGGATCCCTGTCCGCTGCGCTATGTGCCTTAGTAGCGGCTGGCGCCTTGCAAGCGTCCATTCTACCACAGACGTATATACTCCTCATACTATTCGTGACGGCCTTCGCTTGGTCTGCAGCAGTACTGGCCTTGACCTTGGCGGCGAGGCTGAGGCTGATACCCTGCGATGTGTCTCGACCTTTCACCCTGAGAAATGCTATCACTACCTTCACTATTGTACTGGGTTACGCTGTTGGACAAGTAAATGTGGTAAGTGTGTGTGTTTATTGCCTTCTTTGATATCTGTTCACTGTGACGTACAAGGAAAATGTTCTCACATACTAGTAATACATTTTCTCTTGTGATACAAAAACAAATTCCACTCGGCATTAAACTCGACCAAGAATAACAACTTGTGGATTACCCAAGCAGATGTTTGTATTTGATTCGCTTTCTTGAAGGTATTACAACAAAGTAAATACGTAAAACTTACCTACATTTTAACGCTAGTTCATCTTCGTAAGAAACTTGATTTTTTATATGGGATAGGACGGCAAACGAGCACACGGATTACCTGATGGTAAGCATTCAGCGTCACCTAATAGTCACCCGCAACAACAAAAAGAGTTACGAGTGCGTTGACGACCTTTTGGGTATTTAGGGATTGGGGAGGCATGGGGAAGGTTTATGCCTCCGGTAACCTCATTCACACGGCGAAGCAACGCTCGAGGCCGTGGTATCACTCCGGTCGAGTTACCCCATACGTGCCGAAGCATGGCTCTCACACACTTAAACTAGTTAGGTCTCAATATCATTAGATTATTCCAAATGGTTACCTTTCTCGTTCACAGGTAACATGTGAACATATAGAACTATGCAGAAATTTAACTGGCAACACGACAAGTATGGCCGAAGTATTCACGATGCGGGGCGACGTTGCAGCGCAACTATGGTCGAGTCGGACGGAACATCTAGCTTGCCCAGTACCATTGTACATTACGCTCGGTTGCTGCCTCAGTATGCTGGTGGTAGCCGTCTTCCTAAGGCTCCCGATCCTGGTGAAGGGGATCCTTTTAGCTGTAATGACTGCCGGATACATGGGCGTCATACTTGGCTTCCATAAGGCGCTGTTTGACTGCTACGATTTGATGGTTGAGTGAGTATTTCTTTATTATAATAATTATCAGTTCCATTGTATTTAGAAGTTAAATTCATACACCGTTTCGAAGTATATTATGTTCTATGAAACATTTGTACTTTGATATTGTTTTGTCATTTTGCTTAACACGTTAACGGAGGATTTGCCTTCAACAGTTTTCTGTCGGCAGTCAAAGGGTTAATATCGTGCCAAATAATTCATACTTCATACTTATTTAAGTTAGCTAATCGTGAAGAAAAAACTGATTCCAGTTCCTTACGATGTTTTTCATCAAAATTTGTCAATGATGACACCGAAAACGTCAAGCGGGCGCCTTAAGGTCATCACGACTCTGAATATTGCAAAAATTATAAATTAACCTTCTTCGTCAATATGAAGAACAAGCAAATCCTAATTAGTTTTCCGTTACGCTATGACTAATAATAGAAAACCTTCGAACAAAGAGGATTCGAACAGCTAATGTAACGTGATCCGTCTAATCTTACCGGGATTAGTTAGGGGCGATACCTTCGTCGCAGCTTGAGTGTTATAACATGCTTACTATGTAACTATAATATATAAATAACTAGCGACGCACCTCGGCTTCGCACGGGTGAAGTGCTGATACAAAATTTCTTCACTATTTAATACATGTTATTAATACATACTATAAAACTTCCTCTTCAATCACTCTACCTATTAAAATATACAGAATCAAAATCCGTTGTATAGTTTTTCAAGATTTAAACATACATAGGACAATAGGGATAGAAAAAGCGACTTTATTTTGTACTATGCAGTGACTACGCATATTGTATGATTTCTCTTCTAAATTGAAGTTCTTATGATGAAAGGTTTGCAACTTTAGTTTGACAAACCAATGAAATCGGAGCTCTCTTTTAACTATTATCGGCATCCAACAGAACCTGACAAATATCTATAGATTGTCATCAACAGCCGGTTCTCGTCAAATGCTGGACATAAACTTTTATAGCTTTTAGGTAAGTCTTTGGCTGTCAACGAAAATCTATTGAAGATCAACATGGGTCACCGGCAACCAACCTGGCGCTTAACGAGTTATAAGCACGTCACTGAGTGTCTTTTTTCAATAAAACAGGCCTTTCTCCTCAAATAGCCGAAAGAAAGAATAATTATTATCAGTAAACAATTTTGTTTTTTATGTGATTGGGTGGCAAACTAGCATAATAAGCATTACCTAAAGGTAAGCAATCGGCGCCGCCCAATGCTAAGCAGTGGACACTCCGCAACGCCAAAGGAGTTAAGAGTGCGTTGCTTTTTGGGGATATGAAATTTTAGGTAGTAGGTTTAGTGTGAAACAATTACAGCGTTGTTTCACCGTGTGTGTGAAGTTACCGGAGGCCCAATCCTTTATTGGGCCTCCGGTAACTTCACTTTACCACATAGTATAACTTCACTTTTTCACATTAGTGTTTTCGTTACTTTTCTCTCCCACACTATCAAATAAACTAATTTCCTTCTTATACATTTCAGTTCAGGCTTGGTGGGTTCTGCTTACGTAGCCAGTGCATGGACCGTGGCACTGGCTCTAGCGGTTTTACTACACGCTCGGCAGACTGAATGGACGGCCCGGTTAGACTTCCTCTGGCAGGCACAAGCCCGGGACGAGAAGAGAGACATGGATGCCTTACAGGTCAGCTTATATTATAAAGCTGCAAAGTTAGTTTGAACGCGCTAATATCCAGAATTGCTGGTTCGAGTTGAACATTGTTTTCTTTATTTATCGAGGAAAGCATATAATCATTTTATTTGCTTGAAACATGGATTAGCTGGTTATTAATAAATCCTCGAGTCTACTTACTTTAAGTTATAATAAGCTACTTAAGATTAGGTGACTCACCCTAAGAGCTTAAAGTATGAACTATTGAAGTCCTTATGAAATAACATCTTTTTATTTTCGACAGGTACGTCGCATTTTCTATTATCTATGTTTATTTGTTTTATTTACATAAAGAATGCTATTTAATTTCAGGCATCGAACAGAAGAATTCTCTTCAACTTGCTCCCAGCGCACGTGGCAACACATTTCCTGGACAATCAGTTTAGAACGAATATGGTAAGTATTACAATTATTTATTAAAAAGTTTTAAAAGCATGAATTTACCAATATAAAAGGTATACAGAACTAAAAAAACATAACATAAAGTATTCTAAAATACACGTAATAACATAGCACTCTATTTTAAACTGATAGAGTTGAAAATTAACTGTAAGGAAGACCGGAGATTGTTATCTTTGGGTAAGAGATTAAAAAAAAAACTAAAAAAAAAACAAACACTAATTGAAAATCAAGATTCGGCATTGAATTATTAGTTATGTGTAAGTGATACTTTTTTGTTGATTGTCACAAATGTCCTTTGAGATAACTAGCCCCGGTCTCCTTTACCACAGAAATGACCAGGAAATTGTGAGTTTCTTATCATTTCTGTGAGATATTGTACTTTATATCGTGACGTTTTGAGGCGAAAAAATGCGTGCATTACTTTCACTTATCACGCCACGCCACGCAAACTTATGCACTAATCACATACATATACGAACTTTAATTAATTCAAATAATGTTTATTTTGTTTCTGTGCCGTGTTCATTCGTATCACATGACTTACGTATAACGCATAGCACGTATGAGGTCTAGTGACAACTTCACACTATTTCCAATGGGGTAGGCACAGTCATACAAAATTGACTCCAAGTGTATTTCCCACTAACATATTACTTTTATACTAGTATCATTCACGATTTAATAATAATAACAGAGAAAAACACAAACCATCACCCTCTGGTTATTTAATAATAAACCTTAGCTACAAGTAGATAGTTTTCAAATTGATGTGTGGTTTAGTTTCAAATCAGAGAGATACACCGATGTCAATAAATAATGGACCGTAGTTAAAAGAAAATAGAAATTAAATTACAAACCTGTAATATTCCATGTAAATTAACAGTAGACTGTAGCTATATAGATGGATATTATATCCTAAATTCAAATTAAAAAAATGTATAAATCCACTGTAATGAATAGTAGATCGTAGCTAAATGGGAATAGATGATAAATTCGCGTGTGGTTGTCACTGGGCTGCGTGGCTGACTAGAGGCGCGGTGCGCAGGACCTGTACCACCAGTCGTACCAGCGCGTCGGCGTAGTGTTTGCCTCCATCACCAACTACCACGAGTTCTACATGGAGCTCGACGGGAACAACCAGGGCATGGAGTGTCTGCGGCTCCTCAACGAAATCATTGCTGATTTTGATGAGGTAAATATATTATGTACTATTTTTTTTCTACTTATTTTTATACATTATATAAAACCTTCATACTATTTCATTTTGTCTGTTTTAATCGAAATTTCAGTTCATTATTTTCACCAATATTGTTAAGGTAGAGTTTTGTCGTTTTTAGAGTCTACTGTATTTAGGCCAACAACGCCATTGTGTGTACAATTTTTTTATTTGGAATTGAATAAAAACAAAAACATTAAAATTACAGCTTTTGGGTGAAGATCGTTTCGGTGCGATAGACAAGATCAAGACAGTAGGGTCGACGTATATGGCAGCTGTCGGTTTAATCCCCGACCGGAAGATGACGGACGAGCCGAGCACACGCAAGCACATGGCCACGCTCGTCGAGTTCGTGTTCGCCATGAGGGACAAACTGAAGGACATCAACGACAACTCATACAACAACTTCATGCTGCGAGTCGGTGAGTTATTGTAAAGTAGACTCATCGCTATCAGAATAAAGTCAAAAATAAAATAATGACAGAGATTTAATTAAACATTTTCTCTTTTCAGGTATAAACGTTGGTCCCGTCGTGGCTGGTGTAATAGGTGCACGGAAACCGCAATACGATATTTGGGGTAATACAGTCAATGTAGCCTCTCGTATGGACTCTACCGGTCTGCCCAATCACACGCAAGTTACTGAGGAGGTCTACCAAGTACTGAAGGACATGCCTTACCAGTTTGTGTGCAGGGGCAAGGTCAAAGTAAAGGGCAAGGGAGAAATGACCACTTACTTCCTCACAGACAGAGCACCAGCTAACGGCACCGTGCAGAGTACGTCGAATGGTCCCATGAACAACCCTCCCACCGCATATGGCGGGGTGGCCACTCCGCTTGCCATGCTACAGAACTCCGCAAGGAGAGCAGCCGCACAACCGTCAAGATTGCCCCCTCTGAGGGAATCGTCAGTAGCCGGGGAGAACGAACCGCTCCTACCTTCTAACGGGCATCAGAGCAACGGCAACAATAAGGGCAGCAAGGGTCGCAGGAGCAAGGAGAGCGGCGAGAGTCCGCCGGCGCCGCCGCCGCACGGCTGCGCGGGCCCGCGCTGGCCGCCGCCGCGCGCGCTGGTGGCGCCGTGGCCGCGGCCGGCGGAGGCGCGGCCGGCGGGCCACAAGCGGCGCGCGCCGCCCCGCCTGCCGCGCCCGCGCTCCAGCGACAGTCTGCCGCTGGCGCGCAGCCCGCGCGTGCACTCCTCCGCCGACGAGCTCAGCTCCCTCACTCGCTCGCCCAGCCTCAGCTCCTCCGACGAGAGCTACTCGCGCACCACCGACGCCTCGCCCTCTCCCCCGCGACCCTCGCAGTGGATCCCGCCGACTAGGCCGCAGCGCGCCGACCCCAGCCCCGCGTACGACTATCCCCCCGTGCGCCCCAGCAAGCCCACCGTCAACCACATCAACGATATATACGCTAAACATAAAATAACCAGGAAACCGTCGCTCGAAGATAAGTTCCTCGATGGAAGTGTTGACTTCCAAAAAGAAGAAGAAAAGTTGCAGAGAAGCATCATTAACATGATCCAAGCGTCTGCAAAGCGTGATGGCTGCTGCCAAACTGATAAGAAAGATGTAGTCCCTAGGCTGGGGCAACGAGCTGATTCATTTTCAAGTTCAGGTAGCCGACCGACGAACTTGAAACATCTGAATCATGATGGCCGAGAACCATTTGCGAAGCGAAGTCCATCAGACGTGGCGTGCGTGCCGCCCTTCGAACGGGAGATTCAACGACTGCTCGATGATAAGAATCTTATCAAAATTAACCCGCCCAAATCAGAACGGAAAGAACTGAAATTGGAATTAAGGTGAGACTTTTTTAGTTACTTACTTTTTTGTCGCCTATGTGTAGAACCGTCTCCAACACTTGTAGCACATAAAGAATGGCTTCCATGACAAAGGTTGATTTCCATGTGTTTAATTACAGGGGTGCGAACCCGTCCCTGGAGCCGATGCGTAACTGCAACAACAACAACAACAGTAGCCCGCTGCACGCGGTGGGGCTGGCCGCCATCACGCAGGTCGTGCGCAACGAGGCCAGCAGCCCCGCGCGCCCGCAGGACTTCCCCGGGGTACTGCCCACCGACGTCGTCGTCGAGCTGCCCTCGCCCAACCATGAGCGAAACCGGCCCAGGTACTGCACTAATGGAAAATTACTCCAGAATATTGTTCTACAATTTGTTTGTTATTGAATGGTTTCATTCAAATGTTGATTACCTTGCAGCCCACCATGCGAAAGGAAACCTGATCCCATTTCTATTCGAGAAAAGGAAAGAGAAAAAGAAGCCCAAGAAAGACTGCACCACCGAGTAAGTTGCTTGTGAGATACCATGAAACTTCTTCTTCTCTAACAACTTGATACGATTACTTCATTATATCTTCTAGGTGGCCGCTTCTCATCATAGAGAAATGGGTATATACGGGGAGAGTCAATCGGAATGGAGCTCATCGTGCTCGGAGGGCGAAGGCGACGGGGAGGGCGGGCAGCCCGAGAGTACGGGGTACACGACGGACGACCCCGCGCTGGAGAACGTGTCCATGCTGAACGAGGCCGGGCTGACGGACGCGGAGGCGGCGCTCAGCGACGTCAACTCGTGCTACTTCGACCGCGACGACGACGTGTCGTCCCGCGCCTCCTCCCGCCTGCTGGACTCCGAGGCGCTGGTGTCGCTGGAGTCGCTCAGTGCCATCTACGACTCGGACGAGCCGGCGCACCGCTACCTCGCGAACATTCGCACCGTCAGCGAGTCTATCACGAGGAACTTTGGACAGCCCGCGCACGTCACCGACGGCGAGAGTGACGTGTAGTGATACTGTGATATGTCGCGAGTTGTGATAACGTCCGATTTTGTTTAATCGACTGTGTTTCGTGTACATTTCGACTGTTCTCTTGTGTACTGCCTTTTGGTCAATTGTGATAACGAAAATCTCAAATTATTGAACTGTCATGACAGAGACTTCGACGTGTTTGATTTGGGACACTTAACGGAGGAACAGTTTGGCTCTCTATTGCAAATAAATAAATACTCAAAACGTTTTTGTTCCCCGCTATTGTTTCCGTAAGAAGTGTTGCTCGTAGAGAAGGAGCGTATAGTTAATTACATAATTGTTTTATCATAATTGCTGACGTGCCTGTACTCTGATGATTTTGTACTATGTAAATTGTGTCAATATGTACCTATTAATGTTACACTGTATGATATTCATGTACAGCTGAATGTGCCATGTGATGGCGTGATGCATCATCTGTAGGAGAATGCGATGATCTCTACAATTATAAGGTGCTCTGACTTAGAATTATTTATGGTTTGTCTTGTGATAACGGTATAGGAATTCGAATTTGAGCGACCAATCTCTGTTAATGTCAGTGTTCTAGAGTAAGGGCTGGTCCCTGTCCTGTGAACTCTACTCCGTCTCTTTGTTTTGTGAGGCGGGGACTTAGTGAAGTGGTGTCAACTAACTATACGTAAGTACGTAAGATTAATGCATTTCAAACTATCTATAGAGTAAACATTGTTACCACAGCTGGATAATTATGCTTTGTAGTCTTCATTTATCTGCCTTATGTATCTCATATTGTATTGAATTCTATCTAACATACCAGTACATAAAGTTCTATTTTCCAAACCATTGTTATAAAAAATCCCTTTTGGCATTTTCTTTCAGAAATCTAGTCACGTAATGTCATCTAAAGTTTGCTCGTTTCTTTATTAAAAATAGTGCCATTATCAGTCTTTGTTTCTTGAGTACTTTAATAACTTGAGCTCGATAACAAGAAGTAATATCATGTAGTTCTTAAGAAATCAGCCGTGACACTTGAGAGTACAACCAATATATAAACACCACTAGCGAATATTTGTTGTAGAATATTCTCTGTATTAAATAAATATCAATTATTTTGTATTATTTAAATCTAATATAAGTTTGTGTCAATTTGATGTAATTGTATTGTTTTAGATAGTTATTTGATTATATATTTCATATTTGAGGTACATGATCTGTTTGTGAGTACATATGCTAGTACATTTCGCATCGCAGTTGCTACAATATTTGATTTAACATTGTACTTAATTTGGAAGCCGATCCACTAAGTTTTGGTACGAATTTTTGGGGCAATTTGATTATGATTTTTGTATAAATATTTTAGTTTATAATAAAATTTGTTCCCGATTAGATTAGCTCGTGCTTCTAGTATTATTATTAACATCACAATATTGAAGTATCATTTTGGGCTGCTTTAACTGGTTGAGAGATGTTAATGTCTGAGAATTGTAAATAGAGGAGCACGGTAAAGTGCGTCAGTGAGATCTACAGATTGTTAATCTTTGTAAATATTGTTAATCACCTGTCAAGTGCTATTCTACATACCTATACCTAAGTATACCACGCTGTGAAAATATATTATTTTTTGAAGGAATTCTCTTATTTGCTATTTTTATTCTCAGTATTTATATTTAATGTTTTTTCATGTTGATGTATGGACATGTACACATAGTGCCAAAATATTTTTATGTGTATGCTTATACAGTATGGATTATTTGTTTGACACTTGTATAATGTTGTTTTTATATTTCTCGATATAAATGCAGACAAAATTTGACAAAATAGATCTGACTTATAGTAATACCTTGGTAGGCGAGTAGGAACAAATATTTTGAATGTTTTTTGGATATACTCATTAATGAATTGCTGCATTTTTTATTATGTGTAGTAATTCAATGTATCGAACAGTGACATTGTAATTGATAAAAATTAGAATACGAATACAAAAACGTTTTGGAATTTGCTGAGTTATTCACATTAATGCTGTTTACAAAGAAAATTGTGTATGTGGCACCACCATGACTTTATGAGCACAAAATAATTCCTATTTTGGCTTTAATGTGAATACCAGCTCGGAGACCTGCCTGCATATTATTCTCTCATAGAAATTACATTATCAGTCTCATTTGTGTAGGGTACTTAAATTGCGCCTTATGTAGCAAGTGTATTGTGTATTTTATTTATTTAAATTCAATTACCTAAGCAATATTAATTACTTATTACAAATTAAAAGTGGTTTACATCAACAGATGTTGTTTATTTTTCCATATCCTTGTGCACACTACAATAATTATTCATCACCTTATTTAGATTGTGTTGTCTGGTTGGAATGTAACGTTTCTTTGCATCAAAGCTCTATTCTTGATCTAAAAAAAATATTATATCTTTAATTATTAGCAAAATCTTTATAGTGGCATATGGTTTCCAGCTTCCCTCAAGAAGAAGCAATAAGCATTAGCCACCTAGCTAACTCAAAACGGATTAATGATTTCAAAATCATAATTAGAAATTTTAAGTTCCACTTTTCTCAAAATGGTTTCCTTCACCGTTTGTCAGTGACAAACGGTGAAGGAAACCATTTTGATCTTGATTCGTTTTTTAATACACCAAACTCAGTGGTTTGGTGTATTAAAAAACGAATCATGGTGTAGATATTAGTACCATATTATGAATCAAAATGATTCACAGCTACAAAAGAACAATAGTTAATCCGAAAACAAGGATGTAGAATTAAGTACTCAGTGGATGAGTAAACTTGGTTTATGAGTAATTTAGTTAATCATTAACATGATTGCTAAACTTAAGTTTGGATTTCTACCGTTAAACTAGGTGTGTGCGCTAAAGTACACATAGTCCATAACGCCAATTAATTGTTCTTACATATTTAGTACATCATCAGCCTGTAAGTGCCCACTGTATAACGGAGAAGGTTTAAGTATAAATTACCGCGCTTGCTCAAGGCGGCTATAATTAGACTTTTTAAGTCCAGGTTTCCTCACTATGTTTTCTTCACCTATGGAAATGGTGTCTAAAAATAATCATAGAATAGATAGAACATATAAATCGGAAAAAGTATCATTGGTACTGATTTCGAACCCACACCCTCGCATGAGAAGCAGACGCCTTAACCGGGTCACTACGACTCAAAAAAGTAGTGCTAATTCGCACCAGTTACAATTCCCATGAAAATTGGAGATGAGCCAGTTGCTACCCCCTTTTTTGTTTGAGTGGAGAAGTTATCAAATGATTTCTCTCGCCCTTTAGGGGGGTGTCAGGCTCTTACTGACTAGAAACCATACCGTTCCTTCTCCTGCTTTAGTCCGAGGCCGCGGAACGTTAGGTATTACGCTTGTCCCACAACACCGGCTGAACATCGACCCTGTTGGGCCCTATCTGTGCTCTGCTACCCCTAAGTTTGCCAGAATAGGTGGAAATATTACCAAATTAGATATCTTTAAGCATGTAGTATGTATATAATATCCAAGCCTCGGTGAGGATAAGTAAGTTACTAAAACAAAATTTTGAGTACTGGATATTTTTTTCCTGTTTGTTTCACCTATTTATAAAGAGATTTTATGTCTTTTTTATTAAATTTAACTCTTCAAAAGTGAAGTTTTCGAAAGTCCTTATCGTTTAGACATTTAAATTTTAATTATAATATTCGTTGCAAGTGCAATCCTTTTTCTTTTAGCTTTTCTTTTTATAGTTGACACATTTATGTTCTAAAAAGGTCATACCGTGTCACATTGAAACAAATCAAATTAAAAGTCATATAAAATAGGAGTTTTTCGTGGAAAATGGGTATAAATTGTCTAGTTTGGTGTTGAATACTTATGTTATGTCATATAGTCACATCGTCGCATAGGTTTACGGGTCAGGTACAGGTGTGTCGGTTACGACTGGCGTGTTCCGCATACTAACGCCCTTCGCCTTGAACTGTACCACGCGAGAACCATCAACGGATATAGTTACAAAACGTGGTATTTTTTTTAAATTATCTGTACTTTGAAATTATAGATACTCGAGTTCTAGACACTATTATCTAAAGAGATTTTATATAACTTAGTCTAAGTAATTATTTCTTTTGATTAATTTCTATAAGTTTGTCCTAGGTATTGCTTAGTATTGTTAGAAATAACTAGGTATCAACAAGACAATGCTTTATTGTGCGGATGCATTGATTGAACTGCATTCCAATGCAAAGCACAAACG
The DNA here is from genome assembly GCA_902829305.4 of Spodoptera exigua. NCBI lineage: Eukaryota > Metazoa > Arthropoda > Insecta > Lepidoptera > Noctuidae > Spodoptera > Spodoptera exigua. The sequence continues at coordinate 6,440,072 of LR824608.2, read as the reverse complement.
ACTCTGTATAACATTATGTTTCTATTTGTGTTCAGAATAGCGATAACTTTATATTATAATATTTTACATTCTGTTTTATTGTTAATCGTGGTTTTATACAAGAACAAAAAGCGATCCTACCTCGTTACACAATTTGTTTGCGGTGTAGGTAGATGCATGTTATCTGTATAGGGGTTGACATGGTGATATTGATTACACGAAGGTGTTTCACCAGGCAGTAACTTTTTAAAATACTTCGTTATGTGCTATAAGGTGGGTACTTGGGTCTTGTGGATTGCATGACATCAACTCCAAGTTATGACTACTTTGATACCAACATTTGTACTGTGATTAAATTGCGTATGTGTGAGTGCTGTGACTACACTGTCCACAGCAAATACCAACGGCAGAGTAGTAAGTTGTAAAGAAACAAGTAGGCAGCTCGCTTAAGTATGACGCCTGAGCGCTACCAGTTTTAAAGTTATCGTGAGTTCTCGCAACTAATGACTCACTGAAGTAGTAATCAGGGACAGTTTCATTCAAAATAATGTGTAATAGTCGGTATGTGAGTGAAATACAAACCGGAGCGAGGCAGGTATGACGCGGCGCTCGGCGGGCCACCACCACAAGCGCACAGCTGCGGGCCGCGCGTCGCCGCCGATTGGCTGCGCGCGGGAACCGGTCGCCGCGTCCCGCCGCCCTGCCCCGCTCCGCCGCTACAAACAACTTCAAATTCTTATTCATGTGCCTTGCCACGACCGTTGCTGCCGTTGAGAGCGCGCGCACTATGCGCCCGTACTTCGCGTAATCTTATCGATATGTGCTCGATGTTCAACGTGAATCTAGTGTTTTGATGTGTCAATTTAACATTAGATTAAGTGCACGGCGGAGCACTCGGGGTGTGCAGCGAGACGTTCCGACTGCGCTATGAAAACACAAGCACGACCTGGTGTTGTTGTTCTTTTTGTATCGCGAGTGCTTCGTGAGCGGCTTCGACGTAAAGTTACCTGTGCCATGTGCATCAGATAATGTTGTGCTCCTGTTAGTTTGACGACAAACTAATATGCTAGCTAGTGGATATTGCGACGGAGTGGCGTTGTGTTTTGGTGATTCATAGTGCCGTGTGGTGGTAACATGAAGGTGACAGTGTGTTTCGGGTCAGTACGGGTGCTGGTCCCGTGTGGCGCTGGCGACCTGCTGGTCAGAGACCTCGTGCGGGAGGCCACGCACCGCTATAAGAAAGCTACTGGACAGGTCAGTCTACACATCAATTCTTACTGCGGGTACTTTACGCGGGGTTTCTACTGTTTTTATTGGTTACATCGAGTTTGTTTACCCACTGAATTACTCATACAAGACTTGTTAATCCGCAGTAGATAAAGGTTCGTAGGTAGGTACCAACCTAAGTACTTACTGGTGTGAGTACCATCCGAGCACCTAATTAATACTTAATCCATTATAGTAACTAAGTAGGTACGTTTCTACCTACTTGCGACCTTTGACGAAGGATATTGACTATGAGTTCAGACCTGCGTACCTACTAGGTAATAGCTTCTAAGTTAAAATATTATGTGGGTATAGGAAATAAAGTTCTTATTAATTGACCATTATGTAACAATAAAACATGAAACAGAAAAACAATTACCTACTTGAACATTATGTACCAAAATCCGCCCCAAAAGCTACCCACTGGCCATCATAACAAAATTGTAACACCGTGACAAATGTCACCGATATCGGTATAATGAAATGACTCTCTATTTTGTTTGAATCGAGAATCGAACCCATACAATGCGGCATTGCGAACCAAGACTACTTGATTTAGAAGTTTAGATTTAGTATAGAATACACAATGTCCTTGTCATCAACAAAAAGTATTTCTCAGAAAATTTCAAAGTTAATGCTAGCATTCCAGGATTAAGAGCAAAGGTATTAAAAATCTGCAGCTATAGAAATGTTCATTTACTAAATAAAGGACCTGTATGTATTATGAAACTAACTGGATTTGCAGAACAGCCTGAATAGCATGCGTTGCATAAGTTCAACGTTATCTCGTAAATGTTAGTTCTCAGATATCAAAATTATAGTTCAAGCATAATGGAATCTGTCAGTTTGACCAAGTTACCGTGTTCCCGGCCCTGCCCAGTCCGCCATGGAATACCTATAACCGACTAACCTGGTATTTCACGATTGCGATTATATCGATATTGTCTGCACTCGGTCGAGAATGTTGAGATAGGTTATGTGGCAACCACCTCTTGTTTTTGCACTAATGATCATTTGGTTACGTGGAATGCGCCGTGCTGGGAGCAAGAACCGCTTTCGCGGCAATGTGTCCATACTGAGTGCAGCACTGGTTCCTCTATTGCCACTGGTACTTGTCAAACTAGACCCGAACCACGAAACGTTCAAATTTCACAATTTAGACGCCACATTCGACACTTCATTAGTTTTATGGACAGACCTTCACTGGAAGTTGATCTCGTAATTGGATGAAGGTTGTTGCTATTCAAGTCTACAAAATATTTTATGAGCTCTTTATTTTGCCATTAGTACGACTATCCTTGTGAAGTTACGCAAGCCGTACTAGGACAGGTGTATTCTTAGCTCGAGTTCTCCAATTAGCATTAGACACTCGCCTGCAGGTGCCAGGGCACAACACACAGCCTACATGCGTTCCTAAGTTCAGTCCTCGTAGGAAGCGGCTGACCTTGCGCACTACTTACTCCGTCTTACTTAATTTACAAACATATTGTTGGTAAATTACATACTTGCCATGTGAAACTGTTTTAATATAAGGAAGTTTCCCTTTATACTTCACGAAATACAAAACTTCCTGACAATGCCGCAGACACGTCCCGGATTATGATTATGTTACAACAACCTTATAGGTAATTGGATTAAATAGCTGAAAGTTAATTTCAGGATATAGGTATTTTATTACGAAGCGGTTCCTGGAAAGCAGTTGTTAGTAATTTACTCGTCCATGTACTATAAACTTCGTGCATTGTTGTCTAGATAGAAATCGCATTAAAATTTTCTGTTTGACATTTGAATTTCTCAAAGCGCCCGTTGCAATATTTATCAATCTTCATTGCAGTAAGCATAAACTAGATATACATTATCATTTAAATGTTATAATGGGTGGGTGTGTAGGTAGATAACCGAGTTAGTTTCGGCAAACGTTTACATTTCTGCATGATTGGTGTTCGGCGATTACTCAACGCGAAAGGTCGCGAACGTAGTTAACGACCGACAAACCATACTTTTGCTGCTCGACTGGTGAAACGATATGATACCAAGACACGCGCCGGTTTCTAATAATACTGGAAATACCATAAATAAAGCGATCGTACAACTCGTACCGTTGATTTTGTCGATTGGGATGATCCGTTCTTCGTTACTCCCACGGCCCGAGTTATCCATGAAAGGCAAATTTGGAGCAACGTTTAATTATTCACGCGTTTTTAATATGACGCAGACGTGACTGAGTTTGCTATATTACCTAGACTGTTTCAAGAACTGGGTAAATAAACATTAGAATGTTATAACAAACACAATAAGTTGAGAAGTGGACGGTGGACGTCAATAACCTCCATTACTAGTTGACCTTTTAAGGCACGTTTGGCGCCTTTATTACATAACAAAAAACTGAAATGTTATTACTACAAGTCTATTGTGCCGTCACGTATTATTTTACCTTGGGATGCAATAAATTTTCAGTTTGTTAAAACAGTTGAAACTCTCGAAATTGTTCGATGGTGAAACAATGGGACTGTTGTCGCGGCAAGCCGGCCGGTGCGCCAGGTATGCACGAGGAACGGGCGCCTTGAAAACTCTAAACACCTATTGTACGGTGCTGTATGATGTGCCACGCTCACTACGGGCTACAGATCTCGTCCAACGACCGGTTCTCAGAAAAATGACGAGACATTCTTTTGAGATACGACTGTCTCGTAAACTAATTCATGGTTTTATATCGGGCTGATGCTTACTCCTTGCGCGTGCGGTTTTATTAGGTTTCGACATACAGGCGTAGATAAGTGTCACTGGAAATGTATAACGAAGTCGGTGGTCGTCAGCGCATCGTAAATCTTGCGGAATAACAAAGAACACTATTGTGTAATTCTCAAAAGTCGGTTTTATCAAGTTTGGAATGTTTGTTTTTGCATATTTCTGTAGCCAACATTTCTTTAGACAAAGAAGGCACTGTGTGTCCCACCACACACTCCCACTGTCTGGAGTAGATAATCTGGTTTTAAATATTTATTTGCGTGTTTAAACTAAGTCAATCATTGTATGTATTTGATCGTGGAAAAAATAACAAAAACCGTTTCTCAAGCGACCATATGTCGGACTTCCCGTCAAGTGGATAACGTGAAGGGTCTTTGTCCGAACCTCGATTTTTTCTTCAATTCCCACTTAATGGTTTGCACATGTTGCTTTACTGATCTATATAAAGTGCTAACACATATGCAGATTTAAATTTAAAACACTTAGTCATTTATACTCAATAACGCGTGCGATATGGCGCTCCATTTAAAACCAATTAAGAGTTGACTCCACGAGTAAAGTGATAAGTAAAGGCGGAGGTCATTGTATTAACTCCCAATCTTTTAAATGAGTTAATTTTAATCTTATCAAGCGTTTAACGCAATTAGGTAAGTGGGCCGAGCAAATACTGAAGGAAGTAAAGTAAACAGAAGCACTTGAAAAAGACATCGATAGTCCCTGTTCCTTTTCAATTAGGTAGATTCAATATCATTAACGATTAGAAGGTCATTGAAAACTTATAAAGTACATAAAATTTAAAGGTTTTCTTGTAACTGTACAATACTTTCAAAAAGTTCAATAAAAACCTCCATCACTTTTACTGTGGAATGGATTACGTGGTTGGTTATAAAAAATCCACAATAAAACGACCGCTTGGAAGCTATCATATAAACTAGAGCCACAATACACAGAATATGAAGTGGCACAATCATTACGATGCTTTCTCTCACATTCACATAAGGAAATTTGATGATGGACCGAGGCGATCCACGAGATAATACCTACTCCATCAATATAACATCATTGGTGTTAAGGCTTGCGCAGACGCCGCAGACAAGGGATCTTTAAACTGTTACCTGTGTTTACTGAAAATCCTAAAATAAGTCGAAAAATCCCGAAATCTCAGGACAAATCCTGAGATATGGTGACTTACCACGGGGAACTTATAGTCCTTTCTACTGAGATATTTTTCGATAAGGATAAGGATTTTTTATTGACAAAAAAGTAATAATATTTAGTAAGAAGTAGTCTTTACTGTCTTTTACAATCTTAAATTAATATCTGTCTTCAGCGGATCACAGTTTCTGTGTCTGCAATGACCCTTATTGGCGCACCGTGATCAAATCACTGAGTGGTCGACCTCGATGGTGGACTAGCGGATGCTATGCCTTTTATGATGGATCGCTTAACATAGAACCTCGTATAACCTTAGATGATCATTTGCCATATTGAATTGAAGTTATAGGTAGTGCTCAGTGTACGACAAAGGCACATTGAGGAAGTTTTGTGTAATAATTACTTACTTATTGTTTATAATATAGTTCAATGTATTGATCAGTCAGTGTACCTACAGATTTGTCATTTACTTGCGTATTGGAATAAGATTTATCGTGTTAGCTATAGGTATGTTTTCATTCTATTGTATTTTTGCAATCTATACTTATTAAGTGCTATATTCTCGTTACGTATTTATTTATAGAAAGTTTTTAGCATAACTTAACTGAACGTTGTAATCAACACTTTAGTTGGGTACATTAATTTCTTTCTTATCAATCGTAATGAATAAAGTAAATAATGTTTTTGGTTAAGTTGTTTGCTTTGATTCTGTTCATGAAAGTACAAATATTTTTTCTTATGTTTTATTTAAAGTTTAATGCTTCTATTCATGAAAGTACAGTTAAATTTTTCTTACCAAAACCAATTTACCTTTTCGAAATACAACAAGTGTATGCTCTCTTAAGCGATACCTGTGTTACACTCGTCAGACAACAATTTCTAGCTACTCAAACGTTCTCATAATCAGAACAATGATATTTAATGTAACGAAAAGTAACTATAAATAACTAATATTTAAATGTGGGAGGGAGAGTCATGCTTCGGCACGAATGGGTCGGCTCGACCGGAGTAATAGTACGGCCTCACAGAAAACTGGCGTGAAACAACCACAGCGTCGTGTTTCGATATGTTAGTGAGGTTACCCCCAATCCTAACATCTCCAAGTGAGGTACCGGAGGCTCAATCCTTCTCCTCCCCTAAACCCAATTTCTTCAAATCCCTAATCCTCAAAAGGTCGGCAATGCACTCGTAACTCCTCCTGCGGGTGTCTATTGGCGAAGCTGATTGCTTACCTACCATCAGGTAATCCACCAGATCGTTTGCCGTCCTAAAACAAAAAAAAAACGCTGAAAGTTATGATCAGGATTTGTCCATAATAGTAGAGCGTGCAACTGCGTGGGCGCAGGCAGGCTGGACTGAGTCACGCGCACGTGCACCGCGGCCATGTCATGTCCCATGTCCAATTATGCGACAAATAGCTACTTTGCATTACCTCCAGCATTCCTGACGCTATGAAACTCGATCTTTGTTTCGCTAGCCACCCTGACAGCTTAAGATGAGCCTCTTGTTTAAGTTTTGATTTATGTTACCTAGAATTTTCATGAGATGTGAGACGCTACACCAACCGTCTTGTTGTTTTTGACTTGGACTGATATTGTATTGCAGAGACGTGGTTCGTATTTCGAATTGTTCTAAGAAGTTCGTAACATAGAAACATGATAAATAATTCTTCGGGAATTTGAATTAGGAATTCGCAAGTTTATATTGTCAATTTAATTTATAATAACAACAATGATGGGAAATCAGCAATTTGTTTGTGCTATTTCCTCGTATTATTCCTGGTATTAATAAATACAAAATAAATCGTAGAGGAATCTAATAATAATTGTGACAAAATATACTAGAATAGCCCAGCGTGAGTCGACATTACTCATAATAAAATTAAAATTATGAAAGATAATATTACTATTGAACCACTAAGCAATTATTGACACCGTAATATTGAACTATTTTTATATATGATATTGGACCTATGGTAATGTCATGCGAAACTAGATTCTAAAGAACAAAAATATTTTATTACTTTTGGATGTTACTCTTACTTCAGCAGGTTTTGGCAAAATAAGACGAAATAGGTAACAGAGTTATAATGACTAATTTTGAGGGACGAAATCCACAGTAATTGGGTGATTCTCCAAAAAACCTTAACTTTTATTTAACAAGTTATTATCCTCCCAGGTTTTTAAGCATCTTAGTAATTTATTTTATACAATATCTTTAATCGGTTGCTTGTAAGCAGTGGTGAGATTTAATTTAATAAAATAATTATCTGTGTTTTAATCAGCAGACTCGTTAATTTTCGGTTGAGGATAATGACATTATTATTTTTTTTTTTTAATTGATGTGAAGAATCACCCAATTCCAATCTCTATCTATGAAGACTTTAAGTAATGTTTAAGAGCAAACCCATTAATTGATGGCCTTAAATTGTTTAACATAAAACAAGTTCAATGTTGCACACATGGCTAAACATTAACCTATAGCTACCAGATTATAATGATCTTGCTATAGAAGAAGTTTCCGCACATTAAACGATCAGTTTATACTGGTTTGGTAAAGATCTTAGTTATTAACTGACGAACAATTGTTATTACGATGGCTGCCTTAATTGTTGAAGCTGTGTGAGTCACCTTTGACACACATCGGTACAAAATTTTGCAGAATACGTGTTTTTTGTATGTGCGTAGTTATTGTATATTACTTCACACGTATGTGATAAATCGTTACGTTTGTATGTTTTAAAGTTTACGTAATAGATAATTAGGTGTCTTCATTGATATTTTTTGGCTGTTCACAGTTCGTAAAGTTTTGGTTTTTCGGTACTTTTTAAATAAATGTCCTTTCAAATTACTACTCCCGTCTTAGAGGGAGTGTCAGACTTCTACTGACTAGAATCCATGCCGTTCCTTCTCCTGCTTTGGTGCGTGCCTTATTGTACGGTTCCTTATTAATCTTACGCCCGTAACCACGGCTGAGGCTAGCCTATAGCTCTGACGAACATTGTAGCTCCTATCAGTGAAAGAATTTTGGCAATCCGACCAGAGCGGTTCCAAAGATTACCCCCTACATAAAAAAACTTACAAACATACAAACTTACAAATTTTACCTCTTTATATTAGTATATAGAATATAGATAGAAGAAGTAATAGATATATTATTATATAGATTTCAATGTACATACAATTCCAACAGACTACTGGCTACCCTTCACTTGTAAACTAAATGTATAAATAAACAAGATTAAACATAGGTACTTGGCCACTTGAAGCTTCCAATATTGCTGCGTCTAAAACGGGAAGCCACTGAACCATTTGAGGAAGAAGTTCAACAGTTCTCAACTTGAAACTTTCAATCGTGGCCATTTGAGACACCATAAAAGTTTAAAGGTGAACGAACGCCGGCGTTTGATTGGGGTTTGATGAATTACTTAATGATATTTATTACTTTTCTTAGCATCTTTTTGATACCCAGACCCTCGATAGTATTGTTTTTCCTATGGACAACATTATGATTGTTAAACTATTACAGTTTTGTAAATTATCTATGGTTTTAAAGTGCGGTATGTACGATAAAACTGGGTGAATGAAAGAAAGGGAAAGGTTTAATAAATACTAGAACCTAGAACAATCCCAACATCTACAATTTGCCTTCTATTTCGACTATTCCCCCTGACAGTCCTGTTCATCCTGATTTACGGCGCTTATGTTAGGTTTGGGTTGATGAAATAAAACTAAGTTTATTTATCAAATAGCAGAGGTGGAATTTATTATTATACTTTAGGAGGTGTGTGTTGCCTGAAGGCGTTAGCAGAACAGAAAGAGGGCGAGATGCAAACATCTCAGTGAGGGTTAGCTGGCCACTTAAGGCACTTATAATAGTGGCGTGAGAATAATGAGTAGATTGATTTTTGTTATTCCAACACGCCCCCTCAAAAATTAATCTAAAATAAAATTAATTACAAACATAGTATCACACACCATCCTTTATCTGGGGTACAATCATTCAATGGTCCAACATTTGTTGCATAGGATTAGGGAAACCCAGAAAAACCTAATCAGACCATGTTATACTTATTCAAAATCTTAACCTAGTTAAGTATTTAATACTATAGATTTTATTCATATATGAAATATATTGTAATCTATTCTAATCCCAATTTCTCTCTCAACTGGGAGAAACGAACAGTGGGTAACTGTTTCGTTAACACATCAGCCAACTGGTTACCTGTGGACACATAAATTATTTTAATAACATTTTTCTCAACTTGTTCTCTAGAGAAATGATATTTGATGTCAATATGTTTTGACCTTTTATGACATGTCGGATTATTTGCAATGCTTATGCAACCACTATTGTCCTCATAAATAGGAATCGGATCCAGTATTTTAATGTCTATACTGGTTACTAAAGACTTTAACCATAGAGCTTCCTTTACGGCCTCAAATAGTGCCATGTACTCTGCTTCAGTACTAGAAACTGCTACTGTTGATTGCCTTTTTGTTTTCCAACTTATGGTGCATTGCTCAAATAAGTTAAACAAATAACCCGTAGTACTTTTTCTATCCACTTCATCAGAACCCCAATCAGAATCAACATAACCACTTAACGGTATTTTATCTGAATTGCTCCGACGATAAGTCAATTTTAAATCAAGCGTCCCTTTTAAATAACGAAGCACTCTTTTTAAGTGTGACCAAAGTGCATGGTTGCTTTTGTTAGCAAATCTACTCAAGACGTTTAGACTATAACTCAAATCGGGTCGAGTGCAAACCATAATGTAACTTAAACATCCGATAAGGTTTTTACAAGGGGCATTCATTGTTTCACACGAATTTAAAGCTTCGAAATCAACTTTAGTTTGAAGTGGAGTACTGACATGTTTACAGTCACTCATGTTGAATTTATTAAGGACTGTTTCTATATACAATTTTTGGTCTAAAGTTATTTTGTTATTGCTTCTTTCAATTTTAATCCCCAAGAAACACTTTATTTCTTTCAAATCTACCATTCTGAACCTTTTCATTAAGTATTGTTTAAAGGTGTTCATGGTTTTGATATCTGCCGTTGCGATAACAAGATCGTCAACATATAAAATCACATAAATGTTTTTAGAAATATCACCTGCATCTAATATATATAGACATCGGTCAGCTGATGAATATCGAAAACCTTTTTCAATCAAGACTTGTTCGAACGTTGCGAACCAACAACGTGCTGATTGCTTTAATCCATATAACGACTTATTTAATTTACAGACCAAGTTGTTATCTGTACATGGGATTCCTTGTGGTACTTTCATAAAAATCTCTTCCTCAAGTTTCCCATTTAAAAATGCCGTTTTTACATCCATATGATGCACTAGCAATCTATACTGATTCGCGAATGCTAAAATAAATCTGAAACTTGCTATTCTTGCAACAGGTGCAAACGTCTCATTATAATCAATAAGATATTCTTGATTGAAACCACGAGCTACTAAACGCGCTTTATATTTTAATGGTTTTCCAGATTCATCGTTTTTAATAGAAAATACCCATTTACAATCAATGATATTTCTGTCAATAGGTTTTTGTACCAGGGTCCAGGTTTCATTTTTGAGGAGTGAATTAATTTCCTCTTTTATAGCACTTTCCCATAAATGTCTATCATCCCTGGATTGGATTTCATCAAAAGATCTAGGTATAGAACATACTAATGATTGTGCATGCAGCAAATAATTATTTGATAGATCATCTTTACTGTCATCATAACACACTTTAGGTATGTTTTTAATCCTTTCACTCCTTCTTAGATTCGGAGATGTTTTATCATCTTGAGATATTGTCAATTCATTTGGAAATGCAGAGTCTGAGTACACATCTGTTTCACTTACAGATTTATTAGATGGTGGATCTAATGACATAGGTATTTCGAACGTTTGTCTCATACAACTATCTGATTTCATCTTATCAGATTTTTGCACCTCCCAACCATTGGAGTGCTCGTCAGATTTAATGGAATTTTTACTCACAATTCCTTCAGGCTTAACTGGCCTACTTGATAAGAAATTAATCTCATCAACTATTACATCTCTGACTTTCACAAACCTTTCGTCTACCAGTAACCACACCTTATATCCATTTGGTTCATATCCAACCAGGATACCTTTTGATGACTTTTCATCAAACTTATGTCTTTTTGTCTTATTCATAAAATAAACAGTTGAACCAAAGACTTTCAAATACTTAAGTTGCGGCTTTTTACCATGCCACAATTCAAATGGTGTGTTATCAACTCTCAGTGCTTTTGTGGGTGTGATATTTACTAGATAAGTAGCAGTTAACACAGTCTCACCCCAGAATGTTTTCTCTAATTTCGCACCGGACACCATAGCCCGACTGCGTTCCGTTAATGTTCTTATCATTCTTTCTGCTACACCATTCAAAGCTGGCGTATGCGGCACTGTTAAATGGTAGCTTATACCTTTTGTAACACAGTACTCTCTCATTTCTTTCGATAAATATTCACCACCATTATCACAATATAAATTGACAATACTCAGGTTAAAATGTGCCATACTTTTTGTTGCATAATCCCGAAAAGCAGTTAAAACATCTGATTTATGAGCTAATAAGTATGTTGCACAATAATGAGTAAATTCATCGACAAAAACGACAAAATAGTTTTTGTTGTCAAGTGTCGAAGGAGTGACGGGACCCGAAACATCTGTGTGCACCTTAAATAGTGGTCGTTTTGTTACCTTTGGCTTTGATTTGTTAAATGGTAAACATGCTTGTTTTCCATAAATACAAGCTTCACATAAGTTGTCACATGGCTTAATATGACTTATTTTCTCTATATCAGAAAACATTTCTTTATGCTTTATTTGCATAAATTTTGATTTACTAATGTGGCCTAAACGTTGATGCCACAATTCATAGTTATTTACGACTCTATTTAAAGAACACACAACAGACCCTTCAAGTAAAAAGTTAATTCCAATTAAATTGTTCAAACACTCACCCTTTGTTACCAATGTCTTACCCGTGTCGAATATTTGTACGCTTCCATCTTTGCCAAAAATAATTGTCATACCAGCCTCTTGCATTTTCTTTACTGAAAGCAAGTTGTAAGGAATATCTTTACAGAATAAAACATCCTGCAATATACCTTTTAATCCCAAGTTACTGATAACCGGTAAGTTTCCCTTTCTTGTAGCCTGGATGTAAGTACCGTTCTTCGCCACGGAGATATTTACTGGTTTTTCTAATTCTGTAAACTTTTCCGCTAAATCTGGTCTGTTGATGAAATGGTCTGAAGCGCCAGAGTCCAGCACAAATGTAATTGTTTCTTGGTTATAACGTTTTATGGCATTTGCTCCTACCATAAATGCAAATCCAGATGCATTTGGATCAGTTGTTTCAGTATTCAGTACTTGTATTGTTCGATCGTATTCAGGCTTTTGAAACCGTTCAGTTGCCATCTTGTTGTAATAACAGTTTTTCATAATGTGACCTTTTCTTCCACAATGGTGGCATTTCACGTTTTTAGACTTATAATTTCTTTTAAATCTGTTATTAAATAATTGTTGACCCCGTTTCTGTTGATGATAGGTCGCATTTGGGAATTTATTTATTTTTGAAAACGACGTAGTCTTAGCTTGTAGTACTTTTAAACTCGTGTCTCGATTTTCATTGTTTAGTTTAATTTCGTGGTCTAGCAATCTAGTTTTCACGAACGTCAAGTTTAAATTTTCTTCGGCTAAAGTTTCGATCGCAGTAATAACACTATTATAAGAGTTGGGTAGTGTCATGAATAAATGCGTTATTTTATCGTTCTCATTTAACGTTGCTCCCGCCGATACTAGTTCGCATATTAAATCATCAAAATTTTGAAAATGCTTTACTAATTGGTCTTCTTTAAACTTCATATTGAGAAGTTGTTTTCTCAATGTTAACTGATTAGATGTACTTTTTCGCTCATATATCAAATCTAATTTATTGAAAATGTCTTTAGCAGAAGATTGTTCAGTAACTAAACCGAGTAAGGTGTCTGATAAATATTCTACCAAAATATTTTTCGCTATTTTGACACTTTTAATCCACTCAGTATTAGGTTCGTTTGGCAATTCTTCATCAATCACATGAAGTACATTACGTTCACTTAATAGATTACGAATTCTTAATTTCCAAACACTATATCTTGCACCGTCGAATTGTTTAATGTTCCGTTTTAAGTTGGAGCTGTCCATTTTCACTGATTTTAATTTCACAGTATATTTATAAAAATAAAGTCACTTAAAATTTATTAATTGTCTTTTAAAAGTATTTACGATACTTCTAACAATTATTATTAATTACACTGTACTTTACTGCACTGCACTGGTGCACTGGTGCACTGGGCCCATAACCTGTTAGGTTTGGGTTGATGAAATAAAACTAAGTTTATTTATCAAATAGCAGAGGTGGAATTTATTATTATACTTTAGGAGGTGTGTGTTGCCTGAAGGCGTTAGCAGAACAGAAAGAGGGCGAGATGCAAACATCTCAGTGAGGGTTAGCTGGCCACTTAAGGCACTTATAATAGTGGCGTGAGAATAATGAGTAGATTGATTTTTGTTATTCCAACAGCTTAATGTGCTTATAGTGACTGAAAGGATAAACAAGGAATTATTGCTCTTCCAATTTTGGTAAGAGCTCATAATCTGAATAGAGATCAGATAAGTATCTTTAACAATATATTGTTATCACAAAAAAGTTGTATCGACTATCTAATCGATTATAGAAAAGCATATGTTATCTTCATTTTAATTGAACTCCTACACTAATCTGCGTTTGCTAGTTTATAATAAGAAAGTATGTAAATATGCAGTTGATAAGGTGACGCACATAATAAACTGACGTACATAAACACAGGTGGGTCAAATTACTTCATTCGCGTTATCGGGATGTAATCTATGACTTGTGATTTGTTGTTGCGTCACATCGACGCACATGTAGCTGTCGTTTGTAAATAATGAAGATAAATATTATGTAGGTACTATTGTTTTATGTATGTGTCGGAGCGACGATTATTTAAATTGAATTTTGAAGGAGGTTTTATCACAACTCATCGGACGAGGGTACCATAAATCGTACTCTGGCGGAACGTCAAACTGGCAGTTCTGCGTGCGCATTATGGTGGAGAGCGAGCGCTGTGACTGTCATAGGAGGCGGATCGCCGACGTCCGTTATTTTTGTAATTTATTCGGTCTGATTATAAAATCCTACGCCCTGCGATGGACTGTGAAGACGATGACCGGGATGTTGATGTTTGTACCAACCCCCCGGTGCCTTCATCAGAAGTGGGATTTGATGGGAAACCATCTGATAATCCGAAAGTACGACCTGTAACTGACGCGGATGAAAAAGGGGCACGCAGTCATCTGTTTTTCATGTCACGTTTCGAGAAGAAGATCAGCGATGCAACATTTAAAGAAGTGAACGCTTGTGGCTATAGAGCTTCCAAAGGCTTGTTGGAGATATCTACGGGTGAGGAAGTTCCTTTTCTTTGTGATAACGGATCATCTTCCTTATTATCTGCATGGTCATATGATTGAACCAACGATTGTAGTTATAACGAGCGAGATAGTTCCCGAATTAGAGATTTGTGATTTGATGGTTGTACCTAGTTTCATCTGGGTAACGTGAGTGTCTGTGAATATAATTGAGTTGGCGTAGCCGTTCATTGGGAAGGATAGTGACGTCCGGTCTATGTCACGTGGTGTCTAGTCGGAGGGACGCACTAGTCTGACCTAGGCAGGTGATCTGGTGAGCTGGTCGAAGGGATGATGTGGTCTTGCCGGAGCATGTTGGCTGGTGGTAGAGGCGCATACATCCGGTCCAGGCACACTTATCGCTGAGGCCGTATCAATGTGGTTTGGGATAAGTTGTTTTGGAAGTAGGTACAACTGATAATGATGATAATGTTACATCGATGTTGAGTACAGTAACCAGACGATATGTTGAGAAAGCGCATGTTAGTCAGGATGAACGAGCAGCGTGCTATACACGTGGAATCTTCCTTTTGTTCCAGAACTAACAACTAAGATCGCTCGAGGACGAGCGAATGTCAGTCTGGCCGTGTCGGAGCGACGATTATTTAAATTGAATTTTGAAGGAGGTTTTATCACAACTCATCGGACGAGGGTACCATAAATCGTACTCTGGCGGAACGTCAAACTGGCAGTTCTGCGTGCGCATTATGGTGGAGAGCGAGCGCTGTGACTGTCATAGGAGGCGGATCGCCGACGTCCGTTATTTTTGTAATTTATTCGGTCTGATTATAAAATCCTACGCCCTGCGATGGACTGTGAAGACGATGACCGGGATGTTGATGTTTGTACCAACCCCCCAGTGCCTTCATATGTAACAATAACAGTTGCTAGTAAATACCTATTCTGAATTCGTTTGAGATTTGGGTATGTTCTAGATACTAATAATAAAGGATCTGCAGACTTTTTGAAGCTGTTTGCTTATTTGAAAGTGTATTTTATTTGAAGGGTAGTTAGATAGATTTTTGATTGAATTAATTGTAATAATAAAGCCTTTATTACCTCTCTCTTAAATTAGGATTAAGATAAAACTGAAAATATAAAGGTCATTTAAACAAGAGAGGATTTTAAAGACAAGTAAAATTGCACACGTGACATATATCTTAATTTGGTTTGCCTTGATTCAGCAAATAAGTAAAGAATACAAAATCCACGTACGTAAGATTAATATAGGTAACATATAACACTTCTATATATTATGTATAGCCGTCTGCTAATGTCTATAAGAGTTTTTAAATTCAAAGTCAATCCACTTACTTGGTAGTTTATTGATTGCTGTAACGTGCTATGTGAAAGATAACATATCTTTTCACAGAAGAGAGTGACAATAACTATAACTATGTATTTATCACCTCGTTTTCTTTTGAATTATCATAATATGTACCAAGAAGTATGACTATAATATCTTGCTCAACAAAATGTGAAGGAAAAACTTTAACTAAACTAATTCTTAAAACCCTTTTTTAAAAATCGATTACGATATATGCAAATTTTGCAAATCATCAAACAATCTACTGATGTAAGGAACATGATTGTTTTTATAATGTTCGCAAAATACTTTTGGTTTCAACAAAATACGATAATGGAAGATTTATCTCGGCAACACATTACGATCGTGCTAAATGATCTCATATAAAGATGATTTTAACAATGGCTTGTAGTCGGAATATTTGCTCAAAATTCTACATTGTTCTTCGGTGGTTTCGTTGAAAAATTACCTACTGATTCAGGTACGTAAGTACTAAAAAACTAGTATTTCACTGTTCACTTTCAAGGTCAGTTGGTTGTTACTGAGCAAATTTTATAACATAAACCTTAGCGGCCTTATTACAAAACAAGGTTTTACTTTAGTCTAGGACTAAACCATTGAGCCAGTTTTTGTATTTCGAATTGAAGGTAGATGACAATAAGATTCAAAATTCAAAACCCGACTCAATGTTTTAAACCTGGACTAAAGATAAATCTTGTTTACAGGGGGTAGTAGTTAAACTTATTATTCTATGAATATCAGCTGAAACCTAAAATATTTATTAGTTTACTAAGCATTAATATAAAATAAAAATGTTCTTCTGTTTATATTCAGCCAAATCTCAAGACTTTGGGTCAATTTATGTCTTTCTATTTTACCACAAAATACATTTGTAGTTCAAAATTATTTTTTAGTGCGGCGGAAGCTACATTAATTCGAAGTGACAGTGGATCAATATAGCCCGTGGCTCCTTTTAAGTTTATATTTGGAGTCGAAACCCAAAGTAAATATCAAAGGATTCCATTCCATTGATCAATAATATCGAATCCTTAACTAGACGTTTCCTCTTCACACTTCAGTGGAGGCGTTTTAAAAAAACGTGCAGACTTCAGAGGAAGTGTTGCAATTTTTGCATCCGTTGCTCATTTCATACGAAAACTGGTTTCCACTGCATGAGAAACTGTAACCACAGGGTAACCACTAAGTACAAAAGGTGTCCTTCTTTTTTTTCATTTTACATTACTATGTAAAATGAAACGTTGAGTGCAATCTGTCACTTGTCGCAAACTGCTTTAATTTATCTGTGTTATTCTATAATCTGTGGTTTAAGTAATAAAGATGGCGGACCCTCGTACACCATAAAATAATAGACGGGGTATTTATTTACCTGTTTGTTTCCTCTCAGGTAAAGCCGTAAACCAGCCCTTCCGATTTTTAATGGAGTTTTTACAATGCATCTTTTATTTTTCTTTGACAAAAACTACTTACGCGTTTTTTTTGCCACCCAAATCTATCCGATCTCGAGATTAGAATGGATACCAGCTAGTATCGTGATGGATAATTCGATTAAATTACTAGTCATTAGTGTTTGAGTCCACGGTAAGACGGCACGATTTGTCGGACACGATTCTCGAACGTGAACCTGTAATGCTATCCAAAGAAACAATGCATTTGTGTTCGCAAATAATTAAGTTTAATTTGATACGCGGGTTGAACGGTAGTTTTGAATCCCGTTTAGTCTTGATAATGTTTTATGTGAGAAAAATAATAAAAATGCTATCGGTATTGTTAGAATGCACGATATTGAAACGTGTTTGAAAATATTGATTTTTTTAAAGCCCACATAGTTAAACCTAACAATTTATTTTTGTCACAATCTGTCCAACTGCCCAATCTGTCTCAAAATGTTTACGTCAATGGACACTTAACAAACAAGGATGTATGGAGAATGTCTTTCGCCTAGAGTCTGTTTTTATTCGGCGTTGTAATTACAAGAGGGGCGACTCGGCCGGCCCAGTCGCCGAGGAATGTTACCTGCTGTCCTATTCCAATTTATGGTGCATCACTATTGCCCTTACGCTCTACAATGATACGGGGATATTTTTATAAGAAGTGGAACTATTAGATGTTTTTGTGTTTGTATCTAAGGGCGAGGTTCCTTGCGCTGTACAAGTACAATAAGTTTGTCGTAAACAAGAGGGTCTTCACTTCTTTACGTTGTAAAATAAGTTTGTAAGTAACAAATTCAAATATAACAAATCAGAAATTTGATATGTGTTCTCATTAGTAGCGAGAAACTGATTGATAGTATTAAAGAAATATTTTTCTATCCCCATAACCAATATTGAACGTGAAGCGATTTTAATACTACCATTTATAGAATATATCTTTTTTGCACGGTAACATCAATCAGATGTTATTTGATAGATCTAGCGAAGTAGGCGTGGTACGCGAATGCCTGCGCGCAGATCCTACGCTTAACGTGCGCGTGGGCAGCGAAACTTCACAAATTATCAAGTACGAACGAATATTTCGACATTATTTAAACATGCTGTATGGCAGCTTCGTGATAATTGCAAGCCTTTAGCTAAGGGCTGTCAGGTGGAGTTTACCTTAGAGGTTCTATTCTTTCTTTTGTCCAAATCCTTTCATTGTGTTAACACAAACCAAAAAAGACCAAAGATATAAGCTTTTTTTACTCATTATTATCGGTAGATAAGTACCTATTTATTTAGTTGTTACTTTTTAACAGATGGTTTTAACCTGCAAAGGTATTAAGGCACAACTTTTTTTTGCGTAAAGAGGGAACCAAGCCATTTAGACACTGACTTTTAAAAGTGATGTTTTGTTAAACATATTGTTTGAACCTTGGTCAATGATTTGCCTGATCGTAACAGAATGTATATGTATGTTTGTAAAGTATGGAAGTTAAATATTACAATACACAGAGTGCGTCAGTTTCCTTCCCTATAAAATGACGTCAGATATTAATGCTTTGATTCACAGCGTCGTTTGTGAGCCGCTAACTCAGCCGGTAACTAGATTTTTATACGTAAAACTGTTTACTGGGAAATTCTTGTAGTTTTTTTTTGAGGGTAAACATCGAATTCTCTAAACACGTACGGTTTGAGGAATATCTGTAATTTGTACTTATATTTCGATCATAATAATAAAACATGAAATCTTTGTCGCTTTGCTATGATTTTTAATGAATTGGTTAAGCACAAATAATATTACTGAGGTTTCATAGTTTAGTTGTTTATCGAAATCTATTAGCGTAGTTTTATAAACAACTTAACACTTATAAACAACTTAACACCTAGTTCAATTTTATTAATACATATCTGGATATTATTGTAACTAAACTGTGAATTGTAGTAGAAGAGTATTTATTCATTTTAGACTAAAGAAACATTCCTGCCACAGTGTATTGTCTGTTACTAGTATATAGGTACTACTTACATATTTACAATTTTGTAGTTATAGCAGTAACTGGACCTCGCTACGTCCACTGACCGCTTTGTTTAACACCAGTTAATGTCGTTTACAATAATATTCGCTGGTTTATTTTGTGTAACAAAAGCACTGGTACTGGGGAACAATGTGAAACAGCGTAAAGTATTTGTAGGTACTCGGGCTATTGTCCTGTGGCCGTGTGTACGAGCCGTTGCGTGTCGCTCGCGTTTCCGCAACTTCGTGGCTTGTTGACGCCATTTAAAATTCGAATTATTAATTAAGTTGTGAATGAAATTTTGGTGACGGTAGTTATTTTAGGAAGCAATTTACAATAAGAAAATAGTACATGGGTATAATTTATACGGTACTTTGTTGTATTATTTTACATTCGTTAAAATCTTAGTATTTTTTTTACTCTATTAACCAGTTTTACGATCTCTAAACTGAGGAACGAAATGATATGCGCATTCAGTATTAGGCATACATGAGTCCTAATATTGTTAGTCAACTTTATTTTTAGATATACACATTACAACATAATTTTAAGTTACTTACTGACATGATGTAATATACATACAAAATAAATAAATAAAAATAAAAATGTGTGGAAGAGCGATTCTTTATCTATCTATCTATCTATTTACCTTCGGCACAAGTTAGTCGGCTTGACCAGAGTGTACCACAGTCTCACTGTGTAAGCTTGCCCAATGCTCTCCTCGGACTCATCCTCATCCCTAAATCTTCAAATCTCTAACATAAAGGTCAAGAACGCCCTTATAACTCCTCAATGTTCGGGTTTCCATGAGTAGCTGCCATCGCTTTACCATCAGATGATCCGTTAGCACTTCTATCTCGTAAACAACATTACTATGCTAAACTTATCTTGTTGTACTATATTATATATTGTCATAGGTCCTGGTTGACCAACAATTTTGAGCACGTTTGATACTGTGTAAACTTATTCAAACTAAAAATTATCAGCAGGTGTTGCGGAGTAGGCGCAATAAGGCACCGCCGCCTACACCAGGAGAAGGAACGGCGGGGGGAGGGGGGGAGGGGTTTAAGTCAGTAAGAGTCTGATACTCCCTCTCCCAACCTGGGCGGGAGATGTCAATTGATGATTTTCCCCTCACGAAAAAGGAGTTATTTACTGATTTCCTTGCCAATCTAGTTGTACGCTGGAACGTTTGATAACAATCTTATAACATTTGAAAGAGGTCTTATTCTTATCTTTTTCATTCGTTCATTAACAAACATGGCAATTATCACCTCTTCAAAAGCTCTCTAATTGCCAATTTATTTTGTTTCTCCAAACTAAATTACTCCATTTTGTGATTATTCTCAGCCTACTCTATAATTATGGCTTGACACAACATTTGTAACAGCACTTGACTGAAGTCGCCCCTATAATTTTATCTTAGGCAAACTCATTGTTTGTGGGTCTCCCATTATTATGACGATAAGCATCGGTGGGGCACAACTGCTGGTCTCTGGGTGGCACCCAACAATACAGGTAAGCTATTCCCAGACTTGTCATCAGTTACCCATCCTGTGTGATTGTGAAATTAATCTCAAGGGAATGACATAATTCTGTTTATTTCTTGGTGTAATAAATTGCCTCAGTATTTATTTACCTACCGTAAACATTTTTTTAATTATGAACGCTAAGGAGCTATTAAAACTATTACCCTGACAGCAAAGAGCGTAGCTTCTTGTGCATAAAAAACTTGGATGTTAGACATATTATATCTAACTTTAACTCATTTTTTCTTTCTATCATGATAAAAAGAAGAAGAAAGTAGTAAGCTTTCTTTCATTTATAAGCTAGAGAATAAGGGAACCTTCTCCACGGTAAGTTAACGAATACAAAATTGAGGCAAAATAACACAATTCAGACCATATTTAGCATCAGGTTACCTTTTTATTGGCTGTTATCACCGCATGTGCCCCACTGATTTGACCGATAACCGAAAGTAGGTGTTATTTGAGCCAAAAATAAAATAAATGAATAAAAACGAGTGTTCATGTATGTAGTCTCGAGACGATATTTTGTTAAAGTCAGTAATGACATATTTGGTGACGTGATCGGCTAAGACTTACTTATCAAAATTACAGAGGAATCAATTTTTGTTCGAAACATTTTAATATAAAACGTTTAAGATATTTAAATCTTATTCCATTCCATTAAGGACCAATTTTATTACCTACTCCGAAAACAAATGACACTCAAGGAATTTCAGCCGCATCATACAGAATTTTCGTCTTACAAAGTACAATTGGCATACGTAACAGATTGACGTGTGTAGCTCACGTTCTAAGCTCGTGACGTGACGTGGTTGTGGTTACTTGTCTTACATTCCAGGAACCCACAGGTACTCGATCATGAACAGCACCTAACGAATTGTCTTCCCACGAGGTCACCCAGAACTTTTGTAAAGAGCAATAATAATTAAAGGGAGAAAAAGGAAGAAGTGTCCTTAGCAATTCTTTTTGTTACTTATTCATTAAAGTTTTTTATGAAATATTTTTTTTCTGGGTAGGGTATTATTATACTCTCTCTTTTTGTTTAATATCGCCTGAAAGGTATTACATGCCGCAAAAAAATTGAGCCCTACCATGATTAAAATTGAATTACTTTATCTGTCATCTACTAACGTCCTTTGTAGCCGACACAGGTTCAATTTGGGGACAGAATTTATCACCCTATCTAAATTCTATTCAGCTAAAATATATTATAGTGTATTTGTGTTGTTAAGCTTACCGGATTTATAAATTGTATGAAGAACGCGCCACGTTGTATCTTTCCTGTCCAATAAAATGCACCCAACTTGACAGAGCTGAGCACCTATTGACCTTCGGTATCAATGTTAGCCTCCCCTTTTTTGTCTGGTGACAATGGGTCGTTATCATTCAGTACAATTTGTTACTCGATATTGTTCTGGTGTTAAAATAGGTCTATTCCGCGTGCCAGATGATCAGTAATTTAATATTCATTGATAAGGGTCCGATATAATTAATTTTCATTGTTGGCAAATAAATCAAGAGTCCATGAAAAAAAAAATTTTGTGCCAGGTCCTAATTCGAAAATGGTGGTGTCTAAAAACTAACTACATGGTGATATACATATGTCTCAGTACTGTTATTAATTAGCATCTGATTATTAGTAGCTTGAAATTTACAAAAAAATAACATAAGTTACAACGATCAAAGAACAATATTTTAAGTCTATTTTCTTAAACATTCGCGAAGGAATGTCAACAGTAACTGTATTGAAAATCAATTTCGTTTTAGGCTCTACAGACCTACATATTTGCTAGCTACTAATGGGGTTACTCTCGTTTTCTCCCACGGTCACCCATGGCTGACCACCCCGCTGCTAACCACGTAACCATAGCCAGAACCACGTGAAAAAGTCAACCGAGTGTGGCGAGCAATTGTTCCAATACATTAAGATCAAAGTTAGCCATTTTATTTTAAAACTAGCTTCTATCGTGCGGTTTCACTCGCTGCACGACTCCTACAAATCTTAGCGTGATGTTTATAGCCTAAAGCCTGCTTCGATAAATCTACTAACAAACACGGAAAGAATTATTTAGTTCGGACCAGTAGTTCTGAAGATTAGCGCGTTCAAACAAACCTTCCAGCTTTATAATATCAGTGTAGATTTATTTAGCAAAAAAAAGTTACTATTTCGATATTGTGAGGAAGCCTGGACTTTGTAATTTCTAATTATAAGTTTTAAATCGACAATCCGCCTTGAGCAAGCGTGGTGATTAATACTCAAACCTTTTCTGTGTGAGAAGAGGCATTTGCTTACTGGTGAGCATTTACAGGCTGATCATCTGAACTGACTTACTATTTCTGTGTCAAATCTTTGATGAATAATGAAGTTTTTACAATCTGTTGCAATCTGCACTGGGTATTGTAGTGTTCCGTTAAAGAATTTTGATTTGATTTGTGAGGTTACCGGAGGCCCAATCCTTCCCCTCCCCTAATCCCTCCTAAATCCCTAAATCTCCAAATCCCTAATCCCTAAAAGGTCGGCAACGTACTCGTAACTCCTCCGTTGCGAGTGTCCATGGGCGGCGCTGATTGCTTACCATCAGGCAAAATTGGAAAATGATATTTTATTTTTAAAAATAGAGTATTCAATAAAACGCCATTTCCTTTTTTTAATGCTAGTAGACACGAATGTTAAATTCTTTTTGGTAAATATTTAAATTAAGAATTCGTTTTGTTTATGTTTACTTTTGATTGTGTATTTTAAAAAGAACAGGCTAGAAGGCCTAGGTACCCATTGTTGGTTAAATTTAGTAACTTTGAATGTAGGTTTATAAAAAATATATTATGTAAAATGACAAACATCACTATTATTAAAATATAGGTAATCTCTCCTGATGAAAGCGCCATGTAATACAAACTTGTTTACAGAGACAATTTTGTTTTATTTTTATTTCTTTTAATATATGTATTAATGAGAGTTCCATGTGCGAAGGTCAGGCTTTTTCGCGGCAAGCCGGTCACTGACCCCGCTACGAAAGGCGCTGGTGAATTGATTGATATGCATGAAACATCTGACTGACGCGGTGCTAGGCATGAGGAAATATCAATATGGGAATTTGTTTTAGACATAAAGATAACACAAAAATTGTAATGCGTATTTCATGCATACGTATTACTCAATTTACTTGTGAAATAATCCAACCACATCTCTAAAGAAATACAAGTGTGGGAGAGCCATGCTTCGGCACGAATGGTCGGCTCAACCTGAGTGACAGATACCACGGCCTCACAGAAAGCCGGCGGGAAACAAACGGCCCGAGACTACCGTCCGACGCCCAATCCTCCCCCTCCCCGAATCCCTTCTAATTCCCAAAATCTCCAAATCCCTAATCGCCAAAAGGTCGGCAACGCACTCGTAACTCCTCCGTCATCGCGGCTGTCCATGGGCGGCGCTGTATGATTACCATCAGGTAATCCAATTGCTCGTTTGCCGAACTGTCACATAAAAAAAAGAAGTAACACCATAGACAAATTAGTTTTGCTTACGTAAAAGTCTTTGTAGTGCATATTTTTGGTGCACAGAACATGTTTAGTGCATATCTCGTATTTGTGTATGCTTACCTCCTGCAAATTTTTGCACGATATATAACATGAAAATAATCTCGTCTCGAGTTATGAATGCTAACATTGTTTATATGTATGTTGATAAATAACAAGCACAATGAAAGTGGAGAAAGCTTGACATGCCGATAATTGGAGATGTAAGACTCGATCGTAGGAACTTTACTATAGTTTTCATTAAACGCTTCTATTGTCTATAAGGCGAGACAAAATGAGAAATAGAGTTTCTAATGCATGGAAATAGGGACGTGGAAATCTTTTTTTTTTATAGGAATTAAGTTAAATGGATGCTCGTCTATCGATTTCCATAAAGTTTTGAGTAAATAAGGCAAAAGGTCTTCGGTATAGTTGTATTGCTGATAGTTCGTACAAATTACGTTCTAAATTTAAATGTATGTGTAGGTATGTAAGTAGGTATATTAGTAGCTATCTATCCATATAGCTTTAGCAGGCCCTTTTTTAGTGAGGGGAAAAATCATCAAATGTCTTCTCCCGCCCAGGGCCGGGCGGGAGGGAGTGTCAGACTCTTACTGACTCAAAAAAAAAAACCCCTGTTCCTTCTCCTGCTCTTTGGCCGAGGTCGCGGTGCCTCATTGCGCTTACCCCGCAACCCCGGCTGGACAAGACCCTTGTAGTAGCAAAGTTAATTTGTTAAGTTTTTATGCTCAACCATCGATCACTAATGTTTTATTAGTGATCGATACACAATTTTTAGGACTGAATGCTATAAAAAGACCCCATATCCATATTTATATAGCGCAGTTTTTTTGTTCTTTTTGGTAAAGCTATAATCTATTTTTACGTTAGGAAGAACAGTCAGATAAATTGGTACTGGAAATAACATAGATATCTTACATAAGTATCTCCTTCCAAAAAAACCCATATCCCAACTTTCTATTATATCTGAACTAATATTGATAAGACTACAGTTTTTTTGAACGCACTGATCTGCGGAATTACTGGTTCGAATTGAACAATTCTTTTGTGTTCGTTAGCGAATTTATCGAGGAAGGCTTTAAGTTATAACTTACAAGTAGGTATTTAGGGACAAGCCTATTGCCGTGTACCAAAACCATTTACTACATACATACATACTTATTTATTTTGTCACCCGTCCCGTTAATTACTTTGTTTTGAATAAAAAACCCACTTTTGTCATTTAACGACTACACTTATCTAGGTCAATAAACTTTGTTATACATTCAGATCCAGTTTAGAGCCTTGTACCTACTGCAATTTATGTATTTATGTTAATTAGTTAGCGTGGCCAGATATTGATTAGTTACTCTAATTTGTTTCATAATAGTATTTTACGTGTACCTACTTTAGTCTCGAAAATGCCAACAGAATTTTACAACTATTAATTATACAGACCTTATTTTTATTCATTAACCATAGTTTTTCTTGTTAGAGACTCGATGTTAGTGTTGTAAAATTAAAAAAAGAAAACACTGAATGTCAATGTACACCTAACCTAAGAATCAAATCAAGAATTTAATGATGTTTTTCACTCGGGTTAGGTGTCTGTTCCTGGATCTGTAGTAAGTGCGTAACTAGTATTGTACTATACATTAAAACAAAACTAATAACTTTGGCCGTCCCAAAACTCAATCTCCTTGTTTAGCACAAGCAACTTTTAATTAATATTAATATACGTGCGCTGTATTTCACAGTGTGAGTGTACATATTTCTCCTCTCATCTCCAAATCCCTTATTCTCAAATACCCCCAAAAGTCTAATTAATAATAAAAAGTCGGGGAGGCGATCGTAATTCCTCTGGTGTTGAGTCGTGGGCGACACGTCGATTGCTTACCACCAGGTATTTCGTCAGATTGTTTGCCGCCATATAAAATTTATAACACACTAGCTATTCTCGCGCGGTTTTACCCGCTGCTCGGCTCCATTTAATCGTAGCATGATGTTTTATAGCCTGTCGCACTCAGGAACATTGTAGATATCTATCAGTGAAAAAATTTTAGCAATCCGACTAGCGGCTCCTAAAATTACCCCCTACATACAAACTTACAAGTTTTACCTCTTTATAATATTGGTATAGACAAATTCCGTCTACATTATATATTATACTACGTCTGTAATCCAGTAAAGGGCTTGGCTATGTACTGATTCCCGATAAGTGATAGGGCAACCACGCGAGCATTTATCGGGTTTCTAATACTTTATAACTGAGTAAATGTAACTTCGTATTCCTCGTTGCATTTATCATTACTAAATTGTCTGATAGGCTGATACTTTGCTGCGATTTCTTCTAGTGATCTTTGGTATGAAAAGTTTATTTAGTTTTACAGTTGGTTTTTACACTTTTCAATATTACAAAAAAAAAACAATTAAAAATATAACCTGTTATTATTGTCCAGTTATATCAATTAAATTGGTATTTTTTATGTGTAAATTGATGAAATATGCTTAATAAAGTACACATACTTAGTGTGAATTATATTACGGGTGCAATGTTAATACTAATCTTCTCCACTACCTAATTTATGGATGTTGTTAGGTATACAATACATATAAACATTCCTCTTCAATCACTATATTAAAAAACGCATAAAACCTGTTGCGTAGTTCTAAGATTTAAGCATACATAGGGATATAGGAACAGAGAAAGCGACATTGTTTTATAGTACCTATAATAATATAGTAATTTTTAAATTATTTCTATTTATCTCTCGCCCTTCACCAAACCTAAAACACCCGTAACAATTAGGATATACGCATGTTGTCGAAAAAAACTTTATTATTATTTTATTGATTACTTACTGTTTTTTTAAAAACTTCAGTACTTGTTTCAAATTATCCTTTCAGTAGTTTACCTACAATGCCATCTGTTGGCAAGATGCAAAACTACTGAATGCAATTTTATGCTTCTGTTTAAATTAACCGCTGAAATGGCCTGAAACACAATTCTATATTTAAATTAAGTTAAATTTTCTTCGATATAGTATTTATTTACCACACACGAGGGTTTTCATACTGAAACATAATTGAACAACAAGTTAAAAGTTAGACTTAGTAGTTGTCCATATATTGCATAGATGGCGTTACTATGACGATCTAAGTAACAGCTGAGCTGTTTTAATCATAAATAGGCCCACATGATATATGCACAGATTTTAACTTAATAAATATAGCAAGATTAGTTTACATATATTTTTTTTGACACAAAATTATTCAAGTGGTTCGCTAGTTGAGTATTCGTAAGTATCTAAATTTTTGATTTAAAAATCATTACCAACTCTGAGCAGGTTGTTGTCGTTTATGAAAGTGTTATGTTCTTTCGGCTTGACCTTGGCTAGTTGAGGTGGTGCGACGGTTGGCACCCCACGTCGCCGTTCCGCTCGGTGCGTCCGCGCGTCCGTCGCGCTTCGCCACGCGCTCCGCACCACTGACCCTTGCCTCGTCACAGGGGAGGTGCCCCGGGAAAGTGCCCTTAACTAAATATTCTACTAACTCCAGGATACTAACATCCGGGAGGAAGGATCTTTAGTTCGTTAACCGTCGAAATCGTTCCCCAATTTTATGGGCACCCCGCAAGTAGTGAGGAGGGAGTAATTTAACTGATTACATTTGGGCAAGTTACACACGAATGGTATTACTTAGACGATTCGGTGCCATTTGTTTGTAATTGCACAGGTGGGAGGATTGTTTACACGGCGTGCGAGCACCTCTCAATGGCTCGGCCTGCAGGGGAAGGGGGAGCGGTGACCTGCTGGCCCTCCTCCCCGCGCCGCGGAGGCGCCGACCGGCGCACGCGCAGAAAGCCGAGCCAGTTGCCCGCCGCGCAGCCTCCAGCTTGTTTACATCGATAACAGTGACGTTTACCCCTTCGCTAACTCACTAAGGGCCGGTTTTTTGATCCGTAGTTAACCCAACCAATTGTTAAAAATCTTGACTAATGGTTAAATATCGACAAAATGTGTTTTTTGATCATTAGTTAGCTTAACTAATTGTCAAATTATTAACTATTAGTCAAATAATTTAACCACGGCGCGGTGGCGGGTTAAGCAAGATGGCGGATAGTTAAACTAGATTCGACAGCTGATTCTTGCTTTGTTGTATAATTTTGTGTTCTCATTCCGAAGAATTACATTTTATCTATAATTAATTTAAATATTGTCCGTTATTTTGATGCGTCAGACTCAGAAGATTTAAAGTTAGAACTGCGGTTTTCCCTGGAAATTTATGAAATAATGAATAAAATACCACATCAAAATACATAGTAAAAATACCACGAAAGTCAGCACAATATTTGAAGAGTTATGGATGACTTTTTTTTATCTAGTAGTTCGGCAAACGGGGACACGGATTACCTGATGGTAAGCAATCAGCGCCGCCCATGGACACCCGCAACGGAGGAGTTACGAGTGCGTTGCCGATCTTTTAGGGATAAGGGATTTGGAGACTCAGGGATTGAGGAGGGAATTGGGGGAGGGGAAGGATTGGGCCTCCGGCAACCTCACGAACACGGCGAAACACAACGCTGTGGTTGTTTCATGCCGGTTTTCTGTGAGGCCGTGGTATCACTCCGGTCGAGCCGACCCATTCGTGCCGAAGCATGGCTCTCCCACACTTATAAGACATATAAAGAAAGACATTTCCTTACTTGTTTCCTGACATTTTTATTTAATAAAAAGTCCTTTATTTGTTGCAAAAAACACCAAGTTTAAGAAAACACTATAAAACCCATAGACTGAGAATAGAATAGACAAGCTATTAAAACAATAATATATACGTTTCTTGTCCCTTTTTAGCGTAATTATGCTTTATTTTATTTCAATCGAACCAATACGGTAAATTAATACGGTATATTGCAGTGAAATTGGCTGTAAAAGCCGTAGTGAGCCGTTTAATGTACATACCTACCTATAATGTATATATAAGACATTTTTTATCTCACGTCGTATACGCTATTAGCTTCTCTATACCTATACTATCTCTATGATAAAACCAAACGATTCAGTTTGAAATCAAGACACTTTTGAAAGTTTTGAAATATCAAAAATGACATTTGGTTCAACTTCATTCATTATTGATCAGTGTTGTCAGTCAAAGAAAAATACCCACAAATAAACACGTTTTTTCTAGGGAGGAAGTTGTTCATTGCACTGGCAACAAATTAACCAATGGTTATGTTTGACTATAGTTAAAGTGGACATCAAAAAATGAAATTACGTAATAACAATTGGTTACCCTCTTGACTATAGTTAAGATAACAAATAGTCAAATCGTATTTAACTACGGATCAAAAAACTGGCCCTAAAACTTCCGAATTCTAAAACAATTAGTGGTGCGAGTGAAACTGCTGTGAACCTTTATCTGAAAGTGTGGCAGATTACAATCGTAAACGTAGCTGTTGTGTGACCAATGTTCCCATTGTAGGTTGCAGGCATTGTGGCATTGTACGCTTTTGCCAGTCTTTTACGAATATTTTGCATTTGCAAAAAAGTTGCACAGCTGGTTCCTGTGATAACACCGGGGCGGACAATTGAATGATGGATGCTTTATGTTATAACATTATACTACTTCCTGAGGCTTTACATGAGTTTTGTACGAGTTCAATTGTCTCTTTCTAACAGGATTTTTCGATGTTATTATGAGTCTTTGAGGATTTGGTATATAAAATCTTACCTTAAAGGTTTTCATTTTCTAAATAGGTATCTAAATTTTCAATCGGTTTTGGTGTCGGCATTAGGTAATTAAATAGCGTGCTAATACTCTAGATTAATTGTAACCTAAAACTGCACACGAACAATTAAATGTTCAGGTTTATGATACAAGGATCGTTGCACCTACATACGTGTACATGGTCATAATCAAGGCATTGTGATTGGTCCGCAGCACATGAAGCATAGCGTGACCGTTGAACCATGGCCGTAAGTGCTAAGGACCTGAGTCAACGCATGAGGTTTCAAATTGAATATAATTAAAAGAAGTACTTACATGAAAAAAGTATGGTGATTCGTAATATTTACACAAGTGTAAACGTAAGCAATGATTTCGCTTTTGCAAAGATATTAAACGTAGCGTCAGCGAATATTTATTTGGAATAAGTTACCGCAACGGCATCAGTTGACATACTTTGCAGACGGTTAGTTCCATAAGCCAAAGAAAATGAGTCGTTATTGTAAATTTCTCATAACCCGACACGACGCGATTACTGTTACTAATCAGTATCATTGCCACGGGACTGAATTGCCATTGTTGCTTGAAGAGTGATCGGGTAACATAATAGTTACTCTGGCGCCGATCTAGATACCCAGATGTCGGTAGAAAGCGCCGAGACACTTCGCGACACTTACAAACTTGCTTATCAAATAAATGTACATATTTATACATTCATTATCTGGCACCATTTCTACAAGCTTTTTCTTCATCAAATTTTTAAAAGAACAGAACAGTAAGATTGCGCCCATTCTTGTTGCACAAATAGGTTAAGACCTTTAGCCATCTCATTATCTGCAAACTAATTAAGCATTGCATTATAGTAATTATGCGCTCAGAAATGCTCATCTTATCGTAACGTGAAACAAATGAGGTCCCACGTAATTTCGTTAGGCACTGAGCAAGCGTTGACAATGGATCGCTGGTTGAATGGTGAAGTCTCGTGGTTAATCGTCAATTGTTCGTGTGATTGTATTCACTAGATCTAACACTATGATAATAAATAAATAAATAATAAATAAAGCTTTATTGGTTTCAAACATTATCGTTTCTTACAAAAATTGAGGCAGCCCCGGTAAGTTATAAATAATACTTGTGATGGGGTTACCTCGCAACTTCCCTTATATTAATTACATTGTTGAGACCAATCGAAACAAAAGAGGTAGGTACTTATTTATATAACAAAAATAATGCTTATGCTATGACATGCATGAAGAGTGTGTACATATGTGTGTGTGTGTGTGTGTGTGTGTGTGTGTGTGTGTGCGTGTGTGTGTTTATGATTATGATTATGATTCTCGTACTAGTATATATTCAATTTCTTCATATGTTAGTGTTTTTAGCCATTCCGTCACAGTTTTTTTACAGTCGTATAGCAGCTTAGGGTTAAAGTATGTATAAAGTTACACTATGTATTCTGTGCTCCTTCGTCACACAAGCATGTAACGTAATATGTTCTGACATTAACGTTTATAGGGTTTTCTCTACCTCGCTTCACTATTATATTTTCCCTAACATGCCTGAAGAGAAAATGTTAGTCCCCTCGTAAAGTTTCAAAACCGCGTGACAAAGGCATGCAAACTGGCGGAGTCAACGATTTGCGAGCTATGCGCTAATGTGCACTATGTGGTAATTATTCCTGCATGTTGCGAGTCTGCGGGCCTTTAGTTACAACTCTCCAGGAGTTTTTGCGTTATTTCATGAAAATATACGTTTATGCATCATTGCGTTGCTTTAAAATTAAATAATGGGCACGTACATTGGCGTCATTAGCATTTCTAAAATGTTAAACAGATTATAACGCAATTTAAATGCCGAGCTAAGCAGTATTACATTGCAACTCGTTTGGATTAGGTTTAACTAAACGAATATTATCACGGCAACCATTTCGCAACCGGTGACATCAAAAGTAAATTGGAAGAGCAATTCAGTCCCCGTTGTTTGCGGATATTACGGCGAGGCCAATCAAAGCTTTGTACCGACTTTCAAAACCATCATTATATCCAATTTATTGACTCTATTACTTGTAAATGTGAAATACCTAGTCATGTAACAGCCATACAACAAGTGCTAGAACATAAACACGATATATCTAATTCATCGATAATTGGAAATGAGGTTTCACTTTCCGCTCGTGTGAGGATACACACACGTTTTAGAAAAATTAATGTTCGAACAACTTGACGAATTTGGGCCTATTTAACGTACAAGTTTTGCCTATGTTGTGTAAGTGTCGAAGATGGGTCTTATAGTGGGCAGAAATTGAAAATATTCTACCCACAAGAAGGTATGCGAGTAGTAGGTGGCAGTTTAGTATAGTTAGTGGTCTTTCGAACGGAAATTCGTAGCCTAAACTGCAGTTAGCCGTACTTCAAACGTTACGCGAAGATTTCCGCGCGTTTGATCTAAGATACAGTAGGCATTGTGTGTCTGGGAGTGAGGTAGTGAAGGTGCAGTAGTTTGGAGGGGCGGTGATAGTCAGATAACGATGGTTGCGATAACGGCCGGAGGCCGAGGAGAGCGCGTCGCAGTGCCGAGTGTTGCCGGCTCAGCGGCTCGGCGGCTCGGTCGCCTCACTACACAATTTTTTCAACACTTTTTGCGCGTCTAGCTACAAGGTTGTCGGTCGTGTTGTTGTGACTTGTGTGCACGTACGTCTGTAAAGGTTTTAAATGAAATTTGTTTATTTTTTCTTCCCAATATCACGGATCAGTTCTCACTATTCAAATCACTGTGTAATTCTTTTGTTGTCGAGTTTTTCTTGAGTATTTTGTGTTGTTTTCGTTTTGGTGTACCTACAACAGTTACGGTAAAACAATGATTGTATGAGTGAGAAGTGTTAGTCAAGTGATCAGTGGTGAAAATGAAGGAGTCAACTCCTCGTTGCGAGGATGTGGCGGATAAACTGGTGCGGTTGTTCGGATGGAGACAGACGTACCCGGTGCAGAAACTCCAGAGGAGTATACTGCCTCAGACTAGTGCCACGGTAAGATTATTACAGAAATATACAAGTCACTTACTGTTCAAACAGTACTGGGATTAAATTTAATTACAAAAAAAAACAACTCTCTGTCTGAATTTGGTGCTCAAGTCAAAAGCAAAACAATTGCTGCTTAGTTATGTAATTAGTACCTGAAAATTTAAATTTAGAATATTATCTTTCTCTTTTAGATCTAGGTTATGTTTATTTTTATTTGTTTTCTTAAGATACAGTACACGTTATTTTAAGCGCCACACAGTTATTCATCATCAAAGATAACTTTATCGTATTGTAGCTTGTACTTGTAGAGGAAAATAATTAGCAGGCCGTGTTACTTTACTAATCTACTACAAAGATTTGATAGAAGCCAATAAAACATTACGATTTAATAGCTCATTATTGATAATGTGACAAATTCCTCTATAATAGATATCTACGAATTGGACGTAAATATGTTTCAATGCAAAACCATTTAATTACTCCTAAGACCTGTGTCACAATATCTGAATAGCCGTTATGTATCAGTATCAGACTAGCTATTCTCGCTCAGTTCCTCCCGCTGTTCGGCTCCATTTGATTGTATCGTGATGTTTTATAACTATCATATGTTTCTTTTTATACACATATATATGTTTTATTGGGAACATTGTAGCTATCAATAAGTGAAAGATTTCTGGGAATCCGACCAGTAGTTCCAAAGATTACCCCCTACATACAAACTTACAAATTTTACCTCTTTGTAATATTAGTTTAGTTGTATATTAGTGTTAGGTCTTATGTTTAGAAGAGTATTATTAATCTTTGATTCGTCCCTAAAAAAAATATCTCACTTCTTCTTTAGATAATTTAAATCTAAACCGTAGCAGAACAAACGATATACATGCAACAGAGCAACATTAAATTCCACACAAATGTGGTAACACACGTAACAGTTTTAACAAACGATTAGGCGGGGAAAATCCGTGCATTTTTTTATAATGGCAACACCTAATACTTCCTGCAATGTCGCCTCGTTACATACGCATGTCGATGTTGCTATTGTTACCAACTACTTTCACGAAGCTCTTTGTGATCTGAAAGTGGAAAGTAATTCATTAAATCAACTCACTTATAAATAAGTTGCAATTACATCGCCGATGGCACCTCCCTGTATATTCACGCGATACGGACGTTGAACCCTGTGTATAAGTTGCATACGGAGTTACAATTATTCAATATTAGTTACTGTCCCGCGGTTTCAGCCGCTGCTCGGCTCTTATATATCGTAGCATGAAGTTTTATAGTCTATAGCCTTCCTCGATAAATAGACTAACAAACATAAAAAGAATACTTCAATACGGTAGTTTCCAACTAGTCAAATTCAATACATTTATCCAAATGTCAAAAACGAAACTTTTCTATGAAATTTGT
This sequence comes from Spodoptera exigua, assembly GCA_902829305.4. Taxonomy (NCBI): domain Eukaryota; kingdom Metazoa; phylum Arthropoda; class Insecta; order Lepidoptera; family Noctuidae; genus Spodoptera; species Spodoptera exigua. Next base: position 6,405,455 of record LR824608.2, on the reverse strand, counting down.
ATGAAAAACTGAGTTATGACGCGTCATAGTATTTTTGCGTCAAATAGCTTACTTATTTCTTAATGATTAGTTAATAAATATTTAAAATTTAGTGTATCGATCGATCGTTGAATTAAAGTATAGTTATTTTTCAATATTTTATTGTATTGAAACGTCGAATTAAACCACCTAATTCGAAATAGTAGCTCCCGAGATAAGCGCGTTCAAAAACAAAAAAACTCTACAGCTTTATAATATTTTATTCAATATTAAGTACCTAGTTTCAAAGCCAAAGTAGCTGTGCTAGAGAAATCAAATCTAGGCAATAATACCAGTTAGGTAAGCGATTTTTGTAGAACGCTAAAAACATTTTATTACTTATGAAAACGCTTTGATCGATAAACGATTGAAATGGAAATGTAAACAAAATTTAAAACTGTAACAGTATTGTGGTTCAATGAAATGAAATGTCAGCCTAATTACAATAGTTATACATATAATGCAGATTCAGCGAACAAAATATCAAAATTGCACTCTGAATTTTGTGCCTTGCTTTCATTTGTTTTAATAATTAGACAAAACAAGACAGCTGTGCATGATATGCAGTAATTAGAAGTCTTGTAACAGTAAGTATAAATAATAATTACAAAGGAATAAATTGATTTCTAATAAGCCTTTTAGTCGCATTACGCTCAATCAAAACATTTTCTGCTCTGAAAATTCATCAACCAACTTCACTATCGAGTACTCGAGATAAACTCAGCGATGTTACTAATTGGACACAATAAATACTGATGATTAATTACTATCTCGACCTTGATGTAATCAGTGAAATTCCGGGCTTGGTTTAACGATGTATGCTTTGCCGATGTCACTTGATAACGGTCGTCCTGTACCTTCATAGACAAAATAGTCGTATATAATATATAATGTTGGAAGATACTAGCCAATTTTTTTTTACGAATCCTTAATAAGGTATCGTAAATTCGGGTTAACTTAGTCCTGCAGGATTTGGGTTGTTTTAAAATACTAGTACGTATGGCCTTATGATCCGGTGAGCTTATTCTAAATAACTCAGTGTTAGAACAAAATGTTTATCTTCGTTTTCCATTCAACATCTCAAAAGTCCTAATCTTACTGGTTCATCATCATCAGCCTATAAGTGCCCACTGCTGAGCAAAGGCCTCTTCTCACATGGAGAAGGTTTGAGCATTAATCACCAAACTTGCTCAATGCGGGTTGGAGATTTCAAACTTATAATTAGAAATTATAAGTCCAGGTATACCTCACGATGTTTACCTTCAGCGTATGTCAGTGGTGACTAAATAATCATAGAAAGTACATATAAATCACACTCAAAAGTCACATTGGTACTTCCAGGTTTCGAACCTGCACCCTCATGCTTAAGTAGCGGGCGCGCATAACCTCTGGGCCACCACGACATCTTACAAGTTCATTTACTAAAATTTCTTCAAACAATGGTTTTAATGGGTTTCATATTTCCTTCAGTTTTCTTTTTGCTTTCAATTCTAAACACCGCAGCGTGTTAACATCAGGAAATTTTTAAGCTCTGTTTAACGATCTCCAATCACACCGCAGTTTCTGCAAAGTTTTTAGCGTCCGTCTGAACTTAAAGTCGAACGGATAAGATTGGATATAAAAGTAATTAATTATCTTAGAAATCCCTGAACTCCATCATACCTAAGATCAGAGCAACTGAATTAATTTGACATTGATTTACTTTTGAATCATAACCAGCTTCTATTTTCCATAAATATTGATCCTTATACAAATATTGAATCACTAGGCTTGGCTATTTACGGTGTCGTTGGAATTCTATGATAATTATCTTTAAATATTGGCTAGCCTTCTAATACTTCTAGTAGATCATCCAGATGTGATAAACGTAATATTTTTTGGTATTTCTTTGTTTGTAATTTGTATCTTATCTCTCATACTTATAACTTTCATTTTTCATCGTATACTTTTTTTCAGATTATTGCATTTTTTCTTCTGTAGTGGAATTAATGAGATCAATTTCCAAGAACACATTCTTTATAACTATATACGTTGTTACATTGTAAATTCGATGGGAATCTTGTAGTTTCTCGTTACTGTATGTAAGAATGCCTTGGGCCTTGGGTTAAAAGATCAAGTCCCATGTCCTTTTAAGTAGTGATAGATTGATTGGTCCGTAGGCAGGGCTTGCTATCTGTGGTAAACGATTTCCGTCATGAGATCCTTATTGAAAAGCATTCATAAAGTACTTTTTGCTGCATACATGACATGGCTTACAATAGTTGTTGTCTAAACAAAAGAAAATCTTTAAAGGTTATGAAAAATATTTAGTTTTTATTCCGCGAAAAAAATCCAGACTTGTTGCACGATGCAATGCCACTCTTGTATTTATATTTTTCATAACATTTAATGTCATGGATTTTCGCAAAGTAACGGCTGATTCTATAAATTATCAAAAGATAATCTTTATTTTAAAAAGTTGCAATAAATGTGTCAATTATAGAATTGGCTTGCCAAAGATGTTCACAGTATTTGATAAAAATTAAGGCATGTGTAATGCGAATTGAAAAGCTTAAATATTTTAATATATAAGTCATAAAACGAAAAAATAAGGCTGGCAAACATTGTGTTAAATTTAATTTTTTTTTCCCGTAAATTTAGTTTGAATTTGTGTCTGCATGTTACTTTCCCAGAAAGCACTGGATCGATTTTGATCAATTTTAGTAAGATGATAGAAAAACGTGGTTATTGCAATTTCGCGAAAATTAACCCGAGTCACGAGTTTAAAATGAACACTTATTTACAATGTATAATCATTAGGAACGTGGCAGATAAATAAATTTTATAGATGCTTTGTCTGGAAAACCCGCGTTATTCTCAATTGTTTGTGATTAGCTAACTAATTATGGTTGTAACGAGCAAGATGAAGTGCGCTGATTGCTTACTTATCTTTGTGAAAAATATTTAAGTGCAAAATTCTCAATATTTAAGTGTAGAATCTTTTAGGGTATAAATTTGTATTTCAAAGTTATATTTAAATTTATAGTTTTTTTCTCTCTTTTTTTCACAGTGATGACATAGGCCATTTTTTATATGGAGTACAAAAAAATATGGCCAGACAATTAACATGCCAACGTAGTTAAGATCCTTATGAAAAGCAATTACGAATGTACATTAGTATTTTACATAAATCTAAGAAATAGTCAAATGATAGGTTGTTTCCAAGCTATCTATAATTCTACATGACTATCACCGCGTTGATTATTTTAATGACTGATTACAATTTTCAAATAAGTGTCCACCGGTTCGACGGAGAAAGGTGTGGTAGCAATATTATATCAATGAAGACTTGTAATTGTAGTTGTACATTTGTGAAGTATGCTTTCTCCTCTGCCAATCTCCAGAGTGAATGTGAGTGAGGTTTCATGTTACGACAAAACAAAGCCTATGTATGTAGATTAACTTGAATGGTAGTTTGTTTGCTCATGTTGTACTCATTTCCTTACTGTAAGTACAATATGAACGGACTAAGTGCTTGAGGTCTCCCCCAGGCAATGATTTCTACAGTTTTTAACCGATTTTAACCCTTTACTTGCTGCAACGTGTACATATGTAAGCGCGACACAATGCAATGCATTTTCTATGGTGTTTCATCTTGAGTGCAAAGATGATATTACTAAATGTGTTCACTATTTAATGGATGTGATTTAATAAATAATAAAAATCTTCCTCTTCATCACTTTAAAAAAAAACCCACATCAAAATGCGTTGCGTAAGTCATTTGTTTTCTTACCGAACCGCCACGGCATCGGAAGCGTTGCTTTCGGAAGATATTCTCCTCTAATTTTGAAAAATTTTCTTTAGGTATAAAAACATCCTCTTTCCAATAACTAACCCAAGAAAAATCTATGTTCTGCTGTTTTTTTGAAATACGCAATATGTACAACAATTTTTGAGATGATATGCAGTCACATTGATTCGTTTGCGACATCATTGAGAATTTGTTAATTGAGTTTTTAGTTGAAAATGCATTTGTGTTTTTAATTTTCATTAGGAACATGGTGATATATTTTGGTAATGTGGTGGTGGCCCGGAGGTTAAGGAGCCCGTTTCTCATGCATGATGGTGTGGGTTCGAAACCTGGCAAGTACCAATGTGACTTTTTCCGAGTTGCATGTACTTTCTAAGATTATTTAGACACCACTGACATACGGTGAAGGTCAACATCGTGAGGAAACCTGAACTTATAATTTCTAATTATAAGTTTGAAATCGGCAACCCGCATTGACCAAGCGTGGTGATTAATGCTATAACCTTCTCCGTGTGAGAAGAGGCCTTTGCTCAGCAGTGGACACTTAATAGGCTGATGATGATGATGATGATAATATATTTTGGTAAATATATACCTAGTGCAATTAAATATGCTATAGTTTCGGTCTCAGAAAAACTAAAATGGGTATATATTAAAAACCATTTTTGGCTAAATCAAAGTAAAATATCTGTAGCAGTAGGTGAATATGGTAATTCTAGGAATACTACATTTAAAATAGTTTTAAGTAATGGTGGGAAAAGATTAATTTAAATTGAACCTTGACATAATTAAAAATAAGATACTCATGTCACTTGATGCCTCTTCTTAAATAATATAACCTTTGGGCATTAGGTACGAAACACCACATGTAAAGGGTTCCTTCCTATCTTAAATATGTGTGAAGTAAACAGGAACATGGTGTTCTATGGCCTAATGGCAAAGGATCAAGTTAAAGATATTGAAGCTAATCAAGTGTATAAGTACCGTCGTACTCAGAGTCATGTGATGGTAATTTAAATCAGTCCTTAGTGCTTGTTTTCGAACGTTACTAAGGAATAGTTTAAGTAATATAAGAAGTGGGAGAGCCATCTTCGGCACGAATGGGTCGTCTCGACCGGAGTGATTTTCTATGAGGTCGTGGCTCATAGAAAATCGTGAAACGACCAAAGCGTTTTGTTTCGTCGTGTGAGTCCCTAATCCCTAATGCTCCTCAAAAAATCGGCTACGCACATGTAACTTCTCTATTGTTGCGCACTATCCATGGGCGGCGATGATTGCTTGCCATCAGGTAATCCGTATGTTCTGTTGCCGGTCTACCACATGAAAAAAATCATAGTACAGCAGTTATCCCCTAAAATAAAACAAAGCCTATGATTTAGGATTGCCCTGAGTTTAATGTAAGTTAAACCAAAAGTCATTAATTTACTTTAGACATTTAATTGTATGCTTATAAATTAAGATTATAATAATTATTTGATGACTGTTCGATTCTTTTCGAAAGAGATTCATGTAAGTAAGGAAAATGAACGAGCCTTCTCATTGACCGACTTATTCTAAGCCAATAATCGGATTACAACGAAGCCCTTAAAAATATTAAGATTTTCTAAAGTATTATGTGAGTGTTTTTAAAGGCTTTACACCTATGGTAGATTGTTTAAATCCTTAATCCAAGTTCACATATCTTAAACATCTCTTTACACAATATGCACAAAATGTCTAGTACTTAGTTATGTAAATGTCAAAAGTCAAAATGTGGGAGACTCTTGCTTCGGGACGAATCTACTTGACAGGAGTTGTACCACAGCCTAACAAAAAAAAAGCGTGATACAAATACAGCTAATCATCAAATCCCCATCATAAACCCCTAACCCCCAAAGGGTTAGCAACGCACGACTTGTCTCCTCTAGTGTTACGGATGTCCTTTCTACTGGCAATGCCGACTGCCTACCATCATGCGATAAGAAAGTTGGTGTGCGTAAAACGAAATAAAAAAATATTTGTAAAAAAGATTAGAAACACCTTTATGGTAATTCCTGTTATAATGTCTATTATTCATAAATTCCATAAACAAATACCGACCATAGACTTATCAATCAAAGATGGCGATCGATCATTAGTTGGAGATTATTTTCTTCCGTTTAGGATGCCTAAAACCTCTAAAAAGTTAGGTGTAAATGTGTAGTAAAGTACGTGGGTTGATATTGATACTGCAGTCATTATCATACCGTTATTTATGGAACCAAACGTTTTGTGCCGACTGTTTTAGTTTTAAATTACGTAAATGTAATCATTTTCTTTATTATTCGCTAGAAGATTTTAATTTCTGTCTTGATCTAGACCTTTTTAGAGTGAATCAAAAGGGACAATTTATAAGCAAAGAAATAATAATAATATTTTGGAAAACAATAAAATTTGTCTGTGTGTGTGTGTCACACAGTGTGATTAGCTGCATAACAGATGGCTGTAACTAAGTGTAAAATTATCAGGTGATTGAGCATTGGCTTTGTTCTGAATTAAATCGAATACCTATAAGTATTTACTTACTACCTTTTTTATTCCAATAAATCCATCTATTATTTAATTCATTGTTGTAGGTACGTTGATACAATAAATCCAGAGAGTTTAATTCTATGAAATCGAATTTTCGATATGAAACGAATTTCAAAGAAAATATTCGCGAATTAAATGATCAACGTAAGATAATTTGCGATCCGATAAAACTTTATTGTGCCATAAAGGCATGAAATTAAAAATGTGATAAATTTGATAAATGTTGCCAGCAAAATTTCCTTGTTGTGTAAAAGTATTATTATAACAATATTATTGTAATAATGTTGATATTGAATGCTGACCGTTACGTAAGGTTGTACTTAACTTTTTGTATTACAAACCTTGAAATTTATTTAGAGGTTCTGTACAATTTTATTTGCGGTTATTGTGGAAGATCTTTCTAATCGACAGACGGACGAACTTCAGTAGTAGTTGTGCCGCGACGCTGCGCGACCGTCGATTCTGCCCGCGCTTTAAAACCGCGATAAAGAAAAATATTTCTGTGAAAAATACCCAGTGTGCGTGATTATAATGAGTATTTAAAATATTATTTTGTGCCATTTTGTATTTCATAATCTGCGGTCGAAATTATGTGTACAAAAACACGAGAAAAAAGGAAAACAACTGGACTGTGACTGTGCATGTGTGCAAATTGAAAAGACAATATCTCTTCACTTTCATGAAGTTATAGTGTCTGCATAAGGCTAAAAATAATTATGTATTCTTAAAAAAGATAATGAACGCCTGGTTTTTAATCAAAGCGATAAGCGTAGGCTTTAAAAATCGCCGTATCAGTCGAACAAATTTTAGCGAATAGAATGGATAAAATTAATACTTATTTCTCGTAGGCAATGACCTAGTCTGTACAGCTATTTAGTATGTGTACGTATCTTAAACTATTCATATACCTCAGCAGTTACATTGTTAACGACTATTTTTCACCTTGCAATGGCAGGAACACGCGACTTTTTTCATTAACTCTTCGTGTACTAATTCATTCAGTATTTTCCTTACTCAATATTCAAAGGAAAACTTAAAGAACATTTCTTTGCAAACGCCAAACACAAAAATTTGAATTTAGAACTCTTATTTTAAATTGAAATCGATCGTCTGCGGTTTATCAGTCACCAAGGAGGCCGAGACCAAATCTTAAAGAAATTGAAATATCAGTATGCATAACAAAAGACGATGTTACAGTCCGGAGTCTAGACCGGCTTACACTACACAAATGTTACAAAGGCTTCACTTACCTCACTGCTCAAAGGTAAATACTAAATGTAAACGGTAGGATGAATGCAATCTTGTATTTGCATAACAATTTCGCGAGTTGCCTTGAAGTGGACATGTTTACACTATTTGCCGCATAGATGACCACTTCACTTGTGAAAATATACTCAAACTTGTCATAGATTGATCATAGATCATGCCAAGTTACTCAGAGACTAGTACTTGTAATAAACTACAAAAAACCATTAAAATGTATCAGGGGCACATTAATTACAGTTAATTACGGCAGTGAACTAGTGAAGGTATTTGTTTTTGTTCATTCTTGATTATAAATTCATTTCGTGCTTCTGTTCATAGAACATTATGTATATCATAAATATCGTCTCGACTTTCCTTGCGTGTTTGTATAAAATTCACTCAAGGTTTTTATCTTATCATGAACACATAGAAAATCGTGCTTTTCTCAGCATTTACCAGAAGGAAAGTGTTCAGGTAACGATTAATGTTGACAACCATTGAATTTTTTCAAGTTTAGAAAACCGGTTTGTCATATCGTCGACAACGACCACAAAATTGGTAAATAAATTAGCAAGAATAATGAACGAAACTACTTCATTAATAAACCTATCAATGAAAGTAAACACATTATGAGACATTCAAGTTACTATCTGTTAGACAGAGGAAGCGCTTCAATTCAGTTATCGACCAATTAGCATTTGTTGTACTTTTCAATTAAAACAATGCTGAACATTGGTAGGTACCTATACTTTGATGAACAATTGACGCAACGTGGACCATTTAACATTCGGCGCACACGTCACACACCATAAAGGTGTGCATTTCCGTTGGCTTATACCACTTTAGGGCATGGACATATCGGTCGGCTTAGATAATAGTTCATGAATAGTCATTACTGGGAGTACCTACCCAGAGCATAGAAACTGTAGCCTTTAATGATCACATCCACATCCACATACACAATGCAATATTCTTCCTTGTTCGTCGTCTGTGTGCGTGTTGTCACGCAGTAACACCGTATGTTTGTCGACAAATATCGTTTTTCTGTTACGTCCGAGTAAGTCTTCCCCGAAGGTAAATGGATCGCGTGTGCCGGCGCCACTTGTGTACAACACATTCTTGGAATACTGACCACTGATCATGCGTAGTTCTAAAGCAGGTTACACCTTCAATTGTCATTTCAAAGTGATCCTGTTGGCTGGAGTTTCGTAACTGAATGTTTCTTAAAACATGGATATTTATAAGTTCAAATTGTCTTTTGCTTCACGTTTCATTTCAGCATTCTAAGTATCAGACACTTTACGATTTTGGAAGTGTTAGCTAGGTCATTTCAATCGTAAATGTTTATAGGCAACAACGCTAAATGACAACATGTACAGTTAAATAAATACAATTTTATTCGTTTAAGGATAAAAATAGCTCCG